>JBAMNC010000720.1:460000-1060000 GCA_037902135.1 Cetoscarus ocellatus
TTAATTGCAAATTTCAATGCATGAAATGAGAAAACTAAATAAATCTGTGTATTAAAATTGTGGTAAAGGATGCAGTGCATGACTGACCATTTTTTAAGGTATCAAAAATCCAGTAAAAGTCATGGTGTTCCAAAAAATTTAGTTTAAACTGTCCAGCCAAACAAGCAGGGGTGCGACAAGGGGGTTATTCTACTGTATCATGGGTCCCATAGATTTCAAAAAGACATGTTTAGTGTTATAGGGTGGCACGGTGGTGCAGCAGGTAGTGCACGTGCCTCACAGCAAGAAGGTCTCTGGTTTGATCCCCGGGTCGGGCAGGGCCTATCTGTGTGAAGTTTGCATATCCTTCCCGTGCATGCGTGGCTTCTCTCCGGGCTCTCTGGCTTCCTCCCACAGACCAAAAACATGCTCATTAAGTTGATTGGTGACCCTAAATTGCCCTTAGGTATGAGTGTAAGCATGAATGGTTGTCTGTCTCTCTATGTGGCCCTGTGATCGGCTGGCGACCGGTTCAGGGTGTACCCTGCCTCTCGCCCAATGACAGCTGGGCTCCAGCCACCTTCGCAACTCAAAAGGGCTAGCCGGTATAGAAAATGAATGAATGTTTGGTGTTATATAGTAACATAGTAGACTCAAAAAAGAAACTTATCACAATACTGTATAACTTGTGTAACTACATTGACTTAACTGTCACTCTACAATACAGATTAAAGAGCCCATATTATGTTCTATGCCCTTCAGAGTGTGTAATATGTCTGCTTCACACGATAGTGTATTGACGATCATGATAGTGATATTCATAGATAAGCTGAACCCTCTGGTAATGCACACACACAGCTGTGTTTACCTTCCAACTTCATCTAGCAACGTACTAACAGGTAGGAGGGAAAACAAAGTTACATAGATTTTTCACAGGTTTTATCTTATGCTCTTTATTTCCCTTGCAGCCACAAATAAGCAAGTAAAATGAGTCTTCTTTATATGAAGTGTTTCTTAAAAAATAACTTGTAATAGACAAGATGAACTGCAAAGAAAATTATTATGTTACTCATTAAAACAAAGAAATAATCTGAGTACTCTAAAGCAGAGGTCCCCAACCATTTTTGTACCATGGCAAAGTTATGTATAATACAATATAATTGCAGACCATGCCTTCATGGGGGAGCTGAGGTATAAATCATCATCACTCAGAATCAAAGGGAGACATGGGCTTGTTTCTAAACCACAATAAAGACACATTCATGAAGACTCACTGTGTTTTTGTCAGCTGCTTAACAATGACATTTAGGAACCCAGAAACTATTCAACACACTAACTAATTAAACTGTTACATATGGAGGAAAATGCTGTGAAACTGTGTTAATGTGGTGTTGATAGTGTGTATTTCATCTATTGGTCACCACTGATCTGATGGTATATTGATTACTGATGGATATTTTATTTGTTCTTACCTTTGAATTATATCCTTCCACATCAGGAAGTTGAGCGCTCTCGTGCTCCTCGACTGTCCTACAGTTACACATTGTGCAGAGACAACTATCTTTTCAGCTACATTCAGAGCACAGGTGAAAGAGTGCATGAGCACAAGGTATCTCTGGTTGTACATTTTACTTATCACAGCAGTGACAGGGACAAAGAGCCTGAGTGTAAGGTCTGTTTAGTCAAGTTACTCAGATGGATGAATGATCCGGTCACCCTTTCAAAATAAAACACGTTTGGTCTCAGTTTGTCAAAAAAAGGTCATTAAATTAGTCATTTTTGTTTCTCTATAGCCTGGTATCAAATGATCTATGATCCAGAACTGGCTCTGTCTGCTCTAAAGGACTAATTTGCACTCTGTGCTCTGCTCAAGCACAATACTATACCTTGGCCCTGGCACTGATAGATGGCATGCCTTCACACAATATGCTTGCTCATGCTTGAGCACAAGCACAGGTGCACTGCATGAACCTGACATACAATCATTGTGACAATTCTTTTTTGACAATTATTGTTAACAAGGGTGGAGTGTTAAAAGACAAAGTCAAAAGCTGCAGTCATGCTCTCTGCAGTGCAAACTGAGCAACCACGCTGCTTGTTAAGTGTGCGTGATGACATAATATTGTGCCAGCCAGTTAACAGCTGTCGCAGTGTGAGTGTAAGCTAGCAGGGGAATGGGATATGGGTATGGTTTTGCTTCAGCACAGTATGAGGCAACCTACCCTTGCACACTTGTCGCATACCTCATAGCACCCATCATAATAATAATAATAATAATACATTTTATTCAGAGGTGCCTTTCAAGTCACCCAAGGTCACCTTACAGAAAATAAAGAACCAGTCTTCCAGCTGGGCCACCCAGACAAAAATATACATGCCACTGTAATGTAGCAACAGTTCAAATTTTTGATGAAGCTGCAAGTCAGATGAAATCCAGTTCAATGTTATGTTCTAAACTGGTAGTTCAAGAGATTAGATTGTGCAATGCCATAAAGAGAAAGGACTTTGAAAAGCTTCAAGTGAACCATGGAGATGTTGCTGTACTGCCTCTTAATTTAAAGTAAGAGGTAGGACAGCATTAACAAACAGGAGGGTGGGATTTTTTCCTCCAAATGTTGGTATCGGATAAAGCTTATGACTTCCATAGCTTCAGAGCTCGTATCCCGACACAATCGAGCAAGTGTTTGTGGGCCGTGACCCAGATTCTTACATCCAGTCCTGGACTTTAGACCCTGCACCACGGCTCTCATTTCAGTCTACATACACAACAAAGATGCTGTGTTTCCTGTATGACTTTGCAGTGGGAGTGGGTGTTTAGTTTGTGCGATAACATCTGGGAGGGCTTTATTTGTTCTGACGTTGTTAAATGGGTGTGATGGGGGAAATGACTTAACAGTAGTGCTATGGCCAAAAAGTTCCGGAGGTGATTCAGACCAAAACCAACTGTGGTCGACAAAAATAGAGTTAAATACTGCAAGAGACACATCCACTGTCAATAAAGGAACTTCAGAAATGTAAACATTTTAAGATTTTAGGATATGATGAAAATCAATGTTCAGTTCGTGCCACCTTATTGTTAAAGTTGAAGCAGCCACAGTCAGATAATTAAGCTGCCACTCATTTCAGCTGAAGTAAAACAGGTTTGATGACATTACTCTGTGAGGGCCCCAGGTACCAAATGTTTTTCCTGTTTGAACAGCAAGGTAAAAGCAAACTAATAAAGACATTACCTAATAATTATTCATGGCTGTAATGTTTTCAGTATGCCTCATGGAAAAGTTCTTTTAAGCATCCATCACCATAGTGTGACTCCATTCAAACCATGAAAGGAAGTTTATACATGAGAGTTTTCACATGTACGTTAGGGAAACCTTTCAGCTTTAAGTAACATCTGAATCACGCAGAGGGAAATGAAAGACACGTGTGTCACTGCAGTTTATATATAGAAAACCAGGTAGACCTCAGTTTGCACATTAATTTGCTAAATTTCCAAACAGGTTTATTTTCAACCCTGTGAATGAAGAGTAGTCATATACATTCCCAAAAAAGCGCAGGGAGGCAACCCCAGAATGGTAGCACATGGTGTAATAACTGCAAACATTGGACCTCCAGATTGAGAAGAGAACTGTTTCAGATCATTTTATTATTTGAACAAATAAGGCAGCAAAATTTCCTAAATTAAATATTTTCTAAATTGCTGTCATTTGATATCCCCAAAACACAGTCATGTTTTTACTCCATCAAAACCTTTTATGGTGTTGTTTTACAGTATAATAAAGAGCTTGTTATCAGTCTTAATCCAAACAGAAGTAAAGTGCACTATGTACACAACAGGGATGTGAACATCATCACTCTCACACTAAGGCCTGCAGAATAAGAGATTATGCTCTCTCGCATTCCTGTAAATTATGTTTGTTGGCTCTCTGATACATCAGCTGACTCAACAATCAGAGAGCCCACTCCCTTGGCAACCATTGCAGGGCTACTCCTGGTTAGACAAACTTTCACCAAAGCCGATACAGCTTTTCGTGTTTCATGATAAACCAGAACAGTTCTGGTAATGTTATGCAGCTATGTTACTTTCTAACATACTAATGTGAAATTGCAAGTGACGCTAACATAATAAAATGATATCACTGTTCTATGCACTCACTGGAATCAATGTTAACGTGCAACTTGATGTTGGATATGATGCTATTTTTAAAATTTCATATACCCTTCTGTGTTTCACATGTCCCCCAGCAAGATAGAGTACCTCTAGGAACAAGTCAAGAAGTTTGCAGCATACGGACTTCTCCCCCTCCTCCTCTTTATAGCACACATTTTGATCATTTTAGCGATTATGTTTTTCAGCCACCCCGACTTCACCAGCTCGTAACTGGAATACATCTACCAGGGATTTGATGTAATTCCCACTTCCCCTGTCTGAGTTCTGAGGTTAACGGTATGCACAGTTAGTCAACAGTCCACCACTAAGGTATTATATTTTTGTATTAATGAAAGCTTAACTCCTGTGTCCTCATCTCATCAGTCTATTTTTAGCTTTGTCATAAATAAAAGTAATTAACTGACACTTGTCATGATTTTTGTAAACTGAATCAATACTG
The DNA here is from genome assembly GCA_037902135.1 of Cetoscarus ocellatus. Lineage (NCBI taxonomy): Eukaryota > Metazoa > Chordata > Actinopteri > Labriformes > Labridae > Cetoscarus > Cetoscarus ocellatus. The sequence goes on from JBAMNC010000720.1 coordinate 464,587, forward strand.
ATGAGGACATAAACAAGACAAAGAGATTTTCATTGAAAATACACCACTACACATGTACCGAACAGATTAGCAGGACAGGAAAAGTACCTCTTGTTACTAGCCAAACTCAACAGAAACCAAAATTCCATCAGAAGCTATATGAAAGATTTGGGGAAGTATTATACTCCCCTAAATTATACACAGAATCCAGCCTTGTATAAAAAAATGATCAAAACTTTAAATCATGACAACTGGTTAATTGTTTAGTTTATGCTATCACAAAAAGTTGCACATGGTAAGAGGGTGTTTTGACATTACAGCCAACATTTCTAGCTGCATAGCTGCACAGCTTTTTTTTTTTTTTTGACGAAATACAATATTCAAGACAATGGCATTGAAATATGAAATTACCATTTATTTTCATGACAAAACCTTGCATGAAATATTTTTTACATTATCACAAGTCCATTTATTGATCAGTTATTATAATTTTTTATTATAATAATTACTTCAGATCTACTTTGGTATAATTCAACTAAAGGACCTACAGTCTGTATACACCTTCTACCCTTAGCAACACATATACCAACAAAAGGCACTCAAATCATTGATACATTTTTTGCATCAGTAAATATTACATGTTGGTTGGACATTACCACACATGAAGTCAGGCCATAAAGCAAACTTTTGTATATAACGCGCTTTTCTCAAACATTTGGCAGCGTCTCTGTCACACTTGCACAGCATCTCTTTACATTTGTCCCCTGGATCATCTGCAAAACACAAATATAAACATTTTCAATAAATATGTATACATTCAGGCTGTTTGTTTCTAAAGTCTGTGACATGAGCTCCGGTTTTAATGAATGATTCTGTCTAAATTTGAATATTTTTGAATCCTAATGGTTTATTTAGTACACTTTCACCTAAATAAATTAAATCTGTCAACTTGAGATAGTTATCTTTATTTGTGTTTATTCTTACTTCATTACATTGTATCATATTTGTAAAATAAAAGAAAATAGTTTTTGTTATATAAAAGTAATAACAGCTGAAACCAACTTCTGCATTTGGAAATAACTGCTTACTTTGGGCTTAACCTGTTTATCATTTTGACAAATTTTGGTCATTTCAGTTAAATTTTTTGCTTTCATTTTATCCTTGAGCAGTCCCTTAACACTTCATATTAAGTAAACACAAGTATTTGTAAATTAAGTTTGAATCTCTATTTAAATTGTTTATCATAACACAACCCTGCACTATGATGAAGAAAAACACTGTTGATTCCCTCTTGGTCAAAACATGGCAGACTGACCTCTCCCTTAACCACGTTTACTGTAAGTCAGTGCACACAGATGCTTGCATGCCATATGCATGAGCATACTCATGCCTGTTAAACATTTGCATTGCTTCGATCTGTACTGCTGGTGCAGGGTAAATATTTTAGGAAACAGGGATTTCTAATAATTCAACCTGGTTTGATGTAGATTATCAAACAAATAATTCTGAGGAGTTTACCATAAACTTGTAATTTAACAAAGGGAAACACTTTCTGGTCAATTCAAACACTGATCTCATATGCATTTCACAAAAACTGTGTTTTAGGTTAGGTTATTGTCTGGACACGCAAAATTAACACTTCAGTTCAGCAAATAATATAAAGTGGTATTTTCTAACATGCACACTAGTAATCTAAGCTTTTTTTCTGCTGTATGAGGCTCAAGGTTGTTTTGTCTGTGTTGGTGGGGCCCACAATGATATTTTTTTATGTGGACCCCAATATTTTTCGGCAGTGCTGCAAGGTTTAATTAAAACCAAGTACAGTTATGGCGAGTCAAGCTGATACCATGCACTGGAAGTTAACCAACAAAACTCCTCAACTCCAGTTTTCAGTCAAAAAAGCATATTTAAGTACAAAAGCTGTATCATTTCAACATAACAAAGTCCTGTTTTTATTTGTATACGTACTCAAAAAAAATGGCATACCACACTCAGCTGTCCTGTCATCACACTCCCAGTGATACTGGTCTGTTTTCGTATGGCAGCCCAGATTTTCTGCATCTCCATAACAGCAGTCATGTTTGTGACAACACCTAGACACAGACAGATCAACAATAGAAAATGTTTTATTCTAAACGCTGCACCACTGAAACACAAGGTTACGGAGGCGGTGGATGACAAGCTCCGGTGCTGTGGTTTGCACCCCACCAAGGCTATTTTAAAGGCCGAACTCTATCACCTCATGACTTTTCACAACTGATAGTTAGCAACTAACCGGTTTGGGAGGGGTTTAGTGTCTTGTGGTCTGGAAGGCAAAAGCAGGACATGCCAATTAGGAATAGGGTGTGGAATTCTGGAGTCTATTTTAGTTTATCCATCCAGCTGTGTGAATTTGGACATGAATTGCTCCTTCCACTCAATCACACACTTTGTGGTTCTCAGAGGAAACAGTTGGACTCAAGCAGGATGGAGGATGACAGGGAGGAACACAAGGCACCCAGGAGGCAGGAGTCACGTGCACAGTGGCAGGAAGTAGGGGGGCTAAACATCCCCACTGTTTAGTGAATTACATCTGAACCGTGACAAAATATATAAGGGGGATGTATATAGAGCATGTAGGGAGTGTTTAAATTCTAGTGCACACTATCATCACATGTCCAGGCATGATTTTCTTTAAAGAAAACAGACTGAAAGAAAGTCTTGACTGTGAAGAAGCGTCAGAGTTAGGCATGATGAAAAAATAAGTTAAAAAGTGGGAACTTTGAGAATAAAGCCAAATGTTGAGGAAAAAGTTAAACTATTGTGATAAAGCTAAAACATTGAAAAAAGCCAAGATACAGTCAAAATGTTAAAGGGATAGTTTGGGTTTTTTGAAGTGGGGCTTGCACTAGTAAATGTAATTACCAAAAAACAACCAGTCAGCTCTGCCCCTGTGGGGAGGCACTCAGTTATGGACACTGGGCAATTCATAGCAGTAAATGGTGCTACTGAATGCCTCGTAATTACCCCATTTTGAGCTCAAAACTACACAAAAACTAAGTTGGCTGAACTAGATGCTCCAGTAAGATTCTTTACAATGTTTCACTTAGACTAAGTATCCTTTCGCCAGCCACTCATCTCGCCTTGCCTCCTCTGATCAGCTGTTCAGGTCAGAGTGCTGCAGCAGGGTCATTTAGTGGCCATTGGAGCACACACTAATGTAAATCTAACTCTTGAATATTTAGAAGATGGGTCACTCCTGTGTTCATGCAGTGTGTAAAAACAGGCAAAACAAATGGCCATAGTTCTGATTTCTGTCCCTTGATGTATGTCTTGCCAACTTTGGCTTGTTGTTTGAACATGGACATCAGATTCCCCCCTCTGCAACAGAACACCACGTTGTCCAATGTCAGGATCAGAAAGGTTCAGGAGAAGCAGTGTTACTAAATCCCATTTGTGACAGCAATGGGCCCTCAGGCTCCTGTGCCTGTGCTCACAGTTCATGCATCTGCCCCACCAGGTAACTCTTATGATCTGTCCTGCTCCTCAGTTTCCAGAAAAGTCTTTCCTATTCCTCTTTTTGCCCATAATGTATCTACAAAAGTTCTTCATTTGTGTACTGCTGCTCATAAAGATATCCAGCATATTTTTATTTCTTGAGTCAGAATTGTTCATTTTCACCAGTGTCCGTACCCAGCTGTTTCTACAGGGCCAGAGCTGGCCAGTTGCTTAAGTGGTGATTATATTATCTTGTGCCATGGGCCTCAAGCTACTCAACTTACCCAAACTACTCCTTAAGAAAAAACAAAGTTTCAAAAATTAAGGTAAAATACCATTTCAAAAACAAAGTCAGTCTTTCATGACTACGAAACAGAGCATATAAATGCTCAACAAAATGCCATATATTGATATCTTTGACGTGGCATCTCATACTCATGGTCCACTCCCCTGGTGGCCAAAAAAGCTCCCATCTACGTTTAATCCCAGAGAAAAACCCATAGAGGAGAAACAGCAGATCAGTGAAGTCAGATGCTCAACTATCTCTTTAACAAAGACAGCAATGTCAAAAAGATATCAACTTCTACTGATATAAAATATTGTGGTAACTAATTGAAAATATAATTTCCTTTAAGAAATTGCTGCCCAAAAACACTCACTGAAATATAAGAGCTGATGGTGATCATTATACAATGATAAAATTAAAAAGCTAATGTTTGCTAATTTATTACCCATGTTTTGATGATGAAGAATTTTTTTCCTGACATCCATAATTATTATTTAAACACATTTAAAATAAGTAAAATTGCCTGTATACTGTATGTGTAGATTTTCTTTCACAAAGTGGCATAAGGAGATGGATTCTCCAAGTATGTAAACATACTGGAGGTGATATTTTGGCTAAGACTAAGACTGTACTGTTAAAGTGATTAAAATAATGTCATAAAACGGATAAAAACCCACCAATATATCCGTTGATTTTACCCTTGGTTTCGGAAGGGAAGGGATTCTCCAATTCTGGCTAAGACTGTGCTGTTGAATGTTTGACACCAGTGACACCAGTCCTAGAACTTTTCTGACACACCTCGTATTTGTTGATTACACCCTGGACTGGTGTCAGGGAAGGGATTCTAAAATGTTACAGTATGTTAATGTAACTTAACCAACATCCTGGCAGTGATAGTGATTTAAAAAGTGTCAGAAAATACAGTACATAAAACCACCCATACAGTATCTGTGGTTATACTTTGGCAATGGTGTTGAAAAGATTCTCCAATGTTACAGTGTGTGTAAACATATTTGAAGTGACATCCTGGCTAAGATTGTGCTTTTTCAGTTACTTACACAGTGTAAGAAAATACATAAATCCTCTGATATATAAGTTGATTATACCCTGGCAATGGTGTAAAGGAACAGATTCTCCAATGTTTCGGTATGAAAACATATTTTAGGTGACATTCTGCTCTTTAAGTGATTGAAATCATGTCAGAAAATACATTAAAAAAACACCCATGTAACTCTAAATTGCACCCTGGGAATGGTGTAAGGAGAAGGATTCTCCAGTATTACAGTATGTAAATGTAATTTGAAGTGACATCCTGTCTAAGACTGTGTTGTTGAAGTGACTGACAGAGTAAAGGCTTACATTAATGCTCCTAAGATTTTCTTTACATGAAAACATGTTATATGATGAAAATTCAAAAGCCTGCTTTGCTGCTCCACAAGGTAGTCAATGCTGACAATATTTTGCCTCCCAGTACTCTGTGTTCGTCATGTGCACTGGAAGCTATCAAATGAACTGATGAGGCTCTGGCTGTAACAAAGCTATATTTTTTTTGTCTTTTAGCTCAAAAATACTTGTTGATATCAGTATTGGGAAGTGGGAGAGACTGTGCTGGGAACTTGTTTTTTTCTCCTCCAAATTATATACAAAAAATATCTTGACATTCCAACAGTTTTTCTCTAAATTTTGCCGTTTTTGGTTATGATGTGTACTAAAATATATTGTCCCTCTTTTTTTATCTTCTTCCTGGTTCTAATCTTTATGCACATAGTCATATCTTTGTATTTTCAGTGGGCCTCACCAGTCTGCCTTGTCTCTGGGCCAACCCTGACCCCCCAGCCCACAGTAGCATCCATACATCATGTACGCCAAAGGATTCCTCCCTGTGCTGCACTTTATGGCTCCTGCAAGCTCCAGCAGGCCTCTTTTCGTCCTGTGGGAATTGTGTGTAGCAACCGAGGCCACAGAAGCCACTGCAGAGAAGCATAAACAACCTAAGAAGAGGGAAAAAAGGAACTTCAGGACTGTTTATTTTACACCCAGGCACATTTTTCATGCAGAGCTACCCTCCAGACTTTATGTGAGGTTTCAGACACAACAAACATCCAGATCAAAACATCTCCTGATCTCCATCTTAAGTAATATGGACTACACCCTCACAAAATCTGAAGCAAGAAGATCAGGCAAAGAAACCAGAAGTGGCAGTAAGGTTTTTTCTTGTGCATGTGGCTCAATAAAAACTCAAATTAAAAACTGAGACTTAGATTGGTCAAATGGAATCCACCAGGCATGAGGTCTCAGTTAAAGGGAATCTGGCACATGACACAAACAATCTGATCCTTCAGATCAACGTGAAATCATCATGGCACACCGATTAGTGATGTGATCTATTTTAGCCTTTTAGATGACTGCAAAATACAGACACTACATACACGCGACCTTCATTAGAAATACAGAAATATGTATAATATCAAATTCACCAATACAGGTCCTTTGTCTGTGAGGTTAAACCTACAGCGTGACCACCATATACTTTGGGTGGGACATGTCCCCCCCAATATTGGAAAAATACCAATCTGTCCCCCCCAATAATTGACTTATTATATCTTAATATGTGACATATGATATGCCCTCCTTCTATGAACCCTGGCTGTAGTGGATCCGTCACTTGTTATTTCTGATTTACTTTCAATTTAGGAAAATCAAGGTAAACAAAACTGTGTGACATCCCCCCTCCCGACTGTACATCTGGTAGAGTCCGTAAACGGCTTCGTTTGAAAAAAAGCTCAGTCTGACTGTCACTGGTGGTCAGCGCAGCCCCTCCCTAAATGCAAAACACGTGCTGTGCATAGGGCCCAACAATCCATGGGGGGCCCATTTTGCGCAAGAGGACGCATTCTCCACTGTCTGATGTAGCCACGATCCGCTCTGTGGAGTACAGGCCTGTTATTTTCCACTTAAAGTGTGACTGTTACTACTCAAGAGTGTTAGGGCCATTTCAGATGGAAAAATTAATTTTCGGCAGGTTGAGATTAAAGTCGAAATGACAAGATTAAAGTTGAAATGTCGACAATAAAGTTGAAATACAATTTTGTGATAAAAGTCAAAATGATGAGATTAAAATTAAAATGTGGAGAAAAAAAGTCAAAATTCGAGAATAAAGTCGACATAAAATGTATTTCGACTTTATTCTCGACATTTCGGCTTTTTTCTCGACATTTCGCCTTTTTTCTCGACATTTCGCCTTTTATCACAAAATTGCATTTCGACTTTATTCTCATCATTTTAACTTTATTCTCGTCATTTCAACTTTAACCTCAAAATTTCGACTTTAATGTCGACTTCCCCAAAATTATTTTCTCCATCTAACATGGCCCTTATACTCTTCCGTATGTTAGCGTTGTTGTCTGTCAGTAATGTCATTTTGCAGTGCAGCCTATGTCTATGTGAACATTTGATCTAAATGCCTCCTGAACTGCTCAGTGTCTTTGGGCTCGCACTCTTCCGTGTGTCAGTGAGCGTAAAGACGCAGACAGACGCACATCGCAGGGACAGTGAGCGTTCATCAGTCACTTTGTGTGAATTTATAATTCTAACAGTGTCTTGATAACTCATGTGCACGGTTTAAGTGAACACAAAGACTTAAAAAATGACAAGTTAGTGTTTTGATGAATCAAAACTCAACATTCTTCAACAGTCCAGCTCTGAGCCGCTGTTTTCACTCACTCACTGTTTTGTAAATGATGAATTCATCCTGAGATATCCTGATCACTTATTCTCCTTGATATAAGAACAATCTTTGAATGATCAAGCTCCAAATACAATCTACTAGTGCAGAGGTTCTCAGCCTGTGGGTGGAGGCCCATAAGTGGGTCTCAGAGCTGTTGTCAGTAGACGGTGTATAAATCAGGTGAAAATGTGGCAAATATGTCTTCAGTGTATGGAGGCCCTAAGAGGACAAACATCCATCAGAGTATGTCAGAGTATGAATAAACCAGACTACACCACTGGAAGGTGGGTCTGTATGTTGTTGAAATAAAAAAGAAAAACTTTGTAGCATAAACACCCGAGCTGTTAGCCTGCAATCATGAGACAGAAGAGAGGATAATTCTGTACAGATGTGGACTGGAGATTAAATTTCCCTACGGCCCCGATTTTTTAATGTCTAGTTAACTGCATATACATTCATCTCTGTTGGAAAAGGAGTGGTTGATAATCAACCAGTTGGTGATAAATGTCAGAGAAATTGCAGAATGTTATTTGAATGTGAACTCAAATGGTCAATGTATTCGTCAAAACTATGTTCTAGATGAGCAAATAAGTATATGAAAATTGTGAATTGTGGGAAATGCAGTTAAAAAAATAATATCCAGGGAAGGGCTCACATTTGGACCCCCCCAATATCTCTCCCACAGTTACGCCCTTCGGTTAAACTGATTCTTTTTGCAACATTCTAGGAGATTTTGACTAAATTAAAGTAGTACTGTATTTAAGAAAGACATGTTTACAGCAGAAAATGTACTTTCAAAAAAAAAAATTGTTTCTTAATATTTATGTGTTGAAGAAGTTTGTTCATTAATCAATTTGGGTTTATTTACTCTAACAGAGAATGTGAAGTCAGTGATAAACTACAAGTGCTCTGAGCACACAAACCTTCTCCAAGGCATTTCCAACATTGTCGAGAGTGTTATTGTCAAAAATGTGGAAAACTGCCCCATCACACAATGTTATCATATCCTTGAAAAAAGGGATATGATAACATTGGAGAGAGAAAAGAGCTATTGGTGATAATGTTGAAAATTGCCCTGTTCGCAATGTTAACAAATTCTTAAAGGAATTCCTGGATGGACATTCATGTTTGGATCGTCACTAATATTAAGTAATTTCTTACTCATTCCATGACCAATGTACCCTGACAGTTTCATTATATTCCATTGTTAACTGTTTGAGTTATCCTGTTCACAAACAAACAAACTAATGAACACCAGCAAAAACCTGATTTCTGGAGGCAATGGCATATACTCCTCTCTGGGTATTTTGTCTGTGATGCACTCCTTAATTTGATGTGTTTCTAGGATTGTAAAAGATAATCTTTCCTCTTATTACCAATTTTTATTCAGTGTAATTAATTAGTGAATTAATTGTCAAGCATTAATACTCTCAAGACACTTTACAAAGGAGTAGGTGTTTTCTTAGTCAAAGTAAATCTTTTTAAATACCCTGTAGCAATGTTTGTTTGATATACAGCTGTCAATAAATTCAAATCTTTCATTGGAATTCATCTTAACCTAAAGAATAATTACACTTAAATTGTCTTTACTTTGTTACCCTTTTTTCCTGTTTTGAGCATACTGACAATGTAAAGCACTCCTATTGATTCATGAATCAGATGAATTCAAAGAAATGTGTCTTAATATTTTTTGTTTGGGTTTTTTGATATGAATTAGTGTTTCTCTGCGACATAAGTGAGGTCTAAACCATGATTTAGATGTAGGAGACAGCCTAGTGGTAACAATTTGTTACGTAAACTGATGCTGCAGTACACTCAGAAATTGGCAGGCATACAATTACACAATGACTGTGACATCAATTTATCCTCTGTCATTTCAGCAGTAAGTTCCAGTTTGTTCATTTCTCTGCATGAATAATCATATAAAGTTAAAAGTTTTGGGAATTCCTTTACAAACTGACCTTTGTCATGCTTTTACTTTGTTGCCACCACCAAGGACGTCACGTTTTTGCTTGTTTCTCAGTTTTATGATTTTTTTGTTTCTTTGTTTGTAAACAGAATAATAAAAAAATGAACAGGGAGTGTAGTTCATTATACAAGAAAGAAGTGATCAGATTTAAGTGGTGATCCAAATCCTCACACATATCCAGGAGTTTTGCGAGATAGGGTAGATGCCCCATTTCTGCTAAAAACTCACTCATTTTTTAACAGATATGGCAGTTTCCACATATTTGATGATAACTTGCCAGACAGTGTTGGAAATGCCTTGGTGAAGGTTTGTGCTCTGGGTGCACTTCTAGGGGCCGTCCACACAGAGAGTTTAGCTGTGCTCTCGGTACAAATACAAAGACGCACAAAGATGTCTAACTTTCAATCATTTAGGGAGTAACTGCCTCTTGGGTGAGTACAATCAGCTCCTGCCTGCTGTAATTGTGAACAGAATGGAGGAGGGGGAAGGCTCTCTCTGCTCCGTTATTACAAGGTATGTGGCACTCGACATACTCGTCGTTGCAAAACTCAAACACAAAACTTTTGTCTTGCCAAGAGACTCATTTACCAGGCTTTGAAGCTGCAGCACATAAGACCCTCTTCTTTATCCATTTCTGTGTGCCTTTCATGGAGTTATTGTTACTTGATTGCTTTAAGTGCGGACTGGCTGGGGTCAAATGCATTAAAGTGTTTTAAACTTTGACAGCTTTTGTTTTAAATACAAGTTTTCTTTAATGACTCTGATTTTAATTTATGATTTTTTGTCCTTAACACTAAAATTTTAAAGATGATCATTTTCACTTTTTGAAGATTCTGTTTAAAATGAGGCCACAAAGCTGAACCATAGCTTTTCTTGAATTGATTGGTAGTTTTATATTATAATTATTTTTTATTGTTATTAGTATATAGGATTCCTGAAGAGGGTATTTTTATTGTGTGCAATATAAACATTGTGGCTATTTTTTTTTCTAGGGCCTGATTATGTGCATCACATTTTCCAACACATATTCAGTTAGATTATCTTTAATTTCAAGCTGTAGCTCGCTATGAAAAACAAAGTACATCACAGTAGAGAGAGGATGAATGTGAAGGAGGTTTGAGTCTATATTAAAGGGTTTTAATATTTAATGTGTGTTCCCATAAATTATTGTATCAAAATGATTTTCACCTACAACAATTAGAGAATAGTCTGACCTATTGATCCCTAATGATTTTGTCTGTAAGTGCATCAGGAGGTTCAGTTCTATTAGCTAATAAAACTATATTTTTTATTAAATGTTGTTCCCCTACTTCATTTCAACAAAATTGCTGAAAACTGAGGTGCAAATGTTTTTTTTTTTTCTTTTTGTTTTGTTTTGTTTTGTTTTTTGTTATCTATTTATTTATTTATTTTGTTTCATATTTGTGCTCTGGCAAAACATGGTACCTTTATTTCAGTTAATTATCCCCATTAACATACAGTAAATAAATACAACAATGTTTACTCTTTGCAGAATTAGTTGTTTTTTTTTCATTTTGAGTGTTTAATACATTCATTAATAAAAGTGAGTATTTCAAAATAAAAAAGCAAAGATCATGTTAATATAGCGTTACCACTTATGTAGTAACACTACATGTAAGTGTTCATCAAGTTACACCCTCAAGTGTTACAAAGTTTTAAATATTTACTCCAAAAACAATAACATTTGATGAGTGTTAAAGTACCAACCCTCAAAAAGATTGAAAAGACTTGTGGTGTGGATCCATTTATTAACTCTGATAGTGTTAATTTGTCCGTATAGATTTTGCGGTACTCTGGAGTAATTTGAACTTTGATTATTTTTGCCATAAATTGGACTTAGCCTCTTAAAAATAAAAACAAAAACAGATGTATGTTGTACACACAGTTAAATCTGTTCATGCTGCAGTGAGTTGAAGAACTGTGATGACCAGATGTCCCCCCCCAGAACAAAATCTTTTTGATGCTTATTAAAACCTTTCTTAACTTTCCAATCCCAAGCAGTTTCTGGTCGACTTTTGCTTCTCTCACATTTATACCTCCGCCAAGGAGGTTATTTCTTTGCCAGCGTTGGTTAGTTTGTTTGTTTGTCTGTTTGTTTGTCTGTTTGTGTTCAAGATAGCTTGAAAAGTTATGGACAGATTTGGATGAAATTTTCAGGAAATGTGTGGAATGGGATAAGGAAGAAAAGATTAGATTTTGGGACTGATTTGGTCTGCGCTCTCTGAGTGCGTTTCTAGTTACTCACTGTGGTCTCATTTTTCTCTGCAATATGAAGTCCAGCACCTCTATAGATTCAGGACAACCATGGCTATTGACTGATGTAGCACAATTATGTCTGCATGCAGTGTAACAAAATTTACAAGCTACAAATCATTAGAAAAAAGAAAAACAGACATTGAAGTTCTCTGATTATATATTTTTAAAAAAATTACCAAAAAGGAACTAGTGCACACAACACATTTTCAGGTACCCTCAAGCCTAAGGAACAAAGGAAAATTTGTGGTGGTGGTACTACATTCAAAGAATCTACAAATCCTTAAACCTTGTTTAATGTTTGGAATTCCAGACTGTTTTTGGTTCTGTCACTTTTCACTTACTGTGGTCTTATTTTTCTCTGCAATATGAAGCTCAGCACCTCTATAGATTCAGGACAACCATGGCTATTGACTGGTGTAACTCAATTATGTCTGTATGCAGTGTAACAAAATTTAAAAGCTAAAAATCATTAGAAAAAAGAAAAAAGAAAATAAAAAAAATTCTAAGTATTTATTAATGTTTATTATATTATTAATACTAATTACATTAATATTATTAATTTTCAGTCTACACTGCAGAGGCAAACTGCAAAGCACGCTTTCCTTTGTAAAAACTGCAATTTGCTGGGAAACGTTTACCCTGTAACAGGTCTTCACGGCACTGACAGCAGGTGTCGCTGCTCAGCACTTATGGCTCTGAGCAGAAATTTGATGCCTGCAAAACACTGCCGTGGGACAAAAATTCAAAGATTTTTTGATCAGCGAATTCAGGAAGTATGTGAATCATTCAGGTCTTGTTGAACGTGGTAAGAAGTGCAATTTTTTTTTTTTTTTTTTTTTTACAGAATTTAGCCAGGGCAAACGGTTAATTTTCTTCAAATTTTCAAAGAAGACATGAGAATTAAAGCGATGTTGAGGAAATCTCATGAAATTCACCTGTTTTCTCCCGGCTGTTTTGATATGTTCCCGACGTGACTTGTGATACATTCAGAAATCCTCGGAAACTTGATAATCTAAAGATTACACTAGTTTTTCCGTTTAGGACAAATGGTTTTTAAATGCCAGTCATTCAAAAATAAGTGGTATTTTGATCCTGCCGGTGGGATCAGGTAAGTAAGGATTAAACCAGGTTCAGCCTCTTAATATAGAAAAGTAAATCACATTTGAAATGTTAAAGTTTAATTTGTGGTTTTTAATTGCACTCACTCCATACATCCTTTGTTAAGTCAAAACAGGCAGGTTTTCCCTGAAGACAACAGTTACTAGGGCTGCCTCTCTGTGTGTCCTAATGGTAACCTTCAGTTCCAGCTTTATAATAAAGTAAACAGTAAACTCACCTGATAGCAGCACCAGTATCCAGTGAAACGCTGACATGACTCACAGCAGGCAGCTGAGCTCCACTCACAGTGTCCCTCACTTTTACTCTGAGAGTGGAGCTGTGAGTGGAGAGCTTATTTTAGAGGCTGTTTGAGTAATCTCCTGGGCATCACCATTGGCTTGGGGTTAATCCAGTGTTTGTAAAACAGAGCTCCACCTACAGGAGAAAGTGGAGGGGTGTACTGCTTTGCCCTATAGAAACAGTTTGTTTACACACATTCAGAAAATGTCAAATTCATTTGTTAGTCTGATGTAAATGAACTTTTAAATGTATGTAGACATGTTAGTCCAACTAAACCTACCTAAATTTGTGTAAGTCAGACTGACAAATGAGGACCTGGACCCACAGCTACAGTTTTTAATTCAGCAGCGTTTTCAGCACAAAAGGCCGCAGATTTTGAAAGAGCAACACAATTGTACATGTCCTTTATCCCTCACTGATCAATCAAAACTAAGAAGGGCGTTTTCATGACAAAAACATATTATATAACACTCAAAGCTGTCTTAATTTAGTGCTACGGGATACATGAGTCAACTCATGTAACCTGACAACTCAAGCACTGTAGTGCTGGTTGCTAATGTAACCAGTTAGCTTCTCACAGTCTTGTCAACAAGGTCAACGGGGGTTGATAGTAACTAGTGACTAGCTGAGAAGGTTTTATGTAGCCACCTTTAAGGTCTAAAAGAAATATCAGTTTACCAACTGGTACTGATATTTTGTGGGGTGATACTGTGTCCATATCTTATGAGAAAATATTGTTATTTTAGCAGTTATTTATAGAAATACAGAGAATTGTTTGAATTTTAGTATAGCATCTGGATGCTAGTTGGCAGTGGACATTCTGCCATATGCTCTCCATCACTCAGTCAAATTTATTATTATTATTTATGTCACTGGGATGAACAAAAGTCTATCTATGATCCAGGATCAATGCCTTGTCTTGACTGTATTTTTATACACGTAATATTGAATGTTTACTTAGACAAGAACAGGACTTCTTTAAAAAGTCCTAATCCAGCTATAATGAGGTTAATATTAAATGTCTAAGTGTACTCAAACATACTGAGAGTTTTCAGATACAGGTTTGAAGAAAGCCAAAAACTGCAGTTTCTCGATTGTCCACCTTCAAAAAGTCAAAACTGCACACTAGTTCACTAGTAAGCTGCAAAAATTCTGATGTTAACTACTCAAAGACTAATTAAAGGATAAGTTCGTTTTTTTGACACCTGGACCTTATTTTTAGGATTAAATACGCTCGTAGACTCACCCAGACAATTTTGACGGAGCTCGGAGTCGTTTTCAAGCAATTTAGATCCATCCGGCGGCGTTTTTTTCTCATGCCATAGTAGCAGACGGGGCCAGAAATCGGAGCCCCTAAATTAGACATTATCTGCTGCGAAACTCGTTCATTTCAGCTACATTTTATAAATGAATGGCCAGTGTTATCACCATTTCAGCTCAACTTTGTTGTTATGGTCATCCGGGGCTTGACAAGGATGGGTAACTTTTGAATGGGGGCTAACTGATGGTGTTGTTGTGGACATTGCACGGCAATGGCAACAGAGGAGGAGTGAGTTTCGCAGCAGATAATGTCTAATTTAGGGGCTTCGATTTCTGGCCCTGTCTGCTACTATTGCATGAGAAAAAAACGCCATCGGATGGATCTAAATTGCTCTAAAACGGCTTCGAGCTCCGCCAAAATTGTCTGGGTGAGTCTACGAGTGTATTTAATCCTAAAAATAAGGTCCAGGTGTCAAAAAACTGAACTTATCCTTTAAATTCACTAGTTAACTAGTGCATAAATTGCACGATACTAGTTCACAAGTGAAGGCCAACATGCTAATAGTCCTCCATATGCTCCAAACCATCTCTATCCATACTGTATTGTTATTGATTCATATCCCTGATCATGGTTCATTACTCTAGGTAAATAATTTGCACTGTTACTGTGTGGTCAATAAGTGCTGCTACATTTCACATTGTCACTTTAATATCACTGTCACTTTATTTTTATCTTTACTGCACTGCACAGGAGGCTCAGCTGTTTTGTACTGTGTTAAATTATTATTTTAGTATGTTAGTTAATTTGATAATTGAACGCCACTTACTCTGTTAATTTAGTGCTTAGTATGTTAGTTAATTTTGATAATTGTAAATATCTTCTATTCTTTTGATCTATGTCTTATGCATGCTACTATCCCTGTACTTGCCCTGTACTGCTGCAATACCAGAATTTCCCCTTTGGGGATCAGTAAAGGACTATCTTACCTTATCTTATCTTATCTTATCTTACTAGTTCACTAGTACAAGCCTTTTTTATCCTTAGTTAACTAGATGAACCCAAAATTCTTACTAGTTAACTAGTTGACTAGTAAACCCATTTGCTGCAGCACTAATGAACCAGTGGGGTTAAAAGTGTATACTAGTTCACTAGTGAAAGGCAAACTAATCTGTGTGGACGAAAACCTTAGCTAGTTAACAAATGAAAGCTCTTTGACCTTACCAGTGAACTAGTTTACATGTAATATTGTGAATGCTCAATAGTTAACTTGTCAAATGAAAAAATGATCTCACTAGTTAACTTGTGAATCTCAAATATTAACTAGTGAACAAGTGCAAGCCAACGGGGCAACAAGTAAACCTGTGGAAATTAAACTATGCAGGAGGCAGGAAAAAGGTGTGGATTATTCCTTTATGTGGGCCTCTGCTTTAAGTTCAGCCCTATAAAATCTGTTTAAAAATTTCACTGTTATCTTCCCAGCCCTCGGTAGAATTAGGTGCTATGACAAAGCTGTCTAAAACAACATATTTTTTCTCTCTGACCAGATTAATACATCTAACAAAACTACATAGACAGATTTTCTTTGTTTTGGATATTTTTGGTTATTTGTACTACTTTTGTTTTTTTTTTTAAAACAATCAGTCATCCACAAATATCTTTAATGAGATACCAGCAATCATCAATCTGAAAGGTTAGAATGATAAATATAAAAGTTGATCTACTTCTTGTGCAAAAATGGATGTAAAAGTTGAATAAAAAAGTAAGGGAAATATATAAAACAGGATTAGCAGTTAAAAAAATCTGAAGATGTGGGGACAAAGTGAAACATGACACGCCTAATACGGGAAGTAATCTGTAACTGACACGAGGGTAAAAGATTAATGACGTGTGTTGATGATGTCTGTCCCTTCTTGTTTAGTCTTTCTGTTGCAAAAGCTGATGAGTGGTTCTTGTAAATTAAAAACTAACTTGTATTTATTTTAACCTTTTCTGTGGTTATTTTTTAAATAGCCTAATGTTGGGAAGAGTCTTGTTAGCAGCAGTGGCTCAAGTGTCTGTCAAGCACCCCAGTATGAGTGCTTTTACAGAATAAATAAGAACATTAATAAACAATGGAAATAATAATTTACAACAACAACAACAACACCAACAATAACAATAATAATAATAACAATAACAATAATAATTTAACCCTTATGCCCTGTTAAAAGATCACACTGGGACTGCTTACCTACAATATTTGTAGTTTGAAATTTAACCTGAAATAAAACTATGACAGTCTATTTTTTAGATCTTTTTTTATTTTGTTCATGAACTAGTGATACAGAATATTTTCCACTAGTTAGCTTGTGAGGAAAATATCTGTGCTGCTAGTTAATTTGTTCATTTTTCTGGATACAACTAGTTCCCTATAAATAAATGCACATACATGTTAACATGTAAAGTCAGAAAAGCCAAAAGCAGTGGAGATGGTTTCTCTCAGTAGTTGACATTTACAATTTTGAAGCCTCACTAGCTGAGGCTTCAAAATTGACCCTTCAATAGACCCTAACTAGTCAACTAGTAAGCACTGTTCCTTTCACTTGTTAACATGTACACACCAAGATTTATGAACATAAACATTTTTTGTCTCTTAATTTGACCTGATTATAAACTCCTGAATATGAATTTGATGAATTTGAAAATATTTTTGAATGAAATATGTTTGTTAGTCATTAGGGTTTTTGTTTTTCAAGATAATCAGATTTTTAGTTGTGTGCCTTACAAATGGGTCACATTAACTACTTTCAGTGTGTCATGAACAGTTATAATATTTATTCAGTTTTTATGTTATTCAAACACAATGCTCTGGTATGATCGGACTGAAATTTTATTTTTACGTTAAAGATATTAAACATGTTTTCTGCTGACCCCTGTCTGACTTTATTATTTTAATAAAATAAATAAACAGGATAAACAATTGACCGTGATTAAATAAATATGTATTAAGATAAGGTTAATTATGACTACATTATGTTTAAAATTTAGATATAGATACTAAGAAACATATCAAAAGTCAGGGGTCTTTAGGCCTCATCTTCATCCCTCCCTTATAAAAGCTCTGTGAACAACGCCACCACAAAAACACCCTGGCCTTTCATACCCACCACTATACTTTCACTGTCTTGTGTTTACATAAATTGCTGAGGGATTAAAACCCCCAGGAAGAAGTTCTACTTAAGTGAAGAAACACATGATTTTACCACCTCCTCTTGACAAACACACCCAGACATGCAGATGATAGTAATCACACTCTAATGATACAGTCCTCCCCGCAGACTCCTGCCTCTCGTCCGTCTCTTTCTCTTGTTGAATAAACATGTCAGTCCGTTGGTTGAATAGAACAGACCCTCCCTCTATCAAACACTCCAGACATATCCAGACTATTATTACTGTCAGTGTGATTTACTAAAACTCTCTACAAGAGTCTCAGTTGATTGTTATCTAACAAATTGCAGACAACACTTGAAAAGGCATGAGTTGTGTCAAATTAATGCATTATATGAGGTCGAGTCAATAAGTAACCAGACTAACTTACTTCCGGTTGAGATCCACCTCTTCTTTTTCAATGTAATTGCCCTCTAGTGTGATGCACTTAGACCAATGGTGTTCAAGTGCCATCAGCCATTAACTGAAAAAGTCAGGGTCCTTTCCAATGACCCACTCCTCAACTGCCATCACGACTTCTTCGTCAGACCGGAAATTATGTCCATGGATATCCTTTTTCAAGTTTGGGAATAGGAAGAAGTCGCTAGGAGCTAGGTCAGGCGAATAGGCAGGATGTGGTATTAATTCATACCCGTTTCGCTCTACAGCATCCATTGCAACTTTGCAAGTGTGGACTCTTGCGTTGTCGTGTTGCAGCAAAACACCTTAAGAGAGTTTACCTCTGCATTTTTCATGGATGGCGGTTCTCAGCTAGTCTAGCAAGTTTGCATAATACACTCCAGTTATTGTACTTCTCTTGGGTAAAAAGTCCAACATAATAACACCTTTTGCGTCCCAAAATACTGTGGCCATCGCCTTGCCAGCAGATGGTTGCGTCTTGAACTTCTTTGGCCTCGGGGACCCCGGCCTTACCCACTGACGACTCTGAGCTTTATTCTCCGGCTCATAATAATGAACCCAAGTCTCATCTACAGTCACCAGATGCAAAAGAAAATCATCTGTTGACCTAAAACGCTTCAACAAGGCGCTGCATACTGATGCTCTGGTTGCAATTTGCTCATCGCTAAGTGATTTGGGAACCCAACGGGCTGTTAGCTTGCGCATACCTAAACGATCATGTAAGATTGTTGAAATGCTACCATGTGAAATGCCTAATGCCCGCATTATTTCTTCCATCTGAATTCGCCTATCAGAGTATACCAGATCCCGAACTTTGTTACACATTTCTTCGTCGGTTGCATCCAGTGGGCGTCCAGACCTGGCTTCATCTTCTAAAGACGTTCTACTGCGTTTGAATTCCCCTACCCAGAATTTAACCTGAGCATAAGATGGTGCAGAAGACCCATAAACATCGGCTAACTCGTCGTGTATTTCCTTGCCTTTTTTACCTTTTAAATACAAGTACAGAATTACAACACGGTACTCAACTTCAAATGAAAAGCATGCCTTTGCATCACTAGCCATGTTTGACATTCAATATCTTAGTAAAGAATGACTCAATACGCGTGCAATTTTGTACCCAGGTATAAAACATGTATTGAAAATCGTGATCGTCTCGGTCAATCGGAAATGGGATAGGCTGGTTACTTATCGACTCGCCCTCGTATAATCACATTGTGTTTCCTGGATGTGTATTTTTTAGCTCTGTGGGGCTGGACTCTATTGTCATTCATAACATGTTGGTTGAAAAGGTTAAACTTTCATTATGAATCGTTTGTTACTACTTGTTTATTGGCCTTTAAGTTGAGATTGTTTTTTGATCAAGGTAAATGTAAAGGCTTATGCTGAAGATAAAGAGAACACAATGAATTCATTGTGATATTAATGGCAGACTGGCTGAGCAGGCAAACTTTTAGATTTATAACATTCAAACACAATTTGTGCTTTTTTAAATAGTTAAAATATATTTTTAAAAATCATTGTAGTATTTGGCAAAATTAGATAGTGGTACCTGGCCCATTTAGGATTAATATTAAAGATCCCATATTCGCAATTTTTTTTTTTTTTTTTTTTGCTATTAATATTGTTAGAAGGGGTTTGGGGAGCAGGAGAGCATAACAGTCTTTACCAAACTCTAAGTCCAGAATGTGCTGTACCTCTGTACCTGTGCTAAACATTCTGTATTTTACTTCCTGGCACTTAGCATGTAATAGCTGTATGAGTCCACACTGTAAAAAAAAATGTAATTTTACAGAAAATGTTCTGTAATATTTTAGAGATTTTTCCTGTTTTCCAATAAAACAATGAAATGCTAGTAGTTTTACAGATATTTTCAGTAGATTCAGGTTTTATGTTTAAAATTACACTTGATTAATTTAAGATTACATGAATATTTTGTTTTTTAATGACAATTTGTTGTATTTGTACAATAATATAATATTACATTATTCTTTTGTTTTTTAAAAGTAATTTATATCGGTCATATTCAAATGTAATTTTACATAAAATGTGATGTAATTTTGCAGATCTTTCTTGATAATGATAATATAGAAATGCATATAAAACTAAACAAATCTGAAGTGTTTTCCATAAAATTGCAGGTCATTAAGCATGTGTGGTTAAGGTGATTTTATGTTTTTTCAGAGGTTTGACAACCTAAAGTACTTTATTTTACAAAAAGTACACTTTTCACAATTAATGTAACTTTACAGAAGGTATTCTGTATTCTACCAGATTTTTGAGATTTATAAACAAAAAAATACCTTTAATTTTAATTTAATTGCAATTTTACAGATCTTTCTTGTAAACAATAATGAAGAAATATACTATAACTACACAAATCTTAAGTGTTTTCCATAAAATTGCAGGTCATTAAGCAGGTGTGGTTAAGGTGATTTTATGATGTTTTTTAGAGGTCATGACAACCTAAAGGGTATTATTTTATAAAAAGTGCACTTTAATACAGAAAGTACTCTGTATTCTTACAGATTTTTGCGATTTATAAAAATAAAATACCTGTAAATTTACAGATATTGGGAATAATTTAAATTATTTGTTACCATTTATGTGGAACACCTTCCACTGCAATTTTGAATCTTTTTTTTTTTTGTTTATCTTTTTTTACAGGTTTATCACCATGTTCAATGAGACAATAATTTTAGATTAACATATACCAGCAGTTATTTAAACATTTTTGCTTAAAATTACAAAATATTAACCATAGTAAGATTACATTATTGGTTTTAAAGGCAACTTAACATGTCTTTTTCATATTCAGATGTCATTTTACATATCTTATTATTGTAATGAATAAGTCAGACTAACTTCTTCCGGTACTTCACTTCCACTTAAAAGAAGCACAGTATGTATTGCCCAAATTTAATGTATCCTAAAATGATGTTAACATTTGTTTCATTTTGCAAAAAATAGTTACAAAGTTTAATGGCTTTGACCTAAATGCAAATATTACTGATCGTCTTTGTGTCATGATCCTGTTTTAGTCAAGTCCCCTATTATGTTTTCATGTTTCATGTTTTTCTTGTGCTTCCTGTTTTATTTTGAAAATTCACCTTCTTTCTTTGTTCCCATATGTTTTGCTTCCTGTCTGGCTCCATCACACCTGATCCCTGATTGTTCCTCCCCAGCTGTCTCATCACCCCCCATCACCTCATGTTTTTAACCTCACCTCTTCCCCTGTCGTGTTTCCAGTGCATGTACCTCCAAGTCTCGTCCCATCATTCTTCTGTCTTGTCTGGCTGTTGTTACCATAACCTTGTTTTCTGACCTAGATTCTTGCCTCACGTATTTTGGACACTTTTGCCTGATCTGTTTGCTCTACTGTGTACCAACCTTTTTCTTAAACTGATTTAACCCTTCAAGCCCTTTAACTGGTGTCAGTGTCTTGCATTTGTGTCCTGGTTCTTTGTTCTGTATGGTAATATCTTCATATCCTTGTTCTTTCTGTCAAATGAAAGATTTTAACAATATTTACAGATATTATCTTGAAATATACCTATTAATATACCTATTAAGTTCAAGTTCACTGTAAAACTCCTCAACCTTCTCATCACTTCAGTCCGATGTTGGGGCGTACACCTAGAAGATTGTAAGGTTTCTTGGAGATGCATTCTATCTGAGTCTAATTAACCTTTTTGTAATAGGTTCACAAAACTGAATTGATCCACTTTTTGTGTACCAAGAACCCGTCTTACCCTTCAGAGCAGAGCAGAAATGTGCCCTGTACCAAGGTGGCTGCCATGTGAAGATGTTGGTGGCTCTAGCCTTTCTATATATGTCTATGTTCACCACTTTGTGAATAACTGCATTAGCAAATATTCCAACACTTTGAGAATGTTTCTCAATGTACAGTTACAAGGAATTTATTTCATCATCTACAGTCTATAATACATCAAAAGAGAATCTGGAAAAATCTCTGTGCACAGTAAGCAGCCAGGCTGAAAACCAATATTGAAATCTGTGACCTTTGATCCCTTATAGGTGGCACATAGTATTAAAATACTAGTGTGTTAATAAAAGTAGTAAGAAAAGTAAGAACATGTCCTGGCCATCTAGGGTAGGCCAACTGCACTAGTGGGTGGACCCTGCGTATATAAAATCTACCAACTTAAGATAACCACTTGTCATAAATATTGTCATGTTATATGTGTTATTGAATGGATTTTTTTTTAAACTGCCGAAGCCAGTCAAAATATGGGTTTGTCTAGCAATGCAAAGAAAACACACCTGTGATAACCAAAAAGGACGATATATGCAAATGTGGACTCAAACTCTACTATGAAAATATAGAGCAAAAGGATTCTGTGGTTTACCTGGGAACTCAGATTACCGAGGATGGCAGATGTGTGGGGGAAGTGAAAAGAAGAATAGCTCTGGCTTGGGATGCTTTTAATCGGTTAAAATCAATTTTGACAAACAGAAATTTATTGATAAAGACCAAATTACAAGTACTTACCTGTTACATATTTCCTGTACTAATGTACGGTTTCGAGTGTTGGACTCTTAATAAAGAACTCAAAAGGGAGATGAATGCTGCAGAAATGCAATTTTACAGACGCATCCTTAAAATTAGCGGTATCGAACACATCACAAACAAGGAAGTTTTAAGGCGCATTGGTATACCAAGACAATTGCTAAGCAAAGTTTTGATGCACTCGGTAACGTTTCTAGGACACGTAATAGGAGAGGAGAAGTTGAAAAACTGGTGTTGCAAGGATTCGTGGAAGGCAAAAGATCAAGAGCCAGACAGCAAATCACACTAATCAGTCATGCGAAAGAAGTGTTGAAAGTGGAGACCTATAAGAGCTGTATCGTTATGTTGTTATGTTGAGGATCGTGATCTTTGGAGAAGCATGCTCTGAAGCCTGCAACAGGCATGGCACCTATGAATAAATGTATGGATTTTTGCTTGTGTGGATTTATTTCATCATAATATTTCTGTTTTGTTTTTCTGCTGGCCGTCGTGTTTCTTTGTCTCTCCTGGAGGTGTGGTTTCCTGGGCTGGGGCTTCTGCTGTTGTCGTAGCTGCAGCTCTTTGACCAATCAATGTCAGCCTTTAAAGCACTCCTAATTCTCCTGTAAGCTGCCAGATTGTATCAGCTCCTCAGTGGTTTATCAGCTGCTTGTTCTCATGTTAAAGATACCTGCAAGATTCTCAAGTGTTTTTTAAGGCAAGATTCCTTTTGTGTTTTTTCCTCTTTATTTTCAGCGCCTCACCCTGCCAGACACAACGCCAACTATTCCATCCAGCCTCATTCTCTAAAGTCAGTCTGCCTCTCGTAAAAAAAAATTATATAAAAGTTTCTTCTTTTGACTGAGCCTCGCTTTTGTGTCCCTCTCTGCGGTCTTAATATAAGTATTATTAAACATATATGACCCCGCCCCATTCTACGGGGTGCAGTGAGAGGGTACTTCTATATGATGCTTTATTTATAGAGCTGCCAAATTCCATTAAGGACACGTCACGTTAAGTGTACCTGATCATTTTCTGCTTAACCTGTTCATTGTCATAGATCATATCAAGCTTAACACACCTAGTGGAAAGACAAATCAGAGCTGTTGTTAAGCCTGATTGAGCTTTGAATTCATAATAACCTGAAGTGAAAGCACAGAACATGACAGATTCTGTGTTCATATAGTAACCTCTCACAGGTCAGAAGGGAAGAAGGCATGCTGGTAGACTATGGACGCAATTGATGATGGTATCATGTTAAAATTGTTATAAAAAATAATCATGAATAATATCTGTCTTTAAGAAGACATTGAGTGTGTGCATTTTAAGAGGGTTGTTATTAATATCTAGAGACAAAAGTTATCTTTGGTTTTCTCACCTCTGAGTGTTCGTCAGCTATAAGTATATTTGATTGATCAAGTCAACAGAGAAATAATAAACTTTAGTTTAATTTTGTTTCATTTATTTTTAGATTTATGCCACACAAATTCATTCATTCATTCATTTTCTATACCACTTATCCCTTTTGGAGTCGTGGGGGGACTGAAGCCTATTCCAGCTGTCATCGGGCGAGAGGCGGGGTACACCCTGAAAGCATGTTTTTGGTCTGTTGGAGGAAGCCGGAGTGCCTGGAGAGAACCCATGCATTATTCATGAAGAACACGCAAACTTCACACAGAGAGGCCCTGCGAGATCAAACTGGAGACCTTCCTGCTGTGAGGCACGTGCACTACCTGCTGTGCCAACCGTGCCACCCCTCCACACAAATGACAAGAATATTATTATATTAATAATTAAGCAAAATACATTAAGGCAAACCAGAAGTTCATGACAATGACACACACACACACATATATATATATATATATATATATATATATATATATATATATATATATATATATAGTGTGTGTGTGTGTGTGTGTGTGTGTGTGTGTGTGTGTGTGTGTATAATGTTCCCTAATTTATTCTGGGTGAGGTAAAATGAGATGAGGTAAAATGTAAATGATTTTTAAGTGTATAATTTAATTTCTGTAATAATTTTACACCTGATGTCTTGGATCAATTTGTCCCATCTATGCTGAAAGAACATGGACATGTGGGGTATTGAAACACACTGATCTTTCTTTTTTTTTGTCTGCAAATACTTAACAGAAAATACGCTTCAGCCATACATTTTCATTTAAAAACCTTTATCATGTATCATTTTGTTTGTAGTCAAAGTACAAAATGTGTCAATTTAACCCAAACACCACATAAGAGTTAAGTTTTTCCCAAAGACATTTTTTAATCACTCAGAATTTGTTGATCTCTTATTTAAATGGACATTCAGTATATCCAAACAATACAGTACAAAGTAGATGGATACTGGAAATTTTTGAAAATGTACTGAAAGACCCAACACAGAGATATATGTCTTAGATGATTGATAATTTTATCCTAAATAAATATTTATGATTGATAAATCACATATTGATTTATATCAGAGACATTTTAATTACAGATGATGACAACTTTAGGAGGCTATATTTTGCCTTAACTCTGGTTCATGTGTTCAGCTTTCATGAGCGCTAGAGTACATTCACAATTGTGTTTTAAAAAAAAAAAAAAAGTTTTTAGTTTACATTTACTGAGTACCCCTGATCCAGCAGTATTCTCTCTCAGTCTGAGACACTCTGTTAGAGCTCCTGTTCCTTTCAGGCCCTCTTTACCATGTGGCCCAGGCTTCTCTGATTGGTTGACTCTTAAGTCTTGTGGTAACTGATCTATTACACCCTCTAACTCCATGGTGTCTCGCAGCCACTCAATGCACTCAAACATGCAACTTTTGGACTCCCATAGAAAAGCATTAGAAACTTGACTCATCTGCGGTTTTACTGATATTTATATGGTGAAACCTTAGGGAGGTCAAAAAATGTGCCTGGGGCACATGTAACACTGATGGAAGGTATCCTGAGAGGCTAGAGAATGGAGAGTATTTTTTCTGTTCTATAAACCTCACATAAACACAGCAAAGTGTCTCCCCTGGATTAAACTGAGGCAGACCACACAGTCAGCTCAAAAGAAACATCAACAAGGGTGTCTACATCTATTCTGAGGCAACATAGCTTCGGCAAAGTTGGCTGTAAAATTACAATATATAAAATATTACATATTTTGCATAACCTGGTAAATAAACATCACCATGAATCATACTTTACTTTGGAGTTTTAGCATTAGTTAGCTAATCGCTGCTCATGTTTTGGTCAGTTTCACTCTTGCTACATTTGGTCATCATTTTTGTTAAATTCATTTAAGTGCTTTTATCATTCAGTTATCCGACATTAGCCTTTTAGAGTTCAACCATTGGTTAATTTGTGCTGACACAAAGTAACGAGTACTTGTTACATTTCTTCTATGTCTAAATGCCTCCAGCTTGGTCTTGTTACTCTTCATTTCTGCCTTCACATTCTTAGTATATCATTCCACAGCTTAGTAAAGACCTTTCTGGTGGCTTCTGTTTGAAATAAGTCCCTTCTGTCTCCCAAAATCCTGTAAAGCATCCTTTGAAAGTTCTGTTGACAGCTGCCATTGTTATTTATCAAAAAAAAGGTTGTTTGTCTGAGTACATTTGAGGATGGAGCATAGTGATAGGTCAATTGGTCACTCAACACTGCTCTGTGTCATGTTGTCAATGAGTCCGTATTCAGTCTACAGTTTGTGTAGACTGCATTGGGCTTGCCACTTTGAGCCAGTGGACTTAAACTTTTGACTAAACAATGTTGGGTCATAACACTGATAGATCTATTCAGCCAAAATGAGCTTGTTTCAGGCAGGTACTGGTGCTGTAAACAGAAGGGGGATGGGGAGAAGTCCTGATGCCAATGAATGTTTTGTCTTGTGCATACAGTAGTCTCTCTTGTGGAGAAAACTGAAGGATGTATAAATATTCAAAAATCATAATAAGGGCTTTTTTTTATCAAAAGCAAGCACTCATAGTTAATTCAAATATTTAGTCATGTCTTGTGGCAATTCCATTACAACAGGTAAAAGACTTTAGCTTAAGACTAGGAGAGGAATTTTGGTGTACAACCAAGGACTCTGCTTGACAAGATGGAGCTAATTGTGAGCCTAAATGTAAAATCTTTCAGTTTTAAAAGAGGACATATAAGAATCACCTTTTGGTGTGTTGGCGCGTTTTTTTTTTTTTTTGTATCTACTACAGTACTAAGCATGAAATAAGCCAGCCTGTTGGTCTGTTCAGAGTCCAGGATTAACATGACATTAAATTATAATACCTGCCAATTCCTTGAAATATCCACCTGTAGATCTCCACTCACAGCCACGAAAGCACAAGGTTAAACCAATGTTGGCATTTTCCCCGAAATGAGAGGGGTGGGGTCAGGAAAGGTGTAACAGGGTATGATATGTCTCCTTTATAAATGTCTTATGGAATAAATAATTAATGAAAGACTGAAGTGTCACACCAGCCTAACAATAGAAACACTTGTCAGCCTTGGTTTGCACATTGACGTGTTACATTTCCTGTTAAATAAGGCGTTGTCACAACATACCAAAGTCAGCACATCAAGACATCACAAGAGCTCCAGTGTCTAAACAAAACAAGTTTTGGTTTCCACTGTTCAATTACACCTGGACTGAATCCAAAAGAGAAATGTGCAGGTTTATTTTTGTTAATCTGAACTTAATGTAGACTTTTTAACTTTTCTTTTAGCTCAGCAAAATGATTCCATAACTATGAAACACAGCCACAATTTACCCGTTACACTTTGTTACAATATTTTTACAATATAATTTAAAGAACTTGGTTAGTTTTACAATACAATACAAGACAAGGTATTTCTGATTATACAGCATTGAAATTGTTCTGTAACATGCATTTCATTGGTTTGCTTTTCTTCTATCTTCTTTTTGGCGAATTTGTATAAGTGTTGCCCCATGAAACAATTGTAGTATGTGAAAGCAAGCAGTGAAGGGGAGAGTCTGTGTAAAAATGCCCTCAATAACAGGGTAAAAAAAAAAGAAAAAGAAAAAACTTAATGGCAAAAACAAGATGTCCAAATATTTTGATAATTGCTCAGTTGTTTAGTTTGTACACATGCACTAAGGGTACTATACCTAGCCCAAAGCATGTTGGCCTGAAGCACAGGTGACCAAGGTGCCATTTATATGCCCTACACTTACAGTGATAAGATTGCTATTTTCACTAGAGGTGTATTTGTCTGAAAATGAGGAGTGTTGCAAAGTTGCTGACTTCCTAACTTTGCTGAGCTTGTTTCACTCACACATCAACCTCTATCATTAAATATCAGATTATTTGTTGATAAATTCAGTTAAAAATTCATAATGGGATAGAGAGCTTAGAGACAGCATGGCTTTTATCCACAAACAGGTAAAAACACGTGCAGGATTACTGTTCAGTGTGGGTTTGCACACAATGTAGAACAGAGTGAGAAAATAAACTGCTTAAAGCCAACAGTTATTTAACAGTTAGTTAACAGGTCTATCATAAACAAATGTGATCCGCTCAGATTGTATTCGAAATTTTAATTATTGATAATGTCTTACTTTATGCTCATGCAGACATGTCAGACTCTTTTTGATCATTCCTCCTCCTCTGAGATGCTTTGCTTTGATTAGTCAGAAATTTAACCAAGCAACTGAACCTGCTGTGGAAATAGCAAAGAGCTGACACTTTGATCGGTTTGATGTTATGGCCAAAACACACCAATAATCAAGGCACATAAATAATCCACCCTGTTTGCACCGATAATGAGTCAACAAAATAGTAAAAATAAAGAACAACATGCCACATGCTTTAGACAAAGTGCTTCAAAATAAGGCCATAGAAGAGCCTGACAGAGTGATGTCACAATCCAAGTTTGCTGCTGTGTTGGATTTTATTTGAATAGTTGCTCTTTGCATATTAAAATCATATCTAAGTCTTCAACTCCTCTCATCATGTGTATATATATGGGGGGGGGGGGGGGGGGGGGGGGGGGGGGTGATTAGATAGAGAGATTGATAGATAGATTCGAAACAACTGCAATATACAGTTACATGATAACAGTTCTTACATTTGCCTAATTTTCATTTCCAAGCAGACCTTGAACATACAAACTAAATGCATGTTTACTTTGTTGGTTTGCTCCTTAAGTTTTTCAATTAACTGACACCCTTTCAATTTCCAAAAAAAACAACAACAATAAGTTTGAGAGCATTTCTAAAGGTTGACTTAAGCAGATGAGGAGGATGCCTGTCCTGCTGCTTGTTACCTGCTCCAACAGCAAAGTTTCCAAGGTCTTTTTTTTTTTTCTTCCCATTCAGATGATTGACATAATAAACCCAAGCTCAAGAGCCTGTACATATGTCATTAAAAAGAAAGCAATACAAGAACCCAGAAATGTAAAATGATACCATGAGTATCAATAATAAAAGATAAATAAAAAGGGATGGAGGCAGAAGACAAGACAACAAAAAGAACAAAAAAGCTACCGTAATTTCTCGATTTTAACATGCACTAGAGTTTAACATGCACCCAATATTTTCACGATTTTTGCCTGAAAAGCACTGTACTCGAATATAACATGGACCCAAATTTTGCTCAAACCTTACTCTCTCAGACAACTCAAAAATTACCTTTATTCAAAGTTTTAATCAATGTAATTTCAGTATTTTCACAACAAATACAGGAATTTCTCTCTCAAATGGATGCGGAAACACCTTTTGCTTCACGCATGCGCAAGTACTCGATTTCTGCCTGGGCATGCTCAGTCCGAGTGTACCGACCAATCAGAGAGCAGCTATCAACATGCCGACGTCTTCGACCAATCACAGCGCTTCTATTTTGCCTCCCCTTGCTCACAAGATGGAAGCGCTCTGTGCTTGCCGGTGAGTGGTAACATTTTAGAATTAAACGATGATTACACAAAGTTAAATTAATTAAAATATTTGATTAGAACAGTTTAACAGTCAGTTTAATAGGAATTATGCAAGTTTGGCAGGAATGTTTCGCAGAGAGAGAATATTTCGGCTTTTTGTATCAGATGTGTTGCAATCACGATGTTGGTGAGATGAAACATTTTAAGTATTTTGCTTGTACTCGTGTATAATACACACCTGAAAAATTACAGCTCTTTTAAAAGCAAAAAAGTGTGTGTTATTATCAAGAAATTATGGTACATATTAAGTTACAAATAATAAAAAAAACAGAACTACAAACATAAAGAGGAGAAGCATCAATAAAAAAATAAAGGAGCTTAAAAGACAACTAATAACAGGGTTAAAAGTACAACATATGAAAATCAGATAAAACAAAGGAAATCAATGTAGCATAAAATAAAGTAAAATATAAAATAAAACTAGTTTATTTAAGGGCTCTGTGATGTATATAAAAATAAAAAACTGGGTTTACAACCAGGGAGGTTGTGGATGAGCCAGGAATTAATATTTTTGTATAAAAACCACCAAGATCCTATTCAAATATAACATGGATGCTCTCAGAACTTGGTGTACACTTCATCCATTATTTTATTGCTATTTTTTAATCAGTGTAGCTGTGCTTTGACGCAGGAATATTATTTAGCATAACTTTCCACCTCCATTGTAATGTTGTATGCATAAAGGCACAGATGATTGCATTAGGGACACTGCTCATACTTTACTGCACTTTTCTGTGACTTATTTACAACTTACAATGACAATAACTTTGGTTTTGATTTTCAGCTCATTTAAACAATACCAAAGACTAGTGTCAAAGATACAGTTTTTAATATTCAAACAGATTTGATCCCTGCAACACATTCCAAAAAGCTGGACAAGGGGCATGTTTACCACTGTGTTACATCACCTTCCCTTAAACAACACTCAGTGTTTTGGAACTGAGTACACTAATTGTTGAAGCTTTGTGGGTGGAATTCTTTCCCTTTCTTGATTGATGCACGACTTCAGTTGCTGCTTAACAGAAGGTTTTTTCTTGATGCCATGATGGAGGGATTAATGATTGGCTATGGATTCATGTTGGGTGTTGGATGTATATATTTGTATAAATATCTATATGTGTTTTTTCTAAATGTAAATATGTATCTACTCATATATGTGTATCCATAAAATGAAGAGCTTTATGCTTTATTGTAAAGTGTCTTGAGATAACACTTGTTATGAATTGGCGTTACAGAAATAAAGACTGATCAACAGTCTGGGGTCTCCGTTGTCATATTGTGTGATTCATATTAGGCCAGACATTTTCAATGGGGGATCTGGACTGCTGGTGGACCAGCCAATAACTCGTACTAAGCCACACTGTTGTAACACATGCAGAATGCAAGAATATTATTTTGTATAACTTTCTACCTCCATTATAACGTTGTACACATAAAGGCATAGATCATTGCATTAGGGACACTGCAGTGGTTCTTTATCACATTTGAACTTTGCCGCGATGACAAGTGATAAATTAAACGAATGCCTATGTTCTTTCAAACATCCTGCAAATTTACTGTCACAGTTGCACAGCAAGTCTTCACATGATCCTTCCTTCGCCTCATCTGTAAAACACAAAACATAAAGATTTAATATAATGAATATGTATATTTTGAGTTGATTCAGATATTACAACACCAGTGTGATTCTAATGGTCTGAATCTGTCTAAATCAGAACATTTTTCATCCTCATGCTTTACTGCGCTTTTCTGTGAACTTGCAACTTACAGTGACAATAACTTTGGTTTTGAATTTCAGCTCATTTAAACAATACCAAAGACTGTTAAATTGATGAGGGCTTCTACCACATATGAGCTAGTTTTACCTTGATCTCTGCATTATTTAGCTGTCTAAAACATGTTTTGAAGATATTTGTAGATCACAGATCTCCTCAATTTGAGTGTTCTGTGATAGTATTTAAATATGCAACTTCCATAAAACCACAGAACAGTAAATTTCATGTAAAACTGCAGATAGAAAATGACATACGGCACTCAGAGTCATCCTTTTTACACGTCCAGTGATAGTGGTCTGTTTTAGGTTTGCAACCCTTAAGATTTGGATCTTCCTGAAGTTTTCCATAACAGCAGTCATGTTCGAAGCAGCACCTACACACAGACAGATTAAAATGAGATAAATACTTCAACTGAAAGCTGCCCTAGAAAACACAAGGTCAAAAAAGCGAAGGATACATTTGTTCCAGTATTGTGGATTGCCTCCCAGCAAGGATAGTCCAAACTAGGGCCTGATCATCTCATGATCATGACTTCCCAGTAGTTTAACAGTTTGTTGGAGTTTGGTGTCATGCTGTGGGGAAGCAGCAGGAAGCATCTACTGGAACTCAAAACAACATTTCTGTATCTATTTAGGCCTCATTTACACAACAACGTTTTTACCAGAAACAGAAAGGTTTTTCCTTTGTGTTTTCAAAAAAGGTTCCGCGTTCAGACAGAGACGTGAGAAGGACTGAAAACGCTGTAGCATGCATGCCAGGCCAGTAGATGGCAATGTAGGTTTGTTGAGAAACAGCGGCGTTACAACACACGTTCGAAGAAGACAAACTTTTCACAAACAAAAATGGCAGGTGGATGCATGAAGACGCTGGAGTTTCTTGTCTGGACAACAAATCTGTCTGGAAAGTTTTGTCTGGATAACAAACCGAGCACAACAGCACACATGTTGCTCGTTAGACGGCCGAAGCTGTTGTTGTTCCTGGTATGCGCGTGCAGCCTTCATGTGAAAGAGTTCTGCGCATGCAGTGATGTCAGCGTTTCACCCTGAAATGCTCTGAATCTCGTCTACATGGAAACAAATACATTTTCAAAACTCTCCACTCTGGACCCTGGTTTCAAAAGTTTGCAGATTCAGGCACTCCGGGCACCATCCTCATGTAAACAGGAGGTGAAAACGCAACGAAAACTCTCCATTTTAGGCAGTTTGCGTTGTGGTGTAAACACCACCTTAGTTCAGCCACCCAGACATATTTATTTGCTTAAATTCGGACATTAGTCCTTTCCTCCATCCCATCTCACACTTTGTAGTTATCAACACAGGCATTTTGTACTTAGGATGGAGAGAAAACAAAGGCATTCAGAGGGTAGTGATCATGTACAGTGGGCATGAAGAGGGGGGCTACAGACTACATGAATTAGGTGGATTAAAATCTTGACCTGATAGTTTTAAAGACCTGTTACAAACACATGACAATGATGATGCCAGTAAGGTGATTGGTCAGCTCAGTGCTTCTTGGTGCCATGTTGTCAACAACTCTGCATTCATTCTACAGTCTATGCTCTGCACACTTGCCACCCCAAGTCAATGGGCTTACAAACCCCAATTCCAGTGAAGTTGGGATATTGTGTAAAATGTAAATAAAAACAGAATATAAGGATGGTCAAATCTTCCCCCACTTATGTTCAATAAAATATACAACATGGGCAAGATACAGTATTTAATATTCAAACAGATTTGATCCCTGCAACACATTCCAAAAAGCTGGACAAGGGGCATGTTTACCACCTTCCCTTAAACAACACTCAGTAAGTGTTTTGGAACTGAGTACACTAATTGTTGAAGCTTTGCAGATGGAATTCTTTCCCATTCTTGATTGATGCACAACTTCAGTTACTCAACAGTCTGGGGTCTCTGTTGTGTTATTATGAGCTTTATAATAGGCCACACATTTTCAATGGGAGACAGGTCTGGACTGCTGGTGGACCAGCCTAGAACTTGTACTAAGCCACACTGTTGTAACACATGCAGAATGTGGCTTGGCATTGTCTTGCTGAAATAAGCAGTGATGTCCCTGAAAAAGATGCCAGTTGGATGGCAGCATATGTTGGTCCAAAACCTGTAAGTACCTTTCAGCATTAATGGCACCTTCACAGATGTGCAAGTTACCCATGCTATGGACACTAACACACACCCATACCATCAGAGATGCTGGCTTTTGCTGATGCTGGAAACAATCTGGACAGTCCGCTTCCTCTTTAGCCCGAAGGGCATAGAGTCAATGATTTCTGAAAAAACATTTGAAATGCCGACTCATCAGACCACAGCACACTTTTTCACTTTGCATCAGTTTGTCTCAGATGAGCTCAGGACCAGAGATGCTGGTTGCATCTCTGGGTGTTGTTAATCTTTTAGTTTTAAGTTGCACTTATAGATGTACTGTAGCAATAAACTGTGCTGACTGACAATGGTTTTCTGAAATGTTTTTGAGCCCATGTGATTATATTCTTTACAGAATAACGTCCATTTTTTAACGCAGTGCCATCTGAGGGATCAAAGGTCATTGCCCTATCCTTGCTTGTGAAAGACTGAGCCTTTCATGGATGACACTCTCCTGTTTCCAAATAACCTGTTTACCTGTGGAATATTCCAAACAGGTGTGTTCTGAGCATTCCTCAACTTCTGGAGTCTTTTGTTGCCCCTGTTCCAGCTTTTCTGGAAAGTGTTGCAGGCATCAAGTTCAAAATGAGTCAATATTTGAAAAAAAAAACAAAACAAACATTGCAGTTTGCAGTCTTCTTTTCAGTGTCCCCTCTCCTTTCTGAAGCATAATCACGTCAGGGTGTTGTCCTGTCAGGTACCACTACATAGTCCATCATGACTTATGGTCAATGCACAGTTTTATGGTTCTGTGATCATCTAATCTAAAAACACACTGACCATCATGCCAGACAAAATAATGAAACAGTCTGACCTGACAACAAAATGTATTTGGGTTGCACTGTATATTCAGTCAGGCAATGTTTGCATTCTGGTTCATATTATCAGATGTCAAGCCCTGGTTTTTGTTGGAAAGAAATTTTTAAAAAGAGGAAAACGCCCTTTATTGTATATCCTGTAGGTCTCACCTGTCTAAGTCGTCTTGTGGTTGTCCTTCACCTCCAAGGCCACAGTAGCATCCATACATGACGTATTTCAGGGGATTGTCGTTCGTGTTGCACTTGACAATTCGATACAGGTCTAAAAGGTTTCTTTTCGTTCGGAGGGACCTTTGCACTGCATAGGGGAACACAGAGGCCACTGCAGGGAGACATAAACAACAAAGGGTAAGGGAGAACAAAACTGTAAGACTCTCATACTTTGATTCCAGACCCATTGTTTTGTTTTGACTTGTTTCATACAGGGCTGACCTTTAGGTTTGGTGTCAGGTTTCAGACAGTATCCATCCACAATAAAATGTCTCCTGTGCATCTTAGGTTACATAAAGTTTTTTTTTTGCTCCTTCTTCACACACTGGATCATCATTCACACACATCCATTTAAAGGTAATATGACCCGATTTAAACCAGTAAAGCAGTGAATCTGTCCTACATAAAGACAGTGAGTGAAGATGAGGCTTTTGTCATAGCTGCTTGGTATGTTCAGTCACAAGTGATAATACTCTAAATAATAGGAGTGCCTATCTGCAGAATGAAACTAAGCCCCATAGAACAAACAGTACCTTCTGCAAAGTTAACTGAATTAACACTCTTAAAAAATAAACATAAATGTAGGACTTGTTTGATAAAGAATTATCAAACAAGCAAAAAACCAGCAGACGGAATGACAACCCAGGAGCTGTGATATCATGAAGCTGTAACTTAAAACGCCCCAAGCCTTGACTGTTTTCAAGAACACGAACATTTTTTGATATTATAATGTATAATTAAAAAATTCCTGATTACATTTTTTTGATGAAACAAAATGATAACTTTGTCACTCCATTGAGTACAGACCTATTAAAGAAAATCCAGATTTTACACAGCCACAAAACATTTTTTTAAGCTTGACCAACACAAATTTGACATGGATGCATGAAACTGTCTTGAAACAACAGCCCATACTGTAAACCGTGATGGGTTTTTTTAACTTATAAAATGAAGGTCTTGCTCCAGTCACACAGAGGGCTTTCACACCAGCACGAAAAAAAATAACATTGGTTTCAGCTTGCGAACCATGACATCATCAGTGTGCATGTCATATTCTGTGTTGAAAAAATGAGCAGGAAGTCGAGGATGTAAAGGAACACAAACACACTTTTTACATAGCGGGTGCCTTCTACGAACATTTACAGTATCTACATATCTATATATATCTATATATATATATATATATATATATATATATATATATATATACACATATATATATATATATATATATATATATATATATATATATGTATATCTACAGACAACCTCAATCCTTATCTTTTAAAGCTTTCTGCTGATATTATTGCAGCACCCATTACTTATATTTTTAATTTAAGTCTTTCATCTAACACAATTCCAAGAATTTGGAAGACTGAATATGTTCTCCCCATATTTAAAAGCGGGGACCCTTGAGAGTTAAACAACTACCAGCCAATTTCCAAACTCTCAGTCCTAGCTGAGGTCTTTGAGAGCCAGGTAAATTTACAATTAAAGCAGTTTTGTACAAGAAAAGAATATTTTAAGTGATTTTCAGTCGGGTTTTAGATCTGGTTACAGTACCATTACTGCTGCTACTGTTGTTGTAAATGACCTCATTTGTGCCTTGGACAGAAAATACAGTGCCTTGGACATTCTGCTGCTTTATTTATTGATCCATCCAAGGCATTTGATTCAGTAAACCATGAACTGTTATTGATTACATTTAGAGCTGCTAGTTTAAGTTCCAAGACTGTTAATTGGTTTAAAAATTATTTTACCAGTCGAACTCAGTGTGTCTATGCAGAGGGCCATAAATCTGAATGTCTTCCGATCACTAAAGGTGTCCCCCAGGGATCTATTCTGGCACCCATTCTGTTTTCTATTTTTATAAATGACCTGGGTAAGGACATCAAAGCTAAAATACATCTGTATGCTGATGATACTGTCATCTACACCCAATCAAACTCTATTACAAAAGCAGTGCAACAGCTTAAGACAGCATTTCAGTCCTTACAAACAACTCTACGAAATCTAAAGCTAGGTTTGAATGCTCAAAAAACAAAGTTCATGGTCTTCTCAAGAGCTAACTTGCAACAGGTGAATAATTTTACTATTTTTACTTCTGAAGGAAACTGTATTGAAAATGTGACCTCCTACAAGTACTTGGGTATTTGGATAGACAACAAACTCTCATTTAATGTACATATTACAAACCTAGTGAAAAAGCTCAAAATGAAGATTGGCTTTTATTTTAGAAATAAATCCTGTTTTACTTTTAATGCCAAGAAAAAACTTGTGGAGGCTACATTTTTGTCTGTGACTGATTATGGTGATGTTCTCTACATCCATGTGTCTGCTTCCACACAGCGGACCCTTAATTCAGTGTATCATGCATCTCTTCGCTTCATAACCAACGCAAAATCTCTCACTCATCACTGTATTGTTTATGATTTGGTTGGTTGGACATCACTAGCAATTCGCAGACAACAACACTGGCTTATTTTTATTTATTAAGCAATTCTGGGAAAACTTCCATCTTGGATCTGCATCCGTATTTGGATCATCACCAAAATCTTTTAACTTTTTCCTTGTTCCATGACCAACATTCCCTGAACATCTTTAGAACTTTTTGAGTTATCTTGCTCACAGAAAGACAGAAAGACGAACAAACAAACAAACAGGCAGACAGACAAATGCCAGCAAAGACATAACCTGTTTGGCTGATGTAAAAGTGTATGAGTCCAAGATTCTTTATAAAGACTTATTGATGATGCATTTGCCCACAAAAGTTCAGAAATCAAAGACAAAGTTAACAGGAGGGGCTTTTGCTTTGATAAAATTTGAAAGCTGTATTGAAGCAAACTTATACGTCTATTTGGAAACCCAGAGAACATGTATATAGTTTTTATGAGACCTGATGTCAGCAATTTTTTAACACGCCATAGCCTTGATCTAGCTCTAAACAAACTGACAAAAACACCTAAAAATTTATGGATAATCTATTAGTCTGGTGGCTGACCGTCTCTTCAACATCGTCAACTTCAGACTCTTTCATGACCTTTTAAATCATTAAATCCTCATGGTGGCTTTAACTGTAAATTTGGTTAATTACTCATCAAAATCAAGCTCAGATAAGTTGAATTTATTTTTAAAATTTTGTCAGTGGGTTGCCTTGAAAAAATATAAAAATGAATTGGTAAAACTGATAAATACAGTTGAGTTCAACTTGCTTTAAGCTTTAGATAAATAAGTCAACTGGTATGATTGAAAATTCGCATCGGATCAGTTTTTGTTCAGCTTTAATTATTATAAGTTAATGTGACTAAAGTCTTCTAAATCCACAGCCGACTGTTTGAGAGGCAACTGGTTAGTCAAGATTTTCCAGCAGTCTTATGCAGGCCGGGAATGTAGAGCACGTCAGATCTGTTCTTTTTTTCAGATGAGTTATTTCCTCAATAGTCTGCACTTTCTGTCCTTACTGCCTTATTTTATACCCATATTCTCTTCATATATGATGACTATATCAATTCTACTAATGCTGCTTATTGTATTTAAGTGTGATTGTCTCATCATTGTATCATAGTCACACCAACTTTACTTCTGATCCTCTTATAAAGGAGAGGCAGACTTCCATGGTCAGTTAAATAGATCGAGAGTGCAGCCATAAGCAGAAGGCAGTTTTAGCCCTGAAGAACCCAGAAACCAAGGCTGCCCCCTTCCATGTGGGCAGCCTCTCCAGCCTCACCTATATGATAATGTAAATGCCGGACTCACCTGATAACAGCAGGACTATCCAGTGTGACGCTGCCATGGCTCACGGCAGACAGCTGAGCTGAGTGTCTCTGGCTTCAGTTGTGGGAGGAGAGCTGTTTTTAAAGGCAGTTTGACTTATCTGATCGGCATCAGTATTCCCATGAGATTAATCCAGTGTTTGTAAAGAGTACGCCCCCTACAGGACAAAAGTGTTTACTGCTTTTCTCAGTTTGAAAGTACACCTGTGGGCTGCTTATTCATGCAGATAATTTGCCACGCTCCAGTCTTCAATGTTTGTGCTCAGACCAAAGCAAGCATGGCTTATTCAAAGTCTTTTAGAGCAGGAAGAGGTGAGAGACACGAGCAAGACGACAGCAGGAAGTGACTGCACTTGTAGAGATTAGCAAGATGCTAACAGCTTCAGCAGCAGCTTTATCAGATCTTGACCACATTTCTTTACTAAATGAAAAATGAACAACACTACAAGCTTCTCTGGATAAGAATATTTTCACTCCACCTCCAACATGTTACAACACGAGAGTTTCTTTTAAAAAGTGGCTCACTTTCGTAACACAGCAGAGATGGCAAGTAACGAAGTACAAATACTTCGTTACTGTACTTAAGTAGATTCTTCAGGTACTTTGTAATTTTAGAAGTATTTATTTCTCTGACGACTTTTTACTTTTACTCAGTTACATTTTCAACATAAATATCTGTACTTTCTACTCCTTACATTTCCAAAAAAGGCTCGTTACTTTATATGTTTGGCCTAAGGAGCGCCGCCCCTCCCTTTACGCAAAA
Organism: Cetoscarus ocellatus; assembly: GCA_037902135.1. NCBI lineage: Eukaryota > Metazoa > Chordata > Actinopteri > Labriformes > Labridae > Cetoscarus > Cetoscarus ocellatus. The sequence goes on from JBAMNC010000720.1 coordinate 503,513, forward strand.
CACACACTGTGCGTAGGACCCCATTTTGCGCAAGAGGATGCAGCCGCTGTCCGATGCAGACACGATCCGCTCTGTGGTGTACAGGCCTGATATTTTCCATTTAAAGTGTGGCTTTTACCATTGTTGTCTGTCAGTAATGTCATTTTGCAGTGCAGCCTATGTACATGTGAACATTTGATCTAAATGCCTCCCGAATCGCTCAGCGTCTTTGAGCGCACGCTGTGTGCGTAAAGACGCAGACAGACGCGCATCACAGGGACAGTGAGGGATCATCAGTCACTTTGTGTGATTTTATCATTTAAACGGTGTTTTGATAGCTCATGCGCGCTGTTTAAGTGAATACAAAGACTTAAAAAAGGCGATTCAGTCTGTTGATGAATCACAACTCAACATTCTTCAGCACTCCAGCTCTGACCCTCTGTTTCACCCACTCGCTGTTTTCTAAATGATAGATTCATCCTGAGGTTTCCTGCATCACGTATTGTACATGATATAAAAACAATCTTTGACGGATCAAGCTCCAAATACAATCCACTTGTGCAGCGGTTGTCAACCTGTGAGTGGAGGACCATAAGTGGGTCTCAGAGCTGTTTTCACTGGACGGTGTATAAATTACGTGAAAATGTGGCAAAAATGTCATCAGTGTATGGAGGCCCTAAGAGGACAAACATCCATCAGAGTATGTCAGAGTATACCCACTAGAATAAACCAGACGCAGGAGGAGACACTGCTGTCTGTGAGTGTGTGTGTGCGTGCGTGCAAGCCTGTGCGTGTGGTGTGTGTGTCAGAGCAGCTCTGCCACTCCACACAGTGAGAAACAACTGTTGCCTGATGTGCTGTTAAAAAAAGTGCTATTAAAAAGTTTGATTAAGAGTTGGGCCTATGAGCATGATTTGTGACATCATAGTTTAGAAGCTAATCCTGGTCCAAAATTCAATGTTCAGAAGTGTGATGTGTTAACCTTAAGTGTACAATACAAATGCCTAAAGGACTATATAGTGAAGTACATTAGGATACTAGGCAGGTAGTTTATGTTCAGACAATAACATTGCTAAAGTAGATTCCATATAAATTATCCTGTGTTTAATAGCTTTGCAGCCAGTGAATCATGCAATAGAAATACTTTTTACTTTTAAAAGCACTTTTGAGTACATTTCAGAGCCTGTACTTTTTACTTTTACATAAGTAGGTATTTGGATCAGTACTTTTTACTTTTACTCAAGTCATTTTTTTACAAAGGCATTTTACTTTTACTCAAGTTAGGAATCTGGGTACTTTTGCCATCTCTGCACAGTAGTGCCCGCCTACCACATTAACTGATTGGCCCATAAGAAATGTTGATTGACAGAACCTGGCAGAAATGGTTCTGAAAAGTTCTGCCCTACCCAAACACTTTCTATGGCCTCTTTCCCAGATAGACTAGGGAAGTATTATGAACAGTCCATCTAGTGAGTTAGGTTAGTGAGTTTCAGGAAGACTTCTGTTTCCTGATGTGACTTTTTTTTTTTTTTTAACATCTGCAGAGAAATTAAAACTGTGGAGGCTTTATTTTATTCAGATTATGATAATAACATTAACAATAATAATAATAATAATAATAATAATGCCAAGGCAAAGATTATAAAATACTTTTTACAATTTCCTGCATTTTCTGTGTACTTGTGCATGCTTGAGTAAATTTTTTCATAGTTGCGTTGACTTTTACTTAAGTATGATTTTGAGATGTATTTTACTTAATTTTATTTGTTACAGCATGTCAGTAATACTGAAAACTGAAACAATATTTAAAACCAAAATAATAGTGATTCAATATGCTGTAGCAGGAATAACCAAACATTTCTCACTAAGGGCCTGATTTATGGTGTACCTTATATGTTTTAAAGGCAATGATTTAGGGGTGGCCAACCAGATCCCAAGAGGCCCTGGTTGACCCTGGGCCCCTGGGAAGAAAGGTGATTTAAGACACTGTTTCTGAACCCTTTTCCTGTTACCACAATCCTTGAGGAGTGTGAAAAATCTCATTTTACTTCAGCCAAAATGTGCTAATAAAGAGATTTTCATTCTACATCCTGCTCACTACCTTACACACAGAAATGGTTTGAAATCCTGTGCTTTAAAAATTGCAATTGTAGTCCAGATGGATTGTTTCAACCTTATTTTGCTTTCACTACTTCAGTCCTGACACATTTACTTCTTTACATCGTAAATTACTTCAGTCCACACGCACATTTGTACATAATCATAGTCTATGATACACATATTTTGTACTTTTTACTTCAATATCTTACGGCACATGTAGATTTTTTCCTTGACTGTAACAGCATTTATAGGTAATCACCATCTTGCCTTTTTGTGTTTATGCCTGTCTTTGTGTGTAAATGAAAAATGAAACTTGAAATCCATACAAGAGGAACTTTAGATTGATTTGGCACCTCACGTAAACACGCTGTAAATCTTATCACACAAACAACATACCAACAACAAAGAAAGTACAATATACAGTATATGAGAAACAATGAATAGAAAACACATCAATGATTTTAAAAGTACTCAATAAATGTAAAAACATGTCATTAAAAAAGGAAAAGCACATACACACATTAGTTAGAGCAATAATCAATGAGAAAGCACAACAAAATAATCTAAATCACAAAAAATAAAACTCAGCAACACAGTAGAATCGCAAAAACAACATCGGCAATGTATTGTAGTTTTGTTTTCATTGCTTTCTTATTTTTTTTATATATGTGTATGTTTTGTCTTTTTTTATTTGTTGTCATGTTTTCTGACTTGTTGATGTGATTTTAAATTTGCTGTTGAGTTGATTTTAATATGCTGTTGCTTTTGTTAATGTGTTTATTTGTCATTGTGCACTTCGTTTTGTGCTTGCTATGTGTTTTTTTTATATGTTAATGTTTTCAAAATTATAATGGACCTTTGTGACTCTTTTGTTTCCTCTTTTTTAAGTTGTGTTTTTGATTTGTTGTGCTATTGGCATTTTTGTTGTGTTTTTTGTATCCTTCCATTTGTTTTTGTATTTCCTGTTGGTTTTGGTGATTTTTTTTATATTGCTGTGGTTTTATTCTGTGGTTATGTTGGTTCTAACCAGTTCTTTGCAATATTTTTATGTTTTCTTCACTTTTTTTTTCTTCTTTTCTGGCCACCAAATAAGATTATTTTATCTTCTATGGTTCCAGTGGGTTACCTAGGAGGAAGTCACTGTTACCTTCAGTTGAACTTTTCTTTCTGGTCTTTTCACAGATGGTTTTGATTGCTTTATTAAAGGCATCATTTCCATTTTACTCTGTTAAGTGTCTAGCTGTAAACTCCTAATGGAAGCTTTAATCAAGTCATTGAACTACAAAAAAGAGATATAATCCATCCAGAGCTCTTCATTCCTTAACTTTAACACTTTTTAAAGAACTGGAGTACAGATGTCTTATTAAAGCACAAATACACAGTATTCAATAAGCTTATGAGACAGTGAGTTCTAACTTTACACATTTTTCTTGTTATAAAAACATTAGTGTTCTACCCTGCCCTGACAAAAACTGCCCGAAATGCAGATGATAATAATTACACTCTAATAATGTAGCTTTCCACTCCAGCCTCTAATCCGTCTTTCTCTTTGTGGATATATGTACATGTCAGTGGGGTGAACAGAGCAGACCCCCCTCCATCAAACACTCAAGAAAAGCTATTATTACTGTCAGTGTGATTTCTAAAACACTTACAGTGTCTTAGTCGAGATTGTTATTTGATAAATTGTAGACCACATAAGAAAATGACATGAGTACTGTCATATCAGTGCATTTTGTCTTCTTTTATGTTTCATGAGTGTTTAGTTTTTTAACTCTGTGGCTTGGGACTCTCCTAATTCTTAATGTGCTAATGTCAGAGGGGTTTCATCTTTAAACACACTCGCTCTGATTTCTGATTACAATGGACAAAATCATTTCCTTTCACTCTGATTCAGCTCCTCAGTGGTTATCCGGTGAGAGATAAGCGCCTCCTGCTGGTGGTTATTGGAGCTGCCACTTTACAAGAAAAGACCCATCCCTTCAGTCAGCAGTAAACATGACATTCTGCTCAACTGTTCATGGTCACAGCATATCACCGGCCACATTCAGATCATATCACACACCTGATGGAAAAATACAGGCATGATGTGAAGCCTGATTGAGCCTGGATTGTGTAATAGCCTGAAGTGAAAGCTAAGTACAAGACAAATTCTGTTTTTACATAACTTGAGATAATCAAAAAATGCTGAAGGGGAAGAAGACATGATTGCTGGTGATGGTAAAATAAATCAAAAGACAAATGTGTTGAATAACAAATGAAGCAAATCATATTCTTATGAGGCAAAATAATTGTGCTTTAGCAACATCTGGCACAAACAAAAATAAGAAAAAGGTTTGTTAAATAACAACAGAACTCTTGTCTTATTTAATCGCAAAATCATGGGTTAAACATTTCATACAGCACCTACAAAATTACTTCAGGAATGGGAACCCTTTAAAATTAACCTTGCAGTGTAGCTGGATCCGCCTGATTCAACGTCTGCAGCTCCAATCTACAATTGTGAGAAGCCCAAAGCTGCAGGGAGCTGTGGGAGCTACAAGTGTGATGATAGAAGTGAGTTCTCATGCAGAGATCAGCGTCGATGCTGGCAGCTTCAGTAGCAGTTTTTTCAGATCTGAACGGCATTTCTATAAAAAAAAAAAAAAAAAAAAAAAACAACGCTACAAACTTCTTAATAGAAATTATATTTTTGCTCCACTTCTGACATGTTTTGGTAAGAGTTTTTTTTTACAAACTGACTTCCAATTTGTATTTTACACTGCTCCAGTAGTGCCATCCTACTACATAATATGATTGGCTGGTAATGAATGTGATCAATGGAATGATCGTCCAATCACCTGTTAGATATGCATTTTTAAGGTTCTTCCCATCTTCAAACACTTTCTATGGGCACTTTCCCAGATGGACTTGTGACATGGTCACTTTAGCTGAATAGCACTTTAAAAGATCTGTGCAATTTATAATACAGTAACATGCGATTTGCCTTTTTGTGTTTGTTTGCTTGTTTGTTTGATGTGTTTGTTATGTTTTTGTCCTTATGTTATCCTGGATGTGTGCTACTCCTGTGCCTTTTAAATTGCCCCCTTGGGAATAAATAAAGGGGTTGAATTGAATTGAAATAAACTGAATGCTCCATCTGGTGTGTCAGGTTACTTAACACTGAGAAAAATGGGCCTGCTGTCCAGCACTTTCTTTCCTCTACGTGTATAAAACAGACAGGACAGTAAAAAAATCAGAGTTGGGTCAAGAGGCAGAGCAGGAGTTTTTTGTGGTAATGTGTGGTTCATCAAACTCATATGAGTAAGGGATGAGCATGAGGAACAAAGACATCAAACTCTGAGGTCTAAAATCTAATCAGCTCATCCTTCAGTCAAAGTGTGCATCTGCGCCAAGTTTAAAGAAAATCCCTCAAACCCTTTTTGAGATATCAGGTTCACAACTAAGAATTGAAATGAACCTCCAAGGCATTGAACTTTGACGACTGACCCCAAAAAACTCTTTCATTCTTGAGTAATGCTGTGCAGTATAAGTCTTTTAGATGCCTACAGTCGTTTTTACTAAGCATCAGCCTACAAGGCTGAAAATGAAGCCAGTGCAGAAGTGCCAAAAGGCTGGCTGTAGGAAACCCATAAGTTATATAGTTATATATCATCACCACATGCTTTATACAGATACACAGAACATTTGAAGCTAAATGGTTTGAAATTTGGTCAAAAAAGTTAATCATTTGATCATGTTTCGTGTCCTTTATCCTCAGCTGTGAGGGTCACAGCTTTAAAGATCTTAAAAGCTGAAAAGAATGAAATCTAAAAGGAAAATCACTGTTGGAGTGAGATTTGAAGGAAGAAAGTGAAGTCAGAGGTATGAAGAAATTCTTATTGCTCCAGTCTATGGGCTTTATAGATTTGACTGAAGGATGGAGACAGTGTCTTTAAAAATGTACAGAATATAATTTTTTTTAAAGCTGAATTGACTCTGATTGACTCAGATGTGTTCTTTATTTTAATTTTAAAGACTGTGGTGTGCTATATTGGAATGACTGAATGAAAGATCTGTTTATTTATTCTTAATTTTTTCTTTAACACTGCAACATTTTTTTATAAACTCTTAAAACGTCCTGATTCCTTGTTTTGAGGAAAATCAAATATAACCTAAGCAATGTAGTAAACGTAAAGCTGGATTATCTCCAAATGCACCAAAGAAACATGTTATCAACCTAAAAACAGGAAAGCAAATTGATTTTAAGCAAAAAAACAGAGGTAAATCACCAAATGAGTGATGTATTAAGTTCCGTCACACCTGGAAGTGTGAAATAAGACTGTGAATATTTTCAACACCACCTTCATCTATTTTGATCAGACCAGAAAGCAGGTCAGTCTTTATCTGTTGAGAATGTGAGAGTCAATTTGTGTTTTGTTTTATCAGTTCTCATTTTTGCTCAGTGTCTTTATTCTTTATATGTTTTATTATACAGCTCATTTTATGCCTTTTTGCTGTCTGTTATTTCAGATTTTGAATCTGAATGGAACTTTGAATTGCTTTCTGTATGGATAGTTCTCTATAAAGAAAATGGGACAGTTAAGCGTATTCACGCTCGCATAGATGTTGTTATGCCATGAATATACTTCATGAAGTGTGGGATTTAAAATTTTATACATATTAAGACTATGAAGGACAAAAAAATCTACTTTCAAAAATAGCTAGCAAAATGTTATGTATAGTCGATCCTGGGGCTGTATGGTGGCGCAGCGGGTAGTTTTTGTCTCACAGCAAGAAGGTTGCTCCAGGGGAGTCTTGGGGGCCTTTCTGTTTGGAGTTTGCATGTTCTCCCCACACATGCATGGGTTTGCTCCAGTACTCCAGTTTCCTCCCATTGACCAAATACTTGCTCATTAGGTTGGTGACTATGAATATCCCTTAGGTGTGAGTACCTGAATTGTTGTCTGTCTCTCCATGTCAATGTCAATACTACTGTAAAAATACATTTAGGTACATGATCTTCAAGAAATGAACAAGACCTTTTGCCCACAAGCGCAGTGGATTTGATGACTGAAACATGCACACACACACACAAAAAGAAAAACAGTAGACATGCTGTCATTTGCCTTAATGGGGTCAAGAGTTAAGATTTGTTATGTTTTGTGTTTTAACTTCACTGAAAGAAAGATTCACACTCTTTAAAATGCAGCATTGGAGATTTTTCATCCAGTCTCACCATCATGTCTTTCTGCTCCATCAGGCCAGAGGACTTCATCAACATCACAGGCAATGTTTTCTCTGGACAGGTAATGAGTAAAAGCCTCTGGTGTGCCTGATCCAGCCCTGGCAAGACTTCTCCAATGAATGATTTTACCAAGTCTGAGTCATTGTTCCAAAATATATTCCAAAATATATTGCATTTTCATATGTGCTAGCAATATTGTTCTGCAATACCAGAGCTGTGCATCTTCTCTAGTCTCATGATTTGCTTTGATTACTATCATTAACTTAACAATTCAAATCAATTTGATATCACAGTGAATCACGATAAATCACGATGCAATGTAGTGAGTAGTTTTCTTGATTTTCCATATTACTGCAGCAGGGTTCTGTTTAGATAAAAAAATACAAACGGTCAGATAAACATGAACTTCTTTCATTAATTAGAAATGGCTTTAGAGATCAAGTGCAGCAGAAAAGTATTTTCATTGTAAACCAAAATAAATAAATACATTTCATAGGTCTCAATCTCCTGTACTTGTGTTTTGCTTCCTTAAAAACAAAATAGATACTGCAGCCAGTCAGCAGCCTCTGCCAGATTATATGATGACTATCTGTGCATTGATATGCAGCACCCATATGCAACTCCCCTACCTATAATTTGAATTGAATCCCCTCAAATGTTGTAAAAACAGCACAGTACATGGGTCACCATATATGTTGCTGATTGTGTTTTTTAAATAAATGTTTAACCTAATTAAACTACAAAAATAATTTGCAATCAGGACACTATGTTTATTCATTCATTTGTAAGGGTGTTTTTTTCTCTCCTAAATAGTATCAGTTTTGGGAGATAGGTTTGTGCCCAACAGTGACCACATTGCACCATCCCTAAGATTGTTAGTATTATCTCTGTGTAACTTTCTACTCACTTGAGCTTTCTGAAATTGCTACTGCTTTCATAAGATAGGCCTGATTAATACAAAGTATTTTCAGTTTTGGTCTGCTGGTGGTAAAGATTGACTCCTGGGTTGTATATGAGTTTAACTTCTGCCGCCTGTGGCCACCATTCAGCATCACTGTATCTGAAAATAATTCTATCTGAGAGGGTGATAGTTTGTTTTGAGTTTTACGAAGAAGAGTGAATCAGATTTGCAAATTGTGCCTAACCCTTGAAAATGGTCTAAGGTTTTACAAAAAATGGTTAAATTCAGTAAATGAGTTTAAGTAAGTGACCAGTTGGCAGGGACACAGCAAGGAGCTGTGGGCCCCATGAAAGGATGAAAAATTGGGGCCCCCCATGGGCACAAATCGCTCTGTGGCAATTGCTCCAGACATACCTCTGCTTTGTAAAAAGTCATTCTTTGCTCAAATAACTTAAACTATGTGTTACACAGAAATATGCATAATTGAAAGCAAAGCGAAATGGAGAGAATATTCCTCGGTGTCATCTGTATTCACGTTTTACAGGCTGATTTCAACAAACAGGAGGTATGAAGAAGCCACTACCCTGGGCTGCTTTATAAGCTTTTTGCATTCAACTCAAGTTACAGTATCTGTACAAGTTACCTCATCATTCTGCTGTGATAACTCACAGGGAGAAGATTAAAATGTTGCTACAAATTGTGCAACATTGAAACATGATCCTACCTGAATTCCAAATAAACTTTTTTTTAGTTTATTGAAAGAAAAGATTCAAAACTTTAAGAGTTTTGCTCACATGAAAAAAAAATCTCCTTTGCATCCTGAGTTTATAACTCTGGGGATAAGACAAGGTGCTTCTTCATGAGGGCCAACCAAGAAGTGCTTGGTTTTGTTTCTGGGTCAGGACCAATATTTTTTTTTTTTTGGGTTGGGGGGTGGGGTCCAATATAGAGAATAACTGACAGTTAGTGTTTTGCAATAACAAAATACAAAATGCATTTTTCATTAGAATGGGCTAAAGCAAATCTTCTCCAATGGCAATTACATATGTTTTTTTGTTTTTGAGAAAGCAAATAATTAAAGTTAAATCCCCCAATTTCTAGGCCCCCTACTTGTCATGGGCCCATACAACTTTCCTAACCTTTTCCCCGATAAGGCGCCCTGCGATGTGGCTCAAAGAATTGCAATATGGTGTTTTTGATGAATTTTGAAGCACTGTATTTTTCTTTAAATGAAATACAGAGTTTTGCCACTGGATGGCAGCAGGCCGTGGGTGTCGCCATGTCTTCTACCTCACTTTCAGCAGAAGAAGTGCAGAACATGTGGTGGTGGTGCCAATCCTGAAGCCAGGCAAAGAGGCATCTGACCCAAGCTCATACCGTCCCATAGCACTAACAGCGGTGCTCTGAAAAATAATGGAGAGGATGGTCACCGATAGGTTAGTTCATTTCCTGGAAACTAAAGGGCTTCTTGTTGATTTCCAGAATGGTTTTAGGCATGGACGATCCATGATGGAGTCTATTGGGCTATTAGATTATGATATCAAAAGGGCCTTTTGGGCCCGATCATGCCACTGGTTGGAGCTCAAAGCGGCAAATGGTTTGGCCATCCCTTACATGGCTACCTGGAACTTGATGTGGAACTCTATGGTAAGTTGGTACCCAACTGTGGGGTGTTGGTGGTAAGGGACCCACCTGGCGGTGTGCCCGCTCGGATGCCTGGTGTTTTAGGGATGAATGTGATGCGTAAGTGTTACAAAGAGCTTTTTGTGCAACATGGTGCAACTTTGTTCTCGCAGCCTTGTGTTTCGGAGGCCCCTGAGTCTGTTATGCAGGCTCTGCAGCTGTGTTGTTCTGATAGCACTCAGGTCCCTCATGATAGTCCAGGAAGGGTGAAGGTCAGGGGCAAAAGGGCCTGGCGGATTCCTGGTGGGGCCATGAAGGTCGTGACTGCCACATGTTCTGAGCAGTACTCAGGCTCCACCGTCCTATTTGAGTCCCTGGACTCAGGTTTGCCCGAGGGGCTACTTGCTTCCCCTGCCCTGGTTCGAGTTGTCAGGGGTACGGCCTATATACCGATTGTGAATGTTGGCTCCACCGATGTGGTGTTGCATCCCCGCACTGCTGTTGGCACGCTAGACTTTGTGAATGTTGTCAGCCTCCATGCAGGAGGTTCCATCAAAGGTGGTTTCCCCTAGTGTCGAGCAGCAGCTGGAAGATATGGACCTATCCTCATTGTCTGCTGAGGAGCAGGGTCAGGTGAGGTCTGTGCTTAGGCAGTACACCCCTGTCTTTTCTGCTCATGAAGGAGATCTGGGCTGTACAAATCTCATTTCCCATGACATTCCTTTGGTTGATGATATCCCAGTCAGGCAGCGCTATAGGCGCATTCCACCCTCAGAATATGAGGTCGTGAAGGAGCACATCAACCAGTTACTTTCATCCCAGGTCATCTGCGAGAGTAGCAGCCCCTACGCATCCCCCATTGTGTTGGTGCGAAAGAAGGATGGTTCCATACGCATGTGTGTTGACTACAGACAGCTCAACAGCAAGACAAGACGAAAAGACGCCTTCCCTCTACCACGCATAGAGGAGTCTCTTGATGCTTTGTCTGGTGCTTGTTGGTTCTCTACCCTGGACCTCGCTAGTGGTTACAACCAAGTGCCAGTCACCGAAACCGATCTGCCCAAGACAGCCTTTTGTACACCATTTGGCTTGTTCGAGTGGAACAGAATGCCCTTCAGGCTCTGAAGTTGGTGCTTGGTCGATTGCAGCATGAGGGCCTTAAGGCCAAGCTCAGTAAATGTTCTTTCTTTCAGAAGAGAGTCAGTTATTTGGGCCATGTGATTTCTGGCGATGGCGTCTCCACAGACCCGAGCAAAATTGAAGTGGTCTTTTCTTGGTTTCGCCAGCTATTACCGGCGGTTTGTAGAGGGTTTTGCCAAACTGGCAGCCCCTCTGCATAAGGTTGTAGCTGAATGTGGTGGCACCAGGGCTGGTAGGAAGTCTGATTGTGGGGTTCTCAGGGGTTGGACTGACGAATGTCAGGCTCACCACTGCGCCAGTGTCAGCCTATGCCAATTTTTCCCTCCTGTTTATTCTTGAGGTGGACACGAGCCACGGCGGCTTGGGGGCGGTGCTCTCTCAGGAACAGGCAGGGGAGGTGAGGCCGATAGCCTACTCTAGCTGAGGCTTAAGGCCAACCGAGAGGAACATGGCAAACTATAGCTCCATGAAACTTGAGGTCTTGGACCTTAAGTGCGCCATGACAGAAAAGTTTAGAGAGTACCTGTTGGGTAATAAATGTATTGTATATACTGATAATAACCCCCTCAGTCACCTGTCTTCTGCTAAACTGGCTGCCACTGAGCAGAGGTGGGCTGCTCAGTTGGCCTCCTTTGATTTAGAGCTTAAGTATAGGTCAGGAAGAAGTAACAGGAATGCAGATGCGCTCTCCCGTCAGCACCCGCCTGGCCGCCAGGATGTGGAAGCTATGTTCCCAGGTACTGCTATGCCTCAGCCCTTGCAACAAGCCCTGATGTCGAGGAAGGTGGAGGCAACCCAGTCTGTCATTGCAAGTCATGCCACAGCACACCACCTCTGAGCTGCGTGCCCTTCAACGGGCTGACCCTGTGATCCTGGAACTGCTGGAGTTTTGGGAGAAAAAACAGCATCCCAGTCGTGAAGAGTGGGTACAGTTGTCTCGGTCTGCACTGGCCCTGCTTCGGCAGTGGGACCGACTGGTCGAGAAAGATGGGGTTCTGTATCGCCAGGTGATCCACCCTGATGGTGCTGAAGCTGTGTTTCAGCTGTTGTTGCCTAATGTGTTGTGTAATGAGGTTTTGACCAAAGTCCACCAGGAGCATGGGCACCAGGGACTGGAGCGAACGTTGGCGCTCCTACGGTCCCGATGCTACTGGCCTAATATGTCATCTGACGTGGCGCAATGGTGCCAGACATGTTAGAGGTGTCAGGTTGCCAAAGATGTCCACCCCAAAGCTAACAGCTATATGGGGCATCTGTTGGCATCGCGTCCTAATGAAATTCTTGCCATTGACTACACCACTCTAGAGCCTGCCCAGAATGGTGTAGAGAACGTTTTGGTGTTGATGGATGTCTTCAGCAAATACACTGTAGCTGTCCCCACCCGGGATCAGCGTGCAGCCACTGTGCCCAAGGTTTTTTACTGTTGGAATGGTTTTACAAATTTGGTGTCCCTGCTCGGTTGCATTCAGACCAGGGCCGTAATTTTGAAAGCGCTCTCATCCAGCAGTTGTGTAATTTGTATGGCATTGTGAAATCGCGCACTACCCCGTACCATCCCGAAGGGAATGGTCAATGTGAGCGATTTAACCGTACGTTCCACAATTTGCTGCGTACACTGCCGGTGTCCAGATAGAGAGACTGGAATGCGTGTTTGCCCCAGGTCCTCTATTGCTACAACACAAGTCCGCATCAAGCTACTGGAGAGTCTCCCTTTTTCTTGATGTTCGACCAGGACCCATGACTGCCTGTAGATTTCTTGTTGGGTAGAGTTGACAGTCCGGTTGGTGGGTTTGTTCATGAGTGGGTACAGGAGCACCAGGCTCGACTGCAGGTGGCATTTGAGGGTGCTAAGGAGCGCCTACAGCAGGCTCCTGATCGCTGACGGCGAGCCCATGACCAACATGTGAAAGATCTGCCGCTGAGTGAAGGTCAGTTTGTATTTGTGCGTGACTTTAGGGCACGGGGGCCCCACAAGACCCGGGATCAATTGAGTTCTGTCAGGTATAGAGTGTTGAGGGCTCCGAGCCAAGGTGGCTCAGTGTACACTATTGGGCCAGTAGATGATCTGACCAAGGTCAGGTGGATCCATCGAACCATGCTGAAGGCTGTGGTGGGAGCAGACTCCCCTCGGGGTGCCCCTTCCCATAACTCCCCACCTGGTTGAGCCAGTCTCTGAGGAGAGCTCGTTTGAGTATGACCTGCTGGTTCTTGGACATCAGTCTCCATTGGCCAACGTTGTCATGCCCTCCACCAGATTAGATACAGCAGTTCAACCTACATCGCAAATGCCGACGCCACTACCCAATTTAACCTCTCCTGGGTGTGGCCCTTCAACTGCCTCATATGCAGAAGCATCCACTTCTTTGGCTGTGTCTCCAGTTCGCCATCCTTGCTCGGATCATCTGGCCCCACGACAGACCCTTCGATCAACAGCAGGCCAACACTCTAATGTCCACCGTCTTCCACAGCCAGCTGGGGGCATGCAGGCTGCAAATGCTTGTGTTTCGGTGTCCAACTCTGTTTCTGCTCTGTTTAGGCCTTGGAACTAGCCTGTTAGCCATAGTTCATCCATCGTCGGGGCGACGATGCAGAAGGGGGGGTGGGGGGGGGGGGGGGGGGGTGGGGGGGGTGGGGGGGTAGAATGTAGCAACATAGAAATAATTTGTTCACTTATATCTCTGTGCTCGATTGTGCCACTTTTGTCAATCAGTGGCCACCGTATAAAAGGGGCAGCTCTCCCCCTGTTTCTCCCTTTGCACTCTCCCCTGATGCATCACTTCCGGGTAAGAGGTCATCTGTCCCCGACAGGTATGGCTGCTCGCTACTCCTACTTGCCGGCTAATTTAGCTGTTTTGTCACGGGTCTAAATGTCCGTTTCTTCCATAGCGTGTCCCTTGGTGCTGCTCTGAGCCGTCCGCGTGTGCTCCAGTAGTGTTTTGAGGTGGTAAGTGTCCTTCCCTCTTGGCGCTGTGGTGTTTATGTGTTCTGGCTAATGCTAGTGTGGTCGTAGGTAATCGCTGGTGGCAGTCCTGAGCTCTCTCCCTCTCCTGTTCATCCTCCGTGTGTGCGTGCATGTTCGCCTTTGTCAGGTAAATATTAACTATAGCTTGTAGCTGCATTATATCATTGAGGGTAGTAGCACTAATATTATGTTTGTCAGGTGGGGCTGAAATCAGGGCCGCTGTGGTCAGCTGTGGGTGATGCTCTGCAGCTGCCTTGTCTCCGGTGACGCTCTGGTGCTGCATGGTCTCTTCTGCTGCTGCTTTGTCTCCTCTGAGGCTTCGCTTCTACTTCGCCTCCTCTGAAGCTCTGCTGCTGCTTAATCTGTGCTGCTGCTTAGACTCTGCTGCTCTTTGTCTTCACGGACGCTCTGCTGCAGCTCTGTCTCCACGCTGCTGTTAAATGCCTTGCACGTGGCGAGCAGGACAATTTTTAATCAGGTTTTAAGGTTTGGGTATGAGTGAGTGTGGGTTACAACCCTGTTAAGTTTGAGTTAACTTAAGTTTATTTCTATAGTTTTGTGGGTTTGTTTATTTTGATTATCTTGATTATTTCAATTGCTTTATTAGTTTATTCAATTGGTGGGATAGTTTACATGTAATTTTGATATTTGTTTGGGTTGGGTTTGTTTGGCATTGATATTTTGCTTTAATCGGGCAGTTATTTTGTGTTTCTGTTTATTTCGCTAAGTTTATTAGCCCGTGAAGTGTTTAATGGTTAGGTTCTAATTTGTGTTGTTTTGTTTGTTCTTTTGATTTTGTTGTTGCAGCCCCACTAATTTGTTTTCTCCCCCCTTTCAGGACTGCAGGCTGGTGGTGGTGGCGGTGCTGGTGATTGGGTGGTGGTGTCCCTTCCTGTTTCGTGTGCTGTGCTGCCCTGGGGTTTGGGTTATTCAGTAAAGGTCACGTGTGCGTGTGGGTGATACAGTTTATTTTGTTTAGTGGAGCACTCCCCCCTGACGCTAACTCCTGTCCACCGATTAGCCTCAGTTCCCGATTGGGTACCCAATTCCCCCCTGTGTGGCTGATATTTCTGATTTTCTTTGATTTTTAAATTGTTTAATAAAAATTGATTGTTTTTAAAGATTAAACCACGTCTCCGCTTGAGTTTATGAACCTGTGTGTCCGTATTAAATTACAATTATTCCTTGGGTGAAATTCCCAGGGTGGCGTTGTTGGGCAACAAGCTGCATTTCTACAATCATATGGTGTTTATCTAGTGTTATCTCCACCCTTTATCTGCCACAAACTTAAAAGAAAACTCCCTGATTGTAGACTGAGCTTGTAATGGTCACCATTGGAAAAGGTAAACGCTTTTAAATTTTTGTGAGTGTGGTTTGAAGAACGTATGACTTGGGCTGTGCACATAAGTAAAATAATAGAGAAGTGTGAAAAGGTAATCAATGTTTTAAGGAGTCTAGCGGGGAGTGAGTGGGGAGCTGATAGAGAGACGCTGCTACTAATATATCAAGTCATGATTCGATCGGCACTAGATTACGGGTGTATTATATATGGTGTTGCATCTAAAACAGTATTAACTAAGTTGGATGTATTGCAAGCCAAGGAGCTGAGGCACTGCTGTGGGGCCTTTAGAACTTCACCAATCCCTGCATTACTAATTGAAATGGGAGAAATGCCTCTGTGGACAAGGTGCTTAAAGTTAGGCCTTCAGTACTGGACAAGGATCAGTGGGAATACTCAAACATTAACAGCTAAGTGCCTATTACAAGAGAGGGAAACAATAAATAGGTATGAATCATTCATCTTCAGTGTTAATCAGTGGGCCAAGAAGCTAGGAGTGAGACAGGAGGTGATAGCTGAGCACGCAAGCAGGACACCGATAGGCCTACCACCATGGGTATTACCAGAGCTAAACATTGAGCTCTGTTTCCTCCAGAAGAAAGACAAGCGGGAGGTAAAAACGTGGGTGGAGGAGTACCTGAGGGCAGCTAGGGTGAATAAGTTATTAATATTTACAGATGGATCCAGAGACCCGATTAGTCGGAGAGCAGGGTTTGGGATTTACATAGAACAGCCAGAACTGAAGCTAAGTGTCCGCGTATCAGATAAAACTTCAGTTTATACCACTGAGTTGATGGCAATCCTTTGGGCTCTAAAGTGGGTGGAGGGGGAAAAACCAAAAGAAGTCGTCATATGCTCTGACTCTGCAGCAGCACTGGAGGCCTTAAGAGCTGGCAAGAGTAAAGCTCGACCAGACTTAGTGATGGAAATTCTAAACATCATGAGCAGAATTGATTCAGAACATGAGGTAACATTCTGTTGGGTTCCAGGGCACGCTGGGGTTGAGGGCAATGAAAAGGTGGACCTATTAGCAAAGGAAAGCCTAAGTAAAGAAATAGATATATATACGCCCCTGGGAAGAGTAGAGCTAAAATGATTAATTAAAGAGTGTAAACACTCTTTAATATAATAAGCTTGCTTGCCACTTCTTTGTTAAACTTAACAAAGAAGTGGCAAGCAAGCTGGGGGAGAGAGGACAGGGGGAGACATCACTTCACAGTCCAACCTAATGTAAAGAGTAGATGCACTTGTAACATAAAATCTTGTAGAGATGCAGTAAAGCTGAGCAGGTTGAGGCTTGGGCATTGCGGATTAAATCAGTATCAGTTTATAATAGGAAAACATGACACTGGGTTATGTCAATGTGGGCAACCAGAAACAGTCAAACATGTATTCCTAGAATGCAACAGTTATAACACAGAAAGACGCCATCTGTTTGAAAAGATGTCAGTGATAGGACTGGAGTTTTTCTCTGTCTTTTCTTTATTTGGCCATATTGAGAACCATCAAGTGCTATCCAGAGCAGTGTTGCAGTTCCTGCATGAAACTGGAGTATATGAGAAGATCTAGCTAAACACAGGACCAGTGGAGGGCAGTAATACGCCATGCGGCGTCTACTCTGCCGGAAATAAAGAAGAAGAAGAAGAAGAAGAAGTGCAGGACGGCCTTCACCGGATACTGCACATCTTGTCAAGTTATTTTAGCTAAAAGGAAAAATCCGTTTCCCTCCTTTTTTGGTCCCCGACGAGAGGTTTGTTTGGAATACAGATCCATTCATGTGAGTACGACCAGCTGCCATTCTTAAAATATGGGCTGAAAGTAAGAAGGTTGGGAAATAAAGCTGAACATCTCCAGCTCGCTATTGTTTGCGTTGAGGAACTAGTTCAACTTGGACATGCCTGCGCTTCGTAAGGTTCAGTCTACTTCCTAGAAACTTACTTTGGTAACGTCATACTGCTGGTTGGGTTGGTGCGACTCCAGCACC
This sequence comes from Cetoscarus ocellatus, assembly GCA_037902135.1. Classification (NCBI taxonomy): domain Eukaryota; kingdom Metazoa; phylum Chordata; class Actinopteri; order Labriformes; family Labridae; genus Cetoscarus; species Cetoscarus ocellatus. Next base: position 520,768 of record JBAMNC010000720.1, read on the forward strand.
GGAAGAAACAGTTGAGGCAAATAGTTTATTATATTAGTCATTTTCCTGTATTGGTTGAAGTGTACGAGCGAGAAATTGCTAACCTTTGCTAGCAGTGATGATCGCTAACCAGAAGTATACAGTCCCCAGCCGCGGGTAATACACACGTGCGCTAAAAGACCTGCACCCATTATCGGACATGTCATTTTATGATGCTTTTATTCACTTTTAACTCGACTGAAACCATATGAGCTTCAGAGGAAGTTTAGCCCTGTAAAATATACAAGTATTAGTTGGTAAAGAAAGTCGAAATCTAAGACATCTTGCTAATGATAGAAGTAGTTCTCGAGGTTGCCAGCTTAAACAGTACAGTTGGACCCGACTAACGCTATGTGTCCCAGCTCCATGACTCATTATTTGAATATTTTGTGATGATGCAACCCGGAACTTTATTGTTGAAGAAGTGACACGGTCTCTAAAGTAAGTGTATTTAAAATAAGCTATAACCTTATAGTAAAGGTTTTCATAGACGACATGGTATGCAACAGCATCCGATAAACCTTGTGAAATGACTATTATCATCATGTGAAAGCTCAAAGATAAACTGATTTAGCATTAAAGGTTAATCTGCTTTTATAATACTGTATTACGTCGAACATGAATCAACAAAAACAGGGCTAAAGCAGAATATTGGTGTTGTTACAAGATGTCCGATAATGGACCCATGCCTTGAGATGCTGTGCTCTAATTGTATTTAGTGCCTCATAAATTTAATCTTTGTTTATACCCGCTGATGGGCAGGGTTGAGATCAATGTTGGTTATTTGAGTGGGCGAAAATAACTGTTTAGATAACGATATCAGCGCGCCAGCTAACGTAAACGTCAAGCCCTTGTTTCCGGAAGTACATGTGTGTCGTCAGAACTAAATGCGGAAGCTGCGAGCACAGGAGGCAGGCAGGAAACATTCATAAAGACTTACTGACTTATAACTCCACCAAGAGCGTCATCTGACAGACAACCAGTTTGACAACTTGTGGATGATGGTAAATGATAAGTAAGGAGTGTTTTAATGTGCCATCTGTCCGTGTGTTTTTATCCTGACAGTCTGATATGCCATTGTAATACTATCATGATTTCAGGTTTTGACTAAGGAGGCGACTGCAAAACACGCAAACATGTCTGGAGCATGTCAGGACAGAAGGAGTCGCTGGCAGGAGATTCAGAAGGGCCTACAGTTCATCCAGTAAGTGTCACTATCAAAGGGGACAAGTTGATAAAATAGACCATCTTTAAATAACTGATAGACTAAGTGCTTGTGTTTAGAGTAATAGCTGTGCTGTCACTGATGCTTAATCCCACACTCTCCAGTTTCACATATTTTAATGACTGAGCAGGGAATTTCAGCCAGGGTTTCTCCAAAGGACTCACCCACTGCTAATGACTGTGTTTTAGGGGCTTTGTGGTGACAAACATTGGGTTTGTTATAGGGGATTTTAACAGCACAATATTGGTATCTGTAAATGAACTTTAATGATCTGCATCAATATGCACAGCTGATATATCGGGCTAAATAAAAACGGAAATAAACCCTCTTATTCTTACTATTTTTTGTACTTTTTTTGATGGTAAAACCTACTCACCAACATAAGAGCTGACTTAAAGCAATGTAATCTGTAAAAATCAAAATCATAAGAAAAATAAAGATAGGTTTGTGCCTCACAGTGACAAATACAGATACATATTTGTTGTAGTATAGACAAAATAATAATAAAAAAAACACAGTGCTTCATCTCTTAACTTTGCCCCCCAACCACTTTCTCCTTAATAGACATTTTTTTTCTTTTTATTATCTGTTTATTAGAAAATAGGCTGTCACAATAAGATAAGCAGATCAATTCTTTGTGATCTTTTCATTTAGTATTTGTCTTACCATCTGCTAAAATACTTCCTGAAATATTGCATTATTGGATATCAGCGAAATTCTAGTATCAAACATCCCTAATTTGTCAGATTTGTCAGGTATTGTTGTCCGTTAACATGGGATGCTTATAATTTTGAATTTCCTTTAGGGAGCTAGTACGAAACATTTTCCTCTAAATTTTATTTCCATACATCGGACTGAATAGTTTTACGTTATGACCAGATATTTTTAGTGCTGTGTTGCATTACATAACGTCTGATGAAATACATTTTTTTTATTGCAAAAGAAAAGTGAAACCCAGAGAACTACTGAGCAATTACGTTATCCTCTCAAACTGACGCTAAGGTCATGGTGCATGAGGGAATCTGTCTCAGGATGTCCTGTGGGTTTTTCAAAAGTGTTACAAATATATAATCAATTTAGCACTACAATAGGAATTTTAAATGTCCTATGATGTCTTAAATGCCAAGCTGTATGGTTTTGTATTTAGTAATAATAATAATAAGATGCTTTATAAATCCCTCATGGGGAAATTCAATTCTTTTCACTCGATTGTCGAGACATGCAACACTTACATAGGCTGAAATACGCATGTACATGTACAGACAGTTCCTACGATCATGCATTAATGGAGAGATGTCAGAGAGATGGCTTGCTGCTCCTGTAGAAGCACTACTGAGCCATTTTGGGGTAAAGTGCCTTGCGCAGGGGCACTTTGGCAGAGCCCAGGAAGTCAGCTGGCATCTCTCCAGCAACCAAACCAATTTCCTAACATGGTTCAGTCGGGATTTGAAGCAGACACCATTGGGTCCCCAACTTAAGTCTGGACTGAGCCACTGCTGCCCCAATAGCTTATTTTTTGGTAATAGTAATGTTTGAAGCCTCAAACTATGCAACTTGTGTTTTTGTTGTTGTTCATGTTTAAACTCTTTTTTTGTTTGTTTTTTGTTGATTGGCTGCTTTATTACAGTTGTGTAGCTAATGCAACTGGTCAGAAATAAAAGCTTCAACTGTCTTTAGATGTACTGAGGGTTTGAAAAATAACTCTGTAGGTATTACATTGAACTTCAGCTTTTTTGTATACACCCTGGTTATTGGTAATGAAAGTGTTAAATCGTGGTAAAGAGCAATTAGTTAGGAAATTATGAGCTTTTCCTTTAAAGTTTACCGACCTAACTTTGAATTCTAGGCAACACTCAACTAGGCTATTCAAGCTACTTCCATCCTTAAGCACAGTATAGTTGTTTGTGCGTGATCTCAGTCGAAAGTATGCATCATGTATATTCATCTGCAAATCTCCGCCTGACATAAGCAAAACAATCCAGGACTGTCAGAGACATATCTGACCAAAAAGACATATCTGACCAAAAGTCTGTGAAGTGTCTGTCATGCTCTCTTTGTGTTTCAGCATTGTTCTGACTCTGAGACAGTACATCTTGTAAACTAAACAACACTTCATGGTGACTGAAAGCCATTACTGTGTTGCAGTTCAGTGTAATGACATATGAGCAGTATATTCATCATGATCCCAGAATTTTGGTACAGTTGAAATGAATATCAAAAGATACTTAATTATCAAGGCAACATTAGTTGAACTCCTGGCAGTCACTTTTCATTTGCAGCCTGCATATTGGAAAAGGTCACTAAACATGCTGTTTGTCAGTGGTTGTCAAAGCTTTATTGACTACAGCACTCTTAAAGACAAGCCAGAATCTTAAGGCACATCATATTCAGATCCATGAATAATAGCTTCTTTAACATGTCTAAAAGTATATCAGCATGATCATGCTAATTTTTATCTTCTAATGCCTAATTATTAAAAAAAACTGTCGTACTCATGAAATTTTTATTGAGAGAATTATTAATTACTACACTTGAAACTAGGCTTAATTTCATAAATTTACCAACAAACATTTAAAATTGGCTGATCAATTATAAAATCAGGTCAACTAATAAATTGGAAAGAAAGTATTCCCCCACCCTTCGATTCTGTGATAAGGTGGAGTTACCAGACTCCTAGTGATTCATGGCCTTAAAGTTACAGACTTTGCAGTAATTGATGCTCCTGAAGTACTGACAACGTGTATTAAAGACTCATTTATTAGCTGTTGTATAGTTGCAACAATAATATGGTTGTACAAATTTCCAAGGCACACCATTTGAGAACCACAGCTATTTGTATCAGTGACAGACACAATATATAAGATGGCCGGCATGGCGAAGCCGCAGGTTAGTGCCTGAACTTCACAGCAAGAAAGTTGCTGGTTTGATCCCCATATTGGTCTGGGCCTTTCTGTGTGGTATGTGCATGTTCTACACATGCGTTGGTTCTCTCAGGCATACTTGTCAAGTTTTGGATTTGAAAATAAAGGAAATTTTCTGGCGCCCACTGCGAGCCGTCTCACCACCCCAACCAAGCTCTAGTATCCCTTACATTTTGAGACAAGTGTACAAGAAGATGGGAGATTTACAGGAGAATACTAATATGGGAGGACAGCGGGAAAGAGGGGTAAAATATAGTAGTTTCCTGGCCAAAGCAGTAGACTTGACAGCTATGCTCTCCGGGCGCTCCAGCTTCCTGTCACAGACCAAAAACATGCTCATTAGGTTAATTGGTGACTCCAGATTGCCCTTAAGTATGAGTGTGAGTGTGAATGGTTGTCTGTTTCTCTATGTGGCCCTGTGATCGGCTGGCACCCGGTTCAGGGTGTAATCTGTGTCTTGCCCAATGTCAGCTGGGGTAGGTGGTATAGATAATGGATGAATTGAAATTGTACAAGATGGCTGGCATGGTGGAGCTGCAGGTTAGTGCCCGAACCTCACAGCAAGAAGGTTTGTGGTTTGACCTCTTGTGTTGGTCAGTGCCTCTCTGTGGAGTTTGCATGTTTTCCCCATGCAGTCCAGTTTCCTCCTAAAGACGTGCTTGTTAGGGTAATTTGTTGACTCTGAATTGTCTGTAGTCGTGAGGCTTTCGAATGGTTGTCTATCTCCCTGTGATTGGCTGGTGATCGGTTCAGGCTGTACCCCACCTCTCACCCAATGTCAGCTTGGATAGGTTCCAGCCCCATGCCTCAAAAGGGATGAGCGGTAAAGATAATTGATGGACAATATATAAGATATTCTTAAAAATAATGTTAATCTTAAGTCTTTTGTTACCTTGAATTATCATTAATAATCCAGAGAGGTGTAAACTGTGGTTTTGTTCTGTTCATTTATTTTTTAATTGATAACATTTTATAAGCACCAGTGATTCAGTGACCAGAAATGATGAGTTAATTGGGTCTCAGTTCAAGACTTCGGGAAAACCTTTCAGGGATGCTTCTTGTCTCTGCCCTCGGTAGCAGACACTGACGTTGACGTGTATTTAATGAGCTGATGAAGGGAAGTCATAAAACAAACTTAGCAACCACTGAATAAGACGGGTAGTGGGAGAGAGCAGCGACACAGATGCAGGCAGGAAGGAGTGAGGCATCAGTGTCAAACAAACCTAACCCTGTGCAGTTTGTGTGAAGATTTTGATGTATTTAAAAGCTTTTTATAGTGTAAGCTGTGAAACATTTAGAAAATGGGATCTTATTTCTCTGTATTTCTGTTTTGTTTGTAGCTTAATGGTGCACACTCAGGGCTTTCCACAGTCTTGAGGATTGGTCAAGCCAGGTGGTCCAGGCTAAGAGTAATATGAATGCAGGCCAGGAGTTGTACTTCAGCATAGCCCAACAAATCTTCCTGTGAGTGTATAACTGCTTTCCCACTTAACGTCTACACGCGGGTTTTTTAAATGTGGGTGAACCCGCTAACTATCGGCAAGTGACTCCTTTCCCATTGCCAGCAGACCCGGGTCTAATCGCCAGCAGACAAACTGCGTGGCTGTTTTTTTTTTTTTTTTTTTTTCCCTCTGTGCGTCAAGCTGATGTCATCACGTTGATGACATCCTCAGCGTGCCGAAACACAGCCAGGCAAACAATAGAAAGGAGCAGGGAAGCCATGGACACGAATCTCCTCTTCTCCAGAGATCAATAGAAGCTCTCTGATCTCGCTGTCTTGCCAGTGCTGTGCCATCTTGTAAATATAAATCTCACACGCTGAGTCCCAAAAACAGCAATGGTCTCTTCAGCTGCTGGCAACCTTTTGTTGCCCCAAGTTATGGGAGCGATATTATGACATAGGGATGTTGCGCCAACGTCATTTCGTAAATTATTGCGTTCACCCGGGTGTGACATCCCCACTGGAGCCAATCGGAGGCGAGCCGATAAAAACCCGTGTCCCTTGCAGGGTCAGTCGACGTGAGTCAGAATGTCTGTTAGACCCTTTCCCAGTGTTAGCGTGTTTTAACAGGTTTTTCGGCCAGTGGGAAAGGGATGTAAGATTTGGGCCCCATTTACACGACAACATTGTCACCAGAAACTGAAAGGTTTTTCCTTCACATTCCAAAAGCACTCCACATTCACACAGAGACGGTGTGGTAACAATGCGCGTTTGGATCTGCGAGAATGACTGAAAACTCGATAGTGTGCATGCCAGGCCAGTAGTTGGCGATGTAGGTTTGTAGTGAAACAGCAGTGTTACAGTATATGTCTGTGCACTAACGCTTTCCGGTGAAGACAAACTTTTCACTAAATGTGTCTCCTCTGGCCAGTGTATTGCTGATAACAAACCTAGCACAGTAAGCAGCACACATGTTGCTCAGTAATCGAGCATTGCCGTTGTTTATGTTCCTAAGTGTTCGCGCAACCTTTATCTGAAAGAGTACTGCAAACCATAATTTCCCCTGACAACGCTGATTCCTGTTTACACGGAGACAGACGAAAATGCTTTCAAAACTTTTCATTCTGGAACCTGGTGTCAAAAGTTTGCAGATTCAGGCTCTCTGGGCACCATTCTGGTGTTAAAAGAAGGTGCAAAGCCTCGAAAACACCCTGTTTTCGTAGTTGTGTAAATGGCCCCTTATATCTTCTGCCTGAAAGACATGCAGAAACTTAATAGCAACTGAACAGGTATTGTTATTTACGATGTCAAACTTCAGTTTCAATCAGTGTGAAATCTTTTTAAACTCACCATCATGACGCTTGTTGTATTTGTGAGCCAAGAATGCAATATTCAGCCCTCCTGGTGTTGCAGGTCATTTTCGGTCATTAGTTGTGTTCTAATGAAAGTGTGATGACCTACATCAAACCCACTCACCCTCAGTGTGCAGAAAAAGGAAGACAACCCCAAATGCCACACAGAAATAACAAGCAGAAAGAAACAGCTTAACTGCGATTATTGCATGATTTTCCATCATGACATTTAATGACACAACCTTTAATTACACAGCTCGCTTTGAGCAAAACAAATCATGTGCCCGGTTTAGCACCACAACAAATGATTAAAAACAGTTCCTGACATTAATCTTCTGTGTTAGCATGCAGTCACTTATCACATGTACTGTGGATTTTTGCTGTTTCTTGGCTTTTGGAACCACGTTACCTTTGTCTTCACTACACAGTCTGGTTTTCATGCTGTTTGTGGTGGTTTGGTAGATCACATCTTCTAAGATACTCAAGCTGCGATTTCAGTTTTAAAGAAGTCGAATTTCACATTGATAAATGTTGAAAGCCAAGTAGAACCAGGGTTATGTTCTCTGTTTGTTCTCTGAGTGCTATTGAACTTAATTAAAGCTAATTTTTTTTCCACTCTGCTGAAGTTTAAAAGTTTAAAACATGATCCATCTTTTACTTTCAGATCCACTCTTCCTTTTCCTGGAAGTCAAGATCAGTATGAGGTAAGCATCATTTTGAAACTACATTTTATTTGGTGTGTACCTTTAAGTAAACTGATCATAAAGAGGTGAAAGGGTCTCCTGTAAGATAACTATCAGATTATTTTAATTGATTCGGTTTTTTTTCTTCCAGGTTTTCATAAAGGATCTAGTGTGGAATCTTTTCGGAGAAGGAAACGACGTGTATAGAGAAGGCGACTGGACTAAATCCATTGAGATGTACACTGAAGCCTTGAGTATAGCGGACTACGCAGACTCTGAAGACATCTGTGTCCCAACAGGTTTACTGGAGAAGCTGTATGCAAATCGAGCTGCTGCCTACCTTAGTATTGTTCCGGTGAGTATGGGTGACCGTCACAGCTGAGCCACAGCTGCTTTGAACCCCCCCTTACCTTGAATTCCTCGAAGAGTTGACGTATTCTGTTTGACTGTACCAGGTAAGTCTCACATAGGCAGTGTTTCTGTGGTATTTAAGATAAATTCCACATTGGGCTAAACAGTATTGATAAACTGCTTCATAGTTTTTTGTACATGGACTAACTGAAGAGTTGGATTGTTTCTTTTTTGGGACTCTCCAGTTTGGGTCTTCAGCTGCTTAATATTTCAAAAGTCTTAAATCTGCATTTTAAGTCTAAGTCCAACAAAAACAAAAAGGAAAAAAACAGGTTTGAATTTGCTACTCTCTCTTGTGACTTTGTCATTCTTTTACTACAGTCAGTCCTCTGGTCTGTGTAAAGGTTCCTGTGATTGATGGCCTACGGTACCTTGTTCAAAATAGTTTACAGCTCTGTTGGATTTTTGAGGCAGGAATTGTTACCTGCCATAGTGAGGTATAATTAACAGTCAGTCTTTTTATGCGAAACAGTGGATCAGACCCTGTTATTACGCAAGCTGGCTCACTGACGTACCTGAAAGGTACAGCAAGACAATCTTTTATAAAGTTACACATGTATTCCTCTGCCATTTAGTCCCTTGAACATTAAAACAAAGGAAATTAGAGAACAGTTAGATTTATATGTCAAACAAGTGTTTTTTGTTTGCACTGCTGTCCTTTTGAAGGCGCACAACATGCTCTTCTGAGGTTGTGTCATAGGAATGTTCAAAAAGAATGTTATGTTTATTTATGTCCAGTTTCGACTAAAAGGAAATACACTATTTATATCCTGTTTTTAATAAGAAGAATTGATAAAAACAAAGTTTAAGTCCAGTATACATGCTAAATGTTTCACAGGTTTAAAGAGTCAGCTTAATAAAAGTGTTGGTTGAAACTACTGCTTTATGAAAATAAACAACAAAAACAACATTACAGAAAATAGTTTATTGATGAATCCCCATTTAGACTTTTTAAATAGATTGTGAGGGGGTCATTGAACACATACCTGTTTGTTTTTTTTACTGTAAAAATCTCTTTAATGAGCATTAAACCTGATGTTGGGTTTTTTTCATCGCACTCATCAGTGGCTAGATAAAGATAAATGGAAGTATGTGGTCTAACATAAATGCAGAAAATTTGTTCACCTAAACAGGGATGCATGTTATTGGATTTTTGCCAATATACGATCTGCGTCTATTTCTTAACTCATCATAACCAATACCAATATTTCCTCAAGAGCACAAAGTCTTTACTTAACAACAATGGACTAAATGTGCCAGTGCAGTGATGACAAGGTTTATTACAGTCAATATATGGGATATATAAGGCCCATGTGCATGACAAAATATATATCGGCTGTAAATATTGGTTGATACGGATATGTAACTTTTTAGGCAGGTATTGGCCAGTACTCTACCAATAATATTGTTTCCCTAATCCAAACAAAATAGTCTCCCATTTAAATAAACTACTAAATCTTGAAAATATGATGTATTGACCAGCCCTGTTGTGTAGTTTAGGGGTGTAAGAAAATATTGATGGACCAATATATCAGATGGTGCACTGATATTTTATATTAGACATATATCGACTTTTTTATATATATATATATAAGAAAACACTGTTGAGGGTTTTTAACCATTGGGTCTCTCTGTAGCTTTTTTCTGCCACAAAGGGTTGATAGTCAGAACTAATTGACCATAACTTTCACTCTATTTAAGAGAGTGAAAACATTTTTGGCGAGGAAACGTAATTCTACAAAAATTTTGAAAATGTGGTTTCAAAACTTTTAAAAAGTCAAAGATACACTGTGGGCGAATTTACTACCCTTTCATCCTGTTTTGGCTGTTTAAAAGCAGCAAACTTTAGCCACTGAAAAAACATATCAGATGTTTTTTTTTTAAACTTTTTTCCCCCCAACTCTCTTTATCAAGCTCAGTCCTGATCAAAACTTTTTTTGTTATTAAATTATGGATTTTAACCCTTTAAATGCCATTTTCATAGGTGATTTCACTGCAGTATCATGGCTGCATTCAAAAAATGTGGTGATTTGTGGTGAAATGTGGCTTTTAAAAAGCCAAAACAGGTCTAAAGGATGTGTTTTAATACAGCTCCCAAGGGTTAATACAGAAAATTTCAAAAAGCAGACTGTTTAGTGGACAAATGTGATGTATATTGATCTTCACACAGTACTGCAAAATATTGTTACATATTGTTTTTTTATGCCTGTATCACAATCTGTTTCGCATCTTCAGATAATCTCTTACACACACACACACCCCTAGAGTAGGTACAAGCAGAGAGGGTGCATGAACTGTAGTTGTGTGTTCAGCTTCAAGTCTTATCATTGTTTCAGAGAATGACTTCAACATCACAGTCATTCTTTGCCTGAGGGCAGACAGCGTGATATGACAGTGTGGGCTTGGTCTGAACTGAGCATTGTTCTTTAACAACACGATTGGATGTTCTAAACTTGTAGTTCACCTGTCATAGATCACAAAGTCCTTCAACCACAAGCATTCTTCTTTTATCAACACGTTCCAATGGTTTTAAATGTATATACTCTTCAAGTTGTAGTGAAGTTGTAGTGTTGTAGTGAAAAGTTGTAGTGAAAAAGGCAGAACAATGTTTTATCTTCCCTTTGACTGAGTCTTATATTATTTTTTGTTTCTTCTTGGCAACACGTGGACACGAAAATTGAAACAAAAAACATCCTTGTGCCAATGATGCCAAGCATACCTTCACACAAAGAAAGAGAACCTGAGCCTGTTCCTAAAACCTCACACTCATTATTGTGATTTACTTTGTCAGTTCTTGGCAACACATTGCTGTCACACTTTTTTAAGGCTGTGACATCACATCCTGTTTTTACAGAATGTGGGTGACTTCACTTGTCACTTCTGGAGTTTCCACTTGAAAGTATGAAAGCTTTTATTGTGATGAGACTAATTCAAGATGAAGATGCAAACATAAAAGCAAAAGGGTGTTTTTGGAGTAACTTGGTTGTAATTGTTGCTCACGTTAAACAGGTTAATTATAAATGTCGAATTACTTGGAGTTTGAGTGCTCTCCAAGACAGCTTTTTTTGGTCAAGAGTATGAAGACCTGTTCCTCTCATTGTGACTTTATTTGTTAAAAGTGGGTGTTCAATCAGAAACATCATTCTCTAATTAGTGATGCTGTTAATTTTCAAATGTAGACATTCACCAATGATGAGGTGGAGCATCATATTACTTACATATATTCTGCTGATATTACAGTTGATATGTGGGATATATACTCCAATCAGGCCCAACATTATGACCACCTCTCTAATATTGTGTCAGCCCCACGTGTTGTTCTACACGACAAACTGTGTATTCTGACAGCTTTCTACCAGAACTGTCTGTAAATTCTTTAGCTGTTTGAACTAAAGTGACTCGTCTGTTGGATCAGACCACATGGGCGAGCCTTCACTCCCGATGTGCATCAGTGAACCTTGGCCATCCATGACCCTGTTGCCAGTTCACTACTGTTCCTTCCTTGGGCCACGTTAGAAAGATTCTGACCACTGCAGACCGGCAACACCCCACAAGCGATGCAGTTTTGGAGATGCTCTGGACTAGTCGTCTAGCTATCATACCTTGGCCCTTGTCAAACTCACTCAAATCCTTATACTTGCCCCTTTTTCCTGCTTTTAAAGCATCAACTTTGAGGACAAAGTGTTTGCTTACTGCCTAATGTATCACACCCCCTTACAGTTGCCATGATGAAGAGATGATCAGTGTTATTCGCTTCACCTGTCAGTGTTCATAATGTTATAAGACTGATGAATTAGCTGTAAAAATCTGCAGAAATTTCAATGTCTGCTAGTGTAGATGATGAACTTTTTGAGCTTTTATCTGCCAGTACCAATATCCTGCCTGATAGTATTGTGCATTGCCTAACCCATACACTTGTAGGGAGCTTCATTTTGGTTCTTCCTTAATGTTCTGTCTCAAAATTTAATGCTGAAATTCTGACTTTTTTTTTTTTTTTACACTTTCCTGCGACTAATCTTTTACATTTTAAGCCAAGAAAATACACCATATTGCTGGAGTTAAACTTTTAAAGATAGACAGGGCAGTGACTCCAGTAATGTGTCTGGTCTGAGAGCTGCAGCTTTGTCAAGAGGATAACAATGCTATTTTCATTCAAACCTTTATTTATTCTCGAAAAAGACATTGAGGTTTCCTTATTTTCAGTGTTGTCGAGATCACAGACATTATATGAACAATGAACAAGCACAAACAATCAATCATAACAGCAAAGGAATCAATTTAATCAATGAATTTAATTCAAATTATTAACTTCTATTTTGATTTCCGTACCACAAAGTTAATAATGTTGCCTCTGTACATTAAACTAGGAGTGCTCAGAGAGCATGAACCTCCACCAAGTTATTATGGAAAATGTGGAAAACTGCCCTATCTTTCAGTGTGAACAAAATGAATGATTCATAAAAACCTTTTTTTAGTTATCTTACTCACACAAAAACAGTCGGTAAGACAAACTTCCTTTGAGGTGGTAAAAAAAAAAACCCACCCACACACACTTTATTTACAATCCCTACGTTTGTCTTCCAACTTTTGATCCCACAACTGTAGATATACTCCTAACTGCTGAAATTTCATAAATGGAGACACTGAGAAAATGTCCATTTGCCTATAATTGACCCTTCATGTGTCTGTTTTAAATCATGTTCACACTCAGCTTTCTTCTGAGACCACACCCATACCTTCCTGAACTCATCCAACATGTTAGGTCAATTTCTGATCAATACGAAGCTCCTTCTTTTAGTACTTTGGTCAAGCTAACCATGTTTCTTTTTTTTTTTCAGGGACTGTATGACCAAGCACTAGAAGACTGTGAAAAAGCTCTCCAGCTGAACGAGGGGAACTACAAAGCGCTGTACAGGAAAGCCAAATCCTTGAAGGAGATGGGGAGACATCAAGAAGCCTATGAGGCTGTTGCCAAATGCTCTCTAGCAGTGCCTCAGGTAAAGTGAATAATCTGTTTTATGTTGCCCAACACTGACTTCAGTGGCAACATCAAAACATGAGCTCAACAGGTTTTTACTGCAAGTTTATCAAGAAGTTAAGGATGAATCCCATTAGAGTTGTTACATTTTAATACTCTCCCGTTTAAAGTGATCTGCACGTATGGTTGGCCAAAAAAATATGAAAGCTATTTGTTTAAATGTGAACTACACTCTCAAAGCTCTGAGCTTACTGTTCCATCTTCGTTCCAGCCATTTCCTGTAGTCATGAGCTCTGGGTAATGACCGAAAGAATGAGATCGCGGTTGAAATGAGATTACTGAGGAGGGTGGCTGTGCTCAGCCTTAGAGATAGGGTGAGGAGCTCAGACATCCGAAACTCAAAGTAAAACTGCTGCTCCTTCTCATTGAAAGGAGTCAGTTAAGGTGGTTTTGGCATTTAATTAGGCCTCCTGGTCCTGTGGAGGTGTTCCAGGCACACCCACTCTGGGAAGAGACCCCAGGGCAGACCCAGAACCCACTGGAGGGATTATATATCCTATCTAGCCTGGGAATGCCTTGGAATCTCCCAGGAGGACCTGGAAATTGTTGCAGGGGACAGGGAAGTCTGGACTGACTTGCTTGGCCTGCTGCCCCCATGACCTGGCTCCAGATAAGTGGTGGAAGATGGATGGATATATATGAGGGCTGATTCTACACAGGAATGACCAGTCACAAATTTCTGAGCAAGTTTTACATTTAATGACTGATATTGTTTGTTTGTTTGTTTGTTATTGTTTGTTTTAAATCTTTTTAAATGGTGAATTGAGTTGGGCAAATATTGATTTTCTAGTCTTTCTGACTTCTCAAAGCACTTTACACTGCAGGTCAATTTGTGTAATTTGCCAATATTCCAGCCAATCAGCTGTAAATATTTGCAAAATTTCAATATCGACCGATACCGATACTTAACTTTTTAGGCTGATATCGGCCAATAGCGATATCAGACCGATAATATTGTGCATCCCTAGCTCACATCAATGAGTTCCGACAATCTTGGAGTAGACTTTTTTAATTTTTTAATTTTAATTAGTTTGTCAGTGTAAGAATTTGTCTTTCCTGACAAGCTGACTTATGGAAATTTGTGAACGTTTTTCTGCAAGTACTTGTGGTTGGCTCAGTTAGTCAATAATCCATCAAGAGAGCTGAAGTTAACGTGGGCAGACATGTTCATGGACTCTGAGGAAACCCAGAGTCTGTACTACATAAAAACCTGAGGCATAATTTAATGTCAAGGACATTAAATACTTTTTAGGTGCTTTTAGTGCTTAGATGCACAGCAAAAACATAAAACAGCTGCGCAAGACTGGGGTTATTCTAAACAAATTTAAATTTACATTCTGACAAAAGCTTTCTTCTAAGTAAGCCATTAGAGAGCGGTCTACCACTTGAAACTCTGTTGCTGCTTTGAAATATAAAAACATACTGTCTGTTTGCTTGAAAGCGCATCATTGACTGCAGTACTTCATAACATTATTAGATGTTTTTACCTTTTTACCAGGTATCTGGATTACAGTACTTGTTTCTGTTCACCTGCTCCCACAGTTTTTTCTGCCACTGTGATGCATGCACATCTGCAATGATGTTTTCAAATTGGTCTTTTGACCATAAATTTGTGATGTTTTCTCAGGATGCCAGTGTCACACAGCTGACCCAGGACCTTGCCAAAATTTTAGGACTGAAAATCCGTAAAGCCTACGTAAGAAGTAAAGTAAGTGTGTCACAAATTTATATTCTCTCAATTAGCCCAGCCTCCGTCCTTAATTTTCCTGAGAGGTGGTGATAGTATAAAGTAAAATCTGATGACCAAGCTGCACTTTTTATACCTTTTCTTATCCCAAAAGTTGGCTGCAACTTACATTTCACTTCAAGCAGAGTACCAGTAAAAAATGCGGAGATTTGACTGCAAATGCAACCACCAGTGAGTCATAAAACAAAACCTGATGTAACTGTGAGATCAGTCCCATTCATTGTAGCCAAGTGCATGTGGCAGCAGTGCTGCTCAAAGTGTGCAGGGAAACACAACAAGATGGACAGAGCTGTCATAGACCTGCAAATGAACAAAATAGGTTTAATGTGAAGAAAATAAAGGGTATGTAGCAATGACTAGTTTAAAGATTCTTCAATTAAAGAAGTATGGATCATCGAGCAACTCTCAGTTAGCACAGTTGGCTTTGTGTCTATGATTCAAAGCTGTCCCCTCACAATCTGATCTTAGGAAAAATTAGTCGAAGTACAAGTCACTGGCAAAAGTCTGACACTAGAGGAGGTTATCTAGTACTAGCTATATTCCTTATTTTACAGTAAGTGTAAAACTCATGGTCTGTAATCTCAGATTTAAAGCTTTAGAAATTGATACATTAATCATTTTGCTACTTTAACTGCAAAATTTGTTTCTTTAATCACATTTTTTAATTTGTTTTAATAGCCTGCCTTGAATGTTTTAAGAGGATCAAACTATCAAGATGCATCATGTGACAAGGTGAGCTGCTTAATATTATCAACTACACCATCTAGATATGCCCAAAAAACAAAGTGTTAAATAAGTTTCTCTTCCTTTTGTTTAGTTTTCCCATGGCTCTCCTTCAGTTGAAGACATAGAAATTGGTAAGTTTAACATTCAGTGCACTTTTGGTTTAAACCCTCTCAACTGAATCTGGCCCTGAGCAGAAACACTTTAGTTTGGATGAATCTCTGAAACCATACAGGGCTTTATCAGGACAAGTGTGTTTGGAAGCTTAACGTTTGCAAATCTATGGATAGGTTTTAAACTTGGCCATAAAGTACATTGGTTTTTCTAAGAGTTGGTAAATTTGCAGTGATAATACTGTAATTGATTGATAATCATTCAATAAGTTATTAGTTATTTGATTTTCTAGTCTGTAATGGAAGTGACAACTTCTGTAAATTATCTAAACAGTCAGGTTTGACATTTTTCTTCTTGTTTTTTCTTGATTATAGTTTCCAAATAAGGGTAGACAAAGGCCAAATGAAGACAATGTTATCTGTCACCACTAAAAAGTATCAAAATGGTGGTTGAGTGGTTCACTGTGGCCCTTTGTCTCATGTGAGGAAGAAACTTTTCCCAAGGGTGGCACAAACAACTTTACAGAACAGAAAAGAAGAAAAGAATATGTATAAATATGACCCCCAATTCCAAGGAAGTTGGGACATTATGTAAAATGAAATAACAATATCAGTTTGATTTAATTGATGAAAGGTCAAAAAGGATTTGCAAATCATTGTATTCTGTTTTTATTATGTTTTACACAACATCACAACTTCATTGGAATTGGGGTCTATATGTTGATAGTTTTTTTATATGTTGTACATTTTTTCTACTCATAGCTACAGCTTACAAGAACTATATTCAGATGCGAAAGGACTTTGCCATTGATGACCTGATTGTGATTTATATTAAGTTCCATGAAAGTCAAATTAATTTTTTGGGCTCAAAGTGTCAAATTTTGTCTGTGTGGCCATACAACTTTTTAACACATCAATTGGACATCATTACAACTTGATATTCTAATAGCTCAAAACGAATCTCTTTAATTTGATTGTGTTAAAAAAGGTCCACATGCCATCTTATCAAATAACCCAGGCAGACTAGTAAAACTGTGAATGAAGTGTCTAGGGGTTACGAGGGTTAAAGATGATTTTGAGAAGACCAGGACAAAGTCCTTCATCCTGATTTTTGCTGATTTCCTACAGAAGTGCCTCCGCTTACAGAGGACAGCAGCGTTGTAGCTCCAGTCCCGGCTCCCATCCAAGCTCCAGCCCCAGTTCTCCCGCCTCTGAATGAAGCTGTGCTGGATGACCTTCCTGCCATCAACTGTATCTCCTCCGTAACCCCATCAGAGCCTCCGGGCTTCGAGTCTGTTTCCCTGCCCGTCTCTCTCCCTGTGTCTGTGCCCTCGTCTGTCCCTCTTCCTGTGCCCACATTTGTTAACGGGTGCAGGACCAGTAAGCCTTGCCCTATGCTGGAAAGCAGTCCGGACTTTGACACGGACATTATTGGGGACGACTTGGACGATCTGCTGGACCAGGCTGGCCCTGAATCATCAATGGTGAGAGCGCTGACATGATTGTTTGGTGTGGTTGATGAATCAATTGTGACTAGGTGTTGATATCTTAACAGGTGTGACTTTTGTTTTTCCTCCTCCTTCAGGTTATCCCCACAGTGAAGGGGCCTCTTCCTTTGCCAACCAGTATTGCCTCGGGCAGCACCATGTCCAATCCGTTCCTGATGCCATCTCACATCAACCCTTTCCCTTTCAGCAGCTCACAGCAGTGCACTGTCACCCTGCCCCCACTCTATCACAAGTCAGGGACCAGTACTTATTTTGGCATGGACACTTTTGATGCCCTACCACCGCTGGACTCTTTGGATAGTCTAAGCATAACAGACTTTAAATCAGGTAGTTTGTTTGTGCTAATCTTTTGTTCCAGAAAGTTGGAATAAATATGACTGGAGTAATTTGTGTTTTTCTTTGTCCTCAGAGTTTGCTCCAAGTCCATTTATACCACAGGTCAGATTAGTTTTGTTTTACCTATTACTTGGAGTCTTCATTTTGTTCATGTTTATTAATCCTACTTATTGTATTTTAAACAGATCAATAGTAATTGCACTCCCATGGGAATGGCTGTGGGCATGCCTGAAGTGAAGGGTCTACCTCCTGCTGTTGATTTGGCAAAAAACCCTTTAGCAGAGACACATGAATTCAGACAGGCCTGCTCACTCTGCTACCTTAAAACTGGTTAGGATTTGCTTTTTATTTTGTCAGTGTTACTGTGGGTCTTTGTTGTGATATGTTTTGGTTTAATGTTTTTTTTTGGTTTGTTTTTTCTTACATCCTCAGGGCCTGGTGTGTTGGATTATGCACTTCATACAGAAGAGCATAAATGTAAAAAGGATGCTTTACTTGGCAGAATCAAACACTCCTCAGACAAATCGTGGAAACTCATTCGGCCCAGGCCAACAAAAACCCAATATGTTGGTCCTTATTACATTTGCAAAGGTAATGGCTTCTCGGCACATACGCACATTTACAGTCAAATCTGAAACAGAAGCTGCACTGGTGTGTGAGATGCAGTCTGTCTTGGCAGTTTTTTTTTGGTTAAAGCTAAGTCCTTAAATTGACTGTTGGCTCAGTGTGGAGACTCTTTTGACTGGTAATTTTAACGTTAAGGGGTTCCACCCCTGCCTCAGGGGTCACATGTCTATGTGCCCTTTGCTCAAGTCCATTTACCATTGACCTACGGAGAGTTTCTGTTACGTTTTGTAGCTATTGCCATCTTTTTGTCAAGTTTACACTTCTGCTGCCTCTGTGACTAAGAAGTATATTACATTTTTACAATATTTTGGTATGTTTTCAAAGTAGATAGAATGTTAGACAACATGGTTTATGTGGATCAGAGGTGTAAGAAATTATTGCTGTATTATTGAGATTGTAATCATCATTTAGTTTTGTTAGGTTTTGAATTTGATTTTAACTTTCACAGTGTACCTCGCAGTATCAAAGACCTTTTGTCAAATACAGAGTGCTGTGCTGTGCTGTGACCCACAGTGTTGATATAAAGTGTAAATAATAGTGGTCCCAAGAATAAGTCCATTTGACAAATTAATCAGCGATCTGCTCAGTTTTTAGGTTTTAAACTGACAGATTATTCTGACTGACCAGTACTTTGCAATCTTAAATGGCTTGATCTGCAGTATGAAGGCATTTGACAAGTATTATCATTTACAGTTTATCTCTGTTTCCTTTAAATTCAGGATTATAATCTGAGCAGGTAAAAAGCTGGTAAAAACTGGCCAGCAGCAGTCTGTACAGCATTACTTTGAACCCATAAAGTATTGAGTGTCAACAAGGCTGCTTGCAGTACTTACTCAGTGAACAGGGGTAATTTCTAATTGCTCTAGGATACATACAATTAGTGATGACCTATGATTTTATATGGACAAATTAATTGCAAATGCAGAAGACACAGGCAACTTAAAAACAAGGTCTGAAATCATTCCTACACATCAGCTTTTCTATCAATGCCTCATAAATGACAGTGTTATCTTTACTATTATTTTGTTCAATATTTGCTTTAATTCTTAAAGTCTTTCAACCCCCACCCCTTATTTGATCAAATGTGCACATGAATGTTAAATTGTTGAATTCAATTTTGATTTTCATTTCAGCCCTTTTTAAAAGAAACTTTTCTGTTGCCTCAGTGAAGTTCTCTAACTTTCATATGAAAATGTTGTGCATTGTTTCAGAGGTGGCTGTTGGAAAAGATTGCCTGTACCCTGGTCACTGCACATTTGCATACTGTCAGGAAGAGATTGATGTGTGGACTCTGGAGCGGAAAGGGTTTATCTCCAGAGAACTTCTCTTTGATCCTTATGGACCAAACTCACACATCCGACTGACTGTCCCAAAGATCTTACAGGAGCATCACGGGATATTCATGTTTCTCTGTGGAGTAAGTATTTATGACCTGTGAGGCGGTTTTTTAATACCCAAACAAAGAGGAGCATGGTACCATGGTTTTATTTTTCCCCTCAAAAAAAGTTTCCACTGATGTTGCAACAAGTGATTGTCCACAATTTTAACTAGAAAAAGTTTTGCTCTTTTTAATTCAATAGTGAAACTACAGCAATTACCAAAAGTCACCAAAAAGAAGAAATGCTTGTGGTTTTCATCCGAGTTTCATATTTTCCCTTTTGTCATCTGTCTTGCACTTGTAATAAGAACCCTTAGGACATGTTAAAGTGCTGCACAATGAGGTCCCTGTTCTAGTATTGAAGTTGTCTTATGCTGTTGCTTTTATTTATCTTTTATTTTTCCAAATACTGATGTTTGAATTGCTTGTTTAAATTCTTAGGTGTGCTTTGACCACAAACCCAGGATAATCAGCAAAACCAACAAAGATGACCCCACACTTTGCTCTCATCCAGTGACAAAGCACAACTTTGAACATCATAAGTAAGACATTTAAGAGTTAACCCTTTAAAAAACATCATTCAGAGTCTGTATGCATGCTACAGGGATCCTACCAAAGAGAGAAAGACCTCTGGAGAACACAGAGGGACATAAAAGCAGGGTCATGTAGACATTGATGTCTTATTGTATCTCTCAGGTGCCTGGTCCACATTTTGAAAGAGAACACAGTTCGATATTCGAAGATCAGACCGTTGAGTCATCAGTGCCAGCTGGATCTATGTCGCCATGAAGTCCGCTATGGCTGTGTGAGAGAAGACGACTGCTTTTACGCGCACAGTCTTATCGAGCTGAAGGTGTGGATGATGCAGCATGAGCTCGGTAAGCCTGCTTTCAGGATGCTTCAGATAGGGATGCATAATGTTATTGGAGAATAATAAGTAAGGTTAACTATCAGTATCTGCAGGTCGTAACATTTCAGATTTTATTCACAACAGATGCATTTCCTGTAGGGTTACATCATTACAGTCAAATTTGACATATAAAACAATGTTTTTGTATCCAAAAAGTTGCATGTGGCCTTTTTGCCGATTAGACCTAAATGCCAGTATAAAATGCTGAGATGTCCACCGTCATGACAGCTGCCACAATCAAACACATCAAATCATCTCCAATACATTTTAAAGTTCACTTTTGTCTTTTTTTGCTTTATACAAAGGGCAGCATTGTTTATCAAAATGTCCCGGGAAATGAGACAGAAGGCAGGGGTTTGGTGTGACTTTTGGTGGCAAAAGTGCAGGCCAGTATGGTAGACGGTAACAATGCTAATAATGTGCTACTTTCAGATTTTACAGAATGGCAAAAATCAAATCATTATAATTTCTTAGATCAAGATCTTGATTGTTGAAGAGGATTACTTGTTGATTTTTTACATCTGCATGACGTGAAATGTCTTGCTTCAGCACTTTAAACTTGAGCACTATAAACACTTGTACATTATGAAAGCTTTTTTGTTAAATACGCAGAGAAGGGCATACGTTCTTCAAATTAAAAGCTTAAGACAATTTAAAGAAATTAGTATTTATAAAAAACAAAAAGTAACAGCAAGATGAGCATAATATGTAATGTGGTGTTGTAACCATAATCTTGTTTTCATACTCGTGGGAAACCAGATTGTGATGGGAACGAAAACTCAGTCAGTTGCCTTGCTCTTATCTGCTGGACATATTAGCAGATGTACCATAATGCTTCGCCATGTAGTTTTTGGAGTATTAAGCAGAACTCGCAGATCTATCTCAGTTGAGGGTTTTTTCTCCATCCTCATTCCTAAAGCTTTAAAGAGGATCCTAAAAACTAAACTATCAGATCTCAGCCACAGGCCATTTGTTTTTAGCACTCGGAGAAGAATGTGTTTTAGACGATTTTCTCAGGATTGTCTTAGGGAACAAACTGGCAAACCTGTTGTTTTCTTTAGAAAACTGATTTTATTTGAAGTATAGGCTCAATAAAAAGGTGCACAGTTTTATCCAGTGCACTGCAGTGCTGTAATGCTGTTGCAGATCTTAAAAACTGCAGATAAAGCTTGATTTTACTGTAACATGTGTTGCATTATTATACATATAATTTAAATAAATTGATTGTTGTATGTCAGTGTCTATATTTGAAAGACCACTTGTACCATTCACAATTAATTTAAACCCTCTTAGTTTTTCTCAAACAGTTGGCCTGACACACAAGATATACATGTGACCGACCTCCTATTGACCATTTAGTATTCTTACGGATGCTTAAATACTTACATCTTGCTTTCTCAGCCTCTGTTGCAGATAGACATTTAAAATGAAACATCTGAGTTCTGCAACATTTAGCTTTAAATGCTTTTCCCTTAAAATTCATGAACAGTTTTTTTTTTTTTATCTGTCAGTCAAATGAAAGTCATCAACATCCACCTGTATGCTGCAACATCTTTGTATCGAATATTAAAGGTTAAAGTCTGCAAATAAGGCATCAGGTCTTCATGGGATAGGTTAGGAGATGTATAAGGTTTTATTTATTTATTTAAAACAAAGCCAAAAGTACAGAAGGTGCACACATCAAGTAAAAGACCAGTAACTTTGGAAATAGGATATCAGTTAAATATATTTTTAACTCCAAAGGTTTTGTTTGTGTGGATTTTATTTCTCCGTGATGCTTTGTCTATTTTTAAATATTTCACTGATTAAAGTCAATTTAATTTTTGCCTGACCTCTGAATAGTTTTTCTTAACCCGCTTTTATTCTTGCATCACACAGGTATCACCCATGAAGGTATCGTCCAAGAAGCAAATGCAGCAGCTTCATTTCAAGGAGCTCAGGTTAGACTAATACAATTAATCTATCATCGCATTTTTTGTGTATGCAAAGATGTCAATGGTATTTGTGTTTGTTTTATTTGTCTAAATGTAGTCACATGTACTTGAATGAATAGTTCAATTTTTTGAAGTTGTGTTGTTCAAGGCATGATGGGAGGTACCCGGGTATGGATACTAGGTGATGCATAGCAGTAAGTGGTGCCCCTGAAAGCCTCTTAATTACCCCTCTTTTAGGGTAAAACTACTCAAAAAACAATGTTGGCTCTTCTTGATGCTATGGTAAGATTCTTGACAGCGCTTCACTTTTTCCAGCAACGCACTGCTTTTCTCTCATCAGCTGTCCAGGAGTGCTGCAGTGGGGTCAGTTAGTGGTCATTAGAGCACAAACTGATATAAATCAGTCTCTCCTGAATTTTGAGGAGATTGGTTGCCCCTAGGCAAAACAAATGGTTGTAGTACCATCACTTGACATGGACCTTCGCCAATTTGGCTCATTGATTTGAATATGGACTCAGAACCTGGTGTTTGTAGTGCCTATTTTTCTCTTCAGGATCAGAAAGGTTGAAGAGAAGCGTTGCTGCAAAGTCCCACACTTGACAGCAACAGGTCTCTGGGCTGGTCAGCATGGACTCACAGGTTACACATCGGCACCACCAGGCAACTTGTGATCTGTCCTGCTCCTCAGTTTCCTCAAGTTTTTCGATCCCTCCTTCCTCGACCTGTGACTCAATCTGCCAAAGTTCTTGCTCTGAACTCGAGTTCATGAAGATTTCCTTTCATGCCCACATCTAATGGCATGTCGTCATCACTCAAGTCAAAATCGCTAATTTTTCGTTTAGTTAAAGTGAAGTTTGGGACCTGAACAGCTGCTGAGAGGAAAGCAGTGTTTTACTGGCAGAAGAATAAATAGCCCATATGTTTCCTGACAAAAGTTCTGGACCTGGGCATTGCCAAGGAAAAGTTAAACTCTGTACAGTTTCTGTCCTGTCGAGCCAACATAGTTTGGTATTTTCGAGGCTTGCGGATACCGTCCGTACCCTGCAATCATACACCTGGAGGAGAGATGGCCAGTTGACAATTACATGTACAAGTGCCATGGACCTGAAACAACCCCACTTCAAAAAATCTGAACTATCCCTTTAACGTAAAAAGGAGTTGGTTTTTGTCCTGAGTAAATAAAAATCATCTTGGTTTGAGCAAGTTTGCTAAAATCTTGTAGATGTGTTTCTGTCTTCGTGTTAAGCCCCAAGTGTAACCAGCTCTTTTATCTCCAAGCAGCTTGTAAGTGCTCAAAGGAGGTTTGGCCCTCCAACTCTGAAGATGATGTTTGTCTGTGGTCAGTGCTGGAGGAACGGCCAACTGAGTGAAGCCGACAAAAACAAAAAATATTGCTCTGCCAAGGCAAGACACACGTGAGTGCTGAACAGCTTCTGACTTGAGAAACGTGGATGAGCAACAAAGTTATGAGTTAAAAAAATAAATGTAATACATCCCTAAAAACCAAACCTTCTTTTTTTTTTTTTGTCTCAGGTGGGCAAAAGACAGGCGGGTGGTGCTTGTAAGTTCCCATGAAAGGAAAAAGTGGACGACAGTAAGACCACTCCCAACTAAAAAGCCCATCCCATCTCAGTTTGAGGTGTGTACCAAAACATTGACTGCTCCAGTGGTTATTCAAACAATTCTCCAGCACGCTCACTGAATATTTTTCTTTCTTTTTAGATTTGCATGCATGTAACAGCCGGCAAGAAGTGTCAGTACATCGGGAATTGCACATTTGCTCACAGCGTTGAAGAAAGAGACCTTTGGACCTACATGAAGGAACACAACAGTGAGATCTTCTCTAGGAGATAGTCTCTTTTTACTCAGTGTAATTTATTCAGTAGCACAGAATTAGTCCTTGATGCAGCCCTCAGCATTGACCCCCGTTTGATTCTGTCATTCAGTTCCGGATATGGATCAGCTGTATGAGCAGTGGCTCCAGTCTCAGAAGCCTGGCTGGGGGGAGGAGCTCTCAAATAACTCTGTGAGGGAGAACGGCAAACAGATCCACATGCCGACAGACTACGCTGAAGAAGTGGTGAGTTTAAAACAGCAGCAACAGAACACAAGCTTTTGTGAAGTGATAAAAGCAAATTTAATTGCACTATGGAAAAATGATTCAAGGAGCCGAGGGTCAAATCCCCTCATGCTGGTTGATTTCTTTTTTTTTTTTCATGATGAATAACAGCGCATTACGAGCATGAGTAGCCACAATAGCCAACTCCAACAAACATCCCTCTTACTGGACAAAAGGATTAAAGCAGAAAAAAAATTTGACTGAAAATTTTAAAAGGAAAAATGCCACAGGGGAGCGCCCCACATCTGTTTTTCTCATTATTTGTTATGCTTTCAAACTAGGAAATATAAGTTAAACGGAAGTCTCCTGTTCAACAAATGAGACATATGACGTGTGACTGCAAAAACATGGAGCAGCATCAAGATAAAAACCTTGCAGTCATTTCAAAAAACATCATTGCTTAAGGTTTTATCAGCATTTCACCTTATTTAAATAAATCAATAAAATACAACACTGTGAAGTGACAGAGGTCATTACTTATTAAGCAAAGGATGTGATGTGAAAAACAGGATTCTGCCACTCTGACTTTGCTCATGATTAGGAGTGGGAATTGATACGATTTATTAATAACAATTCCGCTTATCAATACAATTCTTTATTGATTCCCTCATCAATACCTTTGGATTTTCTGCATACAAAAAAAGCAGGTCTAAAGGTTTCTTTTGTTATCGACACCAAAGACATGACTCTCGTGATATTCAGTGCAGCTCTGCCAAGAGAAATGTTTGAATATGTTACAGATATTTCGTCCCTTGCTTAAAATCACACTGGATGCTGGACAGCCAGTGCCATATTGTGTTCAATTAGGCCACAATTTCAACTGCTTCTGGATCCATCTGACTGCCTCTGATGAGAGGATGTCATCCTTAATTTACAAGGCAGCCTGATCCTAGGAAGGAACTGATAAGGGACTTGTTAAGCAAAAAGACTGATATTGATTCTTTTAGCCAGTTGTTGTCGATTCTAAATTGGAATTGGCTTCTGAATCCCATCTCTACTCATGAAGTGGACTTATTGTACCTTTTTTAATTTAAATCTTAAAAATATATAATGTGTATGAAACTGGAGGCACACATGAACCAGTTCTCAGACAGAGCAGTGTTTTGGGCAGATTTAAATGAAAGTTGCACACACTAAAGAGCAAAAAATTTGCGCTTCACAAGTTTATTTATTACAAGAATTAACGTCATTGCAATAATATAACAGTTATCGCACATCACATTTTTTCCTCTTATGGTGCAGGCCTAATTAAGTCCACGTGACTGACTCTCCAAGGTTGAGGACCACGAAATTCTCAGAGGAATACAAGCATACTCCAGGTAGTGCTACCTGCTTCCTGGGGTCTGGCAAGACTTCCACCTATAACATGAAACTCTTGTAAAAGCTAAAGGCCAACAAAAATGTTGCAGGCTTTAAGATGACTTAGGAGGAGGAAGCAGGGAAGTGTGCACAAGAGGAAAAAGAGCCCGAGTTAACCGTTTTTTAACCGTTAGATTTTTAGTGATGCAGTCGATGCTCTTGGATCTTTGACGTCATGAAGGTACGGCCGATTCAGATCAGATTTTCTTTACATCTTTTGTAGGTACCAATAATGGAATTGCGCTTGTATAGTCTATTACTACCCAGTCACACCCATTTGCTCTCACATTCACTCATGTATGGTCCTGAGTTTCTATAGCCCAATTCATACTGCTGCTTCAAGGTGTAATATCTAATTGCGTAATTGTGACATTTCGCCTCCACTGTGAACGTCCTGGAGGCAAAATTGGGGGGAACAAGTTGATCCCCTCTTTGTTCCGGTTACAGAGGTAGTAACAGAGGCATGATATTGGAGAGAGAGGAGAAAGCAGACTCGGCGGGAGACAGGAGCACAGTGAGTGAGTGTCTTTGCCTTTGTGTGTGTGGGGCCACGCGCCGTGTCATGATTATGGCCTCGCAGAATTATTGTGAATGTCTCTAGATATAACTAAATATAACAGAACCTTGTTGCAGCGCTTTGTCGTGAAGACACTGTGAATTTATGAGCTGTGCATCTGCATTTGCTGTTACATCCTCACCATTTAATACCCATTTACACACAACTGACACTGCATTGGGAGCAACTTGGGGTTAAGTGCCTTGTGACAGCTGGAGCTGGGCTGGAACCCTCAACCTTCCGATTGATGGTAGAGCATACTACCAGACAAAACCACCCTAAATACTATAATGGTGCCAGATTTTATTATCTATCCCTATTTGTTTCTGAAGAGTGACCCTTGTCTTCTGACGCCATGATACGTTGTTACAAATATCAGGGTTCCCACGCGTCCTGGAAAATGGTTGACTCATTTTCCAGTCACGGAAAACATATGGAAAATGAGGAAAAAAACTAAAATGTCCTGGAAAAGCTTGAATTGTCCTGGAAAATTATTTATCTTCCTTCTACTTTGTTAATGAACAAAAATCAAACATAGGAAATGAAGTAAAAATGTATTTGGTAACTCATGCACACTTAGCCATAAAATAGGAGTAGATAAAATAAAAGTTCAGAAAATAAAATATAAAAACTCAAAACAGTGGCGACAAAAAGAAATAATAAAAAAAGCTAAATTAAATTTAGGCTACTCAAACAGTAAATCAATAAAAATCAATATAAAAAAGCAGAGTAAATAACTATAAAAAAATAAATATAAACCATAAATTTATAATAGTAAAACACTACATAAAAGCCAGACTAAAAAAGATAGCTAGCAGACAATGTTCACGACAGAGAGTTACAAATAAATAATGTCCTGGAAAAGTTCTGGAAAACTCCTGGAAAATGATTTCTAGAAAAGAGTGGGAATCCTGAAATATTGATAATACTAAAGAGAAAATGTACTTGTGCTGCATGCAGTTTAGTTTCCTTAAAAACCAGGGAAAATCAACTTTAATCCTCTCCTAGTCCAAACTGTTCTGAAGAGACTCGTTAGCTGCTGTTTGTACAGTACGTTAAGTGATTTTGTGTCCAATTGAATAAATGATGAGATCACACTGACAGACTTCTGTTTTGATTTACCTGTTTTGCTCACTAATGAATGTAAATTATGAAAAGTTTGTGAGAATCAGAGACAGACGGCCGTTAGTCATCTGTGTAAACAGGCTTTTCTCTGTTTGTTTCACAGGCTGGCAATCACTGTTGGCTGTGTGGTAAAAACTGCAACAGTGAGAAGCAGTGGCAGCAGCATATCACTTCAGAAAAACACAAAGACCGAGTGTTTAACTCTGAGGACGATCAGAACTGCTGGCAGTATCGATTTCCCACGGGCACTTTCAAAGTTTGCGAGAGGTAAGATCAGGAGCCACAGAAAAACTGCATGTCTCAGCCCAGTTCTTCTCTTTTTTTTTTTTTTTTTTGGCTCAGCGTTTGATCTTGTGTTCTGACAGGTTCCTCAAAGGCACATGCACCGAGGACGACTTGTGTAAACTGGCGCACGGGGAGCAGGAGCTAAAGGAGTGGAGGGAGCGCAGGGAATTCCTTTTGTTGAAACTTGCCAAAGCCAGAAAAGACCATCTTATAGCACCAAATGACAATGACTTTGGAAAATACAGTTTTCTCCTTAAACCCATTTTATAAATCATGTGACACAATCTTCACGCTCTCTCGCAGATGATGCAGTATTCAAACAGTGTTGAGTCAGGTGATCCTTGAAAGGCCTCCGAGGTGCACAGGAAATAGTCTGATCCTGGCATGATTTTAAAGAGCCGGTTCAGGGCCGGCCCTCTGATTGGTGGCTGGTTTACTTTGATCAAGGAGTGTTATCGCTAACAGCAAAAACTGAGTGTGAGACACTTGGAGCTTTTTGCTTTGCACCATTCAGTAGAAAACCTGAGGATGGTGGTGAAAACAGCATGTGTAAACCATATTCAGAGACATGTTCAGATACTCACAGTTGACCTAAAAAAAGTAATTTCTTTTCATGAAAAGTTTGTATGTTAATTATCTTTACCCTTCAATAAATTTTAAGTATGGAATACTTAAATTGAAAGTTCAGTTGACATTATCACTTTTCCATTTATCTAATAGTGTTACCAGTGTAATGGGCACCGCACCAAATAAAGCCTCTTTTTTAAGCTGTGTTTAAACTCATTTGTCTTTCATTTATTACAAGCCGTTTTTCACAGGGGAGAGTACTGACCTGTTTTTATAAATTAAATTCTGCAGCACATGGAGCTGAAGAAGATGGGACAAATATCAGAATATTTTTCTTTTTACTTGAATGTTCAAGAAACCAGTTTGAGAAGATTTGAGTTTTCTGATAAGGTGCTTCATCCTGCTTGAAGTATCACAAGAGGGGACCACTGTGGTCAAAAGGAGATGGACATAGGGCTGGGCGATGTGGCCTAAAAATACATACGCTTTCACACAAAAATTATATTTTGGATTTTAATGGATCTTTTATAAACCCTCAAAGCAAAACGGAAGCCACAATTGCACCCCTGGTATGGTCTTCTGCTGTAGCTTATCTGCTTCAAGATTTGACATGTTTTGAAGTGGTCCTCTGCATACTTTGGTTCATGCTTACTGGATAGTTTTTCAACCATTCTCTGTAACCCTTGAGATGATAGATCAGCAGTTTCTAAAATACTCAGACCACCCTGTCTGGCATCAACAAACATTCTGATTGCTGATTTTAAAAGAAATGATGCAAAGACACAAGCAAGTGAGCAGTTTTAAGCTCCTGGGAATCAACTTAACAGAGGACCTGTCATGGACTTCATATGCCTCTGCCCTGGTAAAAAAAAAAGCTCAGAAATGGCTGTATTTCTTAAAGAAAATTAAGAAAGCAAAATTTCTGTGCTAAGTTCTTGTCAACTTTGAAAGCATCCTGACTGGAAACATGAACTGACATGGGATGTGCATGACCCAGGACAGGAGGACTTTGCAAAGAGTGATAAAAACTGCCCAAAACATCATCGATACCCATCTACCGAGCATCAGTGATATCGGGGAGGTGAGGTGCCTACACAGAACCATGAGTATACTGGAGGACAACACCCACCCCAGCCACAGCCTGTTCAGGCAAAAGGTACAGAAGTTTCCACTGCCATGTCACCAGACTGCAGAGCAGCTTCTTCTCTCAGGCTGTGAGATTGCTCAATGCACCATCTGCTCTACTCCATGTCTAATTCTTTTGTTTTTCTGTGGTCAGTTGACTGGTCAGAAGGGAGCCACAGTTTAATTTCCTTGTGCAACCTGTGGCACAGTGACAAACTTCCTTGAGCCTTGTATAATCATAGTCACAGAATTGACCTGTCTTTCTCATTCTGATGCTTGGTTAAAACTTAAGTAAACTGTCTGGACTATGTCTAGGCTGGCAACCAGGTGTACGTCACACAACCTTGGTGTCAGCTGTCCCAGAAATTCATGGAGATATTTGATTGTTGCTTTTCAAGCTGCCAGTTTTTGAGGCCTTAAGTTGCCACAATGTGACTGGCCGATTAGCTGTTTTGCATTTAAGAGCAGTTAAAGCAATGTACCTAAATGAAGAGGCTGGTGTGAGTATAGGGGCAAATCTTAAACTTTATATAGAGGGTATGCACATGATGTCACATTCACTGCAAGTGAGTGGAATTCCAGGCACTGAGGTGCAAGAAGCTCAGATTGACAACAGCAATTAGTGGGAAGTAAGCAGTCAGATACTTAAGCTGTGCAAAAAAAGTATCAAAGTATTATGCATTATTCAATACTTTTCATGAAGGGCAGAATAGATCCTCCAACCTGACACAACAGATGAACCGTTAACTATAGTTCCCTAGTCCACCTGAGAAAGAGCCCATAGACAGTGTTTGAGACTGGGCAAACCTGTCAAAGCATATCTGGCAGGTTATTGGACGATCGTTCTTGTCAACATATTTACTCAGGGCCAATCAGAAAGTCACAGGCGGGGGCTAATGTGGCAGTGTAAAGGACAGAATGTAAACCACTTAGCAAAACAAACGCTCAGCAAAACATGTCAGAAGTGGAGCGAAAACACCCTTTCTTTGAGAAGTCTGTAGTGTTCTTACATTTTTTCATTATTCAGTAAGAAATGTGGTCAAGATCTGATGAAATTGGTACTGAAGCTGTTAGCATCTATGCTAATCTCTGTCTGAAATGTCACTTCCTGCTGTCTTGTTGCTCGTAGCTCCCACCTCTTCCTTCTCTAAAGGATGCTAATTGGGCCGTCCTGCTTTGAGCCACCCACAATCATCGATTGGAGCCTGGCAAGATGGATCTGCCTGATTACAGACACTGAATCTGGTGGATCCACCTGCACTGCAAGGTTATAAATCCTCAGCTGGTGTTATTAAAACATTTGGAGCTATCAAGTTTATAACGAAGGCTAAGCCAAACTGGTATATCACTTTGCCTAAATGCATTAAGGTAATGATGACTATGAGCTCCTCCTCCTTCTCTTTCCTCTGGTTTTTACTTAAAAGAAAAATCAAGACACACAGTTGCAATCAAAATCATTAAACCCCCATTGCAAATGGGATTATTAGCAAAATTTACAAACTTCCAGCTGTTTGCAATAAAAACAAATAAAAGAAGAACAATTGAAATAGCTCAACACAACTACTATTAAAAGAAGCTTCTTCAAATTTAAAACAAAATGCCACTTTTAATGACTACTGCAGTCTCAGTTATTATTATTGTTATTTAACCCCCTGAACAGAATCCTTTGTAAGAGCAAAAATGTGCAAATCAGGTGTTGTCTCAAGCACACCTGATGCAAGTAATCAAGTGCTTCATTAGCTGCATCAGGTGTGCTACCTGAAGCACACTTCAAATACCTGCACTAGGGTTTTGTTGACAGTAATGTTTGATTACATGTTAGAAATATGGCTAAGGCAAGAGAACTGTCAAAAAGTTAAGAGAAGAGATCATTGCCTTGCACAAACAAGGAAAAGGATACAAAACGGACTGAATGTTCCTAGAGATACAGATGGAAGCATGGTTCGCAAGTTCAAATTTAAAAGAATAGTGGCTACACTACATGTGACGTGGCAGAAAGAGACAGCTATCGAAGGCTGCCACCAGATTCCTGAGGAGGCAGGTGGTCAAAAACCCTCGAGTGATTGCAAAAGACCTGCAGCAAGACTTGGTGGCAGCAGGCACGGATGTTTCAGTTTGCACAATAAGGCACATACTAAATGCTGAAGGGCTCCACACCCGAACTCCAAGACGTACACCACTACTGTCCCAAAAGGACAACAAAAGTCACCTTGGATACGCTCAAAACCATATAAATAAGCCACAGAAGTTTTTGGGGTTCTGTTTTGTGGAGCGACACAACACAGCTCAACACAGGAGAGCCACCTCCTCAGGTCAGGACTCGGCGGTCCACCTTCACTTAAAGGACATGGGACACTCTTTTGAGGACAGCAATGTACAGGTGTTGGCGAGAGAAGATAGATGGTTTGAAAGAGGAGTTAAAGAAGCCATCTTCACCAGACTGGAGAAGCCTTCTCTTAACAGAGGTGGTGGACTCAGACACAATCTCTCAGCCACATACAATGCAGTGCTAAGCTCTCTCCCCAGGAAGTTCTCCAAACATTCACACCTGGGCACATGTGACCACAACACCGCACATGACAGGGGGAGTTAACAACCCATTCAGGGTAACGACTCTCTGGGGATGAATCACCCTGTGATGAGTTTCTATGAGTCGTTCTCCAACTCCTCCCCTTCCTTTGTTGTTGTTTTCTCCTCTAGAAAGATAAATATCTGCTTCCATCACCAGCCATTTGGAACTGAAGAAGCTTCTTGGATGAGAAGTGAAACGTCTTCCCAACAAACTCAACACAGTCCAGTTGCCTTGTTTGAATCTTCAAGATAATCATGAGGTCTGTGAGGAAGCTGAAGCTTGGGCGTCGTCGGACCTTCCAACAGGACAATGAGCCCAAGCATACCTCAAAGTCCACTAAGGCCTGGTTTAAAAAGAAGGCCTGGAAGATTCTAGAGTGGCAGTCACAGTCACCTGACTGACCCCGTAAAAAAATCTGGGTTGGAATTTGAAGAAGGCAGCTGTAGCACACAAACCCAAGAATACAAGTGAACTGGAGACCACTGCCCATGAGGAATGGGCTATGATTCCTCAGGAACGCAAGCAGAAGCTGGTGTCTGGCTATGCATCACCTTTGCAGCAGGTCATACAAGCAAAAGGGTGTTGTTCTAGGTACTGAAGTTGCTTGTCATGAAGGGATTGAATAATTTTGAGACTGCAGTCGTCATTAAAAGTGGCATTTTGTTTTAAAAATGAAGAAATGTCTTGTAATATTAGTTGTGTTGAGCTTTTTTAATTGTTCTTGTTTTATCTGTTTATTGCAAACAGCTGGAAGTTTGTACATTTTGCCAGTAAACCTAATTTGCAATGGGGGTTTAATGATTTTGATTGCTGTATAATTTCAGCAAATCATTCATAAAATTAAACATTATCTTACAAACGAGTTGGTGAGGACCACAGGTTATGTTTTCATGCTCTTAGCCTTCATAAAACCCAAAGAAGTATGATTGCAGCGGCTGGTTTGACAATAAAAAATTTTATAAATAGTGAAGTACAAAGTTTTTACTTCAAAATTGATGAAATAAGTAAAGTAATACGACTTAAATTTTGCCAATTATTAGTGTTTTCACATATTGTTCATGAAGTGGAGGTTTCTGACCAGTTTAGGTGTCGCATTAAAAATAAACAGGAGGCAAGGACAGAGATGTTAAAACCATATGCTCAGAGAAAGCTTCGGTATA
The DNA here is from genome assembly GCA_037902135.1 of Cetoscarus ocellatus. Classification (NCBI taxonomy): domain Eukaryota; kingdom Metazoa; phylum Chordata; class Actinopteri; order Labriformes; family Labridae; genus Cetoscarus; species Cetoscarus ocellatus. Next base: position 554,001 of record JBAMNC010000720.1, read on the forward strand.
TTGATCTCATGTTAAATACACTTAAAGTCAGAGAGTTATAGTCACTGCAGGGCGTCATCCTATGGCAAATGCAAATTAGTGCTGCGTTATAGATGTACTATTACGGTGCACAACCACAGTGTCAGAGGTAAAACACCACATGGTTTCATTGAGCTACTCCCATCAGCTTCAGAAACTGTTTTTAAAACATCATTGAACTTATGTCTAAATAAGTTGTTTGCTGTAGAAAAGTGTCAAAAGTTTTAATATCACCTTTATTAATTATTTCTCAAACCATCTGGCATCACATCTAAATTGATTTTTGATGATAATCTAATGAGCCATTTTCAAAAATAAGTTGAAGATACAACATGCCCCTGGTGATTTGTTCTCTCCAGGCATCAGAAAGTCAATTACAGAGGGAATCATTTAGGAAAGATCACTGGAGAGATCATTCCTCCAGCTGGATAACCATGTGTTAGAAGAAAGCACACTCCTTCTGTAACTCTGATGTTCTGTTAACTTTCAGCACTAAAACCTAGTAGAAAAAGACTTCTTTATTTAAATAGAACTCTGAAAAGTTGGAGCCAAAGGGAAAAATCTGCTATTCAATGATCAGACCGAGATATAAATTTTAATTTCTCATGAAAGAGTCTTCATCACATTTGCATCATTACGCCTGCCAAAGGAGATGAATCCTGTGAGGTTTCTTTTGTACGGAGTCATTTTTTATACCTCGCTCTGAGACTGACAGCAAGTCGCTCTCTCTGCATTCAGGCCAACAGCCTCTGAAGCTCCTCCACCTCCAGCTTCCACAGCCGTCTGTGAAGCGCGGCGAGCTCCGAGAGGTCTGCCATCTTCACGGCACGGATGACTGGCTCCGGGGAGACGGCTGCGACGACACCCATCACCATGACATATTTGCCTGTAGGAAGAAGCAGCAGGTGGTCCATTGTTCGACGACAATAGAATCAAAAACCAGGACAGTGACGGAAAAGATGGAAGTGTCAGCATTTTAAAGCTGAACATTCCCGCTTTAGAGGGTACATTACAGTTTTCAGGTCTATACTATTGTTCAAATTCAGATTGAAATATTGTTCTTTTCTTTTCTACTCATCATGAAAGACGGCACATCAAATAAACCAGGGGGCTGACAGGATATCATACAGAAAGCCCTGAGAGAAGGACATGGTTTATGATAAAATACAATGTATGTATCATGAAATATGGAAAAAAAGATTAATACAATCACCCCTGATTATCAATAAATACCAGTTATTTGCAAGAAACTAGAGGTATGTTCGGAATATTTTTTTCACTTAAAACTCTTTTAGACGAATCACTAAATGTACATCTTAAAAGATTTAGATTGTAAGTAATTTACGTAAGAAGAACAAGTTAAGGATCACTGCACTGTAAACGTAGTCTCAAGTGTCTGACAGTCAGTGTTTGGCTATTTCAGCATTGTGTGGTTTGCATTTAAGACTTGGATGTGTGAATGTGTCATTTGTAACTATTTGTCCTCAGGCAGTGAGGATTACATAAATGCGGCCCTTTCTGTAACCAAAGTTGAAGGTAGGGCTGGGCATTGATTCATTCAAATTATTTTCTGCGGAAGATTTAAAAATTAGAAAGACTTTTTTTTTCTTGACTTACTCCGATTGAAAGTTGTCGCAATGTTTGAAAATAAAAAATACTGAAAATGTACAGTTTTCATCATGGTAGGTCCTGTCAGGTTTTAATCAAGCACTTTTAAATGTGTGTATTTGCTTTTTAAAAGGAGATAAATATTGATCAGATAGTTTCATGTTAATAAACTGTGAAAATATTTATGAAAAATATTTTTCATTATTTAGATTAGATTAGAATAGTCTAGATTAGACAGAACTTTTTTAATCTCTTGGTAAGACTCCTTCAGGGAAATGAAGATTCCAGTAGCATTGCATTGTACACAGGTAAAAAAGAACACAGGATATCACAAATTAAAAACAATTTGCAGTTATAGATAAAAATATATATACATAAAACTAAATAATAAATAAATAAAAATATGGCTACTGGCTGGCTACTGCTCCTTCCCATCCTCTGTCTTCCTGTCTATTGATATTTATGATATTTGCCCCACTAATTTCTATATATATATATATATATTTAAATTGTTAAAGATTGTTCTGGGGGTATTTTGATTTCTTTATTTTATAGCATTAGACCTTTTTTCTTGGTGTTTACAAATTACTTTCTTTGAAATTGTCTTGTGGGCTGCACTGAGTCTGTCCAACTTATATTTAAACTGCAGTTCCAGTGAAGTTGGGACATTATGAAAATCCTTTTTGACCTATGTTCAACTGAACGTACTACAAAGAAAAAGCATTCAGTGGTTAAACTGCTGAACTCTGTTTTGTTGCAAATATTCACTCATCTTGAATTTCATGCCTTCAACACGTTACAAAAAAGTTGGGACAGGGGCATGTTTACCTCTGTGTCACATCACCCGTCCTTCAAGCTTTGCGGCTTTGAAGGGGGAATTCTTTCTCAGTTGTCTGATGTACGACGACTGCTGCTCCACAAGATTTCCCTGGATTCTCTGAATTTTTGATGTCATGGACTGTAAATGATGAGATCCCTAAATTTCTTGCAATTGTTCGTTGAGAAATATTCTTGAACTGTTGGTCTGTTTGCTCTCACAGATGTTGACTAAGTGGTGAGCCTCGCCACATCCTTGCTTATGAACAGCTGAGCCTCTCTGGGAAGCTCCTTTTAAACCCAGTCCTGACACTGGCCTGTTTCCAGTGAACCTGTTCAGCTGTGGGACGGTTCAAACAGGTGTTTTTTTATATCCTCAACTTCCCCAGTCTTTGCTGCCCCTGTCTCAGCTATTTTGGAACGTTTTGCTAGCAGTATTTGTGTTGTAATTAATTATCTCTGCCAAGGAGGTTATATTTTTGCCAGGCATATGTTTGTTTGTTTGTTTGTTTGTTTGTTAGCAAGATTACGGAAAAACTAAAATGAATGAATTTACACGAAAATGTTACCAGAGGTGTGGTTTGGTCCCAGGAAGAAACCATTCAATTTGAGTGGTGATACGTATATTTATCTGGTTGCAAAACGTCCCCAAAAATGTCAAAAAATGCCATAAGTTAACATTAGGCGGAATTTTTAAAAATCATATCTTGGTAATTTCTTAACCCATTCACTTCCAAATTTACAAGATAATATGGGGTCCAAGTCTCTATCACCAACGTAAATTTCATCTGGATCAGATCCAGATTAATGTCACAAACAAAACATTGAATTTTATAACGGGAAATCCCATTGACAGCATTCAATAATTCATATAAAATCAAAATATTAAGTGATGTTCCCAAAACTTGTTGTGGTCATACAGGATAACACCCTCCATTTATATGCTGAGTTTGGACCGGATCCTTTAACAGGGTTTATGGACAAGAGCTGAGCTACTTGGCAGAGGTCTGCGCTCTCTGAGTGCTTTTCTAGTTGAAAATGGGTCAAAAAAGAATTTTATTCTTTGTTTTATATTTTACACACTTTCCCAACTTCACTGGAATTGGGGATTGTGTGTTTGCATGGAAAGTTATATTACAATTGTGCAGATTGTGTATTTAAAAATAAAGGACACACCTACAAATAAAAAAAACTCCGTCTCACTCTGGTGCAGGGGTCAGTTTAGTCTTACGGGGTCTAGTCCTGGTTTATTGTAAATCTGAGTAGGTCAAACCTGGTCCTCCTGAAACGCAGCCTTTAACATTTTGTTCAACTAAACCCAACTTTCTTTTACCTTGGCAAAGACATGGCTTTCCTTTTGGGATACCGTTGACCCCTTGAACAGCAAAAGTGCCCGTCTCATCCATCAGCAGCACGGTATCCCTGTCCAGCTCGACCTCCAGGACCGTCCCCTGCATCCACACCAGAGAGACCTGCAGAGAGCGACCCTTCCCCAGCTTGATGACACAGCCGTCCCCGCCGTCTGGGCCCCCCCGGTGCTCCGCCGTCCTCAGCTGACCGGACAGCGCTTTGACGGGCGGAGGTCGCTTCTTCTCCGCAGCGGCGTCATTCATCACCAGCCCCTGATGTGCGCCAGCTCCGGAAAAGTTTGCGCTAGTTGAACTTTCAATTTTTCACTTCAGGTGTCCCGCCAAACAGCTATCATGACGTCATTGTAGCTCTCACATCATTTCCGCATCCGGTCTGGGTCTGAAATCCTTCGCAATAAAAGCACCACATCTTTTGTGCACAAGTTTTCAAGTTGTCGACAGCAGTGGTTCTCAAATGGTGGATTGGGACCCTGACGTGGGTCGTAACCACGTGGTTGAAATAAAATCAGTGCCAAAAAGAATGTGATAGAAGCCCTGTGGGAAAATGCAGTCATACTTTGAAATGGTGTTCCCATGTGTTTTATTATCTTTGGGACAAAAGTTATTTTCAGCCTTGATACCGTGTTATGGAACACTGATGGGAAAAACCGTAAATCCACGTTATTACTGTTAACAGTGAAACTTAAACAAATTCATTAATACTTATAAACTTGAACACAGCTACAGACACATACACACAAATAAAGAAAAAAACATTATTTCTTAATTCTTTTCTGTCTTATCATATTTTTATATACTTATTAAATTAGAACTTTTTTCCCCTTCTTTCTTTTTTAACCTTCACTATTATACTCAGCCAGATTTATCCCATTATAAAATCTGTTTTTCCTTTTATTTTTGATAAATACATGTATTTTTTTTTTCTTTTTGAAAGGTTTTAGCAACTAGAAGTGCTCCAAGTGCACAAACCTCCACCAAGGCATTTCCAACATTATCGTTTGACTTAACGTCAAAAAAGTAGAAAATTGCTCTATCTCACACTGTCAGCAAATCCTAAAAGACATTCCTGGATCTGCACCTGGATTCAGATCACCACCAAAATCCAATCATTTCTTCCTTGTGCTGTGACCAACATTCCCTGAAAATGTCATTGATATTTGTTAATAATTCTTTGAATAATCCTGTTCGAACTCTAACAAAAACACAACCTCCATGGTGGAAGTGATAATACCCTTAAACATTCATGCCAATGAGGATCTCTGAACAGAAAACTGGATTGAAATGAAAACATATTCGTGTTCTGTTCTGTCAGACTTCGTCCCGCCTCTTTTTCTGGCATATGTTTCGCCTGATATATATCATCCCAACTGCTATTTTTTTTTCATTAAATTAATTTGAATTGTTGAAAATTTGGTATATTTGGGTTGAGGAGCAAGCTTATTTTTGTCATTTGGCTAGACCACTTGAGAGCCACTGGTTTAGGGCCGGGATCTCCAAACATTTTCACTTATCATATGCCTCTGACAGCAGTACCATTTTATTTCCCTCTAGTCTTTGCACTCTGAGTCACGTTTTACAAGTGTTACAAGTGACATTTTACACTAGCTAGTGCTGCAGTGCCAGAAACTGCCAAACAGTCATTTTACCTTGATTTACATCCCTTGAAAACAAAAACAAGAGAAAAAAAAGAAGTCAGCCTAAAAAAGAAATAAAACCAGAATCCCTCAGTGAGCATACACCTCCAGTAAAGCATCAATCAGCCGAGTTATTAGCAAAACTATGTAAAACTTCCCTACCTCACATTCTTAATAAAACCAGACAGACAGACAAAAAAAAACATCACCTCCTTGGCAATGGTAGTGACCGACCAGTTTTACTAATTTTAATTTAATTTGTTTGTTTTTTTTGTATTAAAAAAAAAAAAAAAAACAGAACAATTGAAACACTTGCCAAATGTTGGGAAATTTGGCAGCAAGACAATCATTTAAAAAGACCAGTGTTAACAATCCGTGCCAAATGCAGATCACTTAATCTTTTCTCTAATATGCATGAGGACCTTCAAAATGCTTTTCACTCAGCTTCTTCAAACTAGACAATTTGAGCATTACAACAAAAACATCATCGTGGACCAAGTGTATCATGACTCCCCACAAAGTAGCTCAAAAATATGGTTAAAAAAATGGCAAAGACCCATTGTTTACATTTCATTAAATAATTTTTATTTCTTTAAGAATAACTGAAGAAAAGTGTTAGCAATTTCTGTACAATTGTTTTATCATTTTCCCTTGGATTTGCAGAAAACCTTGAATGCTCAACAGGGCTGAGAAATGTTATGCTGCCACGTAGTGCACCTTTAACCTAAAAACAATGATTAGTCCGTAGGCATCCATCGGTTCCTTCCATAAGATTCCAAGAAGTTCTTTAAGCTTCACTGCTGACTCCAGTTTAGTTTTTCATTGGCTCTCCTACTTCTCCATCCAAGTTCATCGTCAAAAATGAAAAAAAAAGAGGCACATTAGAAATACTGCCATTTTCCAAGGACTGTGTCTTTGATTGCATCGACAAACTGTGCAGGCACCCAGTAGACCCAATATTGAGAAGCTTCTGTTGGACCCAACTGAAAAGCCTGCAAAAGTGGAAAGATAGTGTTATTTCACCGTGCAAAAAATATTCAAAAGCCTTACAATGTAACAGCAAATACCAATAAATATTTATAGACCTAGAACTTCAAGGTGGCATGATGCTATGGTAAGAAAACGATTGCAAAAATACAGCACTCTGCCCGCTGACATTTTGCATCATTCACTGAGAACAATCTGTCCTCAAAGATTCTCCATTCTTACAATAAAATAGAGTCAATAAAGAGCTGTTACAAAATCTGAACAAGGAAGCAGAAAGCAATGGTAATCTCTTCAATGCCCTAATACCCCAAGTTTAACGTTAAACTTAACAATAAACATTTTTGGTTAAAGATGCTGGAGGTTAGGTAAAATCAAATTCACAGTTTTACAGTTTTAGATTCTATTATAATGCACCACCTATTATGAAAAACATAAGAGATGCTTGATGCTTTTAATCCCCTGGTCTGACTGATTCCTTTTGGGGGCGTGCACTTATTTAGTTTCGAGTTTGTTTTTCAAAAAATTATGATATAAGCTTGCAGACATGCACTTTTTAAAGATTTTCACGACTTTAGGCCCACAATGGTCCATGTCACTGTAATCAATCAATCTTTATTTGTATAGCTCCAAATCATTATAAATGTTATCTCAAGATGCTTTAGAAAAGACATAGGTCAATGCCATACTCTTTATTTATTTTTAAAAATTTTTTTATTTATTTTTTAATTTCTGTTTGTTTTTTGAGGGACACAGAAAGAGGGAAAGAGGGGCAGGCAGAGAAAAATAATAACACATTTTCCATTAAGGCCAAAAACAGCCACAATGAAACTCACTATAACTGTGAATTTCTTCATATGACCCCTCGAAGCATAAAATTAGTCATCTTCTAACATGACTTTTTAATTTACGGGCCAGGCTACAAATTTACAACTTTTACAGTTTTCTAGCTGATGGCTGCACTTTCTCATTTTGGTACCGTGGGATACAAACATGTAATCCTCCTACTGACCAACAGGCAAGATATTCTGGATGTTATCCTAAAGATGACTTAGCAAAACAAAAAAAAGGAAACGGCGTCCACTTTTAGAAAAACAATATGCCAACAGTGACTTTTTCTTCTGACTGACATGGGATAAAAAAGAAAAAAAAAAACACTCTAAAATTTAGTTTAGCTGATAATCAATGACATGCCCCAGACAATAAAGGAGTTCTTGTTGGCATGCTGATTTGGAAAACACTAAAATTGTTTGTATAATTTAAGAATAAAAATATCAGTGATATAAGTGAGTTGGAAAAGTTGGTAAAAATACTTCATAAAGAGGAAAGACAAAATAGTATTGTAACTTCAGTTACAATTATTTGGCAATTTCTTTCACCCCATTACATATTATTACAGTCCCTGATATTAACTTCAGAGAGATCAACAAAATTAAATACATGATAGTTCCTGAAAACATAAATATATTAGTGTGGCCATGAAAAACTATCACAGATGGCCTGCTGCTGTGGACCTGCCTCAACTCCATGAGCTCTATCCTGCAGAAATGACATCTTTGAACATAAATTCATACTTTTAGACGAGATGTAAGTAATAGAAATTCAACTAGATGCTGTTATATTAACCAACATCATTCCTCTCTATAAAATAATTATTATAGATATTAATTTCAATATTAGATTGATCTCTCTATCCATGGTTGTATTGATTATACATCCATAGTAACTATCTATACAACCATATACACGAGGTCCCTCTTGAAATTGAGATGCCACATCTCAAGGGGCTTACCTTTAATAAATTTATATTCAACAAAGACAAACATGGCGCTGTACAAATAAAGATTGATTGTTTGAATCTATATTCAGCATTGACAAATGTAAGGAAAGATTTATGATCTGGATGTCTATGGGTCTGTCGCTATCATAAATTCTTATTTTTAGTCCCTTTGTCTCTGGACAGATGGATGTGTATATACAAATATATTTATTATATGTATCTGTATATATACAGATATGTGTATCTATAAAATGAGGAGTCAGCCTGCTATATTGTAAAGTGCTCTGAGATAACACTTGTTATGAACTGCTACACAAATTAAGATTAATTGATTGATTGATTGAGTATTGATACATGATAATCTTATGGCACTTTTTGCTGTATCCCATTTTGGGTGCAGTGTCCTGAACGTGACTTTTTTACTTGTATTTTTAAACTGACACAACATTAAAGAAAAATCCACAAAAACTGAATTCAGCTGACAATCACATAAGACAAACATTTAAGAACAGGGGTGAAGTTGTCGATATAAATATAAAACAGTTTTATAACACTTCCCTGCTGCCTCCACTTTTGGGAGAATGAACTAAGTGTAATTTCATTCAAATGAGGTATGAGTGCTGGGATTGCATTTTTAATGGTTTCTTCTGAACAAAATAGAGTTTAAAAAATAGACTCAGCCAAGAGAGTCATCAGTGGCGCTGTAATACATTATCCTGAACTTTATACTTTGTAAATCGATGCTGCTTTGGCAGATCATTTGTCCCTCGAAAAACAAAACTTGATATCTTCAAGACGAACCGATTCAATTAAGTTACTTGTTCCCGGACTTCTGCTTTTCTCTGACAATGAAGAAGAGAAGTGCCTTTAGACAGAAAGGTTAATGTAGAGGAAGCAGTGACATTTCCCGCTCTGCTGCAGAGCCCAAAACAGCAAATGGTGGCTCCATCAATCTCATACACACAAACTACAGTGACTGAAGCTAAACAAGAATTCTTTGCCTCTACAGAACTCTTAGCTGAACATGTTTAGTCTCCAGCATTTAAACTAACTCTTTCCATCATTTCTTATATTGCATCAGCCTCAGAGCACTTGACATTTAGTCTGACATGCAAGAACAGTTACCATCATGTGATAGTCCTCGTGGCCTTCAATGGGTTCAGACACTACGTTTTTAATGGAGCCCATCGGGACTTTCTCTGTCCGCTCTGTGAAGAAGAACACAAAGAAAATGGTGAAACTCTATTATCAGGGGCAGAGAGCAACAGCAGTGTGCACATCGAGTCCTTCTTATCTCTTAAGTCTCGCTTCGCCACAAACTGACTTGAAGTCTTGAAGTCACTCACTGCCCTGTAGCCCTGCCCAGAGTTATCACGTCAAATTTGGCAAAGCAGTGAGTGTTGCCAAGTCACACACTTCCATTCTGTCAAACTATCAACAAAATATTTAAATAACACAAAACAAAAGAAAAGAGGTTATGACAGTGGATAAGATTTCATTTATACCCAAATCATCCCTAATTCTGTTTATCAAATTTTCTACAGTTTCCTTTAGTGTTTCTAGTAGACTTTGGGTTTGGAAGAGAAGGCCCACAGGCTTGCCATCTCAGCATTATCAAACTAACGGCATTCCTGTTATTCAGTGCCTTTATGTGTCCACAAATGTTTTACAGACACTGCATGTCGTCCTCTTTTTTTTTACAATCAAGCCGCACTTTGACCAAGTGATGACTTTCCCTCTCATGACATTATTTTGCAAAGCACACAGACCTAAGTGTGAGGCTTTGTAAAGGAATCTTAATACCAAAAAGTAAAATGATGAACTTTCAAGACAGTCATGGTGTCTGCTTTTCACCAGCAGTGCACATGTAGCTAGAGGCTGTATAGCTGTTACACAATAACCCCCAGGAAGTAGAAAACAGGGCATTTTTTATTCTAGAAAGGCATAGCGCATTTGTTTATGAACTGGGGGTTTAGTGAAAGGTTTCTTGTTCTACACTGCAAAAACTCAGATCTAAGTGAAAGTATTTGTCCAATTTCAAGTCAAAGACATCTCACTAGACTTATTCTAAGACACAACTTCCTGATATGTCTGGATTAAGACCTTATTTGAAGATATAAAAACTAAAAAGAAAGCCTGAGTTGCTTGTAATAAGTTAAATAATCTGCCAATGACACAAGACAAATTTAATTTAAAGGATGTCTTAAAAGGTTTTTTTTTTTTTTATCCAGAGCAGATTTTAAACCTGAATTTAAGACCCTCACTGAGTCAAACTTGCTTCTTTGATTGGCAGATATTTTCTTATCATTACAAGCAGTTCAATGCCGAATTTTTGTCTTTTATTCATATTGTAAAATATTTATATGGACTGGTTAAGTGAATGTGGATAAGAATAAGTGTTTTAGATATTTCTGACTTTAAAATAGACAAACACACTTGTTGAGATCTGAGTTTTTGCAGTGTTCTGCTCCCCAAGCCCCTTCTAACAACATTAAAATTAAGGAAATTTGATTTTGCAGGACATGGGACTTTTGAAGTGTTGCTTATACACCATGTTTTACATCCTTTCATTCTGATTATAAACTTAGACCAACTCAAAACTAGCTGTTAAAGTTACGCTTAGCTCCAATCTCCAATGACTGTACTGTCAAAGCAGGACAGCCTTTGGAGCAGGAAGAGGCGAGAGGTACGAGCGTGACAACAGCAGGACATGACGGCTCATACAGAGATTAGCATAGGTGCTAATAGCTTCAGTAGCAGTTTACACAGATCTGGATCACATTTCTTTATTCAATAAAAAACAAATAACAACAAACCTTTCCACAGTGAGCATATTTTGGCTCTACTTCTGACATGACGCGGCAAGAGTTAGTTTAGTGTAGTTTTATTCTGTCCTTTACTCCACTGCAGTAGTGCCTGCCTACAACGTAATGCTGAATGTGATTGATGGAGCGATCATCCAATCACCTGCCGCATATGCTTTTAAAAGGTTCTGCCCATTCCCAAACCCCTTCTATTGACTGTTGACCAGATGGACTAGTGAAATATATTGATCAGTCCACCTGGTGTGTCAGGTTATGAAAAACTGAACTCAGGTCCATCTGCAGCACAGGATACATCTCATGCTGAGGTCAGAATACTAGATTGGTCCATGTTTATAGCCCTACCTGACAGATGTAGAGTTTCAGGAGCTGTCAGCCGCAAAAACGGCTTGTTTCATTTCCTGTAGTGTGTAACAGTGAACAACAACAAAAGACCCATCTGGGACACATCACAATAACCTGACACTCCATATGACAGCTCAACATACTTAGTGCATCACTATTCCATCTCCAAAACAGCACATAGAAAGTGTTTTGGCAGGGCAGAACCTTTCAGACACATATCCTGAAGGTCACTGGACAATCATTTTGTCAATCAAATTCAATACTGGCCAGTCAAATGATGTAGTACAACAATGTAGTCTATCATTCTCGTCCGCCAAGTTACCACAATTCTATAGCTTTATGACCACCTAACCTGGCAGGCTAACCATCGTAACAGACAAAAAAGATTGCAGAGTTTGACCTCAGCATTAACCCTTTCATGCACAGTGTCAACTACAGTGGGCAGATATTTAAATACATTTTATACCACTTAGGCTGCAGCACCATGTCCCAACTACCAGGTGGTGAACACCAAAACCATGTTCTCAAGTTTCATAAAAATATGATCTTTGTGTCTTTTTATTCACCATGAGATATTACATCGTGAATCCAAAATGTCCAACAAAGGGGGACATGCACCACACCCTTCAGGATTAAGTGTTAAATCCTTCTATTCTCACAGAATCAGTCAGGTAAAAATTATACTCTAATTTGCAGGTTTTAAAAATACTTTATTTTCATCTGTGACCAAAAATTAATCTATCCACTTCAGAGGACGTTATGCAGTAAAGAACATATTCTGTGTATTACGCCTTTACTCAGATTTCATCTAATTTTGTATTTTTTCTTTAAAATGTTGTTGAAAGTCATATGTTTATAGTTTAATTAAACAGCAATATTAAATATACTGCATTTTATTTTATTTACTTTTAATGAATGTAACAAATATGTGTTTGTGGATCTATATTAAGTTCCACTGAATTATTATTTATTCCCTTTGTGCATGGTGACAGAAGCATAGCTCCCTCAAAATATAACATTCTGGAAAAAAAATTGCTCAGTATTATTAACTTGTTTAAAAGTAAAAACAAATATTTTAAAAACCATTCCTTTGTGATTTAAAAATTCATGCATGAAATGGTTAAGGCAGAAACTTTCAGTCGTAAAAACAAAGGTAATGTTACATCCAGGCACATGATCAGATGATGCACTCAGTCCAGTCGGATTGTGTTGATGCAAATCTACTGATATAAGACCAGCTGAAACCTCACCCTTTGTTCCAATCCATAACTGATCTTGCTCCAGTTTGAAAGTCAGTCTAACTTTTCCACCGGACTTGTTAAACATCCCAGATAAAGGCACTGTTGGTAATCGTTCCTGTTGAAAAACAAAATTATGTTATGTGCTAAAACTATGCATCGACATTCAGAGTGAAAATACCTTTGGACTGATGAGTCAATCAAAGAAAAACTAACAAGTTTTGATCTCCCCTTCACCTCATCTCACCTTTGTTCCTTTAATAGCTGGCATTATGTCATCAGGTTTACCTTTGTCCAAAACTTTTCTGTGTTGCTGAAACAACAGAGAAGTTTTAGAATCAGAAAACTTCATTTAGTTTGCGGTGACTGATCTCTTAAGATGTTATTAATCTTACCTTTTGCCTGCATAAAGGCTCCTTCTTATTTTCTTCAGCTTTGACTTCCTGCTGAATGACCTCTTTAGGTGTATTCACAGCTAATACATCATTTATTGTAGATCCTACCACCATTATTTTTGCACCATTTGTGATCTTGATTTCTCGTAGCGTTTTGTCCTCTGGGAGCAACCCTTTGTACATCACTTTCTGCATTGCCGGTGGAAGACCTGGGAAGACAAAGAAGAATGAGTGTTAAGCTTTAATGTCTTCCTAGATCACTTTGAACAACTAACAAAACATTCATTTTAGAAAAGTCTTTGCACCAGTGAGTGAATGGATGCTCTCTTTTAGTTTGGCTCCGGTGTCATCAAGAGGAATTTTCAGGTCATATTTTTTCTTGTTCCAGATGATCTTCACGTCCACCATCTCCCGCTGGTCATCTGCATCGTCCCCATTGCTAATACTAGATTCCTGAGTTGTGGAGTTTCCTGCATCTGTGAGGGACGTTGTTTCTGTGTCAGCTTTTTCTGCACCTTCACATAGTGGTTCAACTTCTTGTGGCTTTGCCTCAGTCTCCATTATGACTTCTTCACCTCCTGGTAGACAGAAAAGCGTTGATTTAGAGATTTGAACATAATAAGGCTAATATCTTGACATCAGAGATGTTCTCCTGGTTAAAATGTGTCTGTGTCTGTGATAAAAAATGTTCCACATTTAACCAGCTTTATGGAAATATTCATGAAGACAAACAAAAGCATCTGAGCTGGCCTGTGAAAAGATGCAACATTCAGTCCTCTAGCAAATGTTAATAGTAAACAGAGACAGCACATGAAGAAAAGTCAAAACATTATGTGTTTTAGGAATACACGATATTGGACTTGTGCCGATATCCAATAATATCACATTTCCTTTACCGATATGTACACATGCTGGTTATGAAGACGAAGTGAGACACAGATGTTTGACAAGAAAACAATGCTGGATACTACCGTTAATGTTAATGTATTGTGCAGTCTTGTCTAAAATTAACGATACGAATAACATTTAAAACAATGCTTGTTTAATTAATTCTAACCAATATGGCACTGCAGGTACAAATATGCATCACTGAACAACTCATCATTTAAAGCTTGTATACTTACGGATAATCTGTACAAAAATACAAAGAAAAACATGTAGACACAACAAACATATAACAACGTTGCTAATGCAGAATCAAAGAGATGTAAAATCTTATCATCATGGTATCAGTGCCAACAGAAAGCAGCTTAAAATGTTCATTAGCACACCAGCAAAAATAATTTTTAAAAAATCAGCCAAAACATTTTTCTTTTAATAAGCATGAAATCCAAATAAATTATTATATCCATGGACGTAGTTATGCTTTTGTTTTTAAGTTCGGTATTTCTCTGTCTGTATGTTAGCCAGACAATTCCAAAAGTAATGATGGATTTTATAAAATCTTGTGAATATATCTGTCCTGGCACAAGGAAGAAGTGACAACATTTAGGTAGTGATCTGGATCCAGATCAAGATCCAGAACTTTTTTTTTTTAAAGGATTTTGTAATGAGAGATTGGGCAGTTCTCCATATTTTTGCCAATAACCGAAAAAGTATTCAACAAATTTTGATGAAATTTTTGGAAAATGCTGGCACAAGGAACAAGTTATTACATTTTGGTGGAGATCCAAACCTGGACACTGGTCCAGTTTTTTTTTAGGATTTCTTAACATTACAGATGGGGCAATTTACCACATTTCTTAGGATAACTCAGTTAACAATGTCAGAAATGCCTTGGTGGAGGATTGTGCTCTCTGAGCACTTGTATTTACTTTTTTTTTTTAGTCACAAAATAACTATCTTTACTAAAACAACCCATGGTAGCTGTTCTCTCTATTCTTGCTTAAAAACTGTTTCTGAAACATATAGCAAATGTGAGAAACAGGTCGACTCAAATGTGGAGGAGACTTGGTCCCCTTTACAAAAAAATGTACATAGATCAATGTTGGCTAGAACAAGTCTGAATATTTGTACTGACAGGATATCAACTAATATCCACTGTTGTGCACCCCAAGCAAATAAGCATTTGAGCTAAACATAACATGAATACTTTTTTTCCCAAGTATTTTGTTACTAGTCCATAAGTGCTCTAATTCCAACGCTTAAAATGACACAATCCTTCAAAACAAAAATGATATGAGCTAAAAAAAAAAAATATGATGAGATGACTTATTTAACAAGAAAAATTTAGCTGTTAAATTTCCCTGTGGATGTAAAAGTATATATAGATGTCCTTTTCTGTTAAAAACAGGATATTGGCCATCTCAACATGTTTTTCATCTCACCTGATAAAGCTAATGTTTTTTTGTTTTTCTTTTTGCCAACATGGAGGCACCAATTTAATAGTTTACTCGTCACAAATCGTGTTCAAGATTAAAGTTCACTTATTTTAGTTTAGACGTTTTGTTAATTAAGTCTCGGTCGGGTAATTACTCGTAGTTCGCAGTTCTGAATACTGTGGTTCATTTATAAAATAAAGCAATGACTGTTTTACATTCACGACTGACAGTCACACTGAAACATGGCAGAAGTTTACAGAGGTGGAAAATATTCTCCTAACTACGACTATCAAGTCTGGTTTCGCTTTTTCTACGACCCCGTCCCTCTTGTGGTCTTTCTAGCCCTTTCCATCGCTGCTCCTTTTTATTACATGACAACAATTCTGTAACGAGTGTTAGTTGAGGGAATATACGAGATACAGCCATCCCGGAGCAAAAATAGACTATGTTATTGAGACAAAATCTGGACCCACATAACCCCGGATCCTGTAAATGAATACGGCTGGCCTTACTGGTTACAAACTGGTGAGGTACACGTAACATACTGGCAGATGGTAAATCACGTTAACATTTATGACCCCACCACACTGAGAGATTTCGACATAAAAATCCGTTTAAACCAGGCATTTTGTCCATCTTTACATACTAACTCCAGCTCTCTATAATGTAGCCGAATGTGGGTAAATGTTAGCAAACGCTTACGTTAGCTGGCTACACTGGGGAACCTGTCAAGAAAAAAACGTAACGGAGAAACGTAAATTCACACAGTAATGCAGTGATACTGTTATACATTTACATGTCAGTAAAAGAATTATGTTAGGCTTTAAATCATATTTAGGCTAAACGCAAATATACAGAGTAAAAACTGCTTTATTTTCTCAATACCCACCATCCTGGGTCGCCATGATGATTGTGTACAATCTGTTGTAGGTTGTGGCAAAGAGATAACAGAGAGCAGGATGAAAGCTGAAACACAGGAAGCGAACGGAAACTATAACAAAAGTCTCACCTAAGATTTAATTAAAAACTTGACAACATATCACATAAAACAATACAATTTTAGTTTCGAAATGGAAGTGGCAAATGTGTCATTTCGTAGTGTTACAGCATTAAAAAATACAATTTCAGTTAGCCGTTGGAGGGAGAGCGACAAAGCGAAAGTACGCATGCGCTCTCAAAAGAAATTTGTTTGGGTACGAAAAAACAATTTTTTTAATCGACCGAAAAAACAACTATATAATGAATTTGTTAAATCATAGCGCCGTCTACGTTTCTTTTTGGATCTGGTAAAAAATAAAATCTAATTGGTAATTAACCATGGAGCGAAGTTTTGACCAACCCGGAAGTGAAATAAGTGAACTATCTTGTTTTGTAAAGTTAATTCACTGCTCGGCAGCAAATGAAGGGACTGAGTTGTCATTTTCCTAAATAATCATTGGTTGTTTTTCTTGTTCTTGCATCGTCTATTAATTTACGGGGTTTAGACCAGTGGTTTTCAAACATTTTTCTTCCAAGGCTCAAAAGATCAAGCCAAAATCTCAAGGCACACAAATTCGAATTTCAAATTCATTAAAAAAAAAAAACATCTAATAGCTTTATTGACATGGGTGGGGGAATTATTGCCAGATCAATTAAATACAAAAAATAATATTAATAACAAAAATAGAAAATACAGAGTAGAAGGTAAATACTTGGATTTTAATGGTTAAAGTACTAATTGTGTGACATTAAAGTTTGACAGAAGTGAAGTTAAACTAGCTTTATGTTTGAATATGAAAAGAAAAGAAAAACACTCAAATTCCATTAAAAAAAAATGATGTGTGCCCTCAGGTTTCAGTTGTTGCCCTCAGATCTCACACACTGTAATATATTAGTCCGCAATAATCACTTGTATTTCCGAACTCTGGTTGAGTCTGTGTTATTTGGGGATAGTATTCCTCTGTCACAACCTAATATTAAGGACAGAATGTGAGGAGGTGGAGCTCTGTCTCTGTTGGGTGTCACAGTGGGGACAGAGTCTGTCCTCCTCTGGGAGCCATGTGTCTGTTGTTTTCATCAATACCTGAGCCATTTAAATCATGAATATCATTTTAGTTAAAAGTTTAGAAAAACTCATTAAATATAGCTTTAATCAAAACCTTAACAAAGAGATGTGTTAGGGAACTGTATCCTTAATATCTACTCTAAGTATGGACTCCAAACTTATCCCACTGAGGGTCAGCAGTTTGCATGATTACTCTACACTGTAACACCATGCTGGCAGCAAGGACATAAGACAGCTGCACAAGATGTGGGTCATCATTAAAAAGTTGAACAACAAACTGGATGAACGTTAACTCTCTGAATTATTTAACTCATAGTTTAATGAATGTCATAATGACATAAACCAACAGTACTGCTTATGCTACTATTTTTACAACAACAAACATCCGTGTTTTGCTTTAAAGGCTGTTTTCGGGGACTAACCTGTTCAGCAGTGTTTCTTTTTTACATCCTGGCACAACTAGACATTAACCCCCTTTCACCAAAAATCCAGACTGCATCTCCACTATTATCTCCAAGTAATTACATCATCTTGTTCCATTAGCATGAGTGCACAACTGCTGTGTCTCCCCCAAATGGACCTATTGGATGGCTGAAGAAGAGTTCTGGGTACAGGAAGGAGAAAAAAAGATAATTAGAGGGAAAATGTTTTTTTTGTTTTTTTTTGGTTTGTTTTTTTCATCATGCTGTCTGAAGAAATGTTGCAGTGATGATGGATGGATGTTGAAATTGCATTATTTAAAGTTAAAACAGTCTTTCTTTTTATCATTTCAATTCTATTCTCAACATCGTTGGCTACTTAATATTTTTCTTTATTATGATTAGTATTAACTCAAATTTTGATATTTTAACGTTATCCTTGAAGTGCATTACAAAAATTGTTCCTCCTTCATTTTTTCACTCTTTGCTTGACCCTAAAACACCACAGTTTAGGAAGCCATATTTTTCTAATCATTAGCCTGGTATTTTGACTTTTTTTTGTCAAAATACTATTTCTGTTGATTTCAGAATGTCTGTATCTTCTAGATCAGTCTTTCTCAATATGGGTGCCTTGACACCCTGGGTGCCTTCTGGCCTTTTTAGGGCTACCTTGGAAGTACATGAAAATTTAACCAAGTGTTATCATTATTATGCAGATTATTAGTTTACAATTTGAGACATAATTGTCTCACGTGATCTCTTTCCTGAAATAACAAATCTAATATCCAGGCTAGTAAATCAATAGTCATCACTTAGTAAGCATTATTCAAAAAGCATAACTTTTTTTAACTTGCTAAGTTTTTAATTGGGGTGTGTACGATAAACTTAAGCTGCTGCTGCTTTCATTATCATCATAACTATGAATCTAAGCCATCACCTCCAGCATCCAGTGGTACTCTAGCAGTGACTGGAGATAAAACAATGATTTTATTGATTCAATAAGTCAACAACATTGACAATTAATTATGAATTTTGCAAAATTGTTGGATAAAATCAAGTAGGCTTGCTACCCTTATGGCTAAAATGCTATAAAGGCTGTGTGCATTGTCCCAGACTCCGGTTTCCCATTAATGTTACTGTAGAAATGGATTGTTGTAAAAAAAGTCTGATAACAACCTCTTGTGTCTGTAAGTTGGTGGTCAGAGGGATGTAGAACAACCCTTTTTTTCATGAGCACATTTTGACTGGGGTGACTTGAAAATTTTCTCATGTCATCAGGGTGACTTGACAGAAAAAAAGTTGAGAAACACTGATCTAAATGACAGTTATATAGAAGCCTATTTCTGCCACAGCAAAAGAAAGTCAGAAAAGAAAATCTTAAAAAATAATGAAACAATTACATAAGAGTCATTATTACTATGAGGTCATCTGTGATAACTTTGAATTAAACCAAATTAAACTTATGAGAAAAGTAAAAATCTCAAGGCAAGTTATGATTATTATGAGATAAAATGTCAAAGTTGAAAGATAAACAGTCAAATGTATGAGATAAAAAAAACCATATGATGAGATTATAGACATAATAAGATAAAAGGTGACACCTCTGAGATAAAAATTCACAATTAAAGAAAGAATTCTCAAGTTAATCAATTCTAAAGTCAAAATCATGTAATAAAGAAGTCGATATTATGTGATACAAAGGACATCTAAAGGTCAAACCTCTGAAATAATAATTTTACCGTCAGATAAAAGTGATTCTTTGGTTTTTGAAAACTTGTCAGTAACGAGCAAAAAGTCAAAATTATGGGATAAACTAAAGTATTTTAAGATAAATATGTGATTAGAAGTCATATTTAAAAGATAAAAGTTTGCATTTGTGTGATAAAGTCAACTACCATAAAAAAGTCAAACTTATGATTAAAAAGCCATGACTTTGAAGTTATGTGATAAAATGTCATAACATTCATATTAAAAAGTTAAATTTATGTCATTAAATGTCATAAACATAGGATAAAAAGTCTTAGAAGAAAATAGTAGTATAGGATAAAAAAAGACGTATTTGATAATTGGTCATGGATGCAGATGAAAAGCCATAGTGAAGTGGTAAAAAGTTTTCATTGTATGATAAAAATTCATTATTGTAAGATAAAAAAAAATCATAATTTTGAGATAAAAAGTCATAAGATGAATAAACAAAACTACATAATTATAAGTCATAACAATAACATGAAAGCCCTTTTTATTTGATTAAAATTCATAACTTAAAGATTCAACAGTTAAACTTAAATGATAAACAGCCATTTTATGGATAAAAGTAAACAAACAATAAAATAAGAGTTGTAACTGTAATATTAAAATGTCAGCTTTATGAGATTAAAAGACACATTTATTGATTTAAAAAAAGTCAGACTGATAAGATGTCATAAATATAAGAAATAGGGGAAAATTGAGATCTTAGGTCACTTACGAAATTAAAAGCCACTATTCTTAAAAATGAACGTATACTAATAAGTTACTGAATGAAAAGCCACAATTGTGATGTAAGAAGTAAAAAAAAAGAGATATGAGCTAGAATTATACATTTCTATCTCTTTTGGGGCCTTTTTGGCTCAAACTTTTGTTCGGAATAATTACAGTAGGCTACCTGATAAGTTTTACCTTTAACTTATAATATAACGTGTTTAAATAAGGTCATCTTCTGATCTCATTATGACTTTCCCACTTTTATTTTATTTTAATTTGTCTTTAAATTTCAACAGTTTATCTCATGACATTTTGTCATGACTTTGGCTTTCATATGGTTTAGACTTAAAAAAAAGAAACAAAAAAAAACAAGAAAAATCAAACAATTTACCACTGTCTTGGTTTCCAAGTCACGATTAAACCTTCTTTATCTTACTTTCTTTCATCAGTGCTCTCTTTTCTTTTTTTTTAAAGTGCTGGACCAGCTGGGCTTCCACAACAGTAGCCTAGTCGTGTTGAGCCCGCAGGGGGAATAGTCCTCGTGTTTACCTCTGGAAGGCAGCAAAGCTGTGTGAAAGTTGATGAGAACAAAGTGCAGGAGAAGAAGAAGCTGCGGGAGGGAGAGAATGAGGACAACAACCATGACGAAGAAGAAGAAAAAGGAAGACCGCAAAAATTGGTTTTAATAAAAGTCACAAGTTGTCATGCGTACTTGGTATGATAGGAGGGAAGTGCTCTCATCACAGTGCCGCTCTGTTACTATCTGTGTCTCATTTTCCTACACGCTTCCTGCGTATTAAAGTGTAACAAACTGTCCGCTGCAGCCGTGACTCTTAGAATGAAGTTGTCCGAGTCTTTAATGGATCCTTTTGGGGCTGTTTTATAGTTGAAGTTCAAAAGAGGCGATAGCACAACATTAACTCAGCGGAAATACATATAAAATGTATCTTTGAGGTCTGGTTAAGATAGATACCGCAATGGCCGACTTACGGACTTTTAACGTTGTGGTTTTAGGTTTGGGATTTTTGTTTATTTTTACCGCCTTCACCACCACGGGAAACATCGAGGTAAGTTTGCAAAGTTTATCTCTGAGTGTTAACACATCAAAGTCGACTTTTATCAGTAGACTTCGGTCATTTTTTGTTCTTTCGTGCGCTCGCTTTCATTAGTTTTGGTAATGACTTTAACAGATTCTCTCACTCTTACCTCTGAAAACCCATTCAGTAACAGAGGATAATGTGCCTATTAACACACTGTGGCCGTTAATGTCAGCTGCATTCAGGGATATATATTGTGTGAGCATTTGGAATTTTGGCTTCAAGTAGGCTATTGTAAAACCTTAATGCAGACGAAAAATTGACTGTTTGAATCGTGTAAATTCGCGTTTCTTCCTTATATAGTTATCCGAAATTTGAATCTGTGAACCCCAGAGTTGATGTGAAATGGACAGTAGCCTATGAAAGAGGCCAATCAGAGCCGATGTCTGGGCATCTCGTGTTTCTAATTTTCTTCAATGGTCAGTGAAGTTATCAAACCGGATGACTGCCTTAAGGACGCAATTATGACCCAATTTGTCTGCTGTGTGTAACACTGCGTTTTTCTCCTCATGTTTTCAGCAAACTGTAGTGAAAAGTCTGGAAAATGGGACTTTCAGTGGCAGTGGGTATCACAGGTAGGTCATAAGATTCAAAGCTCAGCTTTTAGCAGAGAAAAAAAGAAAACTCCTTGAAATTAAGTCGGCTATTTTACATCTATACATTTTACATGTATAGAAAATATTCTTTAAATTATGTTCATTTTTTTTATATTTTATTGGCAAAAATATTTCTACAGCTTTGTTATAATTACTATCATTATTTATATCACAATAATTATTATTACTATACGGGATGTTCCAATCAGCTTTTTTGGCCCACCATCCCGTTCCGATATAAAAATAAGGAGTATTTGCCTGTTCTGAGTATTCCAATACAATATTTACATTAACCTAGACAATTGTGTTTCTTTCTTTCTTTGTTAACAAAATTTACTAAACAAAGTTACAAGTCCTCATTTAATTCCTTTAAACTAAGTCCAAAAAGCATTATTTCAAAACTGAAAGAAATAACATGTGCCCAGAATGGTACACATATAGTTAGAGTGGACTCTCAATTTATCATTTACTGATTTAAAGCATACCTTAGCTTTGAACAAGAAATAGGAATGGGGGTGGATAAGGTTTTATCTCGGCCTACAAAGGCTTCCACGTGTCAAACACATGGCACACCTGACATTTTATGCTGTTGTATGTAAACAAATATTTCAGCAAGTTACTGCAGCTTTCACTCTTGCTTGAAATCAAACAGACACAGAATGGGGTTGTTGTGCAGTTAGTGTCATACTGGGAAGGATTAAGGAACACTTTCTACAGCTTCTGTCTCCTGCCTACCATTATTAATTCTTTGACTCATTTGTGGTTTGTGCTGAATGCCTCTGATGAGTGTGACCTCAA
This sequence comes from Cetoscarus ocellatus, assembly GCA_037902135.1. Taxonomy (NCBI): domain Eukaryota; kingdom Metazoa; phylum Chordata; class Actinopteri; order Labriformes; family Labridae; genus Cetoscarus; species Cetoscarus ocellatus. Next base: position 576,749 of record JBAMNC010000720.1, read on the forward strand.
TTTTCAAGGCATCTACAACAAATTGTAAGGAATTGATTAGGGAGTTGTTAAGCAAAAAGACTAATGATATTGATTCCAAAAGTTATTTGTTATCAATACTCATCAGGAACTTGATTACCATCCCTAACAAGTCAAGTTCATTAAACAGATTTTGAAGTTAAGGATTAATTAGTTTTAATGTTATTACACCAACAATGATTCAAAACATTTGTTATTAAAACACTGTTTTCTTATTACTATTTTCTTTTTTGTATAAACATGGCTTGTTGCAGTAGTGACAGAGTAGTTTCAGTAATGGCAGCAGTCTAACATCAGCAGTACAGTACAGCACGTGGCACTTGACAACAACAAATTCTTTTGAACATTTAATTTAAATTTTAATGACTGTCAAAAAAGGCTAAGGACTAATCAAAAGGAAGGATACATGCTTCTAGATCATGAAGCAGAAACATACATCAGAATGAATACTTGTGTAAAAGAAGAAAAAAGTAAAATTTGTTTATGGTTGACACGTCATCAATACATACACGTATCACTGAGAGCTGTTTCTGCCCCATAAAGAAGAATCAACTGTCACCGTTATTGTGTCATTAAAAGGATAAATGCTAGCAAACTGCAATCAAGGACTACAAAAATGACCGACCTTAAAAAATGATAATTTCTGACCTTTTTCAAAAAATAATGTTACGCAAACAATTTTTCACATCCACGAGCACCAACTTGATCAGATAACAATAAGAGGAAATTCTCTTAACAGAGGGTTACAGCATTAGATCTCAGCTGGAAGCGTGATAATGACTTAAAAGTGGAACTGCCATGTTGAAGTTCCATAATAGCTTGACAACAGGTTTTCACACTCATTTATGTTTACATTTCAGTGCACTTCAGTGCTAGAGGTTTGAATGGTACATCATTCCTGATGTGTAAAAAAATGTTTTAGAGTTTTCATGCCAAATGTACAAGATGTACTTAATCAGATCCCATTCAGACTTGGTAGGATCACAGATGGCACCAGTTTGGTCAAATGGCTCAAGTACATTATACTGAACTTGATTACTGACCTGTTTTTATTGCCTGTTTTACAGTCTTGGAATCATCTATGGGGTCTTTTCATTGGCCAATTTACTTGCACCAACAGTCGTTGCAGTGATTGGACCAAAATTCACCATGTTTCTGAGTGGCATACTTTACAGGTAAACATTAGTTATGATCAATTAGAAACTGTGTGACTGAAGAGAGTCTGAAACATTCTATCCATTCTGTTTCAGTGGGTACATTGCTGTGTTCATCATCCCCTCAGCATGGTCCTTTTACCTCACATCTGTGCTGATCGGCATCGGAGCAGCCAGTAAGTCACCCTCCAAGAAGTTAAGTCAAAGAGGTTTCCTGTTAATAAACTGTATTTATTTAGTAAAATAATATTAACAGCTGTTAGTTTGCCAAAAGAAACCAAGCTAGATTAAGCATTTATTAGACGTTTGAATTGGACAAGCAGTAGAAAGACTGATAAGTCTCATGAGTTATCAGGCCTGATGGGTGCTGCTTCATTATAGATGCACACATAAACAGCATACTGCAGATTTTGTTTCCATTTCCACAGCAAATATCAAAGAGTGATACATCAGAATGTCAAATAAAATGGAATGCATATGTTTCTTATTTCAGAAAACATGCTAAATATGGGTCGGGGGTGTCAAAATCAACACAAACTATTATTTTTATTTATTTATCATTTTAAAAAATGTTTTTTTTTTTTGAGAAAATGTTGATATTTAGATGTATCCCACTAATCAAACTTGAATCTGACGTTAAATCAGGCTGATCCAGCTGCACTGCAAAGTTAGCTGACTCTGTCCTGTATGTTAATACAGTAATCTAACATGAAGTGATTACAGGTCTAAAATTCTTTCATACAGCTCAAACTAACCTTTGTTGTGGATCATTTTTAAGGGATGTTTTGACTTGGTGCTTGTAATCACATTGTTTGACACCTACGCCCTGGCAGTACTCCTCTGAAATAAAAACAACAGTACAAGAAAAGTCAGTCTTATCTGCTGTTGATATGTATTATTGCTATAGTTGGGAATCAGTTTAAATACAAATTTCTGATTGATTCTTGCGGGTCTAAAAGTTCTCTCTGGATCTTTAAGTTGACCTTGTGAGTTATAACTTTGTAAGATATTGATGTATCATTGGTTAGTGTATCAATATGACCATTAAAATAAGTGTGATATACGTAAGTGAGTTAAAATTGATGCAGTGAGGTTGTATTCATTCAGTTTCTTTGATAATGTATGTTGCTATTATTTTATATTCCCGGTATTCCTAAAATATATTTATAATGTAATGTCATTTAAAGATTAAGCTGAGTTGCAACCTGAAGGCTTCATTAAGTCTACATTAATCATCTACATAAACATGTGGATGCTGCTTTGGGCCTCTGACGCATGCCTGTACATTTTGGAGAGGGGTGGCTGTGGTTCATAATGAATGCAAGTCTTGAGGTCAATACATGATTACAGTATTGATAAGTTGCTAAAATATGAATCACCTTATAAGCTGTTTTTATTTCTCACCAATATTAGACATGCATTTATGATTTAAGATGAATGACTGAAAAAAAACTGCAGGTTTACACATCGGAAAAAAAATGCACATAACATTATTTATGCCAAAAAAGGTCATTTTTGTGGAAGAGTGGAGAGGATCCAGTCACGTGTGTATCCTGTTGATAGATGTAGAACCCCAATTACAATTGTGCAAAAAACTGACTGTGGTACAACCAGGAAATTCTGAGGTATTTATCTTTAAAAAAAAAACTGTTTTCATTTCCCTTTTAGTTGAGTCATCAATTGTGACTAAGCTGCTGTTTTATGTGTTTCAGAATGAATCACAGGACAGAAAAGTAAAACTAAGCAGCAGAGCAGGATATTTGTAACAAAAATGAATCCAAATCAGTGACCAAACCAACAAAATGTCCAGCAGCTAATGCAAGAACCATTTCTCTTTTAAAATCCACATGGTGTACAAATCATGGAAACAGAGATTACCATGGCTTTGATGAGTTGATGTGCGCAAACAGTGTGTTGCAAATTAGACCTCAAATGAGTCAGGGACTGTTTCTTTGAGCTAACTCGTAGATTTGCAGGAACGCAGCACTCCATTGAGCTTAACTGAAGCAAAAATGAAGAGAGATGATATAGAGCTGCGTTTAATTCAGCCTTGAATCACCACAGCGTGATGACTTCTTATCATGTCTCAGGGCTTTTTCCCTTGGTTAAATGCATTACTAACCAGCATATAAAGATAATTTCTGGCTTCACGCGGGTTATTAACTGACTTTTTTTTTCTTTTACCTAAAATGACCTCTCTGTCCTACAGTGCTCTGGACGGCTCAAGGACACTTCCTGGTTGAAAACTCTGAGGCGTCCACCATCAACAGGAACACGGGGATGTTCTGGGCTCTCTTGCAGTGCAGGTATGCAGCAGTAATGTCACTCTCAGTCTATTCAGTGGTAATAGATTCAGGTTTGATTGTATTACCTCCATGCACCTCTTCGTTTAGAATTTCAGGGTTGGTTTAAACTCAGATTGTTATACAGTAGTGATGTGATTCTCTCAGGCCTTGAATGAATTAAATGTAATACTTTTTTATTTTTACAACCAATAATTCTTCATACATTCTTGTCTAACAAAGTTCAAGGTTGCTTCTCATATAAGCCTGGCATTGTGTTATTCCTCCCTTTCGTTACAACTATCATTTTGTTGCTGCCAGGCACAAACCTCCTATCTCCAAAGTTGCTACTTTTCAGGAAATTAAAAAAACACTTCACTACTGACTGAATGAATATTGTCCTGATTACAAATTATTGTTTTGTTCTTTGATTTGGTGAAAGGTTTTTAAAACTCACTCCCCAACAAGTGACCAGTAGCACTGTTTCATGAAAAAAAAGGAAATCATTAAAACACGGAGATCAGAGGTTTGTGCCTGACAGCAGTGGTTTGCTGATCAAATATATATTAGCACTGCAGCAGCCAGAAGACTTGTCTGTTCTGTCAGCCTCACAGGATAGGATTTTGTGATTTATTATGTAAAATATCTCATTTAACTTGTAACCCTCTGTCATATCTCTTAAAATATAAAACAACAACCAAGCCTCTAAAACAGAGCTCTGCAGGGGGTGAGCTTTGGCCTTTTCATCTCTTGTATTTGCCTCTCAGCTTGTATACACACAGGCTGGGACAACTAATTTGAATTTGTTAAAATATGCAAATTGTTTTAGTATAATAATTACATTGGCTGTCACCTGCGCCAAAGCTCACAATAGGGCAACGCTAATCTGACTCGGCAGCGGTGATCCCTGCCACAATAAACTTATGAATCAGTTTTTCACAGCCTTCACCGCACACACACACACACACACACACACATTATCCAGGATGCAGTCATTGTTGTCTTTATGAATAACCCTGTTCTCCCCCTCTGAGGGTTCTGAACAGACTAATTGCTCATCTGCATGTTGTAGTTCAGGTGATATTTAATTAAAAACAGGGAGAGATCTGAGCACTTTCTTTGACCATAGCACTTGCTATGAATAGAAATTAAAAATAAAAACCCACTGAGCCCTAACTGAGCTCTATCGGTAATTTCTGAAGTAAAGTACATAAAAGGGGATTCTAATCTTTCACAAACATGTAAATATTACACATCATATTCAGCAGAACAAACTCAGCTACAAGATCATGCAAACATTTTATATCTAAATCAAACTAAACTTCAAGACTAAAATGATGAATGACCACAAAATGAAAATCAAAGGCCATAAATGAGCCACCTAACCAAACATTTTTGTTGCAAAATGATACAAACAATAAATGAATATTTGAAAAGGTATTTACAAATTATTAGCACGTAATATGTTATTTCAGTGAAATTCATAGTTCTAAATATCTCTGTTCACTAGCAGATGGCAGTGTAAACACTCACAGGCCATTTTATTAGGTACACTTTTTAAGTTCTGGGTTGGACCCCCTTTTTTTTCTTCAGAACTGCCTGAAGTTTTCATGGCTATGGATTTAAGAAGGTGCTGGAAACATTCCTCGGAGGTTTTGTCCCATGCTGGCATAAAAGCAGATGATGTATATTTGTCAGCTGCACATGTGTAATGCAGGTCTCCTCTTCCTCTACATCCCAAAGGCGCTCTAGTGGATTGAAATCTGATTACTGTGGAGGCCGCTAGAGTACAGTGAACTCATTGTTATGTTCAGGAAACCCGTTTAAGATGACCTGAGCTTTGTGTCACAGTGCATTATCCTGCTGGGAGTGGCCATCAGGAGATGGGTTCACTGTGGTCATGAAAGGATGGACATGGCCAGCAATAACACTCAGGTTGGCTGTGGCATATTTAAGATTTTCATTCGGTTCAACATTACACCACCGACAACAACCTGAAACGCTGATACAAGCCAGGGTGGATCCATGCTGTCATTGTGTCACCACCAAATTCTGACCTTATCATCCAAATGTTGCAGCAGAAATCTAGACCAAGCAGAGCAAACAACACTTTTACAATCTTCTATTGTCAGAATTTGGTGAGCCTGTCCTTATTGCACACTCAGTTTGTTGTTCCTAGCTGACATGAGTGGCACCCAATGTAGTCTCCTGCTGCTGTAGCCCATCTGCTTCAAGATTTGCAGTGTTGTGCATTCAGCAATGTTATTTTGGAGTAGTTTTTGTGGCATGATAAAGAAAAACACGTATTGTGTATTAACATTGTTCAATATTGAGATAACAATATCAATGAAGATAATAAAAAGAGATAAAGAGTGTCTGAGATATTACTTGTGTTCCAGCCCATGCTCTTCTCCCTTTGTATGACATTTGCAGCTGCAACATGTCTCTTTCTGAATCATAAAGAAGTCAAAGAAACATTTTTCCACATAACTGGAACAAATAGCTAGCATTAGCTTCATCTGATTGTACCACAAGGTGTGAAAGGGGAGTCTTTAACCACAAATCTTTGCTTGACCACATTTAAAAAGTTGTTTTTGAATCATTGCAACAAATGTAGACTGTCACAATATTTTTATTGCCAAGACTCATACTGCAATGAAGATGAAAATGCAGTTTGTTGGGCATCCTTAGTCCTTAGTCTTCTGTATAACTTGGCTGTAACAAGTGGTTATTTGAGTCACAGTTGTCTTTCTATCATCTCAAACCACTCCAGACATTTTCCTCTGGCATCAGCAAGCCATTTTTCATAGTGAACTGACTTCCACTGGATATTTTTTTCTTTTTCTAACCATTTTTTGTCAATTCTAGAGATTGTTGTGGATCAAAATCCCCATTGATCAACATTTTCTGAAAGACTAAGACCAGCCTGTCTGGCAGCAACAACCATGCCACATTCAAAGTCACTTAATCCACCTTTTTCCCCATATATATGGTTTATATTTCACCAGGTTGTCTTGGCCATGTCTATGTGCCAAATTCATTGAGTTGCTGCCATGTGATTGGCTTATTAAGAATTTGTGTTAGCATGCAGTTGAATGGTTATTTGGAATGACAGTTTGATTTTGAAGCCTTGTTTTTGGAGGAGCTCTGCAGATGAACCAGGCAACTGGTCAGGTTTTCCTTCACATGCTTTTCATTACACAACTAAACAGTGATTAAATTAAGTAGAACAGAATTTAAATACACACAGAAGGTGCAACTCTTAAAATTCTGAAAAACAGATGTTTGAAATTCATCAAATTAAACTTAAGGGGCAGCATGCAGAACAAATTAAACATTATTTGCTCACTTTTATAATGTTCTTTTTTCCCTGATTCTTGATCCTACAGCAAAAATTGGTCTGAACATGATCTTTATTTTCTACAGATTCCCCTGGTCTACAGTTCATTAAACATAATTTCTATCTATATGATGTGATATCAAGCACAACCTTTGCTGCTTCAGCTGCTTTAAGCATTGTAATACCTGTGTTTTTTTTTTTTTTTTTTTTTTTTTGTAATTTGTTGATATGGTTTAGTAGTTAAGAATTCTTTGATTGATGGCAGGACTCTGTAATGTCAGAATTCCAGAATTTTATTGAGAATTAATGGAAAATGTTGTTTAGTGGATATAAATAATGTCCTAGCTGAGGATGTTAGAGTCACTAAACAGATGTTGGATTATTTTAATGAAATTGTCCAAACAGTAAAAAATGTAACTAAAAGAAAAATTTAAAAGAATAAAGTAAATCTTAAAAGCCCCTTTGTGGGATACACGAAACCTTAACTTTTCCTGAAATTTTCTGGTAAGCTGTAGATGAATGCAAACAGCTGTATTTATAGCCTTGACTTAATTGATAGAATTTCCTGTTAGCTCTTTTGTAACAAACAGCTTAAAAATTTTCAGGTGCAGAGCCCCTAAAATGTCCGGGAGAGTGCTATGTGTGTGAGAAGGGCAAGAAAAAATGGCTGCAGTTTGAGAAAAATGAAAAGAAATTGTCCTGTTTCTTGGGACATGTCTGCCATGAAAGATAAGTGTATACATGCACTTCAGGAATTTTTGGTTGCAGACAGAGATTGTGAACTTTTCTATAGTACGTGTGTGAATACAGTTGAAGGCATACCCCAGAACTTAAGAACCCTGAGCAATGAAGGTCTTTAACTGGCAAACATAAATGAAGCTACGTTTAAAAAAAAAAAAAAATGTTTGTGTCATATTTTGTTATTTAATCACCTGATTGACCTTCTCCTTTATTTCCAGCATGCTGTTCGGAAACCTTTACATCTACTTTGAGTGGAATGGCAGAACAGAGATACCAGGTAGGTTTAATGCTGAGTCAGCATTTTCATGATTAAACCACCCAGAGAATTAAACCAGTGTTTGTCTGTTCTGGATGTGCTCCAGCTTATTGTTGTTCATATATCTCCTGTTTATTAATGAAGGGGTTTAATTTAATCTTCATCCCTCAGACAGAAGCAGGAAAAATATTTTCCTGTCCCTGTTGGTTGCGTCCGTGCTCGGCACTCTCAGCTTCCTGGTGCTGAGGAGGAGTCAACCTGTCGAGGAGATGCTCTCTGAAGAGGAAGGACAGTCGCTGCTCTCAACCCGCATGATGTAAATGAACACAACATTAGACAAAAGCAAAATTTTCACTCAGATTGTTTGGGTTGAAAGTGGCTAGAAAAGCTTAAAAAGAAAAAAATGTAGACTGTGTCTCATGCCTAAAATGCATGCAAACAACTTTAAAAGGATTTAACAAAATAGGTCAATGCATATAAATTTATATATGTATATATAGCATTTTCATTGCTGTTGGGGGGAAAAATGAGTCAAACTAGAAACTACTAATAACCAAGATTTTTCTTACTGCTACCATGGACAGGTAACTGTTGTAGTTTTTTCTTAAGGGATTTACTGGTTTTAAAAAAAGGTTAACTTAATTACACAATAAAAAATAACGGTTTATTTCCTCGAAAAGTAACTTCAATTGCTTGAACTCTATCTTTAGTTCTGGAACTGTTTTGTTAAATTACAGGAGCTGATCAGTATTAATTCTGATCTGCAATTACTTAAAAAAGTGCTCTTAAAGCCCTGATCCAAAATTTACGGATACATTATCAGGACATCATGATGTTTTTTAGCACTCAAAAATAATGATTAGAATAGATTTTAAAAAATGTCATCACGATGTGTTTGAAGACAATTACAGCAAATAAATTATGTTTTTTGTTTAGTAAAAAAAGAGAAAATTTGCTGCTGCTTGGAGGTTGGATTTGTTCATTTTCAATCACCTAAAATAGATGTAATCTTGAAGTAAAATGAACATTGCAAGTGTTTTTCTAAAGTGTTATTTTGTTTTAATTTTATATCAAACTTAATCAAGGCTGTTTGAAGATTTTTTTATTACTTAAAATTAAAGGAAGTATTTTTAGGAATAAAAAAAAAAATAGTTTTCTTCTATTCTGTGTTTCTTTGTTGCTGTTCTTGTAAGAAATTTGTTTTTCCCACAAGGCTTCCCCCCGCCTCTTATCACCTTTTCCAAAGATGTCCACTGTGCTACCTTCTTGAATAGGGGTATTAAATGCCTAAATAAAATATTAAAAACAAATGAAAAGGTTAATTACTAAACTAACTTGACAGTTGAATGATAATTTAATACAAAGTATTTTATCATAATGTGGTGGCAGACAGTCACTTTTTTGGTATTTTTTTGATTAAATATTTGGCACACTAAACAAAATAAAAGATGTTTTTGATGCAGGGATTCACAAACTCTTTCTGTCTATGACCAAAGCAACAGTGCCAAAGGTTTGGGATCTTTTCTGTCCTTGGATGGCATTGAAGTAATCAATAATATACTGTTTGTTCAGCTTTTCGCACAGAGACCTCTCCAAACATTGAATTAAAAGTTTCACAAAAACACAATAAATTTAGCAAGTTATTTTACATGGTAATTTATTGTCTAAGAAGTGTCAGAAGCAGAATACAAGGGATATCTGACCAGTTATTGTGAAAGTATTTACGTAAAATATGACCACATGTTGATAAAACCATGTTGTTGGGTCAGATTGATGCTGAAATAACGTTATCAGTGAAAACAACTTTAATTGTACATTTTCACATGACAGAAATGATTCTGAAATCATTTTAAAAATTCTTAGCTTTTTGATAGGCATCATGTGGCCCCTCCGTTTAGTGTCCTGTGGCACCTTTAGGGGTCCCAACTTCCATTTTGGGAACCAAAATGGAAGTTTATGATACCTTTGTCACTATCTGATGTTTTTTGATCCAAACATGTCTTCTGCCGTTTCCACTCCAGTAATGATCATACTACAAAACGGCAGCACCAACAAATCTGCACAACTCCTTTTAAGATAATCCATCTTCAAAAACAAGTTTTAAAAGACAACTCAGTGTTGCCATTCTGCATTACCGCCGTGTACAGAAAAATGGAGACAACTACTTCTCCCCAGATAATTATGGTTTTGTCAAAGTCAAGCCTCATGATGGGATTTTTTTTACAAATAGGGGGCAATCAGGTGGATTTGAGGGCTTTTTTTGAGAGTGACAGAGATGAAATGCCACATAACCTTCAGCCTTGGTTTTGATATGATTTTTAGTCAGATTACCATTTCTGGAATGGCAAAGTTTGCCTTAAATCAAAATATGGAAATACATCAAAATGTATTTAACCACATGGACTCCTAAAAAGAGGAAAGTATGTACACAGATGCAAGTGAAGAATTATCTGAAAGCTCTGTGAACAACACAATAAGACTAAAATTAGAGGATCAAACAGACAGCTTGTTTTCAGCAAAACCTGTTCCCTCAGCCTCTATCTGACAATACTCTGGCAGCATATTGTGTTCAGATACTGTTTGGGGATCTCTCAGATGCAGGTATTTTTGTTTTTGCTTTTTGTCTGAGTTAGTGTCCAACAGCACAACAGTAAATCCCACAGGGAGCCATTATTCGCTGTGTAACAAACTTTTCTAAGCTGTGTTTGAGTTTGTGATTATTATTCAGCTATAATGTGTTTACTGTAAAGAACTTCAAATGTCTTTCAGTTTTTGTTTGTGCAGTTTAACTCATCCATTAATGTCTCTTTTGCAGAAGTTAAACTTATGATTTTGCTCTGTTTCTTGTTGTTTAGGTGTAAACACAGAGCAAACACTGCTGTACAGGACGCAAAGTCAGAGCTGAGTAAGTTTCATCCATGATTAGTAGATTTACATTCTTTGGTCATACAGTTCAAAATGAACCTTTTACCATTTTTATTTAGAAAAATGTTACATTGTATTTTCACATTCATCTCAGTCATTTTGGAGGGATTTCTTACTATTCAAGCAGCTTCTTAAGCTCTCTCTCACACTTTCTCCCCCTTGCAGTAGAGCCTCACTTGTAACACTGTCCTGTTTCTGATATGTTGATTTCAACAACAGGACATAATTCATAAGGCCAAAATTTGTGCTTGCAACCAAATAGGACAAGGAAGACTGAACTGGAGGACCCAGTTCAGTCTTCCTTGTCCTAACCCTAACCCTAACCCTTCACAAACTTTTTTTTGTATTCCACACTTCATGATGCACAAGCTTGATGCATCTGAATGACTCTGTTAGGAGTGGATGGACTGAATTAATAACTATAAAATCATCTTTACTACCTAATAACGCTAATGTTTTGTCTCATTTTAAGAAACTTTGTATTGAAGAGAAGAGTAAATGCTCTGGACTCTGTTTGCGGGGATTGTGTACATGGCCATTTTTAACAGTTAACAGATAAAAAAATCATATCTAAAAATGACCTTTACTTGGGATTTTGTGTTTGTTTATTTGCATATAACACCACAGGTCTAGAGATAATGAATAAAAGAAATAGCTATAGTTCAAAATTCATACTTTATTTTAAGTCTGCTAGTATAATGCATCAAAGTATCTGCCAACCAGCCATAATTTAGACTTGAAAGGATAAATGTTTTTATTGATATCTCCCATAATGCACAGCACTAAAGAGGAGCTAGGAAAAACCTGTAAAGAAAACTTGTAACCTTTACAGTTTTTGGGGTACATTTTAAAGTGCTGTTTTCAGGATTTTTTTGTTTTTAATTTATATTTTAATCGTGACCTATTGAGGGACTGGAGATGTAAATTAGCTTTAAGCTAACTCTGGAACCTGCATCAAATGGAAACATTTATGTTTGAAATTGTACATGGTTTCTAAATAAATTAATTGAATTAAAGTTTAGTCTTGTAGGTAGCCAACTGGCTGCTTAATGGTGACAAAATAATGGATGCCTGGACCATAAATTTGTCCTCTCATATTAGTCTCTATTGAATTGAAATTTATCAGAGGTAATTCCCTTGAGATGTGGTCTCTTGTTTTCAATGGGGTCTTCTTCTCTATATGGTTGTAAAGATAGTTATTATGATGGTATAATCAATAAAAACAATGGCTAGAGAGATTGTTCTAATATCAACATTAACAGCTAATGATAATAAGACGTAGAACACTGATGTTGCGTCATATAACAGCATTTAGTTGAACTGCAGTTAAATTGGGGTAAATCAATCTCAAAAAGAGAATTAATGTTAAATGACGTAATTTCTGTTAAAAGGTGATGCTGTCATGGTGTATCCTCTGACCTACGAGGCTGGGCTATTAAAAAAATGAGGCTGCCCTTATGATGATAAAACCACGTGATTCACAGTCACACTGTCATATATTAATGATTGGGTGTTCATGCACAACTGCTGTAAGTTTCCAAAAAGTGATGTTTTTAGGTCACAGCTAGTTGGTGATTGAAGTGCACTTGTTTTTGCCAAGGCATCAAAACATGATTAGCTTACACATTAAGAAACTCATTTGAGACAACTTTGTGGAGACATTTTGAAACAAACTAAAGGAAAACTATTTTTTTAAGAAGGAGTGATTACATGCAATGAAACTTGGGTCTTCCAATACAATCTTGAGACAAAACAGCAGTCAGTGCATTGAAAAACACCATCGTCACCAAGGATGACAAAGCAACCAAGTCAAAGTTCAAGGCCATGCTGATTGTTTTCTTTGATATCAAGGGTATTATTTTGGAGAAGTGGGGCTCAGAGGGGTCAGGAGCGAATCAACACTATTATAAACAGGTTCTAGAAAAACTCCAAAGTAAAAGACCACAGTTGTGGAAAAATGGTTTCTTTTGTCATCAAGACAGCGCGTCAGCTCACACTGTGCTCTCTGTAGAGCAGTTTCTGGCTCAAAAACAGATCACAGAACTTGATCAACCTCCCTGTTTACCTGATCTAGCTTCGTGTGACTTTTTTCTAAGTTCAAATCTGTGCTCAAAGAAACACATTTTGATTCTGTGTTAAAGTTAAAAAAAAAATGACAGAGGTTCTGGGACAACTGTCTAAATAAAACCTGATACACTACATTGACCAAAATGCAGCAGTGTGTTGTTGCTGAAAGGAACATTGAAGAAGAAAGAAATTGAAAAATATCTTTTCCCAATAAAATTGTATTACAGCATTAGTCTCATTTTTGATAGCTGTACCTCTTACAGATAAAGCTCTCCCTCATGTTTATTCTCACTCTCCATACATTTCGTAGCCACTAGCTTTCTACACTTTTCACCTTTTAGTCTGTGTCTAGCGAGAAGGTTCGTTTTTCCTCATCTGGATAAAAATCTATCACAGAGCAAGCAAAAACTGCCAGTGCAAGACTTTCCTTTACGATCACATCTTGTTAATCATGAAAACCTGGCTGTACTTCCAGCTCGCTGTTGGTGCAGCCTGAAGTAGCTCTGATGATCAGATAAGTTTTTGTCTTGAACGCATCTTTACACATGCCTGGAAAGTATCATGCTTATCAAAGATTCACAGGGATTTGAGTCAAGAGGGGGAACTCTAGCATGTGTAAACAAACACAGGGGTACGGCTTGCTTTAAAGGGATAGTTTTGCATCTTTATTTGAGCTCAGCACAATGGCAAAAAGATGTTTAACAACAAAAGACCTCCATTGAAATCAATGTACTTTCATGGCATGGTCATGTGATGCTTTAAGACTCCCTCAGATGTATTTTAGCATCAAGCCTTCATCAGGAAGTCAGGCAAACCGATGCTAGGCCGTAGTAGGCCCTTTTTGAAACGGTGCTCACCTAAACAGCAAAGCACCACTTCAAAAGGGCCTTCTGTGGTCTGTCTTCTGTTTGCTTGACTTCCTAATGAAGACCAAAGAAGCACTTCTGTCCTTTGTTAGAAAAGAATACCCATTTGTTTGGAATATATGTGTTTATTAACAATTCAAATGTATGTCCATCTGTTAAGAAACCATCCTGCAGCTTCTGAAGGCTAAAACCATACTCCTCCTGAGTCCCTGCATGGCGTACAGTGGTAAGTCTTGTGGTGAATACATTCATATGATAAGTGTCGCAGCCTCAGGTGATGGTTCACACAGCAATGACTCCTTGTTCTGCAGGCCTGGAGCTTTCTTTCTACAGCGGAGTGTACGGGACATGCATTGGGGCAACGACGCACTTTGGGGATGTAGGAAAAGGCTTGATTGGGATCTCTGGGATTATAGTGGGAGTTGGAGAAATTGTGGGTAAGTTTGTATCCAGATTTCAGATTTCGATTGGCTAAAGTAATTACTGATTATGTCAGAAGTTAGGATCTGTTTCCTTTTTTGGACAAAGAAAACAATTTCTGTACTAACGTAAAAGTACTGATTTTATATTTTGCCAGTCAAGTGAAAGTTGCAAAGTGATATTATTTAGTGAATAAGCACTACTTGCTTTCAAGAATACTTAAGTATTCAAGGTACTTAAAAAAAAATTCACATCAAGATCGCATGGTTGTACATTCTGCTGCTTTGATAATTTAGAATTTTTAAACTCATATGCTCCAAATAAAAAAGATAAAAATAAACTGATGACCATGAAAAATATCAGCCAGGCTTTACACTGCGAAAAACATTCACACTCTTAACAGCCATTTCAGGAGGATCAGGTCCTCTTGAACCCTGCAATATTGCAGCATGTTCTTAGGGCCCTAACACACTGGATACATGAGTCTGAAGAGCTTGCCAGCTCTGGTTTGCAACACTACAGACCTTTCACAGTGCCTTTGTGCAAAAGTGCAGCAATTACACCATGGAACATTTACATTGATTCTGTGAGGGTGTAATGTCTGTGTCAATTCACAGTGCAATATGGCTTGGATATGTGCAGCATGGTGCATGCTCCCCATGTAGCAGATGAAGGCAGAAAAACTCACTCACAGTGCTTCCGTCTCCTGCCGAGTCCATGTTTCCCCCTCTCTCCAACATCGCATCTTTGATAGAGCCTACTGCGCTGGAGTAAATGGGGTGGTCAACTCTTTCCCCAATTCTGTCTCTGCAATGTTCAGAGTGGGGGCAAAGTATCACAGGAATAAATATAACAGCTTGAGATGGCAGCGTGAATGGGGCTTATGGCTTTCAGACCTGGTGTGTGTGTATGTTACATTTCAGCAGTGTCCTCCTGCTGCCATAGCTGTCTCTCTCTGTGAATTCGAAAGAGTTTCTACAAACACAATCAATCTCAGCATTGATTCATTGAATGACTGACCCAAGAAACCTGCAGAATAAAAGCAGTCTGTACAACCAAAGGGATTTAATTCCTAAAAATGGGAAACTGCACTTTTATTTTGATAGGCACAGACAGGAAGTGTAAGTAAAATATTTCTACCTTGTCTGCGATATTTTCTGCCAATGTGGACATACAAATCTACTAAGACAAGGTAAATGTGGTTCTCTATTTTCATTTTCCTGTCCTGCGTCACTTAAACCCCATTGCCCCCCCCCCCCCCCCCAAAAAAAAAAAAAAAAAAGAAGGGCCGGGACCTCTAAATGTCCTCTCTGTCAGCCAGACTAATCCAGTCTGACAAGTCCAGTCTGATATGTGTGGTGCATACATGCAAGAGAAATGCTATCATTTTCTAAATGATTTACTTGTTTTTCTGACCTGAAAATACTTCTAAATGATGACTGTCAGACTAATGTGTTTACATGCACATTTTAAAATGCTAGTTTAATTTGGACAAATTCTGAAATTTACTGATACTTTGTTTTCCTAAGTGCATGTACACTTATTGACTGTGGATGAGGAAAAGGGGGAAAGATGGCCATAACACCTTGAATAGTTATCTTACTTTTACGGGGATGAAAGCTGAATCCCTGCTCTTTCTGTCTTCCTGTACCTTATGGATCTGAATGCTGCTCAGCAGAGTGACATGAAATGTTTGGAACATACCTGCACCAACAAGCTCATTTTATTTTAGGCATGGGTAGCATAAAATCTCCTGATCTGATTAGTCATAACTACACATGACCGCAACGTATGTCCTTATTTTTTAAGGATGGAATTTTAGGTGTAAAATAACATTTAGAAGCAAATATAAATCAATGGAAGTATAAGAAAGGAAAGATTACCGTCTCCTAGACATTAAGATTGGGCTAGCTGCACAAGTGGGTGGGCCCAGGCCCTTAAGGCCCAGCTATAATGATAAACCTGGTTTTCATTTCTCTATCAGAGCATATTTAGGTTATGTAGCATCTCAGAAGGTCACTGTTGTGCTTTCTGTTTAGGTGGAGGCTTATTTGGTTTGGTGTGTAAGAACAGTCGCTTTAGACGGACCTCTGTGGTGTTCCTGGGAATGGTCGTCCATTTTGTGGCTTTCTATTTGATATTCCTCAACATTCCAAGTGATGCTCCAGTCGTTCTGAAAACCACCACCCAAATGAGCCCATATCTGACTCCAAGGTAATCCTTTTTATCTTACAATAAGAGTAAATAATTCAAAGACTGGCACTGATGTATTTTTGTTTTAATAAGCACTCTTTCTCTTTCAGTATATCCATCACCCTGCTATGCAGCTTCTTGCTTGGACTTGGGGACAGCTGCTTCAACACACAGCTGTACAGCATATTAGGCCGTGTTTATGCTGAACAAAGCACGCCCGCTTTTGCCATCTTCAAATTCATCCAGGTAATCCGGTGCTGCAGATTCTCTGACAATGTTAGCAAAGCTAAGTTAAAGTGTTGTTTTGTCAAGCATGAAATAAATTCACCTGAAACCTCATTAAAGAGGAGAAGAATAAAACTCCCACACAGCTTTTAATCTCTGTCTTTGCTCCCTGAGATATTGGTCGCTAACAAGAACTAAACCCTGGATATTGTGTAATTTTCTCAATGCTAGACTGAAAATTGGATTGCAGTCTTTGTTGGCCTCAGAATACATATGTACTCTGAATTTGTGTTGTCCATGCCTTTAAAGAAAAATCAAAACTTTGTATGCATCACTGCAGTCATGATGCAAGCTTTAACAACAGAGAGCAGGGAATCCTTTAAACATTTAGCAGTATTGGGCATTGACTGACAGCATTAAACTTGACATTTTTGGGAAAAATAGTTCACAATGTAGAACTTAAAGGGCCCAGTCTAGATTTTTCTAAAAATACCCAAACATTTGAATACTAATGTCGTCATTGAGTAACATTGTGCAAACATAGAAATAAAAAGTATTTATTTGCCCTTGTTTTATCCACACGTACATTATAATTAATGTTCTGACCCCCATCCTATCTTAGAAAAATAAGAGCAAATAAGTGGTATCTTCTACGTAAATTTCTTTGAAGACTCAGATACAAGATTTAATACCAGTGTTACAATTTAAAGTTCTACAAAGCCCTCATTGACTGTTACACAAATCCCACCTCATGTATAAACTGTAGTGAAACTTGTGGGTAATGATGGATAGTGGATGTTTTGGCACAACAGAAAGAACACATGAATGCCACTTTTCGCTTTCTCTATTTATTTCTATTTTTTCTGTACCAGTCACTAATACGTGGAGTTCAAGCATCTTTTCATTCATTAAAATGATTTCTGCATCAGGTGGTTAATTTTTTATTGTCCTCTTTCAGGCTGTTGCTGTAGTCCTTTTTACTGAAATCCTCTGATCAGCCGGCTCATTATTGAACGTTTTCATTCAGTTTGACTGTTTATGGTTAAAAGTGTTTGTTCAGAGGGAGGAGGGTCTGGATGCTGGTCCATGTGTACACATTTCCAAGTGGATTATGATTTTTAAAGAGAACACTGCATGAAGGTTTGTGTGCGTGGTTTTATAAATCTGAATAATTTTGTTTGCATGCCAGTTTCAGATACTTGGCACACATACATGTCACACTCTAAGAATGGATTATACGCAGTATTTTCTAAAAGAGACCCCTGATCTCTGTCACTGTGGCTGATGTTCAGGCTTATACAACCCCACTTCAAACATCCAGAACTATCCCCGAGGTTGTATTTGTTTGCACTGAGGTGTTCCTAAGCTGACAACTACTAGTTTTGGATTCCCACTTAATCCTGTCCCTCTTTATCAGTCTGTCTTTGCAGCCGTGGCGTTCTTCTACAGTGGATACCTCCTGCTCATGTGGCAGCTCCTGATGATGGTCGTCCTGGGCTTTGCTGGAACGCTCTGCTTCTTTGTTGTGGAGAGGATGCAGAACTTCTCAACTGATTCACCAGAGGAATAGAAAAGAAGTCTTCTACTTTGCCAGCATGAATCATTTTCCTGGACAGATACGAGCTGGTAGGCAGTCAGACTGTCAGGCTATGTTAGAATGTTTTAGTGAAGGTAATAAAAACATTAAAACAAAAATAACACCAAGCTGCCTTAAAAAGATGTGATAGTGGGTCATGGTGGTCACTCAGACTGAACCCTAATGTCCTGCTTATGCAATAGTAAACAGTATCATTAATTATTTACATTATTTTCTGTTGCACATTTGCACTGTTGGTTTTACTGTAGGATGTTCAGAGTAACCACACACATTATCTCAAACTTTGCTTCAGCTCAGGTTTGTTATTAAAGACATTAATATTGTTTAAACTATTTTATGTATGTAATGCTATTACTTTCTTAGTTTTGAAGCTGTTTATAGTTTGTCAGAATGAGGAAATAATGCATATTTGTATCTTGTTTCACTAATTATTGCCTGGCAATCACTGTGTTTAACATTTTTTGTACATTTTGCATGTTTTTAGTGTTTTTATATCATCATTTTGAGAACTTTTGTCAAATAAAAACTTGAGAATTTTGGATGTGTGACAGTTTTATTGGAACTTGTATTGTTTTGTAGAAAGGGCCAAGCATTATGAAAAAAAATGAGGAAAAAGACTGAGAAAAAGCTGATAGTTCAAGAATAAAGTTTAAGTAGGCCTGATATGTTGTGAATTAAGTCAAAGTGATGTTCGTACATAGACATTTGCTTCTGTTAAAGTCAACAGGCATGTACCCCTCTATTTATAGGTCTATGCACATGCTGTACCTGTACCTCTCTTTCTCTCTCTATCTATCTATCTGTATCTCTATATATATATATATATATATATATATATATAGAGTGAGAGAGAGATAGAGATATAGATATATGTACAGTATTCTTCAGTTATTTAAACATTTGTCCCTGCACACATGCTGTTAATTTAGAAACTATTTAAGGCAATACACATTTACTTCTGTTTTTATACATTAGCCACTTCTCAAATTGGTTGATTTAAACCCCATTTCAGCCCATGCACACAACTCTCTGTCCATTTGTTCTTTAGTACATGCAAAATGAATCTTTTATGAACTTAAGTGTATGCCTCTATTCTTCTCTTTATGTATCCAGTACTTTATTTCATGCACACATTCTTATGGTATTTTACTTATACAAATACTTTTCCCTGCACACATAGTTGCGTTCATTTAAACACGACTTAAGTCCATGAACATTAATCAGCTGTAGTCTGTTTTTAGTCCCTGCAAACACACCTCTGTTCATACCTTACTTTGATACATGCACAAATATTTCTTTATACATAGCTGTTTCCACTGAGGACATTTATCTTAGTTTAAACACTACTTAAGTCCATGCACATACACTCTTATTAAAAATACCTTATATATACCTTAACAAAAAAAAAAAAAATTCAACACAACTTAGGTCTGAGTTTTCAGTCCTTGGACACTTACCTCTGTTCATTTATATGCTCTATTTTGTGCACAAATACTTATTAATATATTTAAGACTGTAGTCCATGCAAACACAGGTCAAATAAATTCAATACATGACTTAGGTTCCTGCATACTGTATATACTTCTGTTTATATATACACCATTTAAGTCTGTGCATACATACCTCTGTTCATGTACACTACTTTTGTCCCTGTTACTTCTTTTTATACACTGCTTTGGTCCATGGCTATATACAGTACTTCTGTTCTTCAGGTTCTTGCTCACATAGTTCTATAAATTAACACTACTGTAGTCCATGCAGATATACTTCTCTTTATTGATACAATGGTCTGTGCCCAAATACTTTTGTAATTTATACACCCCTTAAGTTCATACTCATAACATTTTTGTTAATATCATAACTTGGGTCCCTGTACACATATTGTCGTTACTTTTTTAAATACATAACACCATGCTCATATAAAACTAATCCTTTAAACCTCAGTTTAGTCAATGAACACAAACTGTTGTGTGTTTACACATTACTGTTGTGCATGCGCAAAGGCATGCTGCACGTCCACGCACGCTTCTGTTCATTAAAGCATTACTCACATGCACTTCAGTACATGCACGTTATGTCTCTGATTATTGTATATCGTTACAAATCTCAAGAAATGAAAAATAAAATGCTCGCTACTGAATAAATAAATATTAATTGTCCTGATAACAAATAATTTTTTTTTTTGGTATTTTCATGGGTAAAATGTCATAAATGCCACTCACCAACAAGTCTTGTTCATCTTTTTATGTATCCACTACTTTAACCCATGCACATTAACTTCTATCTATCTATCTATCTATCTATCTATCTATCTATCTATCTATCTATCTATCTATCTATCTATCTATCTATCTATCTATCTATCTATCTATCTTTTAGAACCTATCTATGTTTTTTTTTTAAAGTTAAGTTAAAGAAAGTCAATAATAACATAAATAAGGCAAAGTCTTACTTCCTTTGCCGGACCTTGATACGCTCTTGTCATTCTGAAATACAGCTAACCTCATAATTATTTAAACACTCCTGTATTAAGGAGTTTAAAATAACATGGTGTACATGCAAAAAACAGCCAAGGCCACTAAACACCTGACATGAACAGTTTCATTGATAAACAAATGTTTTAATAAAGGAATATTTACAGAGGTTGTGATTATTGACCAAGCTGCCTCTGACCAGTCGATGAGATAAATTAAATTTTATGATCCTTGACTGACCTCAGTTGCTCAGACACTCCTGACATTTAGATAATGTATGAAATATTTCTGGAAGGAGCCACTAGTATGGGCCAGTTCCAGATTTGAGTGGACCACGGGTTTAATCACAGCACGGTATCAAATATACAAACATCCAGGAGTCACTTTACTGTCTCACAACAACAATTCAAGTCTGCCAGATTTAGTCCTGTTTGGCTGGATTTATTCAAAAATCCATGCAGCCATTAATCAGAAGAAGAGCAGGAGGAGAGGGTCGAGGTGAGAGAGAGGGTTATAGGCCCAGAGGTCTCACACTTCACTGGTAATTGAGTATTGATCACATTATAATGAGTGTAAGCAGTTTTGTGTGATCTTAAGTCAATTGTGCCACTAATCTGACAACAACAAAGCAGTGATGAGCAAAGTGAAGTATAACAAGTTTACTCACAAATTAGAGTCATGCAGGCTTTAGAGAGCAGTAAGTATGTTTGGATATGTCTACAACCTGAACACAGCACTTCTGATGCATCACAATGCTTAAAGGCTGCATTCACACCTCAAGTCACAATGCTTAAGTCTGAATTTTTTGCTCAGATCATATTTTTTTTGGTTTGTCAGTGATTCTCAACTGGTGGGTCCCTTTTTCAGTGGGTCACGAGCCCTTGCCTGAGCAAGAAAATGTTAGGAAAAACACCCTGTGCTTTTATTCTGAAGTGGATTTTGAATGCAGTGGAGTGCTGTCTGTTCACACTCCTTAACAATGGGTGGCTTTAATACCCTATAATGCTAATTGACATGTTTTAATTTTTCATGTTTGTGCATGAACACACCTTAAAGTCTGTTAAAAAAACCTGAAGTTACTTAAGTGTTTTGTATGATCAATGCTTTATTCAGTGCTACTGATTGAATATTAATAATACAGGGATGTTCAGTATGTATCCACTGATGCATGGTTATCACATCTACAGTTAGATTTACAAAAATCTGATTAATTCATCTTTTAGACAGAGAGCATGAATCAGCAAAACTTGACCAAAATCCCTCAAAGCATTCTTAAAATATTGCATTAAAAAAAGGATGACAGAAGGTCCTCGGCCTTGACCTTTGACTTATGGTGTCCAACATCAATCAGTTCATTGCTAGCCTATTAAAGCCATTAGTATATAGTTTGAGGAACATCCCTTAAAGCACTCTTATGAAGTAGTTTATTGTGTTCACAAGCAAAAGTTGAACATGGAGCGCTACGACCTTGACATTTCAACCCTGTCCTGCAAAACTGAATTAGGTAACTCTTTGTAAGAGGGGACATCTGCAAATTTTGATTAAAAAAATCAGTTTTGTTTTTGAGGTGTTGCATCCAAAGCAAAAGATGACACTGGGGCTCTCTGACCTGGACCATTGCTCTGTGACCTTTAATCAATACAAACCTGAATGAGAGTGGTCATTTGAGCAAAGTTCAAAGAAAATCAATTTAAGTTAAGAGATATTGTATCAAAAACAGAAAGATGACCCCAAGGCATCTTTAACTTCACCTTTGACCCAAGACCTCCAGAATGTCTTCAGTTCTTTGATAAGTCAGAGTGGATTTATGTGCAACGTTCAAAGAAATTAATCTTAAATATTTTTAAATATCTTCACAAGATCACATTGACAAGCAAAGGATAATCATGTGGCTTTATGATCATGACCTTTGTTCTATGACCACCAACATCTAATTAGCTAGACCTTGATTTTTAGGAGGAAATTTGAGCAAAGTTTATTGAAATTCCCTCAAAAAAGTTCATTAGATATTGCATGTAAAAGAATGGGCTTATATGAGCAGAGAACTTGAAAACATTGCTTCAGGACTTAAAATCATATTCCGGTCACTTTGGCCTCAAAAAATGTTTCTTATTTGAAGGCAGCCCTATGTGTGGAAAAATAAACATCGTTACCCAAACATGGTAAAAAACAAAAAAACAAACAACAACAACAACAACAAAAAGGCCCTTCTGGAGAATATGTGGTTTGAGTTGATTTTGGTGTCTCCTGTGGTCAAAACTGTGCACCTGATCTCTTAGTTGATGTTGTACCATATATATTTTTAGCACAGTTTTTTTGTAAATCTATTCCTGCATTTAAAAACCTTTTTCAACATTTTGAGAAAGGCCTTGGTGTAGGTTTGTGCTTGGGGAACACTTCTACAGTAAATTATTTGTTCTGAATATTTTATGTCTACAACAAATTCTGATACTTTATCTCAATCAGTCTTATGTATTGGGTTTAATTTTGTATTTCAGATTTCTTTAAGAGAGATTTTTATTTGACTAAAATGTAACAAACCAGAGTGATAATAACAATCTACTCAGCCACACAATACTCATTGTACAAGCACCATGTTGCTGCCAGACCATCCGTGTATTTCGAAGCAGCCATTGTAAAGCCCAAAAAAGGTTTGATAAAGACTACCTCACTCAACATGCCATCTTTTGTCCAGGATTTTTTTTCTGCCACAGAATAGATCTTTTTATCTGATTCAATGGCCTCAATTAAAAACAGAACTGAAGATGTCTTGAGACTTTTTTCATGGAAGTACAAGAACCCTGTTTTGTGTCTCTTACACCTTCGGCACTTAAACCAAGTATCCTGTAGCACATTTGTACAATAGCCCTATGTGGGCATGCGTCCATGCGTATTATTTACTCCACGTTTACATGGTAACAAGCCATTGAAAACCATTTTCTGGTGGTATTATCTCCGCTAAATTATCCTGTACTCCCAGACTTATGAAAAAACACAGAATTGTGATTAACTTACCATATTGATGTCCTTAAAGCCAGCATGGCATGTTGTTGTCTGGCCTATTACCATGAAAAACCTATTGTTTTCATTTCCAATGGGAGAAATTATAAAAAAACAAGCACTATTAACTTGAGATAATTAGATCAATTAATCTATTTTAATGGGAAAATCAACATCCCTTTCTAAAAGTCATGGGGAAGAGTTGTGATTGGAAGAAAATTCAATCTAAATTACGACCAAGAAAAATCAGTCTGCTTATCCTGGAATGAAGGGAAAAGTAATTTAAAAGCTTATCTTAAGAAAAACTTGAGATGATTTGTATTAACTGTAAAATTATTTAAATTGAAAGTATTGTTGTGTGTCAGATGTTATATCTTCCTTGACTTTTGGACAGTGATTTCTTTTTCATATTTAATAGTAACAGCATAACATTATCAATTAGGTTAGGGGCACACTGAATCAAATTTTCTTGAATTGTTTTTCACCCTCACAAAAATTCAGCCTTGATTTCCCAGAACACCTCTTCAGCTAAGTGTTAATCTGGCTGATAATATGAATGCGTACATCACTTCAACATCATGGTCTTAATCACAGTGCTTGATTGAAATGGACCTTTGGGGGGAAAGGCTGTTTTTTTGTCATGTGTTTTAAATCCAGCACACAAGCAGCTGTCTCTAAAGGGATTTTGGTGTAAAACACAAGTCCTTGTGTCATGGCGTCTTAGCAGTGAGACAGTTTTCCTTTAGTGCCCAAAGGATTAATTCATTCATTAACTTGTTACCATGCTCTGTCACTTTAACTAGAGCCCCATGTTTATTAGCAGATTTTTGTACCTGTAGCTCCCTTGGTTATTAAATCTGAAGACTTGCCTCATTTCCATGAATTATGGAAATCACACATGTGAGGATGTTTGTAGGTATGAGGGTGAAAATACAATTAAATAAGCCAATTTGAAAAGAGAAACACATCCTATCAAATTAGATGGCTAACAACCCTCTGTTAATGATATGCGGGATGAAACGAGCATACACAGTTTGAATTGCTCATTTGTTTGTTGTGTTTTTTTTTCCCCCCTCCTGCGGGTGGCTTTCCACACAATAGATTTTGCTGCACTCATCAGCGGCACAATTAAACTAATCATTCAGCAGTGTGTGTTCATTGTTCACGGATCAAAGGTTTGTGTGATCACTGCTTGTCACAAGATTTATGAAAATTAGCATCTCATTAGTTATAAAACTCCAAATTCAATCCCTCCATAGCACCACCGAACAAGCGACAAATATACTTTTTGATGGATGTGCGAGTCAGGACATCAATGCAGGGGTCTTGGGGGGGCAGCATCCACTAAATAATGCACAAGTCAAACTATCAGCTCTAATAACACTTTAACTTTTGTATACCTCATTTAATAGAGTGCATGGAAGTAGTGCAACAGTGTTTATGATCTTTTTTTTTTGCCCGTTTACTGTGGTCTGTATCTTGCGTAAATCATAAAGCCCTTGTTATCAAACTCAGCATGTTCTGTATTTTCATCTAAGTGCATACATAGAGGTGAAGTGGAGAAATTTTTGATGTGACTGGAGAAATCAAAGATGCAGACAGAAAGAATTATCTTGGCAAGCTCCAATCTACAGTAACTGTGAGCAAGCCAAAGCAGCATGCCCCAATCAGCGTCCTCTCCCAGCGTCAGCAGGGAGAGGTGGGAGCTACTAGCAAGACAGCAGTGACACAGGTACAAGGGCTGATTGATAAGTTTTGAGCCTCATATTTAAGGGTTTGACTTTTGGCAGAAACATTGCATTAGTTTTCAACATAATCCCCTTCAGTATCTATACACTTTTGCCAGTGATGTTTAAAGCCCCACTATGTAAGATTCAGGTTTGTCTGCTCTCGAGGGGCCTCTCTGGTCATTGGGTGTAATTGCACTGTCATAACACAGCACCTCACAGCAACGTGCATTTGTTGACATGCAGAGCCAGGAGAAGCGAGTCGAAGACATAGAAGAAATAGTGAAATAGTGAATGACCGAGCGTCACAGCACCATGAATATCTCCAGCAATCTGAGAAACTTGCCAGCAAATAACCACTGGTAGCATTCAGTGACAAAACAACATCCGCCAAGTTACACAAAGCATGCAATGCTATGGAGCAACCACCGACTGAAACCAAGTGTTAAACGGGGGAAAACCCGACGAAAACATAACTTACCTCTCCAGCAGTAACTTTGCAAGCTCGGCGTCCGTCTTGCAATTTTCCATCTCCCGATGCTCTCGCCACCGAGCAAAGTTGGCTCCAATGTTCATTCTAGTTTTGTTCCTTGCGTTGTCCGATAGTCTCTTTTTGGCCCTTGAATCTGGAGAAAGAGTCCTCCTCACACGCTTTGCGGATGCCATGGCTGCTACTACTACATGCAAAACACTGCTTCTTTAGCTGGAAGCCAAATCTCGCGTAGTGCCGTAAAGCAGTTTGCACTTCTCGCAGCATCTTGCGATATGTGTCCCCGTCACAGGAGCAAAAGTTACATAGCCCCTAAACAGAGCAGGGAAGCGCTGTGTGTGTGTGTGTGTGTGTGTGCTTGGGGGGCATTCTCTCTGTTTCAGCGCCGAGCTCCACTGAACAGACTTTGGAGAGAATATTTGAAGGCTCAAAAGATCTGCAGTGCTGCTTTAAGGGCCTCAATGCCACTTTTGAAGAAGTCCTTTTCTTGACCTTTCAGAAAGTCCTCCACTGCATGTATTATGTCATCATCTGACCAAAAGTGGGTACCGGAAATGGTCTTTTTCAATTTTGGAAATGAAAGTCTGATGGAGTGAGATCAGGCAAATAAGGTGGATGCTCAATCAATTCAAAGCCACAATCTTTAATGGCAGCCATGGAAATGACAGACTTGTGAACAGGGGCATTTTGTCCATTTTGCAGAAGTCACTTGCCTTGTTTACTTTAGAGTGCTACTTCTTCGACATAAACTGACCAAATGACACCAGTCTTCAGGTACACAGCTTTAAATAGTCAGGGAATAGTAGAGCTGAAAAAGGACATTCCTGCTTATCTTCTTCAATGCAAGGCTCACAACTTATCAATCAGCCCTCGTAGCAACCTCAAGGCTGTAAGTGGAGGCCCATGTGGAAATGCCAAAAGCTGTAGTACCTCGAGTGTCCTCTTGGGTGGCTGCACAGAAATGAAACCTTAACAATTGTATGCAGGGCAAAGATGTTTTTTTTACAGCCTAAATACATATCTTTACAGTCTAGCCTAAAAACTTTAACACATCTATATGCTCACACTGTGAGGGGTGAATAATTTTATATTATGCTTTCATAGAGGATTTATTGAGAATTTCTGGTTTTGGACATGTGGTGTCGCCATTGGTCAGATGGCCTTTAATCCTGTCTCAACACGGCCTTTCTGTCTGAGTAGATGGAGCTAAAATTTTGTTAAGATAGCTTGTGTAGTATGGTAGCATCCATTAGAGGGCATCAACAGTTTTCCAAAGGCTCCCATGACATGGCTTTGTCGAATTCTTTTACAGTCTATGGAAGTGACCTCTCCTACAGAGGTAAGCATAGATGCTAACAGCTTCTTTTGCTGTTTTATCAGATCTGGATTACATTTCTGTATCAAAAGAAAAATAACAACACTGTAAACTTCTCAAAAGGATTTTTTTGCTCCACTTCTGACATGTTTTGGTGAGAGTTTGTTCTAAGAAATGGCTTGTGGTTTGTATTTTACACTGCAACAGTAACACCCGCCTACCACATAATCTGGTAAGCCTGTAATGAATGTGACTGATGGAATGATTGTTCAGTCACCTGCTGGATATGCTATTAAAAAGTTCTGCTCATTCTCAAACACTTTCTATGGGCTCTTTCCTAGATGGACAAGTGAAATATATTGAACAGTCCATCTGGTGTGACAGGTTAGAGTAGTGCAGGAATAAGTCTTGAAGTGTCCAAGTGAGTTTTCATTTTCACACTTCCTGTTGCAACGTCTTAAAATCTGTGGGATTTTGAAGTTTCCCCAGATAAATGCCTGGAACAAGGATGAACAGATGCAGATAAAATGTATTTGATATTGGCCCCATTTTTTTTCAAAATAAGTTTCATTTAGTAATATTCATACAGATTGTTACAATTTTTCCCTTTTTTTTAACAATGAAAATAAAAAAGAAACCAATAAACAACAATTACATCAAAACCAACTTGCTTACCCCCACCCTTACCCCTCCCCAGGCATATATCCTTATAAGAATAATAAAGAAACCAAGGTCAAGAATAGTGGAACATAAATAAAATATCACAAGGTTATTCAGGCAAGGTTCTCAGTCTACATTAAGATGGAATTCGGTGCTTTTGACGTAAGACAGAAATGTGTCCCAAGTCTCCTCGAAAATCTTCTCAGATACCTCAGCAGCACCTCTTTAAAGGATAAGTTCGGTTTCTACAGCATTCACATAGTTTATAGAATGAAGTAGAACAATATACTCTGCCAGAAGGCTTTCCTGATCCAAACAGTGCTTCGGGAGATATTTAGATCCAAAATCGAGCGGCGGACATCTGTATAAATGGTAGCAGACGGGGCATCTGTAGCGTCGCTCCTAA
The DNA here is from genome assembly GCA_037902135.1 of Cetoscarus ocellatus. NCBI lineage: Eukaryota > Metazoa > Chordata > Actinopteri > Labriformes > Labridae > Cetoscarus > Cetoscarus ocellatus. The sequence goes on from JBAMNC010000720.1 coordinate 604,905, forward strand.
AACTGCATTAATCGTCCAAAAACTCATTAGTTTCACCACCATTTCATCATGGTCCGCTCGCGCTACCCCTCCATGACAGTCCGGTGTCACTCCACCCATGTTTTTGTGACTGTGCTGACCTCTGAACTGAAAAGTTTCTTGCCTCTGCGTCCTCCTTTCGATGAGCTCCTCATCTGTATACTCTGGCTCGAAACTGTAAGGACGCCCATCATATTCAAAGTTCTCGTCCACAACATCTTCATCCGATAGATATTCGTCCATTTTGCACAAAACTGGAAGAAGAAAGTTATTGTGTAGCCACCGCTCGCCGATGAAACAATGAGCCGTACTGCGCATGCGTGCAACCGGAAAGAAACTTTTCAGTTCCGAGGTCAGCACAGTCACAAAAACATGGATGGAGTGACGCCAGACTGTCGTGGAGGAGTAGCGCGAGCGGACCATGATGAAATGTTGGTGAAACTAATGAGTTTTTGGACGATTAATGCAGTTTTAGGAGCGGCTATACATGCCCTGTCTGCTACCATTTTACGGATGTCCGCTGCTCGATTTTGGATCTAAATATCTCCCGAAGCACTGTTTGGATCAGGTATATTGTACAGTATATTGTTCTACTTCATTCTGTAAACTATGTAAAAGCTGTAGAAACCGAACTTATCCTTTAATCCAGTCCACAAGTGTAGGTGGAGCTGAAGGCTTCCATCTTAACAGAATCAACCTCCTCGCCAGCAGGGTTGAGAAGGCAACCAGGTCCTTTTTATTTGAGGAAAGACAGGGTATAGAGGGCAACACACCGAATAGCGCAGTTAGGGCATTCGGAACAATAGATTTCCCTGTTACTTTGGATAATACAAGAAAAATTTGAGACCAATATGTATTTAAGGAAGAACAGTTCCAGAAGGTGTGCATATAATCAGCTGGTGCCAATTTGCACCGATCACAAAGAGAAGACACTGTATCATATATTTTGGCCAGCCTCACTTTAGTGTAATGGGCACGATGTAAAATTCTGCACTGAGTAAAGCAGTGTTTGGCACAAATAGAAGATTTGTGTACCCTCTGAAGAATATCCTCCCAAATACCATCTGGAATTCTTTGTCCCAAATCAGCCTCCCAAACCGTTTTAAGGGTATTTAAAGAAGAGTTTGATCTAATTCTATGAATATTAGAAAGAGTAACAGATATCGCACCCTTCAATGAAGAAAGAGGCACCAAGAAAATATCCAAGTCTGAGGGAGAAGGGAGGATAGGAAAATTTGCAGACAAGGAGCGAAAAAAACTACGGATTTGGAGGTATCTAAAAAAATGGTTTTGTGGTAATGAAAATTTTTCAGATAATTCTTGAAAAGATGCAAATGTTGAGTCTATATAGAGATCTTTAAAAGTTCTTAGACCCAGCCTACTCCACATAGAGAATGTACTGTCTAATAAGGTTGGAGGAAAGGCATGATTTGCTGAAATTGGAGCCCCGAGAGAAAAGGTTTGTAATCCAAAGAAGCGCCTAAATTGGGTCCAAATTTTAAGGCAGGAGGCAACAATAACATTTTTTGAGTAAGGGGAAGTAGAAGACAAAAGAGGTGAATACAATAAGGATTTCACTGACGCCGGATGAGCAGAATTTGCTTCAACAATCAGCCACAGTGGAGGATTCTCAATACTGTCATAACGAAGCCAGTAATTCAGGTTCTTTATGTTTACTGCCCAACAGTAAAATAAAATTTTTGGGAGAGCCATTCCACCTAACTCTTTCGGTCTTTGTAAGATCTGACAACACAACTTAGGTGGTTTTTTGTTCCAGATGAAATCTATAATAAGGCTATCTACTGTTTTGAAGAAGGAAAGAGGAAGCAAAATTGAAACGCACTGAAGTAGGTACAAATAAAGCGAGGAAGAATATTCATTTTAATGGAATTGATTCTAGCAGCAACAGAGAGTTTAAGTAACGACCATTTTTCGAAATCTTGCTTGATTTGAGTGAGCAGGGAGACAAAATTCATTTTATGAACATTAACCAATGTGTCAGCCACATATGCCCCTAGATAAACAAATCCTGAGTTAGATATTTTGAATGGGACATTTTTCAATGGATATTCCTTGGCTAATTTATTCACAGGAAAAATTTCACTCTTTCCCAAGTTTAATTTATATGCTGAGATCTCACTAAAAGTGTCTAAGATTAATAGGGCAGCTGGAATGGAGCGAGATAAATCAGACAAGAACAATAAAAGATCATCAGCGTAAAGCGCGACTTTCATCTCCACTCCATTTCTTATAATGCCACAAAGATCAGGGTGAGATTTTAAAGCAGCTGACAAAGGCTCCATAGCCATGGCAAATAAAAGAGGGCTTAACGGACACCCTTGCCTGGTGGAGCGAAACAATTGATAGTATCCTGAGTTTGTGCTATTTGTCCTAACAGAAGCTTGTGGAGATGAATACAATAATTTAACCCAAGAGATAAATTTTGCTCCAAGACCGAATTTTCGCAAAGTAAAAATCAGATAATCCCACTCTACTCTATCAAAAGCTTTTTCTGCATCAAGAGTTAACAGGGCTTCAGAAATAGTTTTTGAGGGAGGGTTATATACTACATTAAAAACTCTTCTAAGATTGAAAAAGAGAGTGTCTATTGATATTGGCCCCCTTTTGAATTCAAAATGGTTATTGTGTTTTACAGGGATGGTGTCTTACAACCTTCTAACAAGGAGTGCAATGCAATCATTACCTCTGCCAATGAGGTTATGTTTTTGTCTGTTTGTCTGTTGGTTTGCAAGATTACACTAAAACTACTGGACAGATTTTGTTGAAATTTTCAGGAGATGTTGTAATGGCCCAGCTTAAAAATGATTAGATTTTGGTGGCGACCCATATAACTGCCATTAGCAAACAATCATTTTTGCTCCATTACTGTCTAACTAATAATGATATCAATGTGATTCCGAGTGCTTGGTGTGGGTTTTCAGGGTCAAGGAATCAAATTATGATTCTAACTCTATCATGGAACTATGGCTTATAGACGTAACAGCAATATGTGAGCTACCTTGGCAGAAGTTTGTATGCTCCGAGTGCTTCCTAGTTTCAGACTGTTTTTTTTTTTTTTTAATAAAGGACAATATGATAGCCACAGCCATGGGCATCAACTTGATCAGAATAAATAAGTTAGGAGTATATTCTTGTAAACAAGAGGTCACAACATGACATTACCTGCCAGAAGTGTGGTAGTTGCTTCTTGGCTGAGCCGCAATACTCCATAACAGCTTGATAATAGCTTTTTATTCTTACCAATTATGTTCAAGCTCAAAAACTCTAGAAAATTGTTTGTTCCAGAAGATTATCATGATAAAAAAAAAAACAAAAAAACTTCTATTTGCCTTTGACCATATTATCAGCAATTATCCTAGAATACATCCAAAATCCAATGGACATTTAATCAAGGGAACCAGCATGGTGCTAACTTCCATGTTGGCCTACAAAAATTCATTATCCACAGTATATTTGCTGTTATCTACTGTGTGGTCCCATGATGGCAGCTTCAGCTGTGAATGTCCTCCAGGGTTAACACAGTGTCAACACAAAACTCAGTACACACAGAAGCAATGAGGCAGAGAAGAGAAGTCCACATCGCAGCAGTTATGTGCAGCAGAAAAGCCATTAAAAGGAGCACAGCCCTCCTGCTCTGTTTGTAAGCACATGGTGATATGGTGCAGTGAAGGACAAGCAAGAGCGAGTAAGTCTTTCATGATGCACTGGGATGAAGGGGAAAAACACACACAACCACACTGATCATTTATTCAAATAACTCAGAAATCTGTGGAAACTGAAGACTGCAGTCTCTCTTTTAATAGACTGCTGCTATGTCCAAAAGCTCCATGTGGGTCACACTGATTTCCTCACTTTCATTCCTGTCTATCATAAACAATACCTCCTCCATATAGACCATCTCTCTCTGAACTTCAAGTGTGATGTACTTGTGTTGAATGTCAAATGTCACTCAAATGGTGTAAGTTGCTCTTAATCCTTTAAGTATATAAGTCAGTCCCCCCAAGGAAATCACACATTGCATCAATCAATGCATATACAGCCAATTCTCGTGGTTCCTGCACAGCCTCGCGCTTTTGTCCAGTCACTGCAACTTTCCAAACTTTGGCAAATCATCCAAGTGCATCTCCCCTCCCAGTCTCATGTGCTAACATCAGATTTCAGACCGACATTCCTGTTGGAGCCTGAGAGAACATCACAACACAAATCAATGATGAAGTCTAAAAAAGCTGCTCCCTGATGTCTTGCATGAAATCAGGTAGCAAACTCCTCTTGCAACACACACATTTTTGGTGCAATGTGAATAATCTTCATCACTTCACAAGCTCCCTTCTACCCTAAAACAGGTCCCGGAGGATGGCTGTGTGTGGGTATGAGGACGTCAGCACAAGCAACAGATCAGAGACAGATCATGAGTGTGTGCACCATTGAATTGGACGTGTCCAAGTATGTGTCTTATGAGTTGAAGATGTTTTTTTTTTTCTAAGTTGAAGACAATCACAGTTGTTACTCACACTGATATTCCTTATTATTTGGCCCTGATAAGGATCCAGAATACATTATAGGGCCTCCTATGTAAAGAAAAAAAAAATATATCTTTCTATCTCATATTCTTCTTCTGTCTTTATAAAGATAACCCTGTTTCTCTAAAATATAACAAAGCATCTTGATCCCTTTCCAGTTTTTGTCCTCTCAGTCAATCTATAGAGCCCTCCACTTATGTGAGAACTTGAAAGAGGGGAGTGGGAATTACATCACATCCCAGCTTAGATGTGTTCCAGATCAAGCAGGTGCAGTCGGGATAGCTGAAAGATGTCCAACTTCGAAGTGAGAAATTGCGGCGTTTCCAGTTACATTATTTAACTTGCAACTGGGACTATCCCAGTTCCAACATCAGCTAATATTCACCATAAGGTAACCAAGGGAACCTCCAGAGGGGTAAATCCTAACTTTCTGGTTGGGGTGGCCACCCTCTTCCCCAAGTAGGACCTGGCCCCACCCTTTACAAAAAAAACTGGCATAAACGCTGATATTTGGAGGAAATGGAGAATATTACATAACAGAATCATTGTAACTCAGAATCACGAGTTTGTCACTACCTTAAATTCTTATTTTCAGTCCTTTGTCTCTGCCCCCCCAATTATCAGCTGAAAATACATCACTTATAAATTCTCATATTGATGCTGTTGTATTATTCAATGTTAATGTAAATATTAGATTAATTATTCTTTTCATGATTATTATTGATTACACTTCTATAAAAACTATTACTAAAATCATATAGACATATGGACCCTCCTGAAAACGAGATGTTGCATCTCAAGGGGCTAACCTCTAATAAATTTATATTCAGCAGAGACAAATATAACGAAGACAGGTCTATGACTGGCCCATGGATCTGTTACTAGCTGTAGCTCTTACCTTAGTCCACCTGTCTCTGCCCACCTCCCTTCCTTCACCCACACACCCACACACCCAACACAGCTTTGTGGGGATGGCTGTTCATCATGAGACTGGGATCCACATTCAAGATTTCCTGCTGTTTAACAGAGGTTTTTCCTTGCCACCATGATGGAGGGATTCATGATTGGCTATATGGATTCATGTTGGATGTATGTACTTGTATATATATGTATATGTGTATTTTATATGTATCTATGCTAATATAACACTTGTTATGAATTGGCGCTATACAAATAAATATTGACTGACATTTTTAATCCGTTTTTGGAAAGGAAAACTATAACACTAGAAACAGTTGCATTAAACTAACTCACTTTCTCTTTTCATGCCATTGATAACATAAAGCCTCAAATTATCATTATTTATTTAAAAAATAGCCACAACATCACGCATTTCTTTGCCACAACAGTCACAACTGCATGTTACTGTGCAGAACAAAGTGTAAGGTCGTCATACAAAAATACATCTCTGATCAACTACAACAGACACAGGCCTCCAGGGCTCCTTGTCAAGACCACCAGAAGCTGACAGAGAAGCTGAGCTCTAAAGATCGAACATAGTGCCAATGTTTGACTGGGATGAAGAGCACGTCTCCAGGATGTAACACACATTCCTGATACGGAGCCTTGATGAACTCCGGGAACTGCTCTGTGTCGGGATTCTCCACCTCCACCTGCATGGAAAGAAGGAGTCAGAAATCAGAAACTGCATATATTAACAGGCTAAACACGGCACACTTTTCTGTAGGCACTGTCAATCCTACCTGACTGGTGTTGTGAAGGAGCTGGGATTGATGAGGGTACAGCTTGTCGGAGTCCTCTGGGGAATATAGGCGAATGTATTTGCTCCCCACCACCTAATGTATGTAGGAGCATGGTAAGCAGATAAATAAATAAAACATGGTCACATAAAACAAACTGCATTCATATAAGGAGGGTTTTTTTTCCTACGCCCTGACCTGAGCCAAAAAGTTCTGCTGGGGATCTTGATGAAGTGGAGACACTGTGCCTCTGGGTCCAAACCAGGCGTTTACAGTAATATCGTCTTCTTCTCCTTCACCTAGGCAGCAATAATCAGGAAAGCAAATATCCGCCTTTAGCTCTGGAACCTAAAGCAACGACACAAGGGTAAAATCACAATAGAGCATGTAGACTTAATTCACTTACTTCATAATATCTTATTTTGCCTAACTGGATCATCATCTCAGTGTGCCAGAAATAAGCATGACTCCATCTGTTTTTGCTTGTGGCATTTAAAGGTCTCATGGCCTACAAAATCAATTTTCTTTGCTTTTAATTTTGTGAGGAGGGGCTTGGGGACCAGCAGAACACAATACCTTTAACTAAAATCTCAGTTTACAGAGAAATGCCTCTTTCAAGAAAATTCACCTTAAAAATCTGTTTTTCACTTTCCAGGGTTTGTTATGTAACAGCTACACAGCCTCCAGCTACATGTGTTTTCTGTTCGTCACATGCAGTTGCCATGACTGTTTAGAAAGCCTGCTCCATAGCCATTGACCCCTCCACTCACATCCGGCATACATTGTTTGGGCTCCAATCAGCACAGAGCTGATTATCATAGTTTCCTACAGACTCCCTGCCACCTCAGATCCAAGAGTTTCCAAAGGGGAGGAGAAAAGAGCTCCATCTGATCCTTTATAGAGACTACATTTTTGTTTTTTAATTCAATTTACATCAAATCCTTGCTTAAAAGACACCCAAGACATGAAGTAAACTGTCAAACACACCAGGACACGGGAACTTAAAGAATTTAAAGTAAAGACTTGTGACTTTAATGATCACAACACAAGCCTTTCTGCCACTTTTATTCAGACTAAAATATCTTATGCTCTATTAAAAATAAATATTTTTCTGCAGAGGTGTTCTGGTCTACACATTGTACACAAAGTATAACATCTTACTCATTAATTTCTAGCAAAAATATTAAAAAAATATACATATATATTTTTGATTAAAAGAGAATTGGGCTCTACAGATTGTCAGATGTACTTCATGTAATTTTAAAATAGCAATGTATGTTAAAATATGTCAACTATTCAACATGTAAGCATTAATAATGCATCAAAATTGGCCCAAATTAATCCTTTATCATACATGATTATCTTGACTCAGCGTATAGAACTGATATAAGGTTGTTGCTGTTTGGAATAATGTGACATTGTCTGGTCAGTATCAAAGGATTGTATCAATAAACAATTTAAAAAAGGTTATTCTGAAGCAGGGGTGGGAAACTTTGGTTACAATGAAGACCATATTAATGCTATTCTTAGTTTCAAAGCCCCAAGACTTGACAAATATTTTTTTTATTGACAATCACAATTACCTGAAATGCAACAAAACATTGAATATTGAAATTTTATCATTATCTATATTTACATTTTCAATGTCAAAATCAAACATTAAAACTAAATCAAACAAGCCTCACATCGCTTCTGTATAATCAATAAAGGTTATTGATTATATAAATGCTTATTTCACTTACTTTTTCACAAAATGCATGCATCATACTTCCCAAAAGACTTTTACAGAAACCATATTGTCAAATTAAAGCAGCACTTAGTACGATTCCGGCTTTCAGCTCTCTAGGGGCCTCTATGGTCGTTGAGTGTAACTGCACTGTCGTACACCAACATGCGTTTGTTGACATACAGAGGGAGGAGAAGCGAACCAACAGGACTTCCCAAGAGACAAATAAACCATGTGGACTGATAAGGTACAGTCTGATCATGTTTCTCATCATGTACTGACAAGGCATTGGTCAAACATCCCTCCTCGTCTTTCAGCTCACGCCAGCGAGTGACCGCCGGACCAATGTTTATCGCTGTCCGGGCATTTAGCTTGTTACTCTCCCACTTTCTTTTTTTCATCTCCTCCGATAAAGCTTTTCTTTTCTTTGGGTTTTTTGCTGCTTCTGCCATGATAACAATGCTACATTTAGCTTTCTTCTCCTTCTTGTTTAACGGCGGGTGGCATCCAACATCGGAGGAGCATTACCGCCACCCACTATGCAGGAGTGTGAGCCAGAGGTCCCTATTTCCATTAGGAAAATAAGTGCATATTTACTTTAAACTTTAAATTCTGTTCATTAAATGTGTTTTAAAAATTCAAAAAAATGCTTTATATTCTCCTATTCCCAATGTATGCCGTAAAGCAGTCAAAGCAGTAAAAATTTGTAGTTTTTTAATGTGGAAGTGTTCCTACCATCCACATCAAAGTTACATTGTGCCATTGAAGGAGATACAGACCCCATCACAATGATTCTAGAAACATTATATTAGGGTGGAAAAACTATGTAGTGTTGGTTTGAATAGACTGCCTTCCAAGAACAAATAAAATAAAACCAGTTTTAATCCATTAAAAAACTGTTTTCCATTTTGTATGCTGTAATGCATTTTGCATATGGACATGGTCTTACTGTGGCAAATCAAACTACAGTTCTTGATGATGGATTTTTCTGTTTTTACAGTTGCATTTTTTTTTAATTTAAGATTGACAAGTGGGCTGCATTGAATAAGGAGGAGGGCCACATGTGATCCCCAGGCCACCAGTAGCCCACTCCTGTTTCAAAGGGATTAGGCCTTATAAATAATATGAGAGACTAACCCTGGTGGACCGTCTTTGTAATTTAACAGTCAAAAGAGCTCTTTTTTTTTCCCTGTCACAGTTCCCTTTCAATGAAATTAATCTAAGATATTATGGTAACATATTGACAGTAAAATTAGGAGAAGAAGTCCAAATTATTTAAAGAAATCAGTGTGAGGATGAGAGATAGAAAAATGAGTTTCTATTCCTCATCATGAGAAAAATGTCTTGTGAAAAATCAACTAGAGAACCGACAGGATTGAAAGACAGTGACTTTGACAGAAAACAGTACCGTACCTGATCAAAAAGCTGGTGTTGAGCAAGGTAACCTGTAGCTCTCCCTCCATCCTGTGTGATAAATCAGAATCAGAATCAGCTTTATTGGCCAGGTATGTTAGACGTACAAGAAATTTGATGCTGGTTTACTTTACTCTTTAAGTACAGACTAACTACACACCAGAGTGTATATACCTATACAAACAGAACAGAAGCAGGAAATAGAAAAGCAGGAATTAAACATAAATTAAAATTTTTAATTAAAATTATGGTAAGGAATAGAATATGTACAATATGTGCAAGATAATAGCAAAGACACAGAGTGACACAAGCAACAACAAACAAGAAACAAAGTGCCCATAGAGAGTGGATTAGAAATCTCATCTGTTTTAGTCTCTCTTTTTGTCAGTAATGCAGGTAAAATACTCACTTTATTGATAATGTATCGATCAATGAATTCATTGACAGTTAGCAGTGTTTGGGACCACTCCTCGTCGGTGTACCTCGATCCCACCTCCACAGGGACAGTTCGGCAACCGGCCACTGACCTTAAGTACTCTATGCTTTGCAGAAAGAAGAGAAATCAATGAAATGAACACCACGGAGGGTTCACTAAAATAATCCACTCATTTGGGATTCAAGCTCTGCTCCAAAAAATGTCAGGTATGCACTTGTGGATGTCCTCCTCCACAATCAGAGTGCGATGCCAGGAGCCGCGTGTCAGATGTCAGAATGAATAGTCAGCTGTCAGGAGTTGGCGGTGAGAGGGAGGACAGTGAAGGAGATTCTTAAATGAAGAGGCTCTTACATCAGACTCTGGTGTCGGCCATTAGAGGGAGGGATGTTGTGACAAGTAAACAAAGCGAAATTCAGTTCATGTGGCTTGTACTTGAATCTTAATGCACTTTAGACTTAAACTCTCACTTAAAGTCACTGTAATTGGTATCAAACTGTCAAACTGTTATGTTTTACATGCTAATTATTAAAAAATATGGTTTGAATTTAAAGGAAATTGACAAATACCTAAAAATTCTCCTCGCAAAAAACTAACAGGTGAGTGATCGTAGAACATACACTGAGTGACAAACCTCCAGGGCCGTTGACTGAAAGCAGGCCAGTGGTCGATGATTCCCTCTAAAATCACCGCTTTGAGGGGGAGCAGGTAGTTTTTGTTGAAGCTCTCCAGTGAAGGAGACCTGACCCTGGGAACAGCCAATTCCTCTTTGAGTACAGGAACATGTGGCTGCTCAATCTTGATTCTCTGTTCAAAAACATAAAGACGTATATGTTTAATTCCAGCATTTTAAAGACAAAAACTGCTATCTATAATTAAGTTTTAATACCATAGAGCTTAAACAGTACGGAGCTCAAAACAAGGCTGCTACTCCTTGATATCAGACGGAGCCAGTTGAGAGGTTTTAGGTGTCTGATTATTATGCCTCCTGGGGCCCCCTTAAGAGGTTTTCAGACAGTCCTACTGGGTAAAGACTCCAGGGTAGACTAAGAGCTCACAGGAAGGATTAAATATCCCATCTAGCCCGCAGACGCCTAGGGATCGCCCAGGAGGAGCAGGAAAATGTTGCAGGGTAAAGGAGTGTCAGGGAAGACTTTATTATGGTGCTTTCATATCTGCTTTTCAAGGTGAGATCTTCACATCCCAGTCTGCCTCGTCTGCAACTATATGCATAACCCACAGAAGTAAAACAATGGGGCAAAGTCCGGAGGTAGTAACAGAGGCATGAGGGGAAAGATGGTGGCAACGAATGTAAAATGTTGGAGTCAAGAGGGCTGGATAGCTCCGTGTGTGGGTGTATGTGAAACTACCAGAGGGTGTTTGCTCCTGGCTGCCATATTGTAAATCTATGCACAGAGACTTTAAGATCATAATGCCACCTGAATCCGACTCCTCGTAAACAGAAGAAAATAGACGATTAATTGAGAGGAGGGCAAAGACAGTAATTAAGCACCCCATGACCAGATGCAAAGTCCTCGATGCTTTGTTTGATGATGACTGATGACATGCTTCAATCAAGCATGTCATCAGTCTCACTCTTGTTTCCTCTACAAAGCTTTCTGATTAACCAATGCAAAGACAAAAATCATCCTTAAGTTGAAACTAATGAAAAACAAGTCAGAAACTTTAAAAATGTTATTATAAGCTTTGGCAGCAGATTTTTGTCAGTGATTCCAAATGTCAAAATGCCCTAAAAATGTATCCTCTTGAATCTGAGCATTTGTTTTTTCCCCTTAAACTTAAGTTATTATTTGTGACGTGAGGATACATTTGACTCACAATATGTTATGCTTCACCATAATGGTTAGGCTTTGCATCATGTTATGAGCATTTTTAATTTCCGTTTAAGAAAGAAATGAGACTGATGTCAGCTGATAAACTAATCTGAATTTTCACCTATTTTTTTCAATACTTCAGATATTTTTTTGTTCCAAGGAGATTATGGTTTTGCATAATCTCCTTGGCAGCACTTCCAGTTAACTGTCATATAGTAAAGAAAAAAAGACTGATGTTGACTGTTTCAATAATAAGATTTTAACTTCATTTAAAAAGAAAATAATTTCAGATGTTTTAGATCTAAAATTAGTTTCTTTATTTTATTTACAAATGTACCTAGGCCTGCGTGAAATCCGTTAAACTGTTTAATTCATTTTTTTTGTTGTGTGAGATTTAAAAAAATATGAATTGTGATTTTTTCCTTGGACTGACTTTCCTACTTACTTTGCTCTTTTTATAATACTATGGTCTAACATTTCTGTATCTAAATAAGTTCAAATAACTGCAAGAGAATTTCAATTTAATGTTTTGTGAAAATAGTGCAGCTTTCAGTGCCAAAGTAGACAAGCCACCTGACATCGAAGTCTACATATTGCATCAACGTCTTTACATAATAAAAGTATGGCAAGTACTTCTAATCCTGTGGGAAAATTAAGTATTATGGTCAGATTTGAGTAAAAGTTGTTTTTGTGTCATTTGTTGTTTTTTTTCTTTGAGAGTTAAGTAAAAAAACAAAGACTAAACGGTGGGAAATTCAGGGAATTTTATTTTCTGGCCCTATAGCCCAGCCCTATGTAAACCTGATACTCTCAGTTCCTTAGTTTGTATTTCTAATACAATAATGCAGTGGTTCCCACACTTTTTTACCTTTGAATCCCTTAAAATAAATATAAATGTAGAATTTAATATGAATTGTTTCAATGGAATAGAAAGAAGGGACCTAAACACCCTATCCTTAATAAAAAACCTTGACGGAAGTATGCAGTAAATATGTTTCTGTGGCTTTAGTTACTATATTTTTAACTGTGACAAATATTTGTGCCTCCCCCCAACCCAGGGTCTCTGGTGCCCCAAGAGGGGTACCTGGATCCAAGGTTATGAAGCAAGAAAGTAACCTATATAGTCAATTTTTCTCCATTAAAGTAAAAAAACAAGTAGATAAATAAAACTGCCCCACAGAAAAACCTCCATGGTCGTTTTAAAGAAAAAAGAGGGGATTTTAATTTATCTCTTTTACTTAATTATCCCTCAATTAATCAATTTTAAGTCCTCTGCAAACAATCTAATAATATCACAAAGACTATTGATCACAACTCTTTGTAAACATAATGAATGACAAACTGTATAAATATTCACGGTCACATTCAAGGTTAACATATACAGAACTATCACATGTGTGAACCTGCCTTGTTGTTAAGACAGCCTGAACTAACTGGTCAGTAAATTAAAGCTAACGGTCGGCTGTATCACATTTTATAAAACAGACGATTTTCAGTATAATTTCAATTTTGTTAAGGTTCAGAAAACTGCAGTTAAAAGGAGGTCAAAGACTGAAAACTTTTAGAACAATTCTTAAAAGTTGCAATACTCACTAAAGATTAAGACAATATATTTAAATGGGAAAAATATACAATAAAATGTGACTAAAACTGAGAAAAGAACACTGACCTTGACCTCAGGATGCTCCATTTTTTCTTCTTCCTCTACAACTTTCTCTGATTTTCTGACTTTCCCCTGCAGAATCTGAACAATGACCTGCAGTATGTCACCCATGATGGCTGCACCCATGAGTAATCCCATGTCACAAGTCCTCACAGCCTGCAGCACATCTTCTGCTGATGGATCTCCCTGACACAGAGAGGCCGCTTTGAACAGGCAGCCGTAAGAGTAAACGCGCCTCCATTCTTTGTCCACGTCTCGCCATGTTCCTGTGTTAAGCTTCTCCCATGAAATATCAAGAATAATCTGAGCGTTGAGCATCCTGCTGGTACACGTCATGTTGCTGTAGAGCAGCTGCCTCGACCGCTTCAGCATTTCCACCACGCTGGACTCGACTTTTTCACTGAACTCAAGTGGAAACTGTTCTTCATTTGGAGGCAGAGCCGCAGAGATCTTCGACCACAGATCAGCCATGAATGATGTGATCCTTTTACTGTGGAATAGACGGGGATGACAAAATAAGAAAACATTTGTTAAAAGTGAATGCTTTATGACGATTAAATTCTGATTAAAGAAATTTGCATCTTCATTAGCATAGCAGGCCATTATTTGCTGTGGTGAGAAAAAAAGGATGTACTGAAATGTACATTAAAATTAAAAACTGTAACAGACTAGGAATGTAACGGTCAGTGTTAATTTTGTCAACTAGTTATTTTCGTCATAGTTTTCATCAACAACCATTTTTTCCTCTGATGAAAACTAGACAATAACTTAAAAGAAACAGGTGCACATTGACAAAAACTAAAACTAAATTAACTGACAGTTTTGTCAACAAATAAAAACTAGACTAAAATGCAGAGACTTAATCCAATCAGACCTCATTTGGTCATGTAGAAAGTAGGGACAAGTTAGGAATATATCCAATCACAGCTACTTTGGTTGTGTGGAAAGGCTGGATGAGTTAAGAGGGACATCCAGTCACAACTGCCTTAGCTTCGAGGTGGTGGGATCCAAGTGAAAAACATGACTTCAGAAATTCAAGGAAACATAAAAAATGCTTTACACTGTACACTTCATATTTTAGTCGACTAAATTTACAGATTTCGTTGACTAAAATGTTGTGAAATTTCATCAACTAAAACTAGACTAAAATTAAAACAATTGAGATGACTAAATTATGACTAATTTAAAAGACATTTTAGGCAAAAGACTATAACTAAAACTAAATTAAAAAAGTGCTGTCAAAATTAACACTGGTAATGGTTACCGATAAAATGGTAAACTGAAGCAAAATTTCTGATGGTTTTCTGATGGTTAATATTACCTTTTTATTTGATTACCTAACTTTGTCAATAACTCACGGTGATACTGATTATACATTGCCTGAAAAAGCCAGAACTATGTGTCTGCTCCTCAGGAAAGCAAAAAAGGTTCCCCCAAACGCAGGAGCGCATGTGCAGTTTGCAATGTTTGGCCTCTGAAAGTGAAAGTATGGCGGGTTGGTGCCCGAACAGACACTGTAGCAGAGATTTTTTCCCCCTAAAACAGACAAAGTTTGAAGTCTGGTTGTATTTTGGATTTTACAAGGATACCGAGGGGAAACTAATTGGAGATGGTCACACTGTCTGCAGAAAAAGTCTCCAGGATCAGAGGCAGATAAGAACCACAAACACCCCCACAGAAGCATCAGAGGGGAGCGGCCTGGCTGGACTACTGAGGAAGACCTCAGCAGATCGTTCTTACATTCAAATTATTTTTTAACTAAATAAAAATGAGTCAAATGATTTCAGTGTGTGTATAAGTACTTTTTGAACATTTTGAGCTCATTGCAACAATACCACGATAATAATAATAACCGTGACAATTTTGGTCACAATACCCGTGATATGAAATTTTCATCCTGTTACATCCCTATAACAGACAGAAGAGGACATCATAAAATGCCTGGTTTCTTTAACTCAACACCCACGTGACTGTGAGCTTGTTGCAGATCTCTGTAACTCCTGACCTGACTGATTCAGGTGCAGACACACAGCCTCATGACTTAAATAAACTGATCATTAAAAAAACCCTCAGGCTTATGATGTTTACTGGTGTCTGAGCAGTTTTTAATCTTACATTCTTTACAGTCACATCAACAAAAAACATTTTTCTAACTCTTGACTTGATAAGTAATTTTGGAGAAATGTAACAATCATAAAATCTTTTTTTTTTTTTCACAAGTCCTAAAAGTGAATTATTTTAGCTTATTTTGGCACCCATTGGTGACAAAGCAGATCCTCTTGTACTGTACGTTTGCTGATTTTCATGTGAACAAGTCAGAGTTTGAAAGAGAGGCTCATCCACTCAAATGAGAATAATGTTGAATCACTGTGGAAAAATGCATGAAACATCTTTAAAGTGCTTAATAAACTTATTAGAACACCTGTAATAATAAAAAAGTTAACATAAATGTTTTAGAAATCTTTTAAAAACTTGATTAAAACTGGAAAAAGAATTGTTATTGGACATATACTTTGAACAGGATTGAAGAATTTCAAACTATTTTCACCTTTTTATAACAAAATCTGAGCCCGGTTAATCTAGCGCAATGATCAACCACTAAAATAATTCTTTCTGTTCAGGAATGCAAGTAAATAACTATAATCTGACATCTTAACACTTAGGATGTGATTAAAAAAATACACTGGGACTGTTAACTACAAGATTTGTATAACAAACTCAGACTGCAATAAAATAATGAAAGATCATTATTTTCCCATATCTTTTTATCCTTTTCATTAAGGAGGCCTGGTTCATATTATGTCATGATTAAATAAATAATTAAATAAACAATTAAAATGAACCCCTTTGAAGCCAGTTTTGATAATCTACAACTAACTATTTCTTTTGTAAAATTAAAAATACACTAAAATTCAAACTTCTAAAAGAAAGTTTCATTGGTGATTATCAGTATCACAGACTGACTCGTCTAAATAATAATTGAGGAGACTAATTTTGGTGCATTTATACTTTTTGTAGAATGTCAAATTAAACAAAAAACGTTTCAATGGGACTATTAATTACAAGATTTGTATTTTCAAAGTTTAAACTGCAATAAAATTATGAAGGATTAATGTTTTTTTTCCCATATATTTTTCTGTGTTTCTCATAAAGGGGTTCTTGTTGAAGTTATGCCATGACTTGATCAATCACAGTTAAACAAATTAACCCTTTGTATGCCAGTTTGATCATCTACTGCTTACCACTTCCTTGATAAATATACTATTATTCAAAATTCTCCAAAAGAACATCTTACTTTGATTATTCTTAGTGTCACCCATCTGCATAAGATTACAGAAGACTGATTTTGGGGCATTATTACTTTGTACAATGTAAAAATGAAGAAAAAGCTCTGTTAGGACAGTCAATCACAAGATTTGTACCATGGACTTCTATCACAACCACATTTTTTGACCCCTTTTTAAATTAAAGTGAAAAAAAAAGAGTTTTCCTTTGTTTTTCAGCCACAAACTCCATGCAGTTTTGTCAAATTAAAGAGACTTACAAAATGTGCTTTCATATTTTTTCTAGGGATGCTCAAAAGTGACTTTTTGCTTACATTTGACATGCAGATATTTCCAAACTTATCTTGGCAGATATGGATATCAATAACAGTAAATAGAAATAACTGAGAGTGCAAATATATCTTTTAACAGCAACATTATAATCATTTTTAATAAGAGTTACAGACACTGATTTACTAATCTGATACAATATGTTTTTACGGCAGCTTTTGCTTGCAACTTGAAATTTACATGAAAAATTTGCTAAACTTAATGGTAATTATTGGGCTAAAATATCAGCGGTAAATATCTGTAGTCTGCTGATATTTAAATTTAGCTTTTGAAGCAATTATCTACTGATACCAATATCATACCGATAACATTGTGCATATATATCTATATCTATATATATATATATATATATATATATATTTTTTTTTTTTTATTATTATTTATTTATTTATTTATTTATTTTGAAAAACAGTAAATCTGAAAATGACAATAACTATATTATTTAAGCATTAAAACTGTCATGCTTGTGATATAAACCTGACACTGGGTGCTGGACTAATGAATTTGTTACGCACTGTATATTTAGTTTGAGGCAGATTTATAAGAAAAATATAACACGGTAACAACGCATCATATTAAAGGAAATATGTACATTTGAAGAACATTTGTGGAAAGATATCTGTATGTCTTAATAACTCGTATGTTTTCAAATGCCTTCACTCTGTAAAAGTAAAAAGAAAACGCAGCAAGATTCTTCAATGAGGATTTCGATGACGACATTCACGGAGAATAATCCTCAACAGCTGTAAAAAACAAATATATCTGCAATATCTAATCTCTAAATTCAAAGAAATTTTGCAGCTAGATGATCAAACTTCATGCTGAAAGTGGAGCTGATTGATGAAGGTTTGCAGCACATTCAGAACATCGACACAGGTCCAAACTGAAAAACACCGCAAATTAATACTAAAGAAACAAAGTCCATTATTATCATTACCTTTCACCGCGATATTCCCGCTTTTTATTCCATTTTTAATGCCATAATGAGACAAAACCTGCTCCGAGGGTGCTAGTTATTTCTCCAACCACAACTTTGCAACTTGGGTAACGACAAAAACACACCGGAATGAAACAGCGACTTCATTGGTTCCGCGTTACTTTCAAGGTGTTTTTCACGTCATTAAATTAAACCAAACCCTATCTAAATACGTTAAAATACCTTTATTGTGATTTCAGCTGTTTTCAGAATCTATTAATGTTGTTTTTTTATCACTACAATAGCATTCTTATTGAATCTGCAGTCACTCTGTGCCCCAGTAGAGGGTGGTAACATCTACACAACCTGTCAGTGAAGAAGCACACACACTCACCAAGTCCTACTAGAGAAGATACTTAAATAGTGTTTTGTCATATGTCACCTGTATCCAAGTGCAAATACACCCCTCCTACACTGTGCTCCCACACTGTCCCATCTGTGCACAAACTCTCAGTCTTATAGCTCCATGACAATCTGTGAAAATGCTTGGTCCATAAAATAATAATTTGACTGCTCAGGCTCAAAAGCACAGGAGATTCAATAAATAAGAAATCTGTTGTCTAAACAGGTGAAGAACACCTCGTCAATCTGTTGTTTTGAGTGAACAGTTCTTCCATTGTAATCAATTAGGGTGCAACTGTTACTCAAACATTTGTTTTTCTCCCACACGCACTGCACCTGCTCCTCAGAATATTTCATGTAAATTGGCCACAGATTTCCTCAAAGGACTGATTGATATGTATCTGCTCAGGCAGAGCTAAAACAATAATTGGGTTTGTCATTTTGATGTCACGCAGAGATATTTGAGTTCTTCAGATTCAATTGCTTTTTGGGGAGGGGGGAACCTGAGCAAACATGATAGGAAACCTGCTGCAGGAAAGTCTAGAATCTATAAACACACGCAGCACTATTATCAAATGTCAAACACTCTATGAAATTCAAATAATCTCAGTGCAAACTGCAGAGCTGTTTCTGTATGTAAAGCAGATGGAAACAAGAGAGAGACAGCCTGCCTTCCCAGGGAATCACAGGGGATTTTAGAATGTTTCATGCATTTTTTGTTCATCCTCGCTCTGCAAAGAGCACAATACCCGGGCTCGATCTTTTGTTCCTTTACTTGCACAGAGGGGAGAAATTACTGTAGAGGCCAAAACTGCAATATGTTGGTTTTTGTTCTTTTGAGTTCATGTTATTGCTTTTGAATGAAAAGAGTAAAAGAAAAGGGATACGAATCGCACACTTAATTCAAATAAAAAAAAAAAAAGGGGGATGAAGGGCAGCAGAGAATAAACTTTGTGTTCTGCTAAACCAGAATTTTATCATGAGTAACCTTCAAAAGGAAACTGAATAAAGATTTAAATTCTGTTAAGAAGTTTTTATCTGGTCATAAAACATGCTGAATTCAATAGAGATGTTTAAAGAACCCACAAACTGAACTTGACCATCAACAACAGTATTTCTGATCTCTAAATTGTTATTGTTAATTCCTGAGATGATTACTGAAGGACTGTTGACAGATGAAGTGATGAACAGCATGTGGCAGGACCAGCATTTACATTTTCCATGAGAAAAGCTTAACAATTAACAAAAGAGTAGGTGTGAGTAAGTAGAGCTCCAGCTGCTGGTTGTCAGAAAACACAGACAAGTGACAGACATCAGCTTGAGGAACGCAGTAAGAGGCTTTTATTAAGTCAGAGAGTACCATATTTAAAATATATATTAAATTCTTTGACCTTTGACTACCTCGCTCGTCTGAAGGATTTTTTTGGAGAGTGTCATAAACAATATCAGTAAAATGACATATCCCATGCCTCAGAGGGGTTGCACAACATTCCTTGAGAAGTTATTTAAGTAATAGATTTTAATATGTAGATAGTAATGATACTGAATCAAATCTGAGAAGAGTAGGACCTAAGTTATTTAGACTTAATCTAAATGATATCTGTACAGTATCTAATATATAAAAAAACAAGGACCAATTATTAAACAAAGCTGAATCTAATGGTGTAAAAAATCACAGTGAAAGACAGAGTTTATAAAGCAAAATTTTCAGAGTAATCATAGATCATAAAGTTAGTTGGAAATCACATATAGAACACATTAAATGCAAGTTATCCAAATCTATTGCAATTATAAAACAAATTATTTATTGAATGAGAACTGCCTTAAGATATTGCACTGTTCACTCTTAAGGCCTTACATGTCATACTGTGGTGAAAACTGGGTAATACTTACAAAACAAATTTAAATCCAATAGTCAAACTACAGAAAAGATCTATTAGAAGAATAAAAACAACGGGAAATCTGGAGTCCAGTAATCAGTTTGTCATAGAATCTTCCATGTCAAAGTTTCAAGACATTGTTTATTTAAAAAAATAATTTGAAATTTTCGTGTCGCAATTAATACTTTTCCTGTTTGCTAATTTATTTTTTTAAAAGAGAACGAAACTATCACTGATGAGGTGTGTTTATGTTTGAAACAAAAAAAGTGAGAACAACTGTTAAATACAGATGTGCTCCAGTTTTGGGAATGAAGTTTTGGAATGGCTTAATGATGAACTAAAATTGTGTAAAAATCTCTTGAGGTTTAGAAAATCTTTAAAACATGAATTAATTGTTGCTGATGATTTGTATTGACAGTTCAGCATCATGAGTTAAAGTGTGTCTTAGATATTTTTTTTCTGCACATGTGTGATTTACTTGGATTGTAAATGATTGTATAGGCGAAAATAAGCCATGAGCTTCAGCCTGTACTTTTTTTGGTTATTGACAAGTTTGTGATAAATTATTGTATTTTATGTTTTTTTTTAAATGCATGTGATCGGGATAGAAATATTCATTAAAAATACTCATTAAATCTGTGTTCCAGCTTTTACCTTCTGACTAGAACTGCATGACTTTGTGGCTTTATGGGGATTATTCCATCTCAAAATGTAACCATGTTAGATCAGCTGTGCATCTACAGTGCCACTGATGAACATGATCAAGAAACAATGATGGGTTATTTTCAGCTGATTTAAAACCTTTTACTTACTTACTACTGATTCTTGTCACTAGTCTGATTTTTCTGCCACACAGTGGTTTAAACTGCTGGTCTTGTAGCCTACTGTGGTGCTTATGCATCTCCTCCATTGATTTTTCAAATGGAGCTGGATGAAACTTTATGGAATTAATAAAATGTACCACTTTGTCCTCAAATCTAAAATCTACACAAACACAAGTCCCTCAGAACAGCCTTATATCTGTGACATAAAAAAAACTATTAGCAACAAATTCAACAACTTGAACTGCATATTATAAAAGACCACTGGATTACAGTAGTCCCTGGGAAAACATACTCTGAGCCTGCCTCAGCTGTACAAACACACTGTGTTCATTATTGTATAGGGTGCTGTGGAGGACAGATCTCTCATGTTTGTGTGTCTCTGCATGTGTGAACGGTGGTCCCAGCAGGAGAGGCCGATGTATTATTCACATCTGTCTGACTCTGTGGTTGTAAGACGGTGAGGGGCTGCATTGAAGGTCAGAGGCCTGGCGATGTTATTGCTCCCTGTGCTGTCAGTGCAGACTTCATGCACAGACCGTCCTTCCAAATCTCTATTGGCAGGGGTCAGTGACCTTTCTGCCTTTTTACTAGGATGGAGAGGGTGATCGCACTGTGTTCCTCCCAGGGCCTTGTTAGTCAGTGTCACTCTAAAGATATTGAAATATTCCATTTTGAAAATGGTGTGTGTGCTATTTTTTTCTACTTTTTAATATGAATGCTTTTTTAAGTCTCAGCGCTATTACAGCAAAGACATCAGCATTATTGTTTACACTATTTGGAAAGAAACTAAACATTTTAAAGGTTAACATCAAATAGCTACATCTCTGCTTTAGCTTGACAGTTAATAATTATTTTGTAATATTAAGACTATATTGTTTTGTCAAATTAAACCAAAAGTATCACAGACTTGTCATCACTGTGACATTATTAGTTTTGGTTACCAGCAAAAATTACAAGAACCATTTGGAACATAACCCTATATCATTTATGTAATTATCTATTTATCTATGATCATAAAAAAAAAAAACTGAATAGGTATGACATTTTAATGGGTGATTGACTTGTAATGTTCCAATACAGATGCGGGAATTGAGAAAAAGTTGTCCAAGTGTTGTTTGCTCTTATCCATCTTATCTCAGCTCTGCTGTTGTCCAGCCTCTTTGCAGGGCCAAACAAACTGGTGCCAGCTTCAATCTACTGTTTACTAAAAAGAAATGTATCCAAGCAAAACACCCAATGCTATGCAAAATTCTGCCAAAATGCCTTGTCAGTGGTGGTTTCAGCATTGAGCCATTTAGCGTTTATGCTGTTATTATGTCAAAAATGATCCGTCACAATCTCCTGTTGATTAAGATTTTGCTTTGCATCTATTATCCTCAGTGTTGGTCAGTAACTAGTTATATATCATATTAATGTAGTATAACTTTTTTTCATCACCAGTATTATAAGAGATTATATTAGAAAAACAGTAATTGTATAATACTTTTAATCAAAGTAAGTTACTGAGTTACTTTTTTTTGTCCTTGAAAGGCTGTTACTGTTGACATGTAAGCAACTAGCTTAAAATTCAACACAAAATGGAGGCTAACAGTGAAAGACAAAGCTGTACTATCAACAAACTGACATTTTCTTAAGTTGACAAGTTAACTTGTAAAGGATACAATATTTGTTACACACTTTCTTTAACATATCATTGTTCACAAAGGGGTTGAACTGACCCTTTGAAAAAAATGCCAAAAGCTACGTTATACATTTGGCTAGTATTGGGATCAATTAATTACATCTGACTGATAAAATTCATGTTTACAACAATGCCAACTACAATAGAAATTATATCTCTTCAATTTTGTGAAGCAAAATCTATTACAAAGTTATTGATGAATGTCTGGTCCTTGTTACATGTAAAACAGATTTTAGGTCTAAGTTTTGACTCTGAATCTGCCAAAAGCATTTTAATGAAGGCTCAATATGTTTGAGGGCCGCATGGTGATGCTAACCTTGCAGTGCAGATAGATCAGCCTGATTTAATGTTAGACATATCCATCTTACCAAGCTCCAATGCACAATGATTGTGAATGGCTTGATGAGGGATGGCCCAATCAGAATCCTTTACAGCAGGAAGAGCTGTGAGCTATGAGTGAGCAGACAGAGGGAAGTGATTTTGTACTAACAATTGCATAGATGCTAACAGCTTCAGTAACAGTTTTATCAGATCTTGACTGCATTTCTTTATCAAATAAAAAAACAAAGAACAACACTACAAACTTCTCTCTGGAACAGATGTTTTCGCGAGACTACCAACATGTTTTGGTGAGAGTTTGAACTATGAAGTGGCTCACATTCTGTCCTTTAATTGTGATATTAGCGCCCGTCTACTACATTATTTGATTGGCCTAAAATGAATGCAATTGATGGAACAACCTTTGAAAGGTTCTGCCATCCCAAAACACTTTCTATGAGCTCTTTCCCAGATGGACTAGTGAAATATATTGAACAGTTCCATCTATAAAAGCACCACAGTGAAACTCCATCATCATCACACCTGGAGACATCCACTTCAGTGAGGATTGAGGACATAACTTTGGATTTAGAGCAACACACGGCATGTGTTCCACATACACACAAAGGCAGAGACCTTTGCTGAGTCCACATGCCCCCGTCTCACTAATATACCACCTCTGATACTATCTCTGGAGATGGAGATAATGAAAAATCACCTTGCTCCCCCCCATTCTGTCTCCACAATGCTCAGAGTGGAGTCAAAGCATCACAGTAAATACTATGGCTGGAAATGGCAGTGTGAATGGAGCTTGCAGGATGTGCCCACATCCTGCCCAATGTCAGATGAAATAGGCTCCAGTCCCTCATGACTCTGAATAAGTCATATAGCTAATGGATGGGTGACTGCATAGATATTTTTAACTTCATTTATGACAAAGGCTGAATACTGATATTTGAGACAACAACATGGTTGATGCAAGCCTTTAAACCATATTGTGATGCCTGAGTTGCCAAAGGAAGACTGTTTTTTGAAGCCTTGATTTTTTTTGAGCTTCTGTCTGTAAAGTCCTGACATTAAAGTGGTCCCACCGTTCAATACACAAGGTCAAGCTGAGACTGAATTTTATATTTATATTGTTTTACTCAGCAATGGAACTTTCATTAATTCATTAATTCATTCATTTTCTATACCGACTATCCCTTTCGGGGTTGCAGGGGAGCTGGAGCCTATCCCAGCTGTCATTGGGCGAGAGGCGGGGTACACCCTGAACCGATTGCCAGTCGATTGCAGGGCAACATATAGAGACATACAACCATTTATACTCACACACATTCCTAGGGGCAATTTAGAGCTAATGAGCATGTTTTTGGTCTGTGGGAGGAAGCCGGAGTGCGCGGAGAGAGCCCACGCATGCACGGGAAGAACATGCAGACTTCACACAGAAAGACCCTGCCCGACCCGGGAATTGAACCAGCAACCTTCTTGCTGTGAGGCACATGCACTACCTGCTGCGCCACCGTGCCGCCCGCAATGGAATTTTCCCCAATATAAAATATTCACACACATAAATGAGAATAATTACAATTAGTTTGCTAACATTCACTGGTACAATGACTACTATGAGGTTGGTTTGCTTTCATCAAAAGTAAACTGATTATTTATAAGTTCTCTCAAAATAAATCTAATCTGCTTTGAAGTCATCATCTCCCATTCTGTGTCTCCACAAACAGGAGTCCATGTCGATACTTTGTTTTGAATCTCCTCTCTGTCTCTGTTTGTGCAGTAAACAATTCATTTGGTTTGCATAATTATGATTCCCTTTGAACCAGTCCATGTCTCAGCAGTGCTGTAACACAAACTCAGCATCAGCAGCAGCTCAGAGTGTGCCGGCAGACAAACAGGGCAGGGGGGCAGCGTGGACCATGACTGTCAACAACGCTTTCCCATGGGCCTTTGAGGATTGAACCACCGGGACACCACAGGAGGGATGTAATCACTGCCATTACGCTCCAGGTGCTGCTGAAATAAAAGATGGAAACAACCCTCCGGCGGTGTTGCCATGGATTGGAATCCAATTAAACACTGTTTAGCTCGACACAAGCTGCCAGTCGTAGCCTGTTGACTCATGAAATTAATGTATTGTCGTGGCACAAAGAAACTGTTGCAACAGAGAGTGCAGCATGACCTTAGGCGCAACCCATTCAAAGCTCTGCAGCTTCAGTCTCAGCTGTTAATTTCATCAGAAAGGAGAAAGAATTGCATCTGTAATTCCACAATTTTGGCCCATCTCCATTGCTCAATTTGGAGGTCATTTGCTTTTTTTTTGCTTGCTCACAAGCACAACATCATGTCACTACCTCGAGATGCAGTGTCACTTTTATCCCCCAGGCAATTTATGCATACATAAAAGCCACTGGAGGTTAAGGGTTGCTACATTCCATGGGAACTCGGTAATGGATATTTGGAAATACCCAGAGGAGGTAACAAATGAGAGGTGTAAAGTTAAATGTCCTGTGAAATCATCAGGAGATCTGGAACAAGTCGCCTTTACGGCCTCTGGGAGGCTTCCACAGACAATTATCTTGGGCATGCCCGGCCTTCAGCTCGGTGTGACTACAGGTCAGCATCACAGGTCTGCTCGCTTACAGGTGTTTGCTGCTGAGTCTGAGGCAGGGATGACTGAGCCCACTCCCCCGGGGTCACTGCTAGGCTAAGACTCGTGCTGGCCAGCTCAAGGTAGAACTCCACAGAATGGTGTTAATGCTTGCTGCATGCAGGGGCTCAGTTCCAGGGGCTTTAATGTGGGACGCTGGAGTGCAGGCGGTCCGTCAAAACCACTTTGGATCAAATTAATGCGGCCAGGTGTGCCCCTGCAGTCGGGGCTCAGGTGACACCTGCTACTTCCCTTTAATTAGAGCTCAAACAGCTGTTTCAGGATGGAGCGAGAGGGAGCGGCTCACTGGGTTGGTTTACTGAATCACTGCTTGATACTGGTCACATCTGATTATTGCTGCATGTTCTGGATAATCTAGCACATAAATCAATATCTGACGTTTGGTAAAAACACATATTAACCTCTCAGTATCAAATTAAATGGCTATTTGAACTTCTACTTGAATATTATGTAACGCAGCTATGCATTTCTCTATTTGTAAAGCATAACAAAAACTTCATTATCTATAATACATTACTGATACATTTCTATGTCATTTATAAATGCAGATAAAAAGGTTTTTATCAGTGCATTTGTAAAGCCTTAATGGAGCAGAACTGAATACTGAATGGTGAACAAAGTATGCATTTTTATTACTTTGTCCAAAATGTCTGCTCAGGAGACAATCCACACTGTTCTAAAAACATAAATACAGGTCCATACAAATCTTCATCAGATCATTTGAGCTTCATGACATAGCATGTAATCCTGCTGGAAGTAGTCCTCAGAAAAAGGGTACACTGTGGTTATGAGGGGATGGATATATTGTCAGTAACAGTACATGCTCAGTAGGTACTAAGAAGCCCAAAGTCTGTCAAGAAAGTATCCCTCACACATGACAAGACCACCACCAGTCTTGTTTACATCAAATTCTGACCCTACCATCTAAATGTTGAAGGACTCATCAGTGCAAGCAACATGTGTAAACCATCTTTTGTCCAATTTTGGTGAGCCTGAAAGAATTGCTCTCTTCGGTATTCTTTTACTGTAGCCTTCAAGATTTTGTGTGTTGTGCTTTCAAACATAATCATCTGCATACCTCAGTTGTTACCAGTTATTATTTGAGTCCCTGTTGTCTCCCTATCATCTCAAACCGCTTTGACCATCCTCCTCTGACCTCTGGCATCAACAAGGCATTTTTGCCACGGATCTGCCACTGACTGAATATTTCCTCTTTTTCAGACCATTGTCTTTAAACCTTTGAGATGATTATATACGAAAATTCCTGCAGATCAGCAGGTTCTGAAACACTCAGACCAGCCTGTCTGGCACCAACAACCATGCAATATTCAAAGAAATTTAAATAACCTTTCTTCCTCAAACTGATGTTTATCATCTATACTGCATATCCTTTTTGGGGTCACAGGGGCTGGAGCCTGTCCCAGCTGACATCGAACGAGAGGCGAAATACACACTGAACCAGTCACCAGCCAATTGCAGGGCCACATTGAGAGACATACAACCATTTATACTCACACTCATACCTAAGGGGAATTTGGAGTCACCAGTCAACCCAATGAGCATGTTTTTGGTGTGTGGGAGGAAGCCTGAGTGCCTGGAAAGAACCCATGCATGCACGGGGAGAACATGCAAACTCTACACAGAAAGGCCCTGACTGACACGGGGATTGAACCAGCAACCTTCTTGCTGTGAGGCACACGCACTTCCTCCTGCGCCACCAAGCCGCTCTGAGTGCATTGTGATACATGATATTGTCAGTCCTGTATTGTTATGAATATTTTACAAAATATCCACCCGTTGTTTTACAGTTTATTGCTTTCAGGCAGAGGGGGACTAGAGCCTATCCCAGCTGACATTTGGCAAGAGGCAGGGTACACCCTGAACCGGTTGCCAGCCAATCACAGGGCCACATATAGAGTCAGACAACCATTCACACTCACAATCAAAGCAATGGACAAATTAGAGTCACCAATTAACTGAGCAAGAACGTTTTTGGTCTGTGAAAAAAGATCCATATAGGCACAGGAGGAATATGCAAACTCCAAAAAGAAGGCATGTGCAATAACATGCTGCGCTACCATGCTGCATTCCACAAAATATGTTGTGGGAAACTCATGATACTGCATGTTATAATCATCATTATCAGTAAAAGTCCCCAACAGTATTTGGTGCGAATGGGATAGGTGGTTTAAAAGGACTGAACACTTGCAGGAAGTTTGCTTTTAGGTCATATCTTAATCAGCTGAGCCCCCCTGAAAGTCAGATCCTAAAATCACTGCTACTTATGTGTATTTTTGAAGAGAAGCATGTCACTTCTGTCCAAAAAAGCACCACTTCTGAAAAATATGACTCACTTTCTAAGCAAGGTGCAGATAAAAGTGTAGGCAGCGTTCACCTCGTTATTTGCGGGCTGTGAAGAATCTTCAGGGGGGCCGCCAGCTCTGAGGGTAGTTTAGGTAGCTTTGATCTTTTTGGATGCAGTAATAAGCATAGTGCAGATGAAGAGAGAGAAGGTATCCATCTTCAAATTTGATTTCCCTTTGGTTCCCTAACAAGGCTAAAAAGAGGTGGGTGGTCAGCTCCAGGGGCTCAACAGGGAATCCTAAGCTGCAGCAACACATGGCTGCCGAGCTCATACATGCGTCTGCAGGGTGTGAACAAAGTGGTATTACTCTGGATATTCTAGAAGCCCCTGCAGCTGGAGATCCTGTGAATTATTACTAAAAACTGCATGCCCCCCACTGACGTCTACAAATCTGCAAGTCACACAGCAGAGGATCTGAGCTTTTTGAAAACTGTGCCATCTCTACAGAGCATGCCTGACTTCTGAAGTTATAAAAAATAAAAAAACATAAAAAAACATGAATTAATGGTTTGGTTTGATGATGAATCTCTCCTTATGCATTTGAAAATACAGAATATATGCATTCTTAACTATCAGGGGGCTGTAAGTATGTAGCATTAGTATAAATCTCCCTGAAAAAGGCAGGAAAGAAGAAATCTCTTTTTTTTTTATAGAACTAAACATGACAGATTTTTCTCCTAGTTCATGGGTCAGTCTGACATAAGAGTTGCATTTACCAGCAGAGAGCAGTATTGTGGCAGCAAAGGCTTTCCCATCACAGCGCCATTGTTTGGTATGCAAAGAGGGGAACACAGATAGTTGGGCATCTCATGCTCTCTTTGTTGACAGTGCTTTGACTCCCAAGGCTTTTCATCAGGTCAGATTTATGAATGACATGCTCAACATTAAAGCGGGAGGCTGGGAAACAGAGATTAAGACTTCAAAACTCCTGTCAGCACATAGACAACTTTTATTGAGTGTACACAAAGGCTTACTCACAGAACTTATTGTTGGGTGTTGAAGAGAGGGGAAGTTTTTTCTTCAGTGAAACAGCAGTGTCTGATCAGGACACAAACAAAGATTTAATTTATTTAGAGAATTTAACACTGACAGGGCCAGAATTCAACAACTACAGAGGAACCATCTGTGGTCATTTGACTGGTAGATAGCAAAAAGCAACAGAAAGAGGTAATGCATTTATGTTGCTGGAAAGCCTTTAATAAATTCTATAACACTTGAACATAAATTTTAAAGGTAAATTGGTAACACTTTCTATGAAGCCTCCTTTATAGTGTATTATCAATGCATTATAAGCATGTTTAGAATGGATCATAATATGCTTATAATGCTGTATAATCCTTGTTATAATCACTTGAAATATTTAAAGGTATATAATAATAATAATCATGTCATGATGTCAGCATCTAAAATGATTTATGAACATACTTATAGTGTGTTAATTTTTTTCATATAACTGTAAAAAATATTATAAATATTATAATGCTTATAACAAAATCTGACACTTTGTTAAAATTTCTGTAATGAACACTGACCAAAATTTATAGAGATTTTGTTTTTTCTTGTAATATATTAGAAATCATGGCACCTCATGCAACAAATTACACATAAATCATGCAATGACCTCTTATAGTAACTTATACCCTACTTGTAAAGAACCATATCTGCTTATAAAACAGAGTTTTATCACTTTACTTAAAGCATCTAATGACCACACACACATTGACTTATAATCACAATATGATGCATTAGAATAGTGTTTAAAATGTGTAATTGATGGATTAAAATCTATTAAAAGAAAAGTAGTTTCAGTAAACTTTGATTTTGTCATTAAACAACAAATATGTTGTACTCACACCTAAGTAAACTCTATAAAATGCTGTACAGTGTGTTAGATTTTGGTTTTAAAACTTTGTGGAAAAATCTTAATTTCTTATAGTTAAATGCACAATTTAACACCTGTTTATGACTCATTTAATGGCACTATAATGATTTATGATAACTATTTATAGTCATTGTACATTATTACAAGTATACTTGTAATTTGGATTATGCAGCATTATAACCACATTATTATGCATCATAAACATGAGTTTAATGCATTCACAATGCATATTAAAGGGGGAGCTGAAGAGAAAGTGTTCCCATACAATTTAATCAAGCTACAATCATTTTATATAGAATACCCCTACTATAGATACATGTATAATTCATCCAGCATTTTATCTGATTGGATAATGAAACATTTAATTTCATCCTTCAGTCATCAGAAAAATTCCTTAAAAACTGAATTAAAAGTAAAATTTAAGTCCAAGTTCTATAGTCCAAGTCCAACAGGGAATCCTTTCAGGTCTCAATTATATTCATGTATCTTGGTTAGTTAATGGAGTTAGAGCAGTGCACACTAATCAACTTATAGGCAATTAACATCAGTGTCAGTCTGCTTGAATAGGAATAATGCTGTTCTTTAGGCAGGTAATTGCGGTAAATGAAACAAATGTATGATTATGTAATGTCTCACAAGACAGTTTATAGTAATTAAAACAAGAACTCAAGGGACAACTGCAGTTCCAAAAAGTGTCAGTTTTAGAGCAGCAAAATCTGTGCAGTAACGACTTTATGGCTGTCTCAGGTAAAAATGGTCAGATATTCTTCTCTTTTGTGAAGTGTGCATGAATGAGATTTTAAGACAGTACAATGTTAAGTCTAGTAATAATGACCTGGAACTTTTTATTTCAGCAAAATTGCATCTAAAATAAAAAAGGATAATAGCTGCTCTGGCTCATCCACAGCTTATATTCAAACAGGTCTGAATGCACAGCATGCCAATTGTACCTCTAGATGGAGGTGCTTTAAAAAAGGAGGAAAAAGTTGACATGTAAAGACAAGCTGTTGACTCTGACCACTTCACCTGCTCACTTGTTTATTTGTGTTGTTAGCTTTCAGTCACATGACCAGCAAAGAGCAGGCTGAAGGATAAAAGTACATCAGTTTGTTCTTTAAAACTGTGGCACAGGCTTTCAATTTTCATTTCTACAACCAAATTTTGCGTACAGAACTCTGATATACTGATGTAAACCAAAAAGGCACTTTTGACCTTCAAACATCACCTGGGACATTATTTATCACCAATAAATGTAACTTGAGGTGTACAGTACTGCTGATGAACAGTTCTGCTGTTAAAGGAAGGCCTCAGGCAGCAACCTATCCACAAAACATTCCAGACGGCAGTAAGACCACTTTTAGGAGCTTTCCTCCCTCGTAACATTACAATTTGTCTTAACTGAACAGCGACAAAATCAGGCTTATTTACATGACATCATGTGTGGGTGCCATAACTGCATAGGCGAAGCTGTGCAATGTGGCTGTCTCCATTATCTCCTCCATAACGCATGTTAACGTGCACAAGGATCTAAGAAAGAGGGTGATTTTTCTTTGACTTTTCTTGCTCAGAAGAGCTTGTTGATCTGTTTGACACAGTGGAGGGAGTGGAGCATATATCTATTTTCTGGGTGAAATGATTTATTTTCACTTTCAACTAAGAGGGAGAAACTTTATTTGGCTTACAGAGAGCTGTGTATTTATGAGCTTATGAGTCCACGCCTCATCAACAAAACACACTACAGGTTTATTTCTCTAACTGACATTAGATTAAAAATATGCCAGAAAAGAAATATTCTTGCAGATATTCATGCCATAAGCTGCAACACAGCAATAATGATCAACAAATTTAAGGAAGAAAAGTAAAAAAAATGTACAGAAATTTCTGAGGGGTCCCTTAGGGGTTAAAATGGTGGCCACTGTGGATTGGACTCAAATGCCTCCCTTGGCAGCCAAAGTCAGTGTCTATGGTTGGACCACACTGTTATAAACTCATGGGTCTTGGTGCTGGGGGAATGACCTCCAACATATAAAGAGGGCTTTGGTGACATAGCAGAGTAGTCAGAGAATGATTGTGGTTAAAAGCAGCACAAAACATGACGATATGCAGTTACAGAGTGCCAGCTTTCAGTGTATTTCCTGTGTCTCTGTTATGACATCCATGGGAATCTTAGGGGACTCTCTCTTGGTGGCAGTCACAGTTGCTCAGACTATTGCATCTGTAAAAAAATATGGATTTCCTGAGTTTAAGAACTGTTTTAAGTATTTGGGGTAATGTATGCGCTTAACTCAACTGAAAAGTTATATAAACACAGGCTCAGTTTTGTAGTTAATTTAGACATCTTAAGTGCAAAAATACACATATAGTGCCTTTAAATTTGTTACAACTTCTGTTCTTTATTCAGTCAAAAAAGCCCTGTAAAGTCTTTATTTTGTACCTGTTACTCTTTTATCCCTTTCTCTGTTCTGCCCAGGCTCAGAAAGGTGACAGAAGACAAGAAAAACATCCAGAATTGAAAAATAACACACACATAAAAACAGGCATATACACCTGAGTCGAGAATGCCTTTTGGCGGTGTGTGAACAAACAAAAAGCTGTGGGTGTCTGACCTTGGCACACGCTACCAGCTTCAAACTGGGTCAGCAGTCACCTCCACTTGTGAAAAGCGGTCTATTCTTTATTTTCTTCGAATCTAATGCTGCGCCTGAATGCTTTCACAGAGCCGCACACTGGTATACGGTGAGGTAAGTGTTGCCACTTGTTTGCAGTGGAAGGAAGAAGATGGTTAATTTTGGTGGCACCTGCGACCTGCTGCCATTTCTGTCACAAACAACTGACTCAGTAAATAAAGATAGAAAGAAGAGGAGGGGCAGTGGCAGGTTTTTTTTTTTTATTTCCAAAGGGCTGCCAAAATATCATCACATGGTGTGGATTCAGGAAGCTTTTGGAGATAATAAATGATTCTGACCCTTTTATCATTTGTCTCTCTTTTACTCTGCATTTGTCAAAGATGGGAAAACATCCAAAGGGAGGCCAAAGCAGACAATCTATTTGTTTCTTATTCTCTAAATAAGAAAATATCTTGTTTTTTTGAGATCTCGACCTTTTATCTCATTTTCTGTGCTCACTTATTAAGGCATGGGTTCCTCTTTAAAATGAACGCAGCTTTGTCGATACCAGTCTCTCTTGTTTTTATACAATAATCATTATCTTGAAAAAACAATGAGGAGCAGTTTTCTGTCATTTTTGCTGGTTGCAAAAGTCCAAAAAATGCCCTATAAATAGTCAATTTTTTGCCTTAACTTAGGTTCATATATTGATCCCCCTGACTGATGGAGTGTGTATTTCACAATCAATTATATATATATATAGATAAATATATATATATATATATATATACATATGTATATATATATATATATATATATATATATATATATATATATATATATATATATATATATACACATATATATATGTGTGTGTGTGTATATATATATATATATATATATATATATATATATATATATATATATATATATATATATATATATACATACACATATATATACATATATATATATATATATATATATATATATATATATATATATATATATATATATATATATATATATGTTCATTCATTCATTTTCTATACCGCTTATCCCTTTTGGGGTCGCGGGGGGGCCGGAGCCTGTCCCAGCGGGGTACACCCTGAACTGGTCGCCAGTCGATCACAGGGCCACACAGAGAGACAGACAACCATTCACGCTCACACTCATACCTAAGGGCAATTTGGAGTAAACAGTTAACCTAATGAGCATGTTTTTGGTCTCACGGAGGAAGCTGGAGTGCCTGGAGAGAACCCACGCATGCACGGGAAGAACATGCAAACTTCACACAGAGAGGCCCTGCCCGACCCGGGGATGGAACCACACTCAAAAAACTGAAACACTGAGTTTAATTAAATTTAATATGTAAACTTTTTCCATCTAATTGTATTAGGTTAGTTGAGCGTAAAAAAATTAAGTTAAATCAATTTCAAAAAATTGTGTTACAGCAACTTAATGATTTTATTTTTTTTGCTTTGGATAAACAAATGATATTTAAGTTACCTAAACTATATCTATTATGTAAGACTAACTTAAAATAAATACTTTATACCAACATATATAGCATGTGTCTGTTTAAGTTATATTATTTTTGTTCTTCTTAAATAAAAAAATCTTGTTAATTCAACTTAAATAAAAGAATTTCTTCCAGTGTATATTTTACACACTAATTTAACAAAACATTATTTTGTAAACTTTTTCCACACAAATAAATTACATTGACCCGACATAATTCTTTTCTTTTTACTTTATTTACCAGAAGTTGCTGTACAAAACCAGTACAAATAGGGTACATTTTCAGGACTGAAAATTGAACATGTCCAGTTTAGCTGCAGCTATCAATCAATACTTTGATTTGTTCACTTTGTTACAACAATGAAGCAGTAGTTTAAAAATAAATAAGAAAAATAAAATATGTAAGGATGACTCATTGTTAAAGGTACACACATTTTCCCTGAATCATCATAAATTCAGGCATGAAACTGGGATGAAATAACACAAATTAGCATATATTGACAGTATCACATGCCTGCATTCATACATTTGTTAGTGCATTCTTCAAGGATTCTCATGTCATTATCACATCTCATCATTTTTTATGATGTTCATTATTCATGAGTGGGTCTGAAAGACCAAAAACGAAATGAATTCATGATTTTTCCTCATGCATGAACTACAGAGTATATTAACCAGATTGGTCAGTTGTAAGTCTACTTTTATGTGCAGTTAGTTAAAGGTACACAAATATCAAATGAATCATCATGAATTCATGATATTTTAACATGAATTAAATTTAAATTCATGCTCAAATTCATGATAAAATATCATGAAATTGAGCATGAATTACAGTGACTTGATCAGACTGTTCAGTTCTTTGTCTTTTTTTTTCCAGATTCACTCATGATAACATCTTAAACATCATTAATAAATGATGATTTATGATAACTGAGACACCATGATTAATACATGAATTAAAGTACGAATTTAGGCATGAAATACAATTAATATTTGTGCATGCATATTATTTCATCACCAGCCTGTGGGCCTGATTTCTTTTTTCATCTTGCAAGAATTCAAAAATTATAAATTTTACAAAAATCACATTTCTTTCAAGCTCCAAAAGCTTGTCACTTAAGTGAAATTATGACCTACTGCTTTACTCAACAAGTACTGAAAAATAAAACAGTTGCTTAATGTAGCCTTTAGATAGTAACTACAGCAAATACAATTTTTTTTAAGAACAACCTGGTTTTACAGGTACTTGTAAGCATATTGAAACATGGAAAACTTTAAACATACAGTTATAATACTGTGTAAAATACTGTAAAGCTAGAAGGTTCACAAACCACTAAACCTTGTAAGTCAGTAACAAAACATTAATTGAAAAAAAAACAAAGAAATAAACTTTTTGTGTGAACACTTGTCAAATGCTGTGATTAGAACAATAAATTTTCTGTCTTTTCTATAAACATATGCAAGTTACAATATTTCTCTATTTTATCATCCTTTTCCTATATTCTTATTAGAAGAATAATTAAACCACCTAACCCCACTTTTGTTTTTGTAGATACTGTTGAAAGCAAGTCCTTGGATGTCAACGCAAAACATTTTCTTTTACTGTAATAATCTTGTCTCTAACACAGCAGTATTTAGTTCTAAGGATACTTCAGATTGTTTGAAGTGGGGCTGTATGAGACAAGTTTCAGCAGAAGACTAATCAGCTAAGTGTTGTCAATCAAATCAGCTGCTTTACAACAATATCAGTACTGAAGTTAAGCTTTACACTGCTGCAGATGGGTACTGAAGTTCCATTCAATTTTCTCAAATTTTAGGAGGGAATAAGCTAAAATATAACCCTGAAGATATTTCCTCTACTATTTAATATACATATGCTTTATTTTTATGCTAGCAAGCCCCCTGGGTCAGTGGACATTAAAAAGAGCAGTGGCACAAGTACATATGGTTAACACTGTGAGACCAATAGATAAGTACCAAAAGCAGGGAGCTTGCTAACGCAAAAGTAAAGCATTGTGAAGACATACATTTTTATAGCATATATAACTCAACTGTTGTTTTTGCTCAACCAGCTCTAAAAAAAATCACCAAAAAAGTATGTAATTTCAAGCAGTTGATTTGACTGACGGCACTTAGACTGATACACCTACCACTGACATGTCTCAAAACACCCCACTTAAAAAATCTGAAATATCCCTTTAATGTAAGGGATATTTTAAACATTTCTTTAAACATATTTTTAAAATGTGGCCTGTAACAATGTAATGGTATCAAAATTCAACTAATTATATTCTGCCGTAAACAAATTTTATCACACAGGTGATAATGTTGAGCTGCCAACATTTAAACATGCAAAGAACCACATTTCACATTCTTACAATATGACCAAACAAAGTATGTCTTGTAGTTGCCTTTTGGTGCTGCCTGGTTGACAAAAATTTCAATATACATGTCATCAAACTGTAACAGAGAATGGTCTCAGAGTTCACATCTTTTTTTGTCACTTGGCACCTGAAGGCACCACCTTAGTTGAGGAGGCTGGTTGACTTATTCATACAGTTTGTTTTTAAGCATCTGTACCTTGTTTGAGAGTCGGGCAGTATCCAACTGAAGGAAGATCTTCTGAAGTGCTTCAAAGAAAGATTTCAGCTCCTTAGGATAACTGAGGTTCAGTGCGTATATAACCCCCATCAGGAGAGCACAAGCACTGGCAACATTTCTCAAGTCATGCAGGACGTCAACACCTTCAATGACGATGCCCACATCAGCTGGACTAGTGGTGGCATCCCCTCCCTCCACATTGACACAGTAGATCCCAAGGACAACTTCTCCAAGTTCCCTCTCAACGGCCACACCATCAGAGTCCTACACAGAAACCAGAAAAACAAAAAATATTAAACAGTGAAATCATTTAAAAATGCCCCCAAAATACCTCCATACCGGTTGAGAAATGTAGAAGACAAATTTTGAACTTATGCCAGCCATAAATGTTGAAATCCACAAGCAAGTTAAAATATAAATCATTATTTGGTCTAAATAATAGCTATTTTATATTAAGTATTTAGAGTGTTGGTTGCTACATTTCCACCATTTAAAAAATTAAAACAACTCCCACAACAATCACAAAAATGACCTTTTTGGAAGAACTCAAAAACGATCTTCATAAAGAGCATGCAATTTGTATGTCAGCATGTTAGACTTCCCACCAAGCTTAACAAAGCAAGAAGAAAGACAATTTAATATTTCAGTTAAAACACTTTGAGACGAATCTATTTCAGTTACCATGAATTCCTTGAAGAGGCGATCCGGGTCTTCATTAAGAAAGATGCAAAGTGCTCGTAGGAGGCACTCCCTCCTCTTTTCAATGCTGTCATTCTAGATAGAGAAAATAATATCAGTTTGTATTGTGGAAATCCAAATGGACACATTATACAGACATACATACATACATACATACATACATACATACATACATACATCCATGACATGTACAATTTAACTCATCAGTCAAGCCACTGCATAAGTCATCCACCTCTTTTTAACAATAATTGTGAGGGAAGGTATAAGGTAGGCAGCTAATGCACTATAACTATCAAGAATACATTCATATTTTTTTTTTAATAAAATTAAAACTAAACTGTTAAAACTGGTTAACTTAAAACACACAGGCCCCAAAATCTAGTGTTAATCAGA
Source organism: Cetoscarus ocellatus (assembly GCA_037902135.1). Lineage (NCBI taxonomy): Eukaryota > Metazoa > Chordata > Actinopteri > Labriformes > Labridae > Cetoscarus > Cetoscarus ocellatus. The sequence continues at coordinate 642,613 of JBAMNC010000720.1, forward strand.
TGGGAAAAAATACAGTATATTTAGAGGCAAAAACTCTTCTCATTACTTTAGACATAAGAACATCTTATCCCAAAAAAAACAGTATCTGTTTTTTCACTAAAATTGTGAAACTAAGAACATATTTTTCAAAACAACAGTTTTATGTTTGGACCGGTAACCAAATAATCCAGAAATTTATCACAACCCATTTCCGGTTTTAATGTTTTCTCTGAACTGCAACTGTCCAAACTGATTTGTTAACGCCACCATTAAATATATGCTTTACCAATGACAAAAACAACCTGTGCCATTGGACCCAAAGTCTCATGAATTTTCCTTCCAGCTGAGCCCCCTTTGTTGTTAAAAACTTGGATGAGCTTGGCAGTATGTTGGTCCAGTTGTGCCAGGAACTTGGAGACAAGTGGAACAGTCGTGATCCTCACAAATTCTGCTTCAATCTTAAAAAACAAAAAAGTGCATCAAAAAAATGCAAGAAAATGTTAAGGGTAACTACTGAAATCTTTACACTTAACTTTAAACGTTTAACAGTCAATGTAGAATTGGTAATATTTCCTAATTACTTTACCCTCTGCCAAATGTTAATGTAGTTCAAAAAAGTGATTAGGAATTGTGCTATAAACTTTAAACTGATTCTTGTATTAAAGCATGTTCACAGTATGCAGAGAATGCCCATATGCTGTTAAACTTTTATTCACAATTTTAAGCTTTATGTTATTTGATGCATTAATTAAATGCCAAAATATAACTAAACCATTTCAGAATTTTTTCAAACCTCTGCTACGCAGAACAATCCTGGCCATCTGGTTTTGAACTCGGCAATCATGGGCTTGTCTCTGACAACCTCCTGTCTCCTGTATGCGAATGTCTTTGCCATCTTCTCTTTGACAACTCTTTCATTGTTTCTCTTCTTAACCTCGGATAACAACGCCAATCTTTCACCTTCAAGGCTGTCCTGGCTCTCTCCAGCAGGAAAAGAGGGGCAAAAATTTACTTCTGCCTTTCTGGGTTTTTTGACATCATACGCAGGCTGACATCTGCCAGCAGGTTTGTGCTTGAGAGAGTTCATGCTTAGTTCTGGACACCCCAAGGTTCGAAGCTTTGTCCTGTAGTTGGCCATCTTGTACTTAAGACTTATTTTCCAACCATAATAACCACTGAAGTTTCCTTGTTCCCTTAAGCATGGATGGGCCTGAATTAAAGCTCCAGCAACAGACTCTATTTCTAAGTTTGAAGGATATGCCTTGTACTGAATAATCTGTTCAGCAAGATTTTCCAAGATGTCAGACTTCAGTTTGTGATTTGGGGTGAGAAGAACTCCTTTTGACATGAAGTCCTGGTTTGCTCTCTGAAGTTGCATCTCCACATCATATGGAAACTTTGGTATCGGGAATTCTGAGGGCCACTGTGCTCGAGAAGTTTCTGAATCAGATGAGGAGAGTATTAGTGTGTCGGAAGAAGACAAGGAGGATTCTTCTCCAATCTGGCTCTCGTTGGTTAGGTTTTGTTTGGAAACATCCAACAAACAGATTACTTTCACTGTGCCTTTATCTTGAATATCGCTGATTTGGTTTAGGTTAACAAACTCATTGTCAAAGTCACTGTCCATGTACTGAAGTCTTATGTCCCCTTCTATATCAAACTGACGTTTGATCTCATTTGAAAGATCCTCCACTGACTCTGGCATTCCTCTTTCTATGGTCAGTTTTTCAACATTGTTGGGACCAAGAATAATCCTTAGTTTCACAGGCCCGGCCATTTCTTCAATGATTCAGTCTGAAAAAGATTTTAAAAATGGTATTAAGACTCATTACAACTGCATGGCAAAAACTGGCTTTAAAAATTTTTTAAACCCAACCACACACCAAAGTAAACAAACACAAAAATATATACACCAATAAAAGCCCATTCATACATGTTAATCATAATAAATCCAAAAGACAAATATTGCAAAGATACATACACAGAGACCAGCATAGAACAGAGAGAAAGGGAATACAAAGTGCATATAAATCAAGCTATCAATTACAGTTTTCTACTTACACATTCAGATTGTGCTTTTAATGTAGGGATATCTTTTAAAAGTAACTAGTCGAAGTGGCCCAACGAAGTAGTCATGAAGAGGGTACTTCTCTGCCAGTTGTTCATGTGTTATCATGGACATGTTGCCAGTTGGGCAGGGTTGCAGTTCAAAAGCCCGGTAATGTGCCCTATACCAAGCTGAGTACATCTTGACAAAAAATGTCAGCGTATCCTGCAGTATACACATTCTCACTATCTGGCCAAATTCAGGTAGGCCATCTGTAAATCGACAGATAACTGTCATTCCCTGTCGATAGTTGACCCCTTTAAAATCTGCACTTTTAGCCATGTTTACCTCTGAGATGTTTGGATACATCTGACGAATAGGCAATGATATTTCATCTTTCAGCATTTCAAGTGGAACTCTTGATACACTTGAAACTTCAGCCCCCTGTTTCTGTGGTTTCAACGAGTTAAGGTAATAGGCAATCATTAGCTGATGTTTCCTTGACAAAGTCAGAGCCACATTCTTAAAACATTTGGAATGATTAGCAACTCCCTTGAAAAAACTGTGTTTACCCTCAAAACGCATGGTCCAGACTCCAACTAAAGGACCAAAACATTGAATCATTTGAGGGTAATGTTCCAAGTAGTGATGCTTTGGGAGGAGTTTTCTGTGTGGAAATGCTTCTTGATATTTTTGTCTGTGATCTGAAATTTTGTACTGAAGATATCCAATGGATTCTTCTGTATGAATCTGGGCAACAGCAAGTTCTATTATCTCTTTCAAATCTAAAATTATCTGCCACACTTGTTCATCTTCAGGTATAACATCCCCAATCATAAAAGGCAGCAATCTTAAAAGAGTCCAGTTTTCTGCTGCATTGCCACCTATTGTGTTTTTTCTTACAAATGTTTGAGGCACAATATGTGGCTTGTTTTTTTTGTCATCCCCTTTATAGGGAAAATTGAGGATCGCCTTATTCAAAGTGTCTAATGACATGTATCGCTTGGATATTAAAACACCAAGACACTGAGCAAGTTCCACTGGAACAACACCCTCAAGGAGATCATGAAGTATGTCAGGGGGATATCCAGTAGTCACATCAAAACGAGAAAGATTTTCTGTCAGAACACAAGGTCCCTTTACTCCAACACATGGCTTTGCACTCTCCACTGCCTGTTTGACATGTTCTTTGTGGCCCTCTTTGGAACGAAGATAAAAGTCACCTGACTGAACCTGCCTGGTCTGAAAGTCACTTGACTGTCCTGTGCAAAATCGACAAACAAAATCACCTGAAAAGCTCTCTACAAAGCCTGCTATACCATGAGCACCCAGATTGTCTGCAGCTACACACTGCACTGTGCCTCTTACATTTTTTCCAAACATTTGAACAAACACCCCATGCTCTTCTAAGATGACCAAATCCTGCAGAAGAGGTGCAAGCACTTTTCTATATCCATATTTCTTTATGTAACTACTTTTACACAGTAGTGCCAAGTAGATGGATGACAAGCTTGAGTGCTGGCCTGGGGGTAAGTTGCTTAAAATCCAGTAAACTGCAGTGAGTTTGTGCTTTTTGCGGGAAGTGCCCAATGGATTGCAGACTTCAAACTCATCAATATAAAAGGTAAGACATATTCTGAGTTCTTCTGCTGAGAAGAAGGGGTTCTGTTTGTAAAACAACCCATCTTGAAATGATCTGTATTCTTGATGTGCAGTTTGATTTGAATGAGTGCAATAGTTTTCTACAACTTCATGAATCACGGCATCTTTGCTAAGAAGCTGTTGCAATGACTGTAACAGTGGTACGTATTGGTAGCTTTGGTTGTGTTCTTGATCCAAGACATACTCCACGGGCTCAATAACTTGGAAATTCTTTTTAAAATACTGTTTATGTTTAAAAGCAGTATTAAGGCAGCCTTGATCTCCAATTATTTTTGTCAAGGGATTTGAGACACAAACAGTGGAGGCCAAATTTTCAATATCCTTTACATTAAGGTCAAGATCATGCTTTGTGCAAAAATCTGAAAAAATGGCAGCTGATGTTGTCAGGGAAGCTGAACTCATCAGGAAGTGAAGGTCCTGTAACAGCTCATCCACTGCACTACTAGGGAGATGAAGTACGTTTTCCAGTTTCAGCAACATTGCTGCAAATTTCTCTTCAATAAGTTTTTCATCACTTTTAATGTTGTCTGTCTGAAAATCACTCTGCACCTCTCCCTGAAATGCTCCCAAAAAATCACCTTCTTCATGTTCAAATGCATGATCTGGGCTGTCCAAAATGTGTCTAAGCACAATTATGTCTGGTCTAAAATCACTGTAAGAATAGCCATGGTGTTTTCTATTTTTATGGGAATGAAATGTTCCAAAGATGTTTGTCTGAAATGTACAACCCCTAAACACACAGGAAACCGTTTCATTGGCTTTGAGATGTACACTTATATGCCTAAAATATTCCTTTTCAGAGGAAACTTCAGTGGACTTACAAATATGGCACTTAAATGTGGCAGGTGGAGATTTTTGACGTGTTGTCTCTCTGTAATGCATTTTACTGAGATGGCACTTGAGTCCATTCCATGACTTAAATGTACATGGACATTTAACATGGGGGCAGGGATATGGTTGCCTTCGCCCATATTGCGGATGTTTTAACCTATAATGTTTAAGTAAGTGGACCCTAGTTGCGGTCTTTGAACTGCACCCTTTACACTGCCACATTTGTTCTGGAAAAAAAAAAATAACAAAAACTTAAGAAAAAGGAAACTTAAGTAATGATACCTTTCTTGTTATCACAGTCTAATTGTAAACTTACTGCACAATGCTCAGCAAGGGGGCCTTCACCACTTCAGTTATGCACAGAGCAGATGGAGTCTATCACTGCCAGAATCTGAAATTCAATAGGTAAACCAAAACCATCATCAAATAAAATAAATAACTTTCTTTTAGACTGTAACGTTGGGTAAAAATACAATATTCTCAACAAACAGCTCAACTATGAGAGATAGGAGCAAGAGAACAAAGCCAATGCATTTATAGAAAATGAGTAGCTTCACTTGGACATACCTGTTGTGGAAGCAGCACCTTGGCCAGGAGAATGACACACAAGTCATAAATGGTCAGTTCAGGAACTACAACAGAAGTGAGGTGATAGAGGTTTTAACAATAAAAAATAAATACATCTTTTGTGATTTACTATTTGGTCTGATTTTTTTGTAACACAGGAAGTTTGAAAATTCATGGAAAACACATAATTATACTTTTTCATGAAAATATAATTTCAGTAAAGAGTTTCTATATATAAACTATGACAGAAACTTGAAAAAAATATTATGGTAATTACCAATGCTGTTAATATTGGACAGCTGTGCCATAAATCTTTCATTGTGTGATGGTATACTCACACATACTCACACATGAAAAAGTACAAAAAATATTTTTACATCTAGAGAACCTTTCAGAGGTCCATTTTAAATTACAGTTGTACCTGTTAATATTTAGACATATCATAAATGCATATTAACCATGCAACAACATTTTTTTAATGCGTTTTGAATTTATACTCTGACCTGAATAGTGACTGGTATAAAAACGTATCTTAATGAAATCATTTATAGATTTCCAAAAAAAAGTAGATTCCTGAGAAAAAGATAAATTAAACAAAGTAAAGGTAGTCTTTTATAATTTGTGAAGAGCTGATTAACACAATTTTAAATTACAGGTTTTTAAAGTTTAAACATGGTTTAAATTATGTAGGTACTGATCCTTTCCCCGATACGATGTATTTTGATTTTTGTCTATGGCTTTAGAAAACCAAACTATCCCGGATAACAATTTTAGATAATCTTTCTTTTTTTAAGGCTGCATGCCATTTACAGTACAGAAATAATGAACTTAGTCCTTTAAAATACTCCTTTCCATGATTCTTCTTTTAAACAGTAATATAATTTTATCTAATTAGCCGTACTTGCCTCCGTTGGGCGAGCTATATGCTAATACTACCTTTTGGTTACTAAACACAAAACGCAAAAAACACCGTAAGTAATAAATATACAGGTTATTTCTGACGGTGAGACTTCGGCCACTTACCATTGCTTTATTTTGAAATATGTGAAGCAAAACGATGAAGTGTTCGTCTGAAGGGTGCTGCTAACCGTAAACTTATACAAACTGCCGTCAGCTACAGGATGTGGCTAATGTTAACACTTCCTGTCCCCTTCACAATGAAAGTCATCCACTCATTTTAGACGACAAAGCTTTTAGTGTGGAGAAGGTGCAGGAAAACGATCCGAATAACCCAGCGGACAACTTAACATGCTCCCCGAGAATAAAGCACAATTGAACGAAGCACAGAGACTCGTTTATGTCACAAAAATACATATTTACAATTAAAAAGGCATGAAAAAAAAACAGATATGTTACTGTGTTGGCCCCAAACTTACACCTTTTGTACCCATCACATTCAATTTTAAATATGCAAGCAGATAGTGCATTCCTTTACTGATATTTTCGTTAAAATAAATAATTAAAAAATCATGTAAAGAGTGTGACAGATTGGGTGCTGCTTCATAGACTGGCCTACATATTTTAAGGACATGCAAGTCAAGCTGGATACTTTTTTCAGACCGAACTGAATACAGAAATAGAAGTTGAAGCTCCAAAGACACAAATATAATATAGAAACTGTGCCCCAAGACAACTGAGAGCAAATATAAGATAATATTGAGAAAGAAATTCCTCCTACCTTCTCTGAACCAACAGTGCAAGGCGCCAAAATTTGTTCGGGAGGAAATGGCGGTTGGAAATGACCAAGCAGAAAGTTGCACCACGCATGTGCAGCTCAGTATTCTTCTTCTTTCGAGTGCAGCACAGTCGTGGTTGAACTAGTGACACCTAGTGGATAACGGGAGTATTTCAACTGTATTTGAGTTAGCGTGAATACTTTAAGTTAGCAGGCCACATTCATAGTATGTATTGACAACGTCTGACAAATTAACATGGGCTTAATTCAAAAACAGTATTTTAACCCAACAAATGCATGTATTTTAAGTTAACTCAAAATAATTTGTATTTATAAAGTTAGCAACCCACCTAGTTCAGTTTTTTGAGTGCAGCGACTTTCTTGCTGTGAGGCACTTGCACTACCTGCTGTGCCACTGTGCCGCCTGCATATATATATATATATAAAATACCAAATAATAGCCAGGGCGTTTATTTGTTTCAATCACTGAGCAGACCAGGCGTTTATTTGGGACCAGGCGGCTATTTGGGACAGGCGTTTAATTCCTTTCTCACAAAAATCTTGCTTAGCAAAAACTGAAAAATATGGTAAATGTAATCACATTATTTATTTACACCAGTATGCATATCACCTTTACATTTCAAGGCAGGATTACAGTACCATAGTTATACTTTTGTCTTCTTCTTTCAACTCTAGTATGTAATATTCCAGTTTTATGCACTCTAGTGGCCTCTATGGACTTTGACATACAGAGGGAGGAGAAGCGAGCCGACAGGACGTCCTGAGAGACAAATAAACCATGTGGACTGATAAGGTAGTGTCTGATCATGTTTCTTTTCAAATAAATCACTTTTTAAGCGTCAACTGTCAGTTGTTAGCTCAGCATTTGCATGCGTGTTCTATAACTTTGACCGTAGCTCATAGGCTGTGCCGAATAAATTATTTTTATTTATTTGGAACAGGCATCTATTTATCAAAATGTGCTGCTAGACCCGGCGTTTATTTGGGACCCGGTGATTAATTGGAACCCACCCCTCCTCTCCCCGGTGGGGTGGGCGGCTGTTCATCATCTTCAGCTCGGGTCCTCTACCAGAGGCCTGGGAGCTTGAGGGTCCTGCAGAGTATCTTAGCTGTTCCTAGGACTGCACTCTTCTGGAGTGAGATGTCTGATGTTTCTCCAGGGATCTGTTGGAGCCACTTCTCCAGTGTGGGGTCACTGCCCCGAGTGCCCCAATGACCACAGGCACTACAGTTGCCTTCACCTTCCAGGCTTTGTCTAGCTCATCCTTTAGCCCTTGGTATTTATTTAGTTTCTCATGTTCCTTTTTCCTGATGTTGCTATCTCTTGGGATGGCTACATCAATCACAACGGCTTTCCTCTGCTGCTTATCTATGATTACAATGTCCGGTTGGTTGGCCATTACAATTTTGTCGGTCTGTATCTGGAAGTCCCACAGGATCTTGGCTCGGTCATTCTCAATCACCTTGGGAGGTGCTTCCCATTTTGACCTTGGGGTCTCCAGTTCATATTCTGCACAGATGTTCCTGTACACTATACCGGCTACTTGGTTATGGCGGGCGTTTCATGTATGCTTTTCCTGCCAGTATCTTACACCCTGCTGTTAGGTGCTGGACTGTTTCAGGGCTCTCTTTGCGCAGCCTGCACCTGGGATCTTGCCTGGTGTGGTAGATCCTGGCCTCTATTGCTCTGGTGCTCAAGGCCTGTTCCTGTGCAGCCATGATTAGTGCCTCTGTGCTGTCCTTCAGTCCAGCCCTCTCTAGCCATTGGTAAGATTTGTTCATATCAGCCACTTCAGCTATCTGTCGGTGGTGCATCCCATGCAGGGGTTTCTCCTCCCATGATGGTTCCTCTAGTTCCTCCTTCCTGTCAGTTTCCACTGTCTGAGACACTCACTAAGCGCTTGAACTCTTGGGGCCATCTCCCTGATGTAGTCATGGAGCTTGGATGTTTCATCTTGGATAGTGGCTCTGATGCTCACTAACCCTCTGCCTCCTTCTTTGCACTTAGTGTATAGCCTCTGGATACTGGACTTGGGGTGCAGCCCCCCGTGCATGGTGAGCAACTTCCAAGTTTTAACATCTGTGGCCTGAATTTCCTCTTTTGGCCAGCTATTTATTCCAGCTGGGTTTCTGATCACTGGCAGGGCATAGCTGTTAATTGCCTGAACCTTGTTTCTGCCATTGAGCTGACTCTTTAGGACTTGCCTTACTCGCTTCAGGAACTTGGCTGTTGCTGCTTCCATAGTGGCCTCTTCGTGGTTGCCATTTGCCTGTGGTATGCCAAGGTATTTCTAGCTCTCCTCCTTATCTTTTATTTTGCCTTCTGGGAGTGTAGTGCCCTCTGTATGGACTACCTTCCCTCTTTTTGTCACCATTCGGCCACACTTCTCCAGTCCGAACGACATTCCGATGTCACTGCTGTAGATCCTGGTGGTGTGGATCAGTTAGTTGATGTCTCGCTCACTCTTAACGTACAGCTTGATGTCATCCATGTAGAGGAGGTGACTGATGGTGGTCCCATTTCAGAGTCGGTATCTGTAGCCAGTGTTGTTGATTATTTGGCTGAGGGGGGTTCAGTCCTATGCAGAACAGCAGTAGGTACAGAGCATCACCTTGGTATATGCCACATTTGATGGAGACTTGTGCAATTGGCTCGAAGTTGGCCTCAAGGGTGGTGTTCCATTGACTCATTGAGTTTGCAGTGTTGGCTCTTAGAGTCCTGTTGACCTTGTACAGCTTCAGGCATTCCAGGATCCATGTATGTGGCATCGAGTCATAGGCTTTTGTGTAATCAATCCAGGCAGTGCACAGGTTGGTCTGTCTGGTTCTGCAGTCTCAAGCGACTGTTCTGTCTACCAGCAGCTGGTGTTTTGCTCCTCTGGTATTTTTACCAATGCTTTTCTGTGTCTCTGTCATGTATTGATCCATTTGCCCACTAATCTTAGCCGCGATGATGCCTGGCAGGAGTTTCCATGTTATGGAGATCTATCTATCTATCTATCTATCTATCTATCTATCTATCTATCTATCTATCTATCTATCCACACACACACACACACACACACACACACATATATATATATATAAATATATATATACATATGTACACACACACACACACACACATATATGTGTGTGTGTGTATATATATATATACACATATATATATCTACATATACATATATATATATATATATGGATGTATATGTCGATAGATAGATAGATAGATAGATAGATAGATAGATATAAACTCTAATTTTCACATACTGCGCACTCCTGACCCAGCTGTTTCAGACACTCTGTTGAAGTTCCTGTAGCTTGGAGGTCCCACTGCCTATGAAGGCCCGGTTTGCTCTGATTGGTTGACTGATTTGCCCTGATTTACTGGTGGAATTACATGAAAATTTTACCAGAGGTGTGATTTGGTCCAAGGAAGAAGCCATTACATTTTGGTGCTGATCCAATCCAGACTGATGTCACAAAAAACACATTGAAGTTTATAATGGCAAATCCCATTCATTTATGTCATTATGGGAATTGGAGTTTATTTGCAAACTGACATTAACATTTTTCAAGCCTATGTCACTACATTTCCCAGCTTCCCTTGCAATGCCAGCAGAGGAGTTCTGCTAACGCAATGGCTAACCATAGCCTGGTAGATCGGCACGTTTTTCCACACTTTGTAACTACAACACTGATTACGCAGCATTCTCCACATGGACAGACATGAGCCGAGACTTGGCTGTCCATGTGGAGTGGAAAAGCCACTGCCATATCTGAGCTGCTCGGAGCGCTTTTCTAGTTCTACAATCAATGCTCTGCAGTGGGCTTGCCACCACTGGCCTATTGGCTTAAACTGCTGGTAAAACAATGGTGGGAGGTCACACGGGTAGGTCTATTCAATGGGGCTGGAGAACAAGCCATTTGAGGCTGCTACTTTTGCAGTATATGTCAAAGTGGGGGAAGGGTGCAGACTTTTTGTCATGAGCAAAGTAGAACTCCATTTCGCTGAGTGATGCTGTGTAGCAAAGTTTTGGAAACAGCACCACACCTCAACCAGACCCCTTCTGTGAAACCTATAAATTTGAAGTAATTGTCTCCTAATCAAGAAACAAGGCACAAAAAAGACACAAATGCTTGATTCTTCACCAGTTTGACAATGGCAGTGGGTTTATTGATTAACAGGCAAGGTTCAGTACAGAGAGAATCCATCAAAGAAGGCAAAGGTATCCAAATCCGGAGGCTAAAGACTAGATCTACGACAAAATGGGTTTTACCGGCAAGACGTGACAGAAATGAGCGCTGGGATAAAGACGAAAGAGTATGATGAACTGGCAACAAGACAGGGGAAGACATAAGGTTTAAATACAAAAGGTCATTGGGGTGATGAGACACAGCTGGGGAAGAACAATCAGGGATCATGTGTGACAGAACCAGACAGGAAGCAAAACCTACGGAATCAAGGAAAGACAGGTGAATTTTCAAAATAAAATAGGAAGTACAAGACAAGACACAAAACATGAACACAAAATAGGTAACTTATCTAAAACAAAAAGTAGGACCATGACACTCCACCCATTTTGCTCTTGCTTTCTACAACCATCCCTCCCACCCCTATCTCCATATCTTTCAAATCCAGTGGGCCTAAAGGGGTGTTGACATTTATAAGCACTATGGCAGATCTCCAAGAAGCTTCCCCAAAAGTTGGACAACAAAACACACAATTTCAATTCAAATGTCCAGATAAAATAATTGAATCACATTCTACTGATAATGTGATCCCTGCTAGTGAAAGATACATATAAAATTCAAGAAACCATTCAAGAGCCATGCGGAAATTTTCATTTTTACTGCTGCATTGTTTTTACCCTGTGTTAAAAAAAAAAAAAATCCTGTTGTCTAGCAGCTCATTTCTTCGTTTCTAAAATGCATTGGACATGTTTTGATAATAACATGAATAAAGGCTCATTTATGCTGTCTGCTCTCTCTTTGTATAATAAATAATATACATTTACATTTCGTTGGACACTGATAGAAGCATCCAGGGAACATGGCCTCCAACGGAGCTCCACTTGTCCTGTCCTGTCTGCTATTCAACAGATATTCATGTCTGATCTCCATTCAGCTGCCCTGTTGAAGTTACAGTATCTGTCCCTTTGCCCAGGTAAGGGATCATCATATGGCTTTAGTTCCAAACAAACTCACACGGTCTTTTCTCAAAAAGGTTCTCCTATTTTTCCAAGTATCCTTCTTCTGGTCTGGTTTGAGCTGCTTGTTACACCAGTGGTTCCAAACAGGTCTGGCCTTACGACCCACCACCAACTCCTTGAATAGTAACTTAACCCAAGAAAAATTTTTATTTTCCAGACAAAAATCTTTGTAAATGGAAAAAGTAGGTGTATTGGTGATCAGTTATGTTCCAAACCTTGACATTTATGTTTGAGGTATGTTACAGCTGGCTGTTGCTTGGAGGAGACTGGTGTATGGTGCCAAAAATGGTCACTATAGGGCAAAACTTAGACACCCACTTTTTCCTCATGCAATAACCAAAAGCCTTCTGAAGTGTCTATTCTTTCTCTCTCACTCGTTCTCTGCCTTGGTTTTTGTCTTGTGGACAGCTCTATTTGTTGCTGTGAACGACTTGCCACTGTGGACCTGCATAGATTTTGTTACTTCAACTGATAAAATTTAGTGTTTTTTTATTTATTCCTTTTCCATTTTCAGTAGAGTTTGTATATAAGGACTTTGGGGGAATCAGTCTATAGAATACACACTGGTTCCTGAAAATATAATGCATTTATTACTGTAACCATTACTACAGACATGGACAACCTGCTGCTGTGGACCTGCCTGACTCGAACTGCCTTATTTTATACCAACCAACATCGGCATTAAAATAATTTAATATTATTCCTCATTTTTCATCTATATCAGTCCTGTCTATTCATAGATATTAATATTGATATATGAAAGATCTCTCTATCCATAGTAGTTGTTGCTATTATTATTCCTATTATCTTAAACTTATGGTCTGGGCAGCCATAAATTGTAATTTAGTTTCCTTTGTCTCTGCTCTCTCTCTCTTTCTGCATGTCTTTCACCTCTCAAACCCTAAGCACTGCCTCAATAGAGCTCTGTTCAACATGAATCTTGATCTATCTATCAATCTATCAATCAATCAATCTATCTTTCTGTCTATCTATCTATCTATCTATCTATCTATCTATCTATCTATCTATCTATCTATCTATCTACCTATCTATCTATCTGTCTGTCTGTCTGTCTGTCTGTCTGTCTGTCTATCTATCTATCTATCTATCTATCTATCTATCTATCTATCCATCCATCCATCCATCCATCCATCCATCCATCCATCCATCTATCTATCTATCTATCTATCTATCCTCTGATACTCTGGAGACACACTAAAAAGTCAAGATTCTGAGGACACAAAACAGAGTAAATAAAATGCATAAATACATGTTTAATGATCAAATCTTCTTCAAAATATACATGCATCTGTGATTTCTTCCTGAGTTTTCTGGACAAATCTTTGCAGAAGCTGTAGCCAAATCGTGAGAAGGGAAAGAAAAGTAATTCTGTCATTCCACCACCTGCCTCTGTGATGAACAAACACACAGACACATCTCTGGAAATGCCCAAAGGCTCTTATCACATCCAGCTGTCAAATGGTGCTGATATGCCCGCCATGTTCTGTGTTCAAATTCTGACACTTTGACCTCTCTGAATAAATCTTTAATATCTCTGAATGAGCTGGGTGTTCAGATTTTTTGTGCATTTCTATAAAACATTGGTCCCTTTGCTGTTTCAGACTGATTACATGGTTAGTGGGATTCACTGTGTGTTCTTTAAAAGGTGTTTATTGTCTTACTGAGCGACTATTCATCCGGGACAGACACAGCAGGGCTCTCATACTCTTCAGCCCAGAAAGGTAGACTTTAACAGAATTTATTATAATTTTGCTTTAGTCCATTTGTTACTCATTTAAGACAAAAGTGGCAATACTAAACTAAAAAAGCAAAACAGAAGCTGGATTGCTGTGAAAACAGTGGTCTTGTTTGAAATGGTTGCAACACTGGTCCCTCAAAATAAATTATTTTTTACCCTACTCATTATTTTCATCATTTTATGTCAACCAAGATAGACATGAGTAATGTGGAATTAAGTCTTGTCTTTCATACTTTATACCTTGTTCTCTGTAAATTCTGGTAAAAGGGCAATCAATAACAGTCTAATCTGATTCATAAGGACATGAATCTGAACTGGCTGTAAGACTGCTGTCCTCAAAAGACTTCTGATATACTCTCTGAAATCAAACTTCAAGTAATTCATTGGTTTTGTCCATATAGGTCAGGGGAAATTTGTTTCCATTTGTCTGTGGGTCAGATAATCAGTTTTCTACTAATTTGATTAAGTTTGACATTGACTTGGAGCTCCTCAAACTGTTTTATCTGATTTGATAATTTTGTCTTCAGTCATTCAATTATAACCTCTGCCAAGGAGGTTTTTGTCAGCATTTGTTCGTTTCTCTATTCGTTAACAGGATAACTCAAAAAACAAAGACAGATTTGGGTGATTTGTTCAGGGAATGTTGGTGGCCCATGGAAGAAATAGTTACATTTTGATGGTGATCCAAATCTGGATGCAGAGCCAGGATTTTTTTTTATGAGTTGTTAACATTGTGAGTTAGGGCAATTTTCCACATTTGTCTGGGAATGTTGATCATAGCACAAGGGAGGACTGATTTGATTTGGTGGTGAGATGTATCCAGATATGGGTACCAGAATTATTTCAAGGTTTGTTTTTACTGAGCATGATTGGGCAGTTTTTGACATTTGTAAATAACTTGGGCAACAGTGTTGGAAATGCCTTGGCGAAGGTTTGTGTTTTTGGCACACTTCAGTTACCTCTGCCAATGAGGTTTTGTTTCTGCCGATGTTTTTTAGTTTCTCTGTTTGAAACAGGATAACTTGAAAAAAATTATATTAGATTTGGGTGAAAATTTAAGGGAAAGTTGGTCATGGTGCAACAAAGAATTGGTTGAATTTTGGTGGGGATCTGGATTTGGATGCAGATCCAGGAATTCTTTCAAGAATTTCTTATTATTCCAAGATAGGGCAGTTTTCCACTTTTTTGCCTGTAACTCAAGAAGTTTAAATTGATTGAGCATCCGTCTTATTTGCCTGATCTCGCTCCATCAGACTTTCATCTGTTTCCAAGATTGAAAAACGCCATTTCCGGTACCCACTTTCAGTCAGATGATGACGTCATACATGCAGTGGAGGACTTTCTGAGCGGTCAAGAAAAGGACTTCTTTAAAAGTGGCATTGAGGCCCTTAAACATTGTTGGCAAAAGTGTATAGATACTGAAGGGGATTATGTTGAAAAATAAAAATATCAATCAGCCCTCATATATCTATATCTATATCTATCTATCTATATATCTATATCTATCTATCTATCTATCTATCTATCTATCTATATATATATATATATATATGTATAATATATTGTTGTAAAATGGAGCTTGGCAAAATAGATCTGCCTTATTACAGACATCAAATCAGACTAATCCATCTGCACTGCAAATTTACAATCAGGAACCAAGCTGGCTGAAGCAGGAGGCAAACATACTCAGGGCAACGTGAGTAAAGGGGGAATCATGATGTTAGAGGAACATCAGAAATGGAGGACAAACATGATGATTTGTAGCAAAACACAAGAGTCTGTACAACGTAACCTGCCAAGGATGTCATGGGAAGCTAACCGCTAGCCATATTAAGCATAAATTCCTCCTGAGGTTGTTGGCCATGTTTATGTGCAGTAAAGTCACATTTTATCATGTGAGATTACAGATTGAGTCAAACAGAACATGACAGAAACAAAAGAACACCACCGCACTTCATGTTTGTTGGTCAAAAAACAAAAGAAAGTTGTGTTTTACCCTGACATTGCTTATGTAACTAATCCTGCTATAATCTGCTCTTTCTCTAGTAAAGTGGACATTTTGGCTTTAAATATGTTTGTATATTTAGACATCAGATTTTAATTACACTGACAGTCATTAACCTTGCATGGAAATTCACTTATTCAGCATCTCTTTAACTGCCCTGGTTCCACACAGTTTTATTTGCTGTAATCACAGACAGGCAGTGTTGGGAAAAACAGCGTTAAAAATAACGACGTTACTAACACTGTTTTGGTTTTCCAGTAACGGATAATCTAATAATTTACTACATCAAACGTTTCAACACCATTACCAACAGTGAAATGTGAAATGTTATTATGCACCAATGTCTAGCAGCCGTTATCTGACCTGCCTCACTCAGCCAGACACAGGACAGGAGCTGCGCCGCAAATAGCCACACAAAGAGAACTAGATGCCAGGGTTGCCAGGTCTGTTTATTATAAGCGACTTTCGGCTTCCTTTATTGGAAATTGCCTGTAAATTTTGGCAGTTGTGGATTGCGTTTTTTTGGGCTTGTTCCAATAGAACAGTTGCTCATTTGGGCTCGTTGTGCTCCAACAAACACAAACTGTTTTGTCCCACTGTAAACAACAATGTAAATTTTACTGTAAAAAGAGGGGCATAAATGGTGTTTCGACCAAAAAGAAATCTTCATAGCTGGAATTAATAGAATATAATGTACCTAGCACCGTTTTTACCATAATAGAGCTGTAGAGGATCAACATAAAAGATAAAAGCCTGACTACTTTTGTTTGGTTACAAAATCAAGGTTAGACTGTTTGGCAATAACAGAGTTTTAAATAACAGTATCCCCTCCCTTCACTTATTTCAGTAGAAAATCTGGCAACACTGCTAGATGCACCAATGCCGAGTCTGGAGCGGTTTGTCGAGTTTAAACTGCATTTTCAGGATGAAGTATTGGCACTACTTGAACATCATTGATGTAAAAGGCAAGAACACACTTGTGAAGTGAACGCGTGTTTGTCCGTGTCCATTGTGAATAACTCTAAAAAGCTAGAGACCAGAAACACAGATAAGGCCATTGATGATGCCAGTGCTGCTAATCACAGGCTAGATAACAACAAGGAAGGACATGGAGCCACGCCATTCAAGCAGCAAAAGCTTTTTTCAAAAAAGTAATGCAGCAATTACTTTTCCTGGTAACTAATTACATTTATGAAGGAATAATTCTGTTAGTAATTCAAATACTTTCTTGGTAAAGTACCTAGTAACTGTAACTAATTACTTTTTTAAAGTAATTTGGTGACAGGTTTCCTCAGCAGAAGTGTGAGATTTAATCAAACACACTCTTGAAACACTTGTATTGTGCACCAGAGAAAGAGGATTTAGCAGTTCTGAAGCAATCAATAATGTACTTTGTGGACTTAATCCATCAAAAACAGTTAAAATGTGAGTGGGAAGACTCTTTGATTCTCTGTCTGGCCACAGAAAACATCTCCAGTTGCCATATTTTCCGCTGCTGAAGCACTCAGATGAATCCCTCACTTGTAGGATGTGGAAGATTTGGCAGTTCACTGACTTCAGGCAAACTTGGCAGGCCTCACTAGTTTGTATTTCAGAATCAGAGGGACATGGAGTCTGCAGAGTATAACAGACTTCAAGCTTCTCTCCCTGATATGCCCTGCTAATCTTGATGCTACTGCTGAGTTAAACGCAGAAATATTGGGATGCTTTATGGTAATGTTGCAGCAGAGGGAAGCCTGTGTGAAACAATAAGAATAATTCAAGCCGCTCTCTTCTAGACATTCTGCAGTTTATGACTCTTTCTCATGAGCAGAGAAGAAAATCAGAGAAAGAAAAAAGATCATGACTCCAGCTCTTTGTTTGTAAGGTCATTCATTTTGAAACTGTTTTTCGCAAGAATCAAGAGGGATTTGGTGATTGTTGTCAGTGCTTATTAAGTATCACTATCATCTGTCATTGGCATTATCTTATGGAAATTAATGTTATAAAAGTAATTCCCAACCTTGCATGTAGCATGGAGGAGCCCCCCCCCCCCCCCCCAAGTTGTAAGTAAAGCCGCATACACGCACTGACATTTGACCAAGTTCTGCCGATGTAGAGGGAGACGTCAAACCATGTCGAGATAAGTCAGGCCACACACAACTAACCTGATATCAGTTGGGCAACACTGATGACCAGGCCAGCTGACAGTCTTGGCTGGGCCCTGGACAAGATAATCTGAGATTTTCCCTCTCTCCTCCTCTCCTCACATCTCTTCCTCCACTGTTCCTCTCCTGTTCCTCTGCTCTTGCTCTATCCCCTCAACTCTGTCAGAGACGGTCATTTTTGTTGGCCATAATGCAGGATCGCTAAAATTAGGGTCCCCTCTCACTTCACCGTGACTCTCTCTCCCTCTTCTCTCTCACCGGTGCAGCGGGCCCCTCCCGCATCACCGCCCAGTTCTGCCCCAGTTCTGGGGAAAACACCTGGTTCAGAGACTGTCTCCAATCTGGGGGATGTGAAATAAATCTTTATGACATCACAAGGGGAATTTTTTTGGACTGACTGTTTGAACACACAGTGTCAAGAAGTTGGCGTGAGCAAAGATGCAGTGTAGACAGATTTT
Organism: Cetoscarus ocellatus; assembly: GCA_037902135.1. Classification (NCBI taxonomy): domain Eukaryota; kingdom Metazoa; phylum Chordata; class Actinopteri; order Labriformes; family Labridae; genus Cetoscarus; species Cetoscarus ocellatus. The sequence continues at coordinate 660,974 of JBAMNC010000720.1, forward strand.
GACCAGTGAAACAAGAAACCAACTAAGCAAACAAGCAACCTCTATCTATCTATCTATCTATCTATCTATCTATCTATCTATCTATCTATCTATCTATCTATCATTTATTAGAATTTATTCACACAGTAAAAAAATCTCTAAAACTCTTTTCTATGTATTTTCCCTGCAACATCAGCACATCATTTTTGACTCACCTTGATGCTGTTTTCCTCCTCTTAAACATATTTATCTCTCCCATCCCTCTGAGAACCTTTTCCTGTATGTTGTTCCTTGCTTAGTTATCAAAGTAAATAGAAACTAAAGACAGGTTTGTTACTACTGAGCTTTTGTGTGTTGTAGCTGCATGAGAGTGGAAGGTGGCTTGCCGGGGAAACAGGTTGCACGGCTGCTACAATAGCACAAACTTTTGTGCTGTGCTTTATTGATGAGAGCTGGGAGAAAAAACAGGAGAGGCTCATACGGGGAGCAGAGCAAGCCCAAATAGGCCACTGCACTTTAGGAGAGGGCCCATCCTATGGAAAGGGGCCCAAAGTGTCTTATAATAAGCAGACTTAACAGATTCTGCTCAAAGGGGTTGACAGGCCATGGACACATATTCTTGCATAGAAAAAATTAAATCTATATGTGCTGTATGTGTCATAATATGGGACCTTTAAGTTTTTGGGTTGGCAGCCATTACCCTGGGTCAGCCTGTGGCACTGCCTCTTCTTATATATATATATACATATATATATATATATATATATATATATATATATATATATATATATTTTTTTTTTTTTTAACTTTCTTACAGTGAAGGGAAGTTAGATATGTCTTGAAATGATGCTTCTCGTTTGACTTGAGGCAAAGTTGAAGGAAAGTGCCTTGTGATTTTCTCTGTTAATCAATAAAAAACATGAAGTCAAAACATAACCTCCATGCTCTGACTGCTGCTTCCTCTTTTAAGCAATATACAGAGAATATTCACTCCAAAAGGTAACGCACAACATTATTCAATAATACCATTAAATGCTCTTGATACATATAAATTGCATTTGCCTTATTTGCATTTGTGTGCATGTCTGCTTATAGCTTCTGTGAATATTTTGCATATATATGTATACACATGTGGTATAGTTAACAAATAAACTTGATAAACAACTGCGCATTAGTATGCATGGGTACATTTCATTTATTTATTTTCAAACTTGTACAGCTGATATGTGCAAATATACACATATCCCCCAGATACAGACACAAAATAATAAAACATGCAGGTTCCATCTATGATTCCAGCTCCCTGCACCAAGCTCTATTGGCATGCCCTCTAAATAACCACTGGGAAAAAAATAATCTTATTTCAGTTCCCCTGAGACCCTCTGACAAAATTAAATCCAGAGACCCTCTGAATCAGTCTGATTTTTGCAGGAAGCAATGAGCCCACCTCTGAGAGTGAATATAAACAGAAAAAGCTGCTGCTGCAAAAGAAAGGACTGATGTAAATCTTGCATGCATTGTTGTTAAAAAACAAGCTACCTTTGAGTTTCTAGATATATATATATTTTATTTTAAGACTTACACGGAATATAAGATGAAATGACAAAATGCTATAATTAAAATGAATTGGTTGTCAACTTTTCTGAATAGGTGCTTACAGAAGTTTCTTCAACAATGACAGAAGTGAAAGTGTCAGCAAGTGCCACTACATGATATATGTGAATAAGAGTGACAAATCTGCTAGGTGCCATAAATGATAATAAGAGGAGCAAAATAAAAGATCAGAAGAGAGATCACTAATAACATCGACCTCCAGTAGATGATCATTTTACATTTTTTGCCTGCGTCAGTCTGAAGATCTGTTCTGGTCTCCTCTCCCTCCTATTGTACAAGAATGAAGCCAAAAGACCCCAATGTTGGCATATAGTGCTAGTTACATCTTTTGGAGTCTCATATGCTGCAGAATTGATCAGTCAATGGAATGGCTGTTTGATGTCATGGCCTTTCAGCTAACAAAAGACATGTTTTACTCATAAAATTTCATAGTTCCCTTGGGTCTTTCCATCAGAGCAGATTATCATTTATTGATGGTTCCAAGCAGACCTCACAGTTGTGGAAAGGTATATCACTTATGTTTATCTATATCTATATCTATATCTATATATCGATATCTATATCTATATCTCTATATCTATATCTATATACATACATATATATCTATATATATATCTATATATATATATATGTATATATATATCTATATATCTATATCTATCTATATATCTATATCTATATCTATATCTATATATATATATATATACATACATACATGTATCTATATCTATATATCTATATCTATCCATCCATCCATCCATCTTCTTCCACTTATCCGTAGTCGGGTCACGGGGGCAGCAGCCTGAGCAGGGAAGCCCAGACTTCCCTCTCCCCAGCTACTTCGTCCAGCTCCTCCCGGGGGATCCCGAGACGTTCCCAGGCCAGCTGAGAGACATAGTCCCTCCAGCGTGTCCTGGGTCTTCCCCGGGGCCGCCTACCAGTGGGACGTGCCTGGAACACCTCACCAGGGAGGCGTCCAGGAGGCATCCTAACCAGATGCCCGAGCCACTTCATCTGGCTCCTCTAAACGCGGAGGAGCAGCGGCTCTACTCCGAGCCCCTCCCGGATGACCGAGCTTCTGACCCTGTCTCTAAGGGAGAGTCCGGACACCCTGCGAAGGAAACTCATTTCGGCCGCTTGTACTCGCGATCGTGTTTTTTCGGTCACGACCCAAAGCTCGTGACCATATGTGAGGATAGGAGTGAAGATCGAGTGGTAAATCGAGAGCTTTGCCTTGCAGCTCAGTTCCCTTTTTATCACGACGAACCGGTGTAGAGTCCGCATCACTGCCGACGCCGCACCAATCCGTCTGTCGATCTCCCGGTCCATCCTTCCTCCGCTCGTGAACAAGACCCCGAGATACTTGAACTCCTCCACTTGGGGTAGAATCTCATCCCCGACCCGGAGAGGGCACTCCACCCTCCCCCGGGTGAGGACCATGGACTCGGATTTGGAGGTGCTGATTCTCATCCCAGCCGCTTCACACTCAGCTGCGAACCGATCCAGTGAGAGCTGTAGGTCTCGGTCTGACGAAGCCAACAGGACCACATCATCTGCAAAAAGCAGCGACCCGATCCTGAGGTCACCTAACCGGAACCCCTCAGCACCCTGGCTAGGCCTAGAAATTCTGTCCATGAAAGTAATGAACAGAATCGGTGACAAAGGGCAGCCTTGGCAGAGTCCAACCCTCACTGGAAACGGTTCTGATGTACTGCCGGAAATGCGGACCAGGCTCTGGCACCGGTCGTACAGAGAACGAACAGCCCGTATCAGGGTGTCTGCTATCCCATACTCCTGGAGCACCCCCCACAGAACCCCACGAGGAACACGGTCGAATGCCTTCTACAGGTCCACAAAACACATGTAGACTGGTTGGGCAAACTCCCATGCACCCTCGAGGACCCTGTGGAGGGTACAGAGCTGGTCAATAGTTCCACGGCCAGGACGAAAACCACATTGCTCCTCCTGAATCCGAGGTTCGACAATCCGGCGGACCCTCCTCTCCAGTACCCCTGAATAGACCTTCCCAGGGAGGCTGAGGAGTGTGATCCCCCTGTAGTTGGAGCACACCCTCCGGTCCCCTTTCTTGAAAAGGGGAACCACCACCCCAGTCTGCCAATCCAGTGGTACTGCCCCCGATGTCCACGCGATGTTGCAGAGTCGTGTTAGCCATGACAGCCCCACAACATCCAGAGCCTTGAGAAACTCCGGGCGGATCTCGTCCACCCCCGGAGCCCTGCCACCGAGGAGCTTTTTGACCACCTCGGCGACCTCAGCTCCTGAGATAGCAGAGTCCACCACAGAGTCCCCCAGGTCTACTTCCGCACTTGGAGACGTGCTGGTAGGATTGAGGAGGTCTTCGAAGTATTCTTTCCACCGATCCAGGACGTCCCGAGTCGAGGTCAACAGCGCGCCATCCCCACCATAGACGGTGTTGACAGCACACTGCTTCCCCTTCCTGAGACGCCGGATGGTGGTCCAGAACCTCTTTGAAGCCGTCCGGAAGTCGTTCTCCATGGCCTCACCGAACTCCTCCCATGCCCGGGTTTTTGCCTTGGCAACCACTGAAGCTGCATTCCGCTTAGCCTGCCGGTACCTGTCAGCTGCCTCCGGAGTCTCACTGGCCAAAAAGGCCCGATAGGACTCCTTCTTCAGCTTGACGGCATCCCTCACCGCCGGTGTCCACCAGCGGGTTCGGGTGTTGCCGCCACGACAGGCACCGACAACCTTACGGCCACAGCTCCAATCAGCCGCCTCAACAATAGAGGCCTGGAACAAGGCCCACTCGGACTCAATGTCCCTTGCCTCCCCCGCCACATGGTCGAACTTCGCCCAGAGGTGGGAGTTGAAACTCTTTCTGGTGGGAGACTCTGCCAGCCGTTCCCAGCAGACCCGCACAACACGCTTGGGCCTGCCAGGTCTGATGGGCATCCTCCCCCACCATCGGAGCCAACTCACCACCAGGTGGTGATCAGTTGACAGCTCCGCCCCTCTCTTCAGCCGAGTGTCCAAAACATGCGGCCGCAAGTCCGATGATATGACTACAAAGTCGATCATCGAACTGCGGCCTAGGGTGTCCTGGTGCCAAGTGCACATATGGACACCCTTATGTTTGAACATGGTGTTTGTTATGGACAGTCTGTGACGAGCACAGAAGTCCAGTAACAAAGCACCACTCGGGTTCAGATCGGGGGGGCCGTTCCTCCCAATCACGCCCCTCCAGGTCGCACTGTCGTTGCCGATGTGAGCGTTGAAGTCCCCCAGAAGAACGAGGGAGTCCCCAGAAGGGGCACTCTCCAGCACCCCCTCTAGGGAGTCTAAAAAAGGTGGATACTCTGGACTGCCGTTTGGTGCATAAGCACAAACGACAGTCAGGTTCCGTCCCCCCACCCGAAGGCGGAGGGAGGCTACCCTCTCGCTACTGCTACCCCTGCCCGGGGCCTCTCGCCATCGGCAACTCCAGAGTGGAAGAGAGTCCAGCCCCTCTCAAGAGGACTGGTTCCAGAGCCCAAGCTATGTGTCGAGGTGAGTCCGACTATATCTAGTCGGAACCGCTCGACCTTGCGCACCAGCTCAGGCTCCTTCCCCACCAGAGAAGTGACGTTCCACGTCCCTAGAGCTAGCTTCTGCAGCCGGGGATTGGACCACCAGGGTCCCCACCTTCGGCTGCCACCCAGCTCACACTGCACCCGACCACCTTGGCCCCTTCCACGGATGGTGAGCCTATGGGAGGGGGGTCCCACGTTGCCTTTTCGGGCTGTGCCCGGCCGGGCCCCATGGGCGCAGGCCCGGCCACCAGACGCTCGCCATCGAGCCCCATCCCCAGGTCTGGCTCCAGGGTGGGGCCCTGGTAACCCGCGTCCGGGCAAGGGAAACTGGGATCCAATAATGTTATTCTCCATAATGGTCTTCGAGCCATGCTTTGTCTGACCCCTCCCCCAGAACCTGTTTGCCTTGGGTGACCCTACCAGGGGCATAAAGCCCCCGACAACATAGCTCCTGGGGTCATTGGGGTACGCAAACCCCTCCACCACGGTAAGGTGGTGGCTTCAGGAGGAGATCTATATCTATATCTATTTAAATCTATATCTATATCTATCTATCTATTTATCTATCTATATCTATATCTATATATATATATATATCCTAACAGTTTTCACTTCAATAGAGACAAATATAATTGGGAAAAATTTATAATCCAGGCATCCATAAATTTATAACTACCTCAAATTCTTATTTTAGTCCATTTGTCTCTGCACACCTTTCCGCCTACTCACATCCCAACATGACTTTGGTGGTTGGCTGTTCAACATTAGTCCTGTTCTGCTCAAGTTTTCCTGCTGCCAAACAGAGATCTTTTCTTGCCACTGTAACTGATGCTGATTGTGATAAAGTGCTGAACTAATGGTGGATTCATGTTGAAATTGGAATGATAATAAAGTATAGATAAATGAATGAAAATGAAATAAAATAAAATAAAAAAACTTTTAAAATAAGAAGACTATGGCATTGATCTACTTATAAATGCTACTATTAAATGCTACTATTAAATGCTGTGAAAATCTTGTTATTGAAACTTCACACTGACAAAGCCTGGTTTGGAGCTAGATTTTTTGTTGGAAAAAATAATGTTGTCAACTTTAGAGGGAATGACTAGAAAAAAATGATGTTTGGACTGAAATGGAAAAAAAATTTGGCCTAATAGATCCCTGTTCTCCATCAGCTCTGCAGGTAAGAAGTACTAACAGTGCTGTTGGAAAAAATATCAGATATTTAAGGCTGTGGAAGAAAACAGATCATTTTCTTAGACAATGTCTTAGTTGTGGTCAGAATGACTTAGGGAAGTATTTGAGTGTTTGTATGTGTCGCACAATAGGAGAAATTCCACAGCAGCAGTATTGTTATAAGATTTAATGAGCTGTTGGTGTTAGTAGCAGCATGCAATCATTTTTAAGTGTCTGTGTATTTGTGAAAGAAGAAGAAAGAGCGTATGTCTGAGAAAGATGGAGAGGGACAGAAAAAGTGCAGTGGTGTCAGCAACTGTCCGTCTGTGTCAGGACAATAGAGGGCATGCGAGGATGTAAGTGAATGTTCAGTAAAGCTAACAGTGAAATACATGATTGTGTGGTCATTGAGCGTACAGGTCGCGGCAATGGGTCTAATGTACACAGATTCTGAGTGGACACGAATTAGACGTGAGTAAAGTTGTAGTTGAGGGTCAGGTTGCAGTTCTAAGACATATGGGTATTGGCAGGAGTAGGTTGGGAAAATAGGATCTGTGCAGGACTCTGCCTAGGTTAGACCTTCTTTTGTCTTCAGAATTACTTTAATTCATTGTAGAATGGATTCAGTAAGATGCTGGAAACATTTTTCAGAGATCTTGGTCCATACTGACATGATAACATTATGCAGTTGCTGCAGATCAGCTGCACGTCCATTATACAAACATTTTGTTCACATCCCAAAGATACTCTTTTGCATTGAGATGATTCTTCATTGATTCTTTCTATCTTCTTAAATCACTCTAGCCATTCTCCTCTGACCTCTAAATACTGACTGGACATTTTCTCTTTTTCTGGACCATTCTTTGTAAATCCTAGAGAAAATGACCTTGCCTTACTCGATTGGTCAAAACAACAAATAACAGCTATATAATGTCCTTGCATATTTTCTTGTAAAGAACTCTATTTCAGGTGTTAAAATCAAAAAGCCAAGTGTCTTCTTAACTCAAAGCTGACAGAGGTCATTGTAATGGGCCCCTGACACCTTGGCAAAACCTTTTCTAATGATATAACTGCCCTAGATGGCATTAGCCTGGCACCAAGCGCAACTTTTAGAAATCTTGGGCTACTATTTGATCAGGCTTAATCCTTCAACTCCCACATAAAACAAATTTCAAGAACAGCCTTTTTTCATCTTTGTAACATTGTCTCAGAGCAATGCTTAAAAGCTAGTCCATGCTTTTGTTACCTCTAGACTAGATTATTGTAATTCTCTTTTATCTAGTGGAGGTAACTAAGAATAAATTCTTTCATTTTATTCCATAACCATGTATTTATGAGAGATAAAACGATAAGAAAAAAGTGATCCTTACCTCTGTGGTAGTCATTCAAGCCAATACTATTCTTCTGTGATGTGTTGAATCAGGCAGAGGTGATACATGAAAAAGTTGTTGGAGGATTGTTATTTTCTGGCTTTCTGTATTTTATACTGACAGTAAGAAAAATAAAATGCACCTACTGCCATATTCTTTTATATATTTCTGAATTATTTAAAGGAAAGAAACAAACTTCAGATGTTATTTATACCACATCTTCCTTCAAGTATCTGATTGCAGACATTTCAGCCTCTCTCCTTCAATTTATAATCTGTGCATTGTTGCCTCACATTTCATTTTTTTCCCTCCCAGAGTACAGTACACCCGGGCATGATTACCTCTTCACCTGCGTGATGGAGACATTTCCGTTGTGACTGGGGGTCCCTTTCATGCTTTCATTACAGCATAACCATACATCACAGCTGTATCGTGATGGTGCTTCGGGAGTTACAGCAACCATCTGAGGAGGGTGTGGGGTTGGTGTGGTGAACTTGCAGACATACAACACTGTATCATTTATGGCAACCCATCAACACCACCCTCACCTTTTTAATTCTGATTTAGAGGGAGAGGCAAGCGCTCGGGCAGAGGTGCTGATGATACAATCCCCTTCACATCGGGGCCTGCAAAACAAAAGAGACCACGGAGACAGGCTCTCCATGAGGAGACACATGAATCATCCCTGACAAGGCTCCTCCCCCCGCCGCTGTTACCGCCATGAATTATCTACCTCTGGAAAGGCCTTGATCAATTAGTCAATCTCTCAACTGCGGCCCTCAATTAACAAGGTGACTCCCAATGCTGCTGCCTCCTAACATGTTGTGCATTACTTGACGCTGCCAATTAAAGACATGCTCTGCCACGGCTCCCAGAGCTGATATGGGTAAGTATACTGAGGGATCCATCTATAACCACTCTGTGCCTGTGAAGCCGAAAATGAGGGAGTAGAAAGCATCTCTCACAGATTGATGTGCTCAGAGATGCTGTTAGAGAATTGATTTTGTTATAAATTCAGAGAGAAGGTGCCAATCACCTGCGTTGGCAGCCAAAAACACCCAGTTGGAGGAGAATTTGAAGCGAAAGCGGGGGTAAAAGGAGATGTCGGCGGGTTCAAACAGAATACAGATTGGCAGAGGGATGTGAGGGCCCCTGTGGCTCGGCGGCAACATAGCACTACCACTAAGTCCACTCCAATAGAGCGTTGCATGTGTCAGGGGGACTCTGGTGCGTGAGCCTGGCTGTAATTGGAGCAATATGTTCCCTCGGCCCCGAGCTGCTGGGGTTGTTACTTGTTTGAAGTCATAACCCCGGCAAGATGTCCTGTGTTTCCAACAGCTCCAACCTCTGTGCTCCACTCGCTGCACCTAAACGCCCTTTGACACTTGCACTTGTGATTCGTCACGCTGCTGCTATCATGTTCGAATGCTTGGTCTATCTCCATTTCTGTTTCTGTCGGTGAATTTGACAGATCATTTCAAGACAGAGGAATGAACCCACATGTGTTTTGCTTCCTTGGAATGTCTTTTTTTCTAGGAATGAATCCTAATGTGAAGTCTATGAAAGGTTTATCTCATGGAAGGGATTTTTTTCTTTCAATCTAACATGTTATTTCTGGAAATTTATCGCAAACCACCTTTCCACTTTATTCATGACTGAACAAAATATTTTGAATAACATTAAATAAAGACTCTCATCTCTGTTTACTATTTTTTTAGTCACACAAGGTGCCTCTTTTTTATCCTATCCAAGTGTCATACTTCACTGTTGAAAAAATTTAGCTAATGTCAGAGTAACCAAAACTGCAGTTCCTCAAAGTCCACTTGGGGCTGGCTGCAGAACCAATAGAAGTCACATACACATCCCATGATAAAATGCCTAGTTTTATGAACATATACTTTAGGTATACCACTTACCTGAGCACATGTATGCATGAGTGATCTTAATGCAATAAAGCATTTGATATTGAAATCAACCTTTCCATACACTTGAGGCTTATACTCATGGGAAAGCATATTATTTTATTATCTTACAGTAATATCTTACAATACAATAAATTTTGGATGTGGGGATTTTACACAACACTCTACCTCAACTGTAATACATGTCAATAACTCATCTGCAGCCTAAAGTCAGTCACTGAAAAAAACTTAATTTAAATTCTCTGTATACCAATACTATCCATGCGGCATGCAGATGGGATTTTTGAACTAGGGGGAACCAAGCTGTAAGCAAATGATTTCAACTCGATAAGTTATGTTTGTGTAATTTGGGCTTTACACTCAAGCAGTTACTTTTGTAACAGCCTATGGGCCAATGGTTTGCACTAAAAAGCCATTGGATAACTCTTATTTGAAATCATGGATAAACAACGATGAACATTGTTTAACAAAGGCCTACCTCAAGCCATACATGCCATACATTTGTCTGGAATGCCAATCACCCACCAAAACTTCATGCCTTAAGCAAAATATGTTTTATTTAAACAATTGTGTTTGATCTCAACAGAAAAAAAAACATATTTAATTAAATACAGATAAAGTGTTTCTACTGTGGATGAAATTCACATTTCAAATGACAAAAGTAGCACTACTAGGAATTCTCTAGTGCAGCTAAACACATTTATTGTCTAGAAACAGACTCACTGAAGGACCCAAAAACATCTCTCCTTCTTTCATTACCCTGAACATACTGCTGAGCAATTTATTGTCTGCCCAGTCTATCAAGCCTCTCTTGGTGAATATGGCAGACAGTAAGGCGCAGCTACCAGTTCCTCTTTAGGACCCTGGGGAGTGAGAGTTTGCCTTATGGTAGGTTCAACTGGAAGTTGTAACCTGGAGCTCTGCTCACCGTAACCCCAAAGCTTCCAGTGCTTCCCAGCCTTACAGATGTTCAACAAAACATGTAACTACTGTTTACATAAGAAGCAGATAGCATGAATTCTATATTGGGTTGGTGAGATTAATCTGACTTTCCGAGTCGGAGATCCGACTTCATGGGGGTTTCTGATTAAACTTCTGACTTGTAGCCTGGAAATTCCAACATTTGTTTACAACTGGAACGCACCATTAGTCTAAACACACAAATGCTGGACTATCAATATGCGCTAACAAGAACACGGTAAAGCCCGGTCACTACCGGCGATGCTGGGGAAGTGTGTGTATGTGGAGAGGATCAGTGACACTATGAATCTGGTGCCACTTTATTTTTTAAAGTATTTATTTTCTACATATAAACTAATTTAATTTTTCTCATTGTACAGTACTGTTGTGAACCAGGTAAAATTTCAAAATCATCCTGGATGACGTTAAACTGTCTAAATTGAGGTTGTTGCAGGCTTTGAAAGAGCTTTATTATTTTCTGCTTGGTGACATCATAAAAGTGCCAAAGTGAATCACAACAACAAACAGAAAAGCAATGGCCATTTTGTTCTGGCTCATCTCGTCTGAATCCTGTAGGTGTTGTATGTTCGAATGCACTTCACTCGGCACCAAAGAGACAGTGTTGGAGAGGATGGTGGAGGGAACATGTCCAGCAGGTCTCAGGTGATCGCTGTAGGAGTGTAAAGCCATGTAATAATAGAACAACTGTGCTCGCTCTCAGCTGGAGTGCATGGGACACATGAATGGCTTAATCCTTCACATTAATATTGGAGTTGATAGACTCCCATCAAAGCTGCTGGGCCAGATGCATTACATTTCCTGGCTCATTGAAAATACCCTCCCTCCCCACCATCTTCCTCCTTCATACTTTTTCAAATTAGACATGCTTTGTTGGAGGTGCGTGTTCCTGCTGGAAGAGGACTGATTTTTTCCCCTTTTCTCTTTTTGTCTTTATTTTGGCTGCTCACTGTGAGATGTGTCTTATTGTTGGTTAAAGTGATGTAAGCTGAGGTAAAGTGGGTTTCTTTACTTTAAATAAACAATGAAAATAAATTGGACATCATTATACATTTTATGCCTTAAAGGAGTGATTCAGGATTTTTGAAGTAGGGTTTTATGAGGTACATGGCATTAGCCTGAACACTAGACAGCAGCTCTAAGTCTGTGCCAAAATACTCGGGACAAAGGCTAGGGCTATAGATTGCTACTAATGGTGCCATTGCCATTGATCAACATAATTTTAGGAATTATGGGTCAAAATAAGACACAAAAACAGCATACGGTGATTGCATGCTATAAACAGTTTATTTACTGTACATTTTCACTTCACTTCTTTTTTTTTTGCTTCACTGTCTGTAATCAGGTAGATCCATCTGGCCAGGCTTCAGTCTGCCGCGATTATACTCCAATCATGGCCCCATCACTGGGAGCTTTGTGTGAGACGACAGCAGGAAGTTACTGCATGTCCAGAGATTAGCATAGATGGGAACAGCGTCAGTAACAGTTTTATCAGATCTGGAGTGCATTTCTATTTTAAATGAATTTGAGCTGGCATCCGTTGGCCTCATGAGCAATTTTGTCATATAATTGCCTGTATGAGACGCGTGGACACCACTAGAGGGTGCAATAGACCTCAGGCTATATGTAACTACATAATGTGCAAGAGGTAAATTGCAAACATAGCAATAATTCTGAGAATAAATTGTCCCATCACTTGCCGGGTATGCTTTCAAAATTTCTGCCCATTTCCGAACTCTTTCTATGGGCTCAGGCTCAGATGGACCACTGAAATAGATTGAATGGTCTATCTGATGTGTCAGGCCACTTTAGAAATGTTGAACTACCATTTAAGACAAAGCAGTAACAGGACAATGTTTGCAGAAACAGGTTGACAAGTCCTGACTTCAACACCTTGTTGATATACATGTGATAGCATTAACATTGAAATAGGCTTTTACAATAAGTAAAAGCCTATTTGAAATGTGTTTTTTAGAAGGACTGAACGCTATACGGAACATTACATGTAAAGCTCGGACCCCTTCTGGTTTAATCCTAAAATTACACCTTTTAAAACTATCTGTCAATGTACCAAAATGTCATGTGTGAAACGTGTGCATAATATGGCGCCTCTGTATGCAAAGAACTCTTATTTTCCACTTGCACATTATACCCCTGTTCCGACAGTAGTTTCCGTGATGAGTCCACAGGAGGTCATCTCAGTCACTTTGTTCATGTATCCCCATGTGGTCTGGATTGTACCTGACAGCCTGCATAATTGCAGAGCTCCTGTGGGTCTAACTGTTCCTCATAAAATATACTTTTTTTTTCAGAAGCTGCAGGTATTAAAAAAATCTAAGTGTAATAAGCACACTGCTGCTTTGAGTGAGACACACTATAACTTTTTTGGTTTAGAGTTCTCACACTGGTGCATATAAAGACACCACTGGTGTTGAGCCTGTCATCCATCAAGTCTCCAGCCTGTCAAGTAAGCATCAAGACATGAACCAGTTTCTTAGATTTTGAATGTGATGGCAGCTTGATCACAGAATAAAACAGCATAAAAAAATCAGACGTGTCAAGTTTGATATGAAATGCAAAGACGATCATCTATGTAGGGCATCTAGCATGTCCCTATAGGCTGACATATATTTTGCTTTTAGCCTGATTGAAGATTATTTTATCAACATGCTTTTGGATAATGTTTTATAGGATTCTGGAATTTGTGTCTTACAAGTTGCGGTTTGAGCATATAGATGTTTATGCTGGTGGGTGCTCAACAACATATAACTTACCAAACCCACACACACCCTCTACATAGGCCTATACACAAAAAACATGCAAATGACAGGCACAACACAAAAGATTATCATCATCGCCAACATAGCAAAAAGCTGACATGCAAAAAGGACAAAGGCAACAATCAGTGGTCATATAGATAGACTTAATTCCCCCGGAAGAATTTAAAGCAGACTTAAATGTGTTAGTAAATAGAGCTGTCCATAATGCTGAAAGCAAAAGGGCTAAACTATGATACACCTAATATCAGCATTTACTCCTAACGGTCACTATACCAACCTTATAATAAATCTTCTGTTAATAATTGTCACAGAGCTTTTCATGAGACTGATATAAATGTAAATCACAAGTTAAACTGACAAAACACTACAGCACGGTAAAAATCTCAACTACCAACGGTAAAAGACCAACATCAACACAAATATGACACCAAATCGTTAATATAAAACAATTCTGACACTACAGAGATCCATAAAACATGTTAGGCCTACTAAAGCATAGAACTATATGATAAATCATTATTTGTATAATGCTAAATAATAACAAATGTTATCTTGAGACACTTTAAAAAAGAGTCACTCACTGTCAGTAGTCGGTATATATATATATCTATCTATATCTATATCTATATCTATCTATATCTATATCTATATCTATATATATATATATATATATATATATATATATATATATATATATATATATATGTAGTTTTTTTATTAATTTATTGGCCCAACATGAATCACCAATGAGTCCAGCACTTTGCCACAACTGGCAACAGTTACAATGGTGAGAAAAAAGGCAGGCAGGAAATTTTGAGCTGAATCAGACTCATGTTGAACAGCCATCCACCGAAGCCATGTTGGGGGTGCAAGAGGGCGAAAGTCAAGAGGTGGGAAGAGAGAAAGGGACTAAAATCAGAATTCATGATGGCAATAAATTTATGGATGCCCTGACTATAAATTTGTCCTCATTGTATTTGTCTTTATTGAATTGATATTTATCAGAGCATAATTCTTATTGAGATGTTACATCTTGTTTTCAAGAGGGTCCTCCTCTTTATATGGCTACAAAAGAATTTATTATGATGGTATTTGCAATTAAAACCATAGATAGAGAGATTGCTCTAATATAACCATTAATAGCGATAATGAATATGAAGTGAGGAGGACTGATGTTGATTGATAAAGAAACATCTTGTTTATTGTCAATTGAATTTGGCTCAATTGATTTAAAAAGAGAATTTATGTTAAATGGTTTTATTACTGTCAATGGTTGATGTAGGATTAAGCAGTTGGAGTTCATTGTACACAGTTGAGACACATAGTTAAGATGCAATAGGCTTAGACTGCCGGGGGGATCTGGAACACTGAGCTCTAACCCTTTGTCCCTTTTTGTTTGCTCCTGTACTCATCTCTGGCTCTTGTCTTGTAGGTGGCCTGGGATCCTTGGTGGAGACTGCCTGCTGAAGTGGAGTTACGAAGCTTCAATAACTACAATTACAGACAAAACACATATTTGGCCATTTCTTTAGTCCCATTCCAGTTCATACTTATTATAGTTGTTAATGTAGACATTAGCATGATCTCCCTAACCATGGATGATTATACATCCATAGTAACTATCTTTAGCACCAAATACAGATGAGGTCCCTCTTGAAAATTAGATGTTACATCTCAAGAGGCTTACCTTTATTGAATTTATACTCAATGCCCCCAATTATCCCATGAAATTATTAACGTCCTGGAGAGGTGAACATAAATCGGGAGGCGTGATCCACCTGTCAAAAAAGTTAACAGGCGGATCCTGCCTCCATAACCCCAGCTGATAAGATGCGTCACACCTACCAACAAGTGACACTTCTGAGGAAAGCAGAAGTTTCCGCTGAAACATGTCAAGGTATGTGATAAATAGAAGTCTGAGATAAAAGAAAAAATAAACCTATTTCTAAGAAAATACATCACTTATAAATTCCTGTTTTGATGCTGTTGTATTATTCAACGTCAGTCATCTCTACCTTATAATCATTATAGATGTTAATGTAAATATTAGATTATTACTCTTTTCATGATTATTATTGAAGTTCTTTAAAAACTATGCTGCATCTCAAGGGGGTACCCTCTAATAAATTTATATTCAGCAGAGACAAATATGTTAAAGACAGGTTTATGATTGGCCCATGGATCTGTTACGAGCTTTAGTTCTTACTTTAGGCCACTTGTCTCTGCCCACCTCCCTTCCTTCGCCCACACACCAAACACAGCTTTGTGTGGATGGCTGTTCATCATGAGACTGGGATCCACAATCAAGATTTCCTGCTGCTTAACAGAGGTTTTTTCTTGCCGCCATGATGGAGGGATTCATGATTGGCTATATTGATTCATGTTGGGTGTTGGATGTATATATTTGTATATATGTATATGTGTATTTTATATATGTGTATATGCGTATCTATGCATATATGTGTATCCATAAAATGAAGAGTTTTGTGCTCTATTGTAAAGTGTCTTGAGGTAACACTTGTTATGAATTGGTGCTATACAAACAAAGATTGATTGATTGATAAAGGGAAGTGAGAGCATATATGTTAAGTGACCTCTCTAAAACAGTTGAGTCACATTAATACTCCATGGCATTAATCATTTTCCTCATTTGTGTCACTGCCTAATGTTGGTTCCTTTTTTGCCGTATTTTCTTAACTATAACTGTTGCATTTACCAAAGAAGAAGAATCTCTCACCTATTTTTCTTCCTGAGGCTCCTTCTGTCTCCTCTTTCTTCTCTTTTGATGATTTCTCCTTTTTTTCCAGACAGAATTTGGACCTAGTAAGGAACAACTGCCTTTGTGAGCCTGTTAAGCCCATCGAGACAATCTATGTGACATTGTGGCTGTACAGATAAACTTGACTGGACTTGACTTCATAAAGCTCTTCCTCTGGGCTCTGATTCTTTACCGCTAAGATGTGCAGGTCAGGCTGACTTTTCCAGGCGCGAATATGAGTGTGAAAACGTGTTGGCCTGTGATACACTGCTGACTTCTCTTAGGTGCCTCTGCTTTTGGACAATGCAGTTAGTCCTGAGAATGAGGGGAAATGATGGTGAATGACTGGATGGTGAAAATGTAAGTATGACACTGGTAATTGCTGTTTCTTCTCTAAAACTTGAAATTTCATGTTATAGAATAAACCAATCTATGGGCTGAAGGGAAGACATGCTCATTTGGTGAACAATGAAACAGGTGAACAGCTCTCAGGTTTGTCCTTTACCAGCTTTATAGTTTGGATTTACACAACTCTGTGTTGTTTTGTCCGACTCCTAATTTACTCAGGAGATTTGTCAGGGGTTCATGAACACAGATCACAACTTTGTTTAGTTTTAATCACAAGTGAAACTCATTTACCGCGCCAGTTTGGCAGAGGGTTCTTTGAGTTCACCATGCAAAACCTTGTTTCCCATTTGGTAAATCTGTGGCATAAGATTGTGTTAAATAAGATGATATTGAATGGATCACATTTCCTTAGAGAGGCTGTAGATCAGAGGATCAATCTCTAAAGCAGTGCTTCCCAGCCTTTTTGGTTGGTGACCCCATTTTGGCATCACAAATTTCTGGGGACCCCAGAGACATTTTTTTCCTACAGTTAGTTTTTCATCATGTTTGCTATACTGTACAAACCATGGAGGTTTGTTATGCTGTTTTTTCCTACTGACTGAAAGTTTGTGTGTTAAGTTGAAGCGAGGGAACTGAAGCACCAGTAACTGTAAAGTCAAGTGATTGCGGCCTTCAATCAAGTTGCACCAGCTCAGAAATTTTTAAATGCTGCATTTTATTTGAACTACATTTATATTTGAGAAAGTTAAATTATAGAATACATTTTTTTTAAGGTTGTGTGCGGTGTTTTCATTTTAAAAAGAATAATAATTAGTTCAAAAAATATTTTTATCAGTAGCCTAATTTTTTTTTTTTTTATCAATTACTAGACATTTCAGGTGACCCCATTTGAATTCCAGGCGACCCCATGTGGGGTCCCGACCCCAAGGTTGAAAACACTGCTCTAAAGTGAGGTTGAGAGTTTGATTCCCTCAGTGACATGTTTAAGAGGTGTGGAAGATGACTTAGGATGTGTTTTATACAGATATGTGCAATATGGTTGCAATATGCATTGCATAGAAGGTATGCAGATGACGTCACAGTCAGCACAAGTGAGTGAAATACCAGCCACTGAGTTGTAAATTAGCACAAACTGACAACATCAGGTAGAGGAAATGAAGCATTCAAACATATATATTTTCAGTTGAATATCTTTTTTTGTTATTTGATAGTGTTCACTGTGCACAGATCCTTCGAAGAGTTTGTGAAAATGTTTGGGAACATTAGATTTATAGTAAAAAGAAGCAGTGATATCACAACTGGTATATCACTGAGTGGACATGTACTCAGGTAGTAATGAATATAGAGAAAAATCAAGACTCTGAATTCCAGCACATCAATCATAAAATAAAAGGTCAATATCTCCTATGTCTTTGATTGGGCGCATTAATGTTTTGAAAATGTCAATTCTACCCAAGTATTTATATCTTTTCCAATCTATTCCACTTGCTACCCCCGATTCATTTTTCCATTCACTTGAAAAGCTCTTCTCCTCCTTCATTTGGAACAATAGGCGTCCCAGGCTCAGGATCTCATTGTTATATTTTCCATATGATAGAGGTGGATTACAGCTACCTAACCTCATATGGTATTACTGGGCAGCTCAAATTAGAGCAGGAATGTTTTATTTTGTGAAGGACCATCCCCCTGCTTGGGTTTCAATGGAATCCCATTCAATCAATATTCCTTTAAATTTATATATATATATATTCAGCTAATAAGAACAAGTTAATCAAACAGACCAAAAACCCCTTCCTCAATAATACACTAAGGATTTGGCACAGTGCTTTGGTATACTTGGGAGAGACTTCCAAGCTATCACAGTTTTCACCTATCTTTGGTAACGACGACTTTCAGCCTGGAAGAGCAGACACCGGGTTTAAAACTTGGGCATCTCAAGGTGTAGCTAAAATATCTGACCTCTTTAAAGATAATCATACTTTCATGTCTTTTGAAGAATTAAAGGCCACATATGGAATACCCTCAAAACACTTCTTTAAATATCTTCAGTTGAGAAGTTTCATACTGGCCAGGCAATGTAATAGTCTACAACTTCCTCCAATGTCCTCCCTAGAAGACTTTATGATGAGACATTCAGATTCGAAGGGGCAGGTGTCCTCTCTGTATGATTTGTTTGCAAGCAAATCCAAAGAATCATCAAAAAACATATTACAATCATGGAGATCTGATTTGCAAGAAAATCTAACAGAGGAAGAATGGTCCAGAGCTTGTCTTATAGCTCAAACTCAAACTGTGAATACAAACTCTAAGTTGCTGCTATACAAATGGATAAGCAGACAATATATAACCCCAAGTAAACTGCACCTTTTTAACCCAAATATCCCAGACACTTGCATTAAATGTAAGCAACAGAAAGGATCTTTATTCCATTGCATGTGGGAATGTCCCCTGGTGCTCTCTTTTTGGAAAAAAGTGTTGAACCTGGCCAGTCAAATCATTGATAGAGAGGTGCCTCTCAAACCAAAGCTATGCTTACTGAATATTTATCCGGATGACTTTATGACCTCCAAAAGTGAAAAATCCTTACTTAATGTTTGTTTTCTGGAAGCTAAAAGATGTATAGCCTGTTCATGGAAAAAGGATAAACCTTGTACCACTTCACAATGGTTGACAGGGATGTCTTTTTACTTGGCTTTAGAAAAGATAAGTTACACCTCACAAAATAAGCTTGACAAGTTTTGGAAAATATGGAAAGTTTTCTGTACTTTCCTTGAAAAAAATGTTATTAAGGTAGATGGCTGGAATGATGAACTGAACTGAAGATTCATTTATGTTTTTATTGATCTTCATTTAGTATATATATCTTTTGACACTTACGTATTGTGTAGATATTGATAGATTTATTTATTTATTTATTTTATTATTTTTATTATTTATTTATTTATTTATGTCATTATTATTTATTATTATTATTATTATTATTATTATTATTATTATTATTATTATTATTATTATTATTTTTCTTTGTAATACAATTACTTGTTGTAGTTCACATACAGTGACAATTTGTTTTTGTGGGTATAAGTGTCCATGGATGCAAAGGTTAGATAACTTATATAAGTATTATAAGCACAAATGGTTGCTTTTGTGTTTGTGCATGGGTAGGTACTTTACATCTGTATACATCTTTCTTTTTCCTTTTCCTTTACTTATTTGTTTTTAATGAGTATTTTTATATATATATATTTTATTATTGTTTTATTATTATCTTTATTGTTGTTATTGTTATTATGTCATTATTATTATTGTAATTATTGCTGATTTTTATTATTCTTATTAATTTTATTTATATTTATTTTTTCATTTTATAAATAAGTGCCTTCTTGTTCTATGTTGTTCACTGTTTGTAAACTAGCAAAATGTGCAATAAATATATGTTTAAAAAAAAAAAAAAAAAAGGTCAATAACTCAGATGATGAGTCACTGAGGAAAACTAATTATTTATTTATTCTTTTAGCCAAAATGCAATTCAGTGGTTAAATGACAGTCAAATGGATGATACAGATTAAAAGTCAAGCAGAACTGATAGCAATGGCCTTAGGTAAGAAATGCTGCATTTTAAACACAACTTTAACACAACTCTTGAGAAGTTTTATTTAGTCATTTTTCAAAAATATTTTAGCTTATAATCTAAATTTCCCATGAAGATCATCAAAAAAATAAAAAAAAATAATGCCCTCTAAAAATTAAGAACACTGCACTCTTCAGGTTAATTAATGCAATTCCCTGTATATTCACACTGATTTCAATTACAGATGCTGTTCTCTGCCACTCAACGGGTAGAACTGCCAGTCTGACACACCTGTTGTGATGTTAATGCATACCATGGGAAAGTTGTAACATTGTTTTATTTTTAATGTGGTTGTGTTATCTTTCACACTACACTTTGTCAAATGGACCAATGCCTGTCAAATGTGATATAGCCACCTGGCACTAGCTGTGGCATTTTTTCTTGCCATCCTGTCTAATGTTACACAAACAGCTTTGAGTAATAACATTGTTTAGCTTGAAGCAATATTTCAAGTGATAAAATAAAGACCAAGTTTTTTTAAGATACTCAAATGAAAATTGATTTTTTTTCCAGACCAATTTGTAACTATAGACTTGTAAATTTTAGCCTGTTAAGAGAACCTGAGGCTTGCGGTGCTAGCAATTTTAACGTTACTAATTACCTGGTTGATATGCCAGTGAACACCATGCTAACTTGTTGACTGTTGTATTTGGCGAAATTCAAGCCACAATGCTCTGCTTGTTGGTTTGCTTGCCTGGTTTGGTTTGGCTGGCTTTCAAACCCATCACTTAGAAACCAACCATGACCTCCATTTTTTTGGCAGACCAGAGTTCTGTTCTTTGGTCTGCATGGAGTTCATGTGAGCCTTCACACCAGCACAAATGAACCGAAACCTTTCAAAATGCAAACCAGAGTTTTTTTGGTCACGACTACACATGACAGAAAATCCACATCTTGGAAAGGATGAAGTTTTCAGAACCTCTCCTTACATCATTCATGTGTGAACAGGATGAAGAGTCTTTTGACCTTGAACTGTATATCTACTCTATGTGTGACAGGCGATGCTAAGTTTTACATATTACAGAGTCATCAAACATCCAAAATGTCACATATCACCATGGAATCACAATCCCATAACCTCACCATGGCCTTTGACGTTTCGTAAGAGGTATAGTGCTCAGAAAGTATAGATACTCCTGAATCTCATCTGCACTCAGCACATACAGTGTTTGGCAGTCTTTTTCAGTTAGTACATACAGTTGGGCTGTGACTCTGTGATGACAGTGTGAGATGGGAAACCTCGCAGGACAACTGGAGATCCATCATGCCGGCGCCCTGTCACTAAGAAATGCCGATAAACCAAACAACTTTCACTAACTACTACCTTAGAACGCTGGATCAGCTGGAAAAATTTGTTGACGAGTGCTTCTATAAACTGTGTGTCATGAGTCCGCCACAGAAGAGACTGAAGGGATGACTGGGCAGTTGGGGGCTCTTGGACCCGTGCTGAGGAACCATGGAGGAGACCAGGCTGGAGGAGGGTCAAAGTGCCCACACTGAACAACAAGTTGGCTGTGAAAGAGGGAGAGCTGAATTTAAGTTGGTGCAGCAGCTGCGTAAATGAACAGGAACGAGACACCTGACAGAAGCATGCTTCATGAGGGTGGTGATTACTTAAAGAGGAATGTGAGGGAATTGTCTTGCTTCCTGCTAAAAATATTAACAAGTAGTAAGTATGACTTTATGATTTCTATTAGTTTCCAAACTAAAAATGATAGGTAACATTTATTTTTTTAAATTAATTTTCAGAGTTTGCTACTATGCAATCACGAGAGCGGAACCAACAAAACAGTGATGTGTTTATATACTTATTTCGGATGCTAACAAGGATGCTTTTGTTTTAATGTTTGATGAGAGCTTCAACCAGACCACGAAAAACAAGACAGCTGGATCTGCATGTCCCCTATTGGTGTGAAGATCATGTCCAGGCCAGATATGTGGGATCGCAGTTCATGGGACATAGAACAGGTAGACATAGAAAGTGCGGCGACAGTGACAGTGGCTTTGGGGGCGTGGCCTAGTGGTAATGCAAGCCAATTGGTGAACTGGGAGAGAGAAATCACCAGTGAAAATTTCAAGTTTTAGCTCCTGCAATGGCCGAGATACCGCCCAAGACGAATGTGTGGCATCTGTGACGACAACGTGCGGGGGGTGGCCTAGTGGTAATGCAAGCCGATTGGTCTGCTGGGACAGAGGAATCGCCAGTGAAAATTTCAAGCCTCAGGCTCAAGCTATGGCCGAGATATGGCCCAAAAAAAATGTGCAGTGTCTGTGACCGTGGTTTCAGGGGGCATGGCCTAGCGGTTATGCGAGCTGAGTGGTTGGCTGGGGTAGAGAAACTATCAGTGAAAATTTCAAGTCTCTAGCTCTATTCCTTGCAGAGTTATGAATCCATAACTATACAAAACATTATTTTTTGACCTGCCCCACCATGGCGGTCTGCGTTTGACACACGAAGTTTGAGCTTCCTGTGTTGTGGCTATAGCCCAAAACCCCTAATTATGTATGATATTTGGATAAAGAATACCGGCATAAAAAAGGTTTGTGTAAAGCAAAACAAAAAAACAAACAAACAAACAAAAAACTATCAAAACAAGACTATCAAAAAAACCTTCCCCCCAAACAAACAAATACATAATGAAACATCCCAGATAACTAAGACACTAATTTGGACCAGATCACTATTATCATGGGAACTCTATGTGAAATGGAATAATGGAAATGTATTGCCCTGGAATTTTTACTTCAAATATCAGACATGGTTGGTTCACAAAGAACAACACAATTCTATGCAAATTTTACAAATAACCAGAGATCCACAGATAAACAGCTGTAACTGGGAGGAGCAGCTTACCTTTAAAATTGTTTGTGCTTGTGCTTGAGCAAGCATGCAGAGCTTAAGCCCACCCTCTCGAAGCATGCCAGGATAGCAAACTACATTTGGGCCCAGCGTGGGCACTGATGTTACATCAGTTAACTGGATTTAAGGGGGAAACACAGCAGTGTTCTCACACCTCAAAACAGAATGCCCAGTGTGGATACTGTCATCTGAGTCAGGGATACCCACCCCCCCCAATAGCAGACACGTCATGATTCAAGTGGTGTATATAGTTATGTCCCTGATAGTCACTGTTAATCGTGAAAAAGAAGAAGAAAAAAAAAAGAAGATAGAAGCTCATGCACATCATTTTTGACCCATTAATCCTTTAAAGTCTGAAAATACAAGTTATAGCCAGAAAATTCTGACTTTTTGAGCTGAATGGTTTATTGCACTTTCTACTGAAACCCCCCAAAAAATAAAAATTTCCATAAAAGTTAACTGATATATTTTTGTATTTTATTTAACAAATTAGGTGTTTTTGGCAACTGATAATCCACTTTAGGGCATTTTTATCATTTACCTGATTGTATTCAGATTTTTTTTTAGGAATTTGTTGATCATATTGATTAGATTGAGGTATCATTAAAGTATGTATCAAATATGATACAACAGGCTGTAAGGGGTAAATGGAAGCCTGGGATGATAATACAAAACTATTTCTTAGAATTTATGAAAGGTAACTCCAAATTTAATGTGATATTGAAAACATGACATTTGAGGACCACATAGAATAAGAAGTGGTAGCAGCGTAGATTACAAAGATAAAGACAAAAAACAAACAAAAAAACAATGGGATGGATTAATTTTGACCTCCTTTTTTTTAAAAGTATTATACCAGGTCATAGAAAAACAAAAAATATTTATTTATTTATTTTTTCAATAACTGAAACTAAATAGTGTTTCATATTGAAAAGACATCACATATTTATCTCTGCAGCTTGACTGTGCAGACTTTACACTGAGCTCTCTGTCCCTGTCACTGATATGAACAAAAAGGTGCATACAGAGATAAAGTCCCTGCTATGCTTCATAACCGTGTGGATTATGAGGTCCACATTCAAGATTTCCTGCTGCTTAACAGAAGGTTTTTTCTTGCCGCCATGATGGAGGGATTCATGATTGGCTATATGGATTCATGTTGGGTGTTGGATGTATATATTTGTATATATATGTATATGTGTATTTTTTATATGTATATATGTATCTATGCATATATGTGTATCCATAAAATGAAGAGTTTTGTGCTCTATTGTAAAGTGTCTTGAGATAACACTTGTTATGAATTGGCGCTATACAATTAAAAATCGGTTGATTGATTGATAATCATGCACTCATCTACCTGTACTCTTGACATAGTTTTTGATATAACTGCACAATGTGTGTAACTGAGGGACAGTCGAGGAGCACGAGAGTGCTCAACTTCCTGATGTTGAAGGATTCAATTTTGAGGTAAAAACTTGAATACACGCCATTTCGACAGCATCCCCCTCTCATTCAAACCAGACAAATTCATTATAGCATGAAAAACAAGCCCTGAAATCAGTGTTCAATTATTTTTTTATCCTTAACAAAAAAAGCCAAATATGCAGACTTGATCGTTTCAAATTAAACTAACATTTAAACCAGGGGCTGTAACATTAACTCTGCCCTATTTCTAGAAATCAAATCAAGCAAAGCTCTGGAAATAAGTTAAAATAAAGAAAGGCCCTTTAGAATAAGGCTGAGACATTAATTAAATTACATAATTTTTAATTGATGGTAAACAGGTGCAAAAATGCTGCAATAACTAAATCTGCACTGCACTCAGTAAGGCATGCTGCAAGCTTAGAAATAATGCAAACCTTAAGAATATGTGCAATTCAGAATAAAGTTCAATGTCAGAGTTGTTCTTAAAATGACAAAGCATGCAGCAAAAGGTCAAACAAAGCATTAACAACAGAAACACTGTAAATGTTCAGGAAAACTGGCACAATACAAGAAAGTCAGCCTAAATCAGAGAGGCCATGCATTGTTTTGAGTTTATCTTTATCAGCACTGTTTTCTTCTTTGTAGCTGATCATTGTTTTTCTTGTCTTAATGAAAATCATTTTGGTTAGCAGGCTTACTTTCTTTGGCCATCATAAACCTTTTCAGGAAAAAAGGAAGGCAATAGATATTTTTTTTTATTCAATAATCAGCTTGTAACAATTGCTCTGTTTGATTTAAAGAGTAGCCTCCTTTGAAGGACCTTGGTCTCATTAATGAATGTTGTGTGAACAGAAAACAGGGCCTGAAACTGGCGCACACCAAGTTAGAAGCACAGTATGTGATTTATTAAAAGCAAGCCTGATGGTAAAACTGCACCTGTCAGTAAATTCTGATTGATGATAGAATTGTGGTAAATAAGAATCAGCAATGGTTTAGTGTACAAATGACTAAAGCAAACAGGTGCAGCCTGAACAGCACTCACAAAAATGTTTTCTTTTTTATCTACCGAGTCAGGCAGAATAAAATTAAAAGCCTCTTTTAATTAAATTAGAGCCTCTTTCACAAATCGAAGTTCTCCCAAATAATATTTTAAAATGGGACAGAAATAAGTAAATATGGGGACTCTTACACTCCGTAAATAAATCAGCCTGTGTCCGGGATACATGAAAAAAATGCAGTGAAACTCATGCACAATGATAATAATGGATGTTTTAACATTGCAGCAGCACATCACTGCAGCAGAGTTGTGTCATTCTTTGATTTTTCTATTATGTCATCCTTTTTGCTGAAGCAAAGAATACTGTGTGAAGTTGAAGTACCTCTAATTTCTTAAAAAACTTGACTTTCAAGTCACACTCTTCATTTTAATTATTTTGTTTTTGGTCACTCAGCAATTTCAGATAAGAACAATTTTACAGTGGATTCTACGCAGTCCTTAATAAGTGAGATCCCTGGCCTGCATAGACTGCTCAAGCACATTCAAAGTAAGCAAGCTATTTCAACAGAAGCACTGCAATGAGCCAACATGACTATCGAATGAAATTTCTTATTATTTTAAGTCTAATTGAAAATTTCAAGGCCCCTTATGTCAGTAACTTTTTGGTAATTGTGTTCTCAGTTTGTTTGAATGGACATGTAATGAACCTTGGGTATGATGAACCACAAAAATGCACCGGATGGATCACAGTATATGTGCCATGCAGGAAGGCTTGTGGGGGACCTAAAAAATGGGACAGTCTCAGTTTGCAATAGTGAAATAATCCATCTAAATGCACCTCCATAGGGTGTAGCCTCTGAATAAGGGCAAAGTCTGACATAGATAATGCCATTAAAACTACTTAGTAGTGCTTTAATGTTCTCATTCAGAATATTCACAATTACTGGTACATTTACTTGATACACCTAGATGGGGCGGCTCGGACATTCTGTCAGTGATCAACCCAGGGTCTACAGGTGTTTTGGGTCTTAAATCAGTCCCCAGCTTGTGTCTGAGAAGCCCTTCACCATGGATCTGCAGATCCACAGCCACCTTGTGAAGCTTTCTGCCACCTCCCTGGTGATTCTAGAGCCTGACTGGCCAGTGCAGAGCTTGCCCCGGAAAATTCCTGCAGCCCACCATGACTAGTCCATATTGGGCCCTCCATCAGCTCAGCCATTCAGAGTCCTTTAAAGCAGAAAGAGGTGGGGCTATGAGCATGACAGCAGCAGGAAATAACTTCTAATACAGATATAGATGCCAACAGCTTCAGTAGCAGTTTTATCAGATCATTTCGTTACCTAAAAACAAAACAAAACACTGAAAGCACTTCTCAACAGAAAGAATATATTCACTCCACTTCTGACAAAGTTTGTTCTATAAAGTGACTTAGTTCAAGGCAGGGATTGTGTCTGTGTAGTTTACAAAAAAGTACATATCAGCTGGCTTCACAGGCAAATGCATGGTCCCAATTCATCTTAGCACTTTGCTGGCACATGGCCACTGCAGCATACCTCTTCCACCTTTGCACATATCTCTTTCTGCACCAGCTGACGTCTGCATGCTTGTGGCCACATATACTTTTTAAAAGAAGGCAGGAGAGGATTTCAGTACATTCAGATCAGAGGTGTCAAAACTTTTTTCATCAAGGGCCACATACAAAAAAAAAAAAAAAAAAAAAAAAAAAAATACATGAATGACAGAGCCATTCAAAAGTTATGTCACTTTTAGTGTATCAACGTTTAGGATTTTGGGATGGCCAACTAGATTACAGTGGGCCCCAGTCAGCCCCTGTTGCCACATGATTGACCCATGGTCAGCCTGACAACATTGCAGAGGCGAGGGCGGACATCAAAACAAGAACAAACTGCACAAAGCTGAAAAACTTGAAAGAAGAATTGGTGCTATAAGAGGACCAATAATGATTGTCTAAATATATTTTATAAGTCCTCAAACAAGGACCAATAGTGAGCAAAAAGTAAGGTGATTGGTGGTATTTGCTAGCATAATATATTTGTTTTTATTCATTAACATCTATTTGCTTTTATCTTTTTTCGGTGGCGCAGTTGGGTAAGTGCGCTTGGTAAGTAATCGAGAGGTTGCAGGTTTAAGGCCAGCTCTGGGTGACACATGGCAATACTAACTAACATAGAAACTCTGAACCATGAGTAAGTGACACCCCTGATATAGATGATGTAAAAAAGTAACCTTTCATCTGTTAATGAAAGCGTTTTCTAATGTAGTTGCAGGATAGGAGAGTAAAAAAATCTGTGCAAATTTCACCTCAATATAAATTAATTTAACAGCATAACAATGAAGATACATTAAACTTCTCTGCATCATAAAATCTTCATTACTTCATTTCAACTGTTAAGTTATATTTGATGATTTCTGTAATGTTATGTGTCTACAGCAGTTTATAATATTTTGGGTTTATAGTAGTGTTTGTCTGAAGCTTTGTGAGAAGCAAAGCCCAGACCACAGCTTCTGATTTACAGAAATCCATTAAGTAAAATAATGTGAGAGACCAGGGATAGTGTGGCCAAAATCTTTTTATTGGAACGCAGCTTCTATTTTTTATTTTTATCCTGACATTTTTATAAACAGTTATTGTACCAGTTGTACTATCACCAGTCAGCTTTTTTAATAAATGTATTTTATTGCCTTTACTATTTGGGTGTGTGTGTGTCTGTTTGTGTATAAAAGCTTTTTTTGTTTGCTCTCTGGTCTTCTCAAAGCACAGATTTCTGCATTGATATCATATGGTTCAAAAAACCTTATGCATTTCTTAGACTAGTGAAAATATCTGTACATTATTTTTTCAGAAGACGCATTTTGTGGAGTGGTGGTGTAATTCAAAATTACTCAGTTAAATGACACCAGGAAATATTGAACATAAAACATCTATATGTGTTTTCCCAGCTTAGAAAGCAACACAGTTTAAAGTGTTATTTACAGGTCATGAAGTCTGAACGCTGAGCATGAATAATAACCACCAACACCATCTGAGGAACTTCAAAGCTGCACATTAGCCGGTAATGAACATTAGTGTTATAAAGAGGGTCACTGAGCTCATCTAACTCACACAGAGAGTTCCCTCATTTGATGCATCCTTTGAAAAAGCAGCAAATGCTGTAATAAACCAGTGAGTGAGTCTCGACTTTACGGCACAGGGATGAATTCCCTGTCATTTTTAATGGTGTGGCTGCAGCTCCTTGTTCTGAACTCAAACTGCTGCGACTACTGTTGAAATGCTCTGCACAACACAGGCACAAAAAGAAAAAAAAAAATCTTACATATTACACATGCTTCTTCTTCATATGCTAGAGGAAAAAAGTAAGGGAGAGTGTGATGTCTGGTCATGATGATATCTCTTAACCCTCTGATGTTTTCCCCTTAAAAACAGTCTTTAGCCATGAAGTGCATCAAACATCACATCTATCTTATTACACAAGCTGTGGTTAAAATGTCATTACAGCCACTGCGTCATAAGCAGATGGGCGACAAGGGCAGGGACAATACCCCCTGGAATGTAATGGGCAAACTCTGGTGCAAACCTGACTGAGGTAAGACGTGTCGTGATTGGTTTTTTTCGTGTCCTAACCTCAATTAATGTTTGTGAGTGTAGGGAAAGCAGCATAGACTCACAAGAAAACAAGACCTTTCTCCAGAGTACTGATCAATGGATTTAAGTTCTTTCGTACTCTTCAGTGGTGATCTTGGAGTGCTAACCTTGCACAGCAGATGGATCAGCCTTATTCAGTGTCTGTAATCAGGCAGATTTATCGGACCAATCAGAGCCCTTTAAAGCAGGAAGAGGTGGAAGCTACAAGCAACAGCAGGAAGTGACTGCTCCTACAGAGATTAACAAGGATGCTAAAAGCTTCTGAAGCAGTTTTGTCAGATCTGGACCGCTTTAGTTTATAAAGTGAAAAACAAGCAACAACACTGAAAGCATTTCTCAGTAAAAATATATATTTTCCCTCTTCTTTTGGCATGTTTTGCCAATAGCTTGTTCATGGAGTGGCTTACATTTTGTACTTTACACCGTGGCGGTCACTCCCACCTACTACCTATGAGAATGTAAATGACTAAATGAGTGCTTCTAAAAGGTTCTGCCCTATCCCAAACACTTTCTATGGCAGTTGCCCAGATGGACTAATGAAATATTTTGAACAGGCCATCTGGTGTGTCATGTCATTTTAGTCCAAAACAGAAGTGAAAATACAGGGCTGCCAACAGGTCGGAGTGAGATTTTTGCATGCAATGAGATTTTTGCTTATTTACCTCCAACATTTGACCATGTTTTTTTAAACTAAAAATGTGCAGTTTCTATTTTAATTATAGCCAAACATTTCTCATGTTCTAAGTTTAACTGTTAACTTGACTAACTTAGCATTGATGATATTGTTTTAATGTGATGCCTGGTAACCACAGTTTGTATGTCAACATGATTCGACTTTGCTTTACTGGTTAATGGTAGGTGTGGAGGAAGAATAAGAATAAGGTCTCATTTTCCTTTTGTACAATGTTCATGATTCAGCAGGCTACAAAATCAAATGATGAGATATCTTACTGTATTCATAGGATAAGGCTCTCCTGTCGTGAGTGTGAAGTATGCATCCTCATCTCGGAACGTCGCATCAGTCAGATCAACCGCATCTTACCCGGATACAGCAGTGCTTAATCTGATTGGCTGATATTTAGCTGTATGTTATTTTTTGATTGGCTGATGGGTAGTTGATCTTATGGCTGAGTCGTGTCAAGCTCCTGTTCAGCTCTATGATGCTCAGAGCTTCTTGCTACACATTCCATGAATGCATATGTAGCGTAGGTGTAACTCAGTGGGCGGGACACAACAGATAGATCACAGATAAAAAAAAATCGCTTTTAGTCAAAAGAAAAAAAAGGCTCCTGATGTGTACTTCAGCGTGAGAAATCGGAGGTGTTGCGTTAGAGCGTGTGAAGCCAATCAAATGCGTGAGTCTCATGGTCAATGCGTGAGAGTTGGCAGCCCTGAAAACATTAGTGTTCAATAGTGTTAAAGTATTAGCAAAAGCTCCAGACTTCAAAACTCTTACCTTCAAAAAAGACAAATCATATCAGTTTTGTTATAGGAAAAGATCATATAGTAAGGAATACCCTAGAGAAGGGGTCTCCA
The DNA here is from genome assembly GCA_037902135.1 of Cetoscarus ocellatus. Taxonomy (NCBI): domain Eukaryota; kingdom Metazoa; phylum Chordata; class Actinopteri; order Labriformes; family Labridae; genus Cetoscarus; species Cetoscarus ocellatus. The sequence goes on from JBAMNC010000720.1 coordinate 691,563, forward strand.
AACTATGGCCCGGGGGCCAGATGTGGCATGCTGCCCATTTTGAATTGGCCCCTTCAGATGTTAAACTTTGAATTATTGTTATTTGATTATTATTGAGTCAGCATGGACATTAGTGTAAAGTTTGAAGGAAATCCTTTGAAGAGTTCTTGAGACATCACAGTCCCCAGCAAGAAGTAAACGCACAGGCCACCAACCTTCATTGTTGAAGGGGCCTCTAAATCTAAACTCTTGCTTGATGAGTCATAGCTGACTAGTGCAAAGTTTGAAGAAAATCATTTGAGATATTTGTCTCACAAATAAGGCATGACTATACTAATTATAGTATAGTCATGCCTATACTATACTATAATAATTCATCCTTAAGCCAGGGTGGACGTTTCTGCAAAGTTAAAAGAAATTCTTAAAATTCATATTTGATATTGCATTCACTGGAAAGAGATGAACGTTGTTGCAGAATTTTCTATATATTGGATGGAAATAAAGGATCTGGTGTCAATCACTTGTCCTAGTGAGTATTATTCTGTCTTGCAAGAGAGGGGAAGAGTTTCACAGAGTATCAAAGCAGTCTGTAAAAGAGCTCAGTGTGGGGCAGTCCCTCTTTGAGTTATAAACACAAAAAGGAAAAGATTGATTACATGACACATAGTGCAAATAGCTGAAAATCACGTTTTGAAATGTTACAGTCGAGGGCGAGAACATCCTGTCTGTAAATAGTTTTTGATGAAGACTAAGTCAAAACAGGCACTGCAGCTGTGGCGGCTATGAGGTCTAAATCTCAGCTTCTGAAGACAAATAAATACTTGTTGGCATAAGCATAGTAAAAAAAAACTTTTCCCATTACAACCTGAGGGCCAAAGACCATGACATTGATGCTGACCTTCAAAATCTAACTCATTTATCTTTCAGTCAAAGTTGACATTAGCATGACTTTAAAAGAAACTTTTTTGAAGAGGTCCTGGGATATCACAGTCAGAAGTAAAATGTGAAATTGAGGACAAGTGTCCTTGACCTTTGATCCTCCAATTCTGTGTCCTCTCTAGTGGATTGGACATTAATTCAAAGTTTCGAATTCCTCATTCAGAGCTGACAATTGTGAAAAGTTTGAAGAAAATTTTTAGTTATTACATTCACAAGTAAGGGATGATATTAGACCAAATGATCATGACAGTGACCATTAGAACTCTAAAATCCAACTGATTCTTCACAAGTCAGAGTGGAAATCTGTCCAAAGTCTGAACAAAATCATGTGAAGAATTATTGAGATATTGCAGTCACTAACAAGAAATGAACATGAGAGCAGTGGATCTTGACCTTTGACATCAGGAATCTAATCAGTCACCTTTAAGTCAATAAGGCATGGGTGCAAATTTGTACGTAAATCCTATCATTTCAATTTCAATTAAGAGATGAAAATGGGGCTGGGTGGCTGTGACGTTGACCCTCAACCTCAAAAATCCAACTGATTTTATTTTTTCATTGGAGTAAGCTTTTTAGTATTTTTAAAAATCCCTTAAAACATTTTCAGATATCACAACTGCAAGAAATTATCACAGGACCCTAAGACCTTCACCTATAACCTTTGACCTCCAAAATATCTTCATCATGCTTAAGTCAGAGTGAACTTCTGTAAAAGGTTAGTGGAAAAACTTCAAGTATTGTTGCTATGTTACAGTACAAGGGAAGAGATGGATATGGGGCCAAAGACCTTAACCTTTAACCCTGTGACCTTCAAAATTTAACAGTCCATTCTTGGGTCAGATTTTACTTGTGTGCAATGTTTCAAGAAAATCCCTATTCTATAAGAACTATATTCTTACGTAGTTTAGGGAATGAGCCAGGCTCAGAATGTCTGTGGACTCAGGTAGGGTTTGTCTGAGGTATTTGGGCCCATTCTAACGTTTAGACAATTGTGTGATGTTTAAAGAAAACCTATAAGCATTTTGATACTGTGTTAACAAGAGCGGTCTGAACAGGGGGACATGCGGAGGCACACAAACTGACTGGTGTGGGTGGGTTTGGCCTTGTGTGAGACAAGCGATCCATTGTATCAAGGAGGATAATTGATTGTTTTTGTACATTCTGAATGCCACACTAGATAAACATTGTGACTAAACAAGTGTCATGCATTTAAATGTTCTTCAGTGAAGCCTGACATTTTCCTGTTTTAAGTTGTTATGGACTCGTGCTGTCTGCGACAGTGTATTGATTTAGATGAGGAAGAGTCTAGTGAAGGTGAAAAACATGGAGACTGTGTGTTTGATGAATACAGAGGAGCAAACTTGCACAGAACTTGTACTGCATCTCAGCACAGTCTGTTTTGGACTTGTTTGGTCTCTTCACTGTGACAGAAGCCTCTTGTGCAGCAGCAGCTGTGTGGAAGTAGTCTCCATGTCGAGAGAGGCGAGCACGAACAAGAACAAACTGTAATGTTTCTAATACGTCGCCTTTGCTTCTCTCTGCTCACACTGAGTGCTCGGCAACATCTCAAAACAATGCATTATTTATGTGTATGTGATTTTTCTCCTCTGTCTCTTGATGAAGAAAGATGGCTTTATGTACAAACGCTGGAGGGTATGGTGTCATGTCTGTTAACACTTCTTAACACGTGCAAAGGGTTCGCAAATGGAAGTACAGCTTTAGAAATAATGTTGATAAATGCAACAAAATAAATCTTTTACATAATGAATCACACATTTGCCTTGCAGCCATTCTCAAACCATGGAGCTGCCCTGATACATTTAAGTGTGCTCCAGAATACTCGGTCTATCAAAACAACAGTTCATGTGATGAGAACAGAAATTCAGAAAGTATTTTTTCTCTAAGGGAACACCCAGTAAACACATTTTTTTTCTTTTCAAACATTGTGAAGATCTTTTATTATCTGCTGCAGCATTGATTTAATATTCCCTTACACAGCGTTGGTCAAATGAAGGAATGAGTTGCAAACAACATTCTCATGAAAAGTCGTTCTGAAGTGATTGTTGTCTCAAAAACCTGGGATCCAAGATTCACATCATAATGTGAACAGGGGAGACCTTCAGTAAACAAGCTTGCTGCTATTGAAGGTGGGAAGTGTTTTTACACAATACCAGTGAAAACTAAAGGCGTTCATTGTGTTATCGGGTTGGTGTTAGACCTGCAGTTGTTAGCAGAGAGGTTGTCAAGGCTGATACATGAATACATGACTTGACATAAAGATACTGGATTTTTTTCTTTTTCTTGTGAGTTTTGTAAAGAGAACCATACAGTTCAGGGCTTACTGAGACAATATTAACCAGGCTGGCCCTGATTGGGTCACCAACTTAGACTGGCAACACACTTGCAAAGCTAATTTTAAGTTTTAAAATGTGTGGAGACCAAAGACATAGAGATGGTTTGAACTGAGTTTTAAATTGTTAATTCAGTACCTCTGAAGTTGAATTGTAGGAGGTACTTGGCAATAGTCGGTGATGTGACTGAAAGGACTCCCAGCAGCACAGTGTATTAACCTGTATTTAACCAGGTTTGTCCCATTGAGATCAACAGGTCTCTTTTGCAAGGGAGACCTAAAAAAAAAAAGACATTGTTAAGATCCTTTTAAAGAATCAGTGGTGTATAACCCAGCTTGACTTCTTTCTATAACCAGCAGATCTTTTGTAAAGCCTGTTCTATTTTAGTATCTTCTGCTGATGTGTTTTTGCGTGAATTTCTTCTGCTTCCTTCTGGACTTTGTTATATTTGTTTGTAAAACTAATTACTATTCTAAATTGTTTATCCCCTCTGCAATCACATCATTTGATGCTTCTTCGGTTTTATAGGCTTTTAAACCTTCTGCTGACTTTCATCCTTGTCACTGCTCATTTTTTATTGAACTGATCTTTTTATTATTTTTTATCTTTATTTTTTGTGTTGTTTTTTTTCACCAAATCTGACTGTGGATTACTTTATTGATATAGTCTTAGGTTTTGTTTTTTTTTAAACTTCCTTTGTTGTTTGTATGATAATTGTTTGTTTCTGTTTTAATCAACAAGCTGCTCCAAACAAATTGATGTGAGAGGGATAAAAAAATAGCTGTTTGATTTGAATTGAATAGCTTGATAATGTTGTGGTTGTACAAGATCATGAGAAAAGGGCTGATTTACTTGTTATTAAAGGGAAAATGACCAACCTGACACACCAGATGGACTGTTCGATATATTTCACTAGTCCATCTGGTAAAAAAAATCCCACTGAAAGTGTTTAGGAATGGCAGAACCTTTCAAAAGCATTTCATTATGGGGAGAAATGCAGGTGACTGGCCAATTGTTCCATCAATCACATTCATTATGGACTAATCAGATAATGTAGTAGGTGGATGCTACTGCCACAGTGTAAAGGACAGAACGTAAGCCACTCCAAAAACAAACTCAGCAAAACATGTTGGAAATGGAGCAAAAATATCTTGTCTATATCTTGTCTTCATTTAATAAAGAAATATGGTCCAGATCTGATAAAACAGCTACTGAAGCTGTTAGTATATATGCTAATCTCTGTATAGCTTCCGTCTCCTTCTTCAAAGGACACTAATTGGTCTGTCCCTCTTTGGGTCGAGATCAGTCACTATAAATTGGAGTTTGGCAAGACGAATCTGTATGATTGCAGACATTAAGAGCCGGTTTGCACAACAACTACAATAACGATGCCCGGTCACACGGATTTGCGAGAATGACTGAAAACGCGGTAGCTTGCATGCCAGGCCAGTAGTTGGCAATGTACTTTATAGTATCCTTGGCAAATATAAAAAGTGTGTCTTCGCTGGCCAGAGTTTTAATGCAGCAAATCCACATTTTGTTGGAGGAGCGATAACAAACCTAGCACAGTTAGCGGCACACATGTTGCCCTATAGTTGGCCATAGCTGTTGCTGTTGTTGTTGTTGCACTACGTGTCACCAATTTTCCTTACAACAGGGATCCCAGTTTACAAGGAGATGACAACAAAAACATTTTAAAACTTTTCACTCTTGACCCCGGTTTCAAAAGTTTGCAGATTCAGGCACTTCGGGCACTGTTCTTGTGTAAACAGTGCAAACACAACGCGTTTTTTCATTGTCATTTAAATGGGCCCTAAATCAGATAGATCCAGATATGCTGCAAGGTTAGAGAATGACAACATTAACTTAAAAATAATAAACTCTAAACTGAGAAAAGCAACCAGTATTCATTAGGTATCACAGGAAATAGAGTAAAATGCCCCCTAATGTCACTGTCTAGAGCCCCCAAAATGAAACTTTAACGCAGGAACAGCAGTCTCTAACTGCCTTTTGTGTCAAAGCAAAATAGTTTGGTGGGAATCTATGTCCCACCAGTGGGAGGGCAGCTAATTGAATGCATTTTGGGATTGAGATTGGAGGGTGAGGGCTATGTCATCACAGGTCAACCCTTATAAGTGCCCAGTAAGAGTCCAGCCATCATGCGTGGGAGAAATCTTGGCTAGTATCACTTTTGCTTTTTCATATAGTTTGATGGAAAAAGTAGTATTTCCTCTGACAACTGGTCCAGAAGGAAGTGCTTGCAGCATAACAAGTGTAACATGCCAACAATATGGCAGGAAGAAAGCTACAAGGTGCACAGACAGGATGGGAGCAGGCGATGGAGCGTAACATCTCCTGTTCTTAGCTCTGCCAGGCCTCATTGTGCCAAGTTCATGACTCAGTCGGTTTATGTTGTCTCCCTCTGCCTCTCCAACTACTTCTGCTGAGTGACTGTTATGCCTTCAGTACCACAAAAAGGAGAAAACCTGTAAGACATCTTAAGCTCAAAGCGCTGGTAGGAGAGAGAGTCATCATTGGTGTGACAGCCAGGTGCTGGGGGCAAGATACTCCAACTAGCGTGGCATGACTCCACTTTCATCTGAGCGGGAGAGAAGCCACAGCCGAGAGGGTCAACTGAGCAGTTTAAGACGGACAGTATAATGTTTAAAGCAGCTCAAGATCATGAATGGGACCATCCTAAGGCCAAAAAATGTGCTCCTGTCTAAAACACTGGCACAGGCACTAAAAGAGAGTCCAGTGTGATGGTGAAGAGCTGCCAGGATGATGAGAAGATGACGGAGCATCAGGGCTTGACAGCACAGCTTGGAGTGATGCACACACTATGTACTCATCAAGGAAGGTCACTCAGTTGTTTCTCCACAAACCCTGCAGTGTCTCCATACTGTGTCCTGGCAGGCCTGGATTAAATGAGCAGACATGCAGGATGCCTCTCCAAGGGAGGTACCACCAAAAGGAGAGGGGGGTACAGAGGGCAGCAGCATGGGGATCTGTGGCATGATCATTTGTGAAAGTCTTGCAGGCATCACAGATGTGCACGCACAGCAGCGCAGGCTGAGGGTCAGCTTCATGATGCCGGTGGATTAAAAAAAGTTATCCTAGATTAAACATGTCAGGCTGGAAATGGTCCAAGGCCTGATCAATCTGCATGTTGTCTGGCTGAAAGAGGCTGATTTATATGGAGCTGATAAGACAATGATCCTCTGATAACACACAATACTGATTATGTTCTTAACAGAGGATTAATGCTGCTCAGTGAAAACACATGTAATAGATTTAAATATAAAGCTACAAATAATTCAGCCTGATTTAGAGGGATAATATAGGGTGTAAGAAAGCCCAGTCCAGATTAGGATTGCAAAAATATCTGATTATATCAATAACAAATTCCATTATTGATTCTGCTTATAAAACCAAATCTTTATCAATTCCCTCTTGATTTCTGTAGATTTTCTGTATGGACAAAAGTGTTTTTTTTTTTTTTTTTTTTTTTTTAGATGTTGGCCTGTGAGACAATTTGATGTTGCAATGCCACCAGTTCTATCAGCAATGGTTTATATTTCATTAACCAAAATTGCTAAAACAAACAAACAAACATAAAAAAAAAAAACATAAGGCCAATCAGTTCTGTATAGCACCCCCCCCCCCCCCCCAGACTTCACACACACAAAATAAGAAAAAAAACCTGTAATTAAGCTATTTGATAACAAAAATAAAATTATTTAGATGTATAATTAGATGTAATGACTTTTAAGAATCAAGGTAATAAGAGAGTAAAAAGCTTGTATGCAGCTACCTTGGAAATGCAACATGACATTTCATCTTAAAAGCAAATACAGTATTTCAAACACATAAGATCAAATTGTAACCTAAAATGATCAGAAAAGCTTGCATCAGGGTCAACAGCCATTTTTGATGTTTTTTTTTAGCGACTACTTATAAAATTCAACTACTTTAAAAATACTTTAAATTTAAAAGTGGGTAATATCTGATGCATTTTAATTTTTTAAGGATTAAACTTTATAATCCTGTGTGTATGTGTTCATTGTGAACTGTTTCAAGCATTTATCCATCACTGTATTCTAAAATAAGCCTGTTTTTGTGCCCTGTGTGCCACTTAAAGTTTCTAGGTATAAAAACATGTTTAGCTTTTCTTCCTACACAGCAAAATCCACATCAGTATTGTTTTCACTGTTTAGGAGAGTAAGTTCCTTAACGCTCATCAAGTTTAGTTGCTGACTCATTTAAAAATTAAATTTTAAATCTTTACATCACTTAACAGTGTGACTTTTCATCAACACTTTTATGTAATGTTAGGAATGCACTCTCTTAAAGTATCTGTTTAACTATTTAAGTGTTAACTCTATATTAACACTGCAAAGTGAATACATTGCTTTAATTCTAAACAATTAACTGGGAAAATTATTGGAAATAAAGAATACATGTTTGGTTTGTGCATGTGTTGTGAAACAACAACAACAACAACAACATTTGTATGGCAGTTTTCATGACATGGGCTTGTGGCATCTGATGGTACTTGTCCTGTAATGGGGGGCAGGATGATTCATTTTACATGTGCAACTCACAGGTTTAGACTTCGAAGTGAAAAGTTTAGAATTGAAGATCCTGCAGCAACTCATATGGATTTTTAAACTTGATTTTTACACCAACGCTTTTTTAACCGAAAGAAAATTTAAGGAGTTTGACTCCCTCCAAGGTATGATTAACTCTTCCCTTGCCAAAATGTTGTCAACACCAAAATTTGAACTCTTTTCTCACTTTGCTCTGTACTAGCTTTGTCAGGACTTTGACTTTCCAGTTGGTTTACAGATTTTCCTGTAAACAATGTGTATGATAAGACATTTGTCCAGTCATTTTCTTGTGAAAGATTTGCCCTTTTCAAACACTGTCTCTGGGGTGTTTCTCAGATTTGATGGTAAATTATACCCAAAGTCTGCTTGAAACAGTCCATATACCCTGTCAGATTAGAAATCTTTTATAGGAAAACATTTATACTTGTGCGGACCCAAATAAAAGATTTCAAAGTAAAGTGAGGAACCAGAAAGGCCGGACAAAAGTCTTTTTTCAAAGTAAGTATTCAGCTTACAATGACTGTTTCTCGAATTCAGAAGTTGCCATGTTTTTAATGATAAGTTTACTTGAGAATTGCTGTCATTAGCGTTAGCCCACAAAGTGTTTCTGTTGAATATGATAGTTTAAGCCTTCTCAAAAGAAAACACAAGGTTATGTGTTTCCTTCCACTTCTGATTTACAAGTGTGAGCAGTGAGGTCCAGCAGTAGGAGTCACAACAGCAAAAACAAAAAGAGAAAAAGAGGGAGAGACAGAATAAACAGCAGAAGAAGAGAGCTCATTGCCACATCACATTGTGGTATTTGAAACCAAAGGAGGGATAAACACACTAAAAGAGGATTTTATTGATGGTAATGAAGAGATTTTGAGCAGCTTTTTCTAAACTGGTTCTCCTGGATGTTAAAGAGAGTTTGCAATACTCCAGTAATTTCCTGTGCATTACTGAATATTTACTAAATCTGTTTCAACTGCAGCTGCATTTTCTTTCTATTAATATACTGACTTCCCCTCTACCCCAGCAAAAAATAAAAATATCTCTAAATCATCTTGGCTATAACTGATGAAACCATGCATAAGTGAACAGGACTCTAACATTCTTCAAGTCCATCAACAACTCAGCAGCTTTACCTACTGCTGCTAAGCTCCTGGCATGTCTACCTGTACAACCTGTGTGTGTTTACAACTACGGACAAGAGTCTCCTCAAACCTCCTGCTCAGCCTACAACAGGAAGAAAAATATCTTTAACATGAAACCTGGCTCTAAGAATTCTTCTACAAGAGAATTGTTCATATTGTCATTTGCCCTTGAGACAAGGATAAAGCTGCATTCCTGGAATTCAGAGGAACTAAAGCAGATGCCATGGAAAGTGATGGTGACATGACACGGGTCAAATTATTTTTAAGACTTCAGTTTACGAATAAGTAGAGATCTAGGGAAACATCTCTGAGGGCAGAGCTCACAGAGTTTTCAAACTGTGTCACATCAGGAGGTTTTTGGCCTCATTCGCTTCACTACTTTGACTGTGAAATGAGACAGTGGCTGTGCTGTTAAGAGTTCACATTGTCAGCGTTCAGCACTGAAGGGAATTTCAACCATAAGAAAAGAAATACTGCCAGAGAGCCAAAAAGCCTTTTTGAACTCCTGCCAATAGTATTACAACAGATTACAGCTGGGCAGGGAGGTTCTCAGCCAAGTTAAATGACAAGGAAGTGTGAAAGTGTCAGTAATGATATAGGAGCTGTTCAGATTATCTAAACGACGAAGGAAGAGGCTTAATTGCTTCCTTTATCAATGGACACAGTAGACCATCTTTTCAAAATGATTGAAGAAAAAATGACCAACAACTCCATTATCCTTGTCATGGTCAGGGCTAATAAGCAAAATAAAGATATTATTTATTTTTGATATTGTACACCTCTTAGGTCCATCCATTGTCAGTAATACTAGGTTTACCTGACTCTTTTATTATCTTTTCTATTCACTTAGGCAGGGGTTTCCAAACTGTGGCCGGGGGAGACAAATGTGGTTCAGGGTTACAGCAGAGATAAGCACAACTCATGCTTTTTTTCTAAACTGTTCACTCCATTACAAGGTCCTATTTATGAGCACTTTTCATCTTTAACATTCCAAAAAAGTTTAGCAGCTTATTGCAGTTTGCTTTTTTTGTGTCTAATTGAAGATAAGCTGTCAACACACTCCTTCTCTGGCCAACCAGGGGCCCTTGAAAACTTATTGTTCACTCCTAAATCCTAAAATATTGACTTTGATACACAAAAGTCAAGTGCAGCAAAGTAGTCTAATCATCTATGTATTTTTCTGTATTTGTATGTATTTGGCCCTCTATAAAAAAAGTTTGGACACCACTGCCATAAGGTCTAATTTGTTGGACAATAATCCACTTAAAACAGAATCCTTTTGGTATTCTCCATTTTAAAAAGTGCTGTGTTCAAATAATAATATTTTAACAACTCTGCAAATGGATTAACTAAAGTAACAAAAACTATGTAGCACAGGAGGCATTCACATAACAATGTACAGATGCAGCCACTTCAGTTTTCCCCTTCCAGTCAAATATCTGCCATGTTCCAGCCCATTACAAGCCAACTTCCAGCCACCGAGAAACCCCCCACCTTTCTGGGAGTGTGCCTAAATTCCACCATAAACATGACCATTCATGAAATTGTTCTCATGAGACGGTGCTTACCTCACAAGACCACATCCAGTGGGCTTCAGCCTTTGTCCTAATGTTGCGTCTTTTGTCCTTTGTCATAGGACAATATAAGGGATTGCTTTAGAGCCACAATGATGGGCAGATCTCAGGTTGTTTCTATTCAAGTCAAGAAAACGGGGGAAAATTTAAGTGACTCCACCTTAGCTGAAACTGACCAACATTTAATCATCAACATGCCCCAAGGCCAACTTTGCTGTGTTCAATGCAGGTAGATGTATCTAAAGCAGAGAAAAATGTGCTGGCAGAGTATCATGTCTCCTGACAGCAGTCTGACTAATTGTAGACGGATTTTAAACATCAGCATTGATGTAAAGAATGGATAGTGCACTCAACTTAGGGGAAATTTGGCCTAACATAACATCATTTAAAGTGGATATATAGGTATTTCACCACATGTAGCTGCAGTTGGTCTCAGTACCCCGAAAATACGCCTAAAGGATGAAAAACGGTTGTCCTCAAGAGGGCACCTCAAGTCATACAACAGGAATTCAGTCCTGAGGGGCACCAGCTGACAGAGATCAATGCAGCTGTAACTGAAGGGAGCAGAGGTAAGCGGTGGTCAAGTCTTGCTGGTGCTTACAAGCGTGTTGGATCAAAGTCTGAAATTTTAAACATTCATACATTTGCAGACATACTTGATGAACATCAGTGTTTCCCAACTGGCGATAGCTTAGTTCTGCATGGCCTGACTTAGCACAACATGGCTTGATATTTCCCTAGACGTTGGCAAAAGTTGGCCAAAATGCCAGATGCTTTTAATGCAGTGTTGTGCCCTTTTTTGTGGCTTTCATCAATGAAACTTAGCAGAGAAGGACAAAGTCTGAGCTCACAGTCACATAAGTTGCGGCAGGCTCAGTTAGAAAGACACTTTCTCACCGAAGAGTATTTTAGCATTTTGCACAATGCTGTTCCATTAGAGCCTGATAGCATCTATGGCTAAATGGCATGGTGTGGACAGAAAGAGACATACCAGCTGCTTGACATCTCAGGCATATTTCTCCATGCAGTGAATTTTTGCAATTAAGAGAAAGATAAACACATCAGACTTAGGGGGTAAGGTTATTGTTTGCAAAGCTTTTAATCAGGTTACTGATAAAAGGAAAAAGCATCACTGTGCAAAGAGTTAAACTGAAGAAAAAAGTAGTCAAACATCAGTTGTGTAAATTTTGTTTAATCTGAATTTGTAATAAAATGCAATATTCAATATTATTTAAACTGGGCAATTGCTTATGTGACCTTAGGTAAGGATACTGTACATCCCATACTCACTTCTGATCAGGGACTCCGTCAAGAGAAGATATTTTTTATTTTGTGTGTACAGAGTGCCACAAGCTTTTCAGCTGATTTATGGCCTGTAGGGAAAATCAAAAAAGCATTGAACATATCTTCCAATATTTTTAAAAAAAGAAATACATTTGAATCTACTTTAAGTACATTAAGATGGTGATATTGTGTGTTTAAATTAATCATGGCAATGTTATTTTTAGTTTGAAGAACAATGAGATAATTTCTTTCCTTTTTAAAAATACCTCCAAGGGCTGCCAGTGTCAGATATGTTAAGATCCTGCAGTGATCTTAAAAGCACCAAATTCTGGAGAGAGAACTTGATATGATGCAATCTGACATCGCTTTCAAACTGCCTCAGAAACAAACTGACATGTATCTAACAAGACAAATCCAAACACTGAAACACTGAAAAACTTCCCAGAAAACAACCCATCAAATATTTTGAGCTCTCAAGCAATTCTGAAAATGAATACTAACATATTACAATCATTTCAACCAACAAAGCTGGAGTCGTTTTGGATGGCCAATCAGTGCTGTAAACCCACAGTTACTCATGCTTGACAACAAAATTACCTAAAAGGGAACTGATTATTTCATGAATTCTTCTGCATTTTAATGGTTGGTTTGTTTTATTTTGAAGACCCAATTATTAGGCAATTAAGGGTGCTTTTACTCTGAACTGGTCTTGGTCAAATTAAGTAAAATCTGGTGAATTGTTTTACATTATTTGTTTAGTTTGGGGTGGTGTAAATGTACAAATAAACTTGGGAGTGGAACATAATCACATTAAATTGTGCTTGCCGTGGGTATTAACATAGTTTGAACTAAAAGGAACCAATCAAAAAAATGCACTGTGGGTGAATTTGGTGGAATGTTTCAAAATTAGCATCAAGCTTATGTAGCACACAAAATGTCAAGAAGCATTGAAGAGAGTATCAAATATTAGCAATGACAGCACCAGCAGCCTTCTGTCCCTCTGGCAGATGAATTTCCACATGCCTGTGCTGAGTTTGGTTAATCTCCTCTGTGGTTTATGTGCAAGTTTAACCTGACATGAGGAGCTTTTTTTTTGTTTTTGTTTTTTTTAACTTTTTAATAGACAAACATGCCATTCTTCACTGTGTTATTGTGTATTTACAGATTATGGTGCAAAATGGAAGCAGTCAGTGAGCAGCAAGTAGTTTGTGAGTGGCCATGTTTCACAGCACATGTTCTGCTTCGGTGCGCATGATGAAGTGTGATGTTACAGCTCAGAAAACAAAACGGTAAATGCACTAATGTTACAATTAAACTTCCAAATTCTGCTGCCAAGTCCACCAAACTTTAGAGCCCCTATTTTGAAGGTGTGAAGCAATTGGTGCACAGCATTTAGGGTTGAACTATCTCAGAACTGCACATTCTAGTACAAAGCCAGGTCCTAAGCACAGTGAGGATGGATTACATGCTTTGATTATTAAAAGGTGTGTCTTGGGTGTAACATGAATCATACAAATCAGAATTTCTGCTGTCATTCCCTTTAACAGCAGTGCATGTTGGCTTGCATTTCATCATTTTACACAGCGGGCATTATTGTTGGATCCAAACTACAGCCAGATAATTTGATTCTTCTTCTTTAATTGTGACTCTCTGAACACACAGAAACACAAAGGCCACTGTAAGACACGTGCAGTAGATTAAAGTTACATTTTACTAAAGCAGTTCCACAACATCAGACATGTTCAAAAAGGCACATGCACACTTCTGTTTACTGTATTATCTCATTTACAGTTGAACCCTCTTCTGACAAGATCTTTAAGGATCAGCTTAATTGATCTTATTTTGCCTAAACATCAAATAAGGGTAACTTGTGCACATGTTTTAAACTGTTTTTCCCTCTGAGTAAAGTTTGCATAAAATATGTTGGACAGCCTGTATCAATAACTGTGATCAGGATTAATGGAGTACAATTATGTACAGAAAATAGCATAAACCAAACTCTCTGTTGCATGAGAGCATTTGATTGTGTGTGCTTTGCTTCTTTATGGTGGTTGACCATTGAATCAGAAACAGGCTGCAGTCAATTTTAGGAGTCTCTCAAACCCCATTCACAATTGCAAAAAACCCTGAAACTATCCAGACTTTACCCGGGTGAGCTACAAGTGAGCTAAAGTCTGAATACAGCCAGAATAATTCCCTGATGAGAGAAGGAAGGGGTAATGAGATCATCCTGTGTTACCAGTGTGAAACTAGACAAAGGACACTTGACAGGATGGATAAAAACAACCTCTGTTGCAGGAGTTTATTTGACTGTAAGGGGACTAACACAAACTCGGATGTGCATCCGAACATTTGAAGGTGTTAATTCCACAGCACATCATCAAAGTTCTGTAGATCATCTGCTCTAAAACGATCAGCACCGCTTCTCAAAGAGGTGTCTCTCCTTGCTGTTGTACTGTATATGGAGCTGAAGCACTGCAGCGTTATTTTTTTTGGGAGTAATTGTCGTTTACGTGCTACAGTGCTCCTCTTAACTCTTTCTTTGATGCTGTTAAGACACTTTTTAACATGTATCACTGTAGTATGGACAAAAATTGTGATCCTAGGGTAAAGCTCTGCTCTGGCCTTCTGCTGTTTTAGGAACACTGATTTCAGCCATTTATTTCTGACGTCTTGTTCTTCCAACCAGCGACCCCACCCCCTCCGGCAATTCTCCCCTGTCCAGCAGGGCATACTCACTGCTGACAGGAGCAAGCGTGAAAGACCATGCCAGTGAATTACTTGGGCGAGCTGCCCTGGTATTATCCTGTCAATATCAGGATTGCATGTGCGAAAAGAGCTTCAGAAGGAACAAAACTTTAAGTATCTTTCTGCGTGATGATTTCTGTTGCATTTAATCATGTACACTACATACAGTTTCTGTGCAACCTTGTCGCATTTTAGTGCCATCTGCTTTTTCCAAATTGGCTTGGGTTCTGTGTTAGGGACCAAGCAGTAAGAGGCACAAGACACAGGATTAATTTATAGAAATACTGGCTTTTTATAATACCCAAGAGCTGGTTTAAAACACCAAAGCTTGGTGTTTTAAACCAGAAGAACCAAGTTTTGAATCAGAGAGCCGGAACTGAGACAGTAGACAGCGTCAGAAAGATCAACAATTAATATTATATTAATAATATTTCATGCTGTTGGATGCCATCAGGGACAATTTTGTCTATATGTATCAGCGGACAAAAACGATCCTTCCTTGTTGAATTTGCCATTTTTTTTTCCATCACTGACCTCAGCTGTGTAAGATGGTGTGTTATGGATGGACATCATCATCATCATCACCATCATTATCCTCAACAGACATCAACCCATTATCACCTGCCAGTGTGGTAGGAGATGGGGACATTTTTAACCCCTCATAGACTAAACGGAAAATGTATTTTTTATGAACTGACTGAAGGGCTTGAAACCTGATTTGGCAATTTAACCAAATATTTTTGTTGTTCTGATTGTTAATATTTTTACCTCCGGCAAGGAGGTTATGTTTTCGCCAGGGTCTGTCTGTCTTTCTTCTATTTTTTTGTCTATTAACAACATTACGCAAAAACTTCTGGATGGATTTAACATGAAATTTTTTTACCAGAGGTGTATTTTGGTCCAAGGAAGAAGCCATTCAATTTTGGTGGTGATCCTCTGGCTACACGCGGAGCCATGGCACAGCAAACAACCAATCAGCAGTAAAAGCTGTTCATGCAGTTCTGCTCACAGATATAACGGAGAGGAGGAAAAGTTTTGCCAATGGAGAAAGCCTGCCGCTGTTCCTGCAGCCTTGGTTTCTAAGATAAATTAAGGCAGCAGACTCTCCTGAAATTATAACAAACATCCTCTACAACTCACAACTACTATAAACATTACTGTGAGCACATTAACGTTATAGAAACATACGCAGCAGCTCTGCTCACTTGCAGTCCCTCCATACCTGCCTGTTAATCATTGAAACAAGGTTGCTGCTAATGTCAACACGGAAATAGTCCGTCACAGCAGAAGTTTGTGTGTGTGTGAGTGTAAAAACCTAGCCCTCAAAATCCACATAGAGCGAATGTGCTGCACACTGAGGCGCTGTGGTTTTGCTCCCACCGACAGGCTGGTGACATAGCCCACTGGAAGCGCCACAGCGCTCACAACACCAACATCTGTACAAGCAGCAGCAAATTGGTTCATTCAACAAGTTACAAGACCCACTACTAACTAGGTCACTCTATTGGATGACATTTATATCAACAATAATCACACTTCTTACAGATTGATATTTTTCATTCCACAATGTGCATATAAAATAAATATAGGACTATAATTTTGGATAGAAATCACAATTTATGGGTGGAACTGAGCTGCTTGATGGAGGTCTACGCTCTCGGAGTGCTTTTCTATTTTTTTTTTAATTAATTTTGATTAATTTCTCAAAAACAAATATTTTGGTAAAATAAATTTAAGTCTCCTGAGTTTGATTTAAAGGATAAGTTCAGTTTTTTTGACACCTGGACCTTATTTCTAGGATTAAATACGCTCGTACACTCACCCAGACAATTTTGGCGGAGCTCGGAGCCATTTTTGAGCAATTTAGATCAATCCAACGGCGTTTTTTCTCATGCCAAAGTAGCAGACGGGGCCAGAAATCGTATTTTGGGGGGCATCAATACGTGTTTCCCCTGGTCTCAAGTCCCACTCTGAGCAGCAAAGGCATTCCTCCTCTGTTGTGTTTGCCGTGCAATGTCCACAACAACGCCACAAGTTAGCCCCCATTCATGGACGTGCAGTGGTTGCTTGTTCTCTGGCCAGCTGTTCGGCTCTTTCCCTCTGCATCCTCCTTTCAAATAACGGTATATTCCGGCTCAAAACGATATGGGCATCCATTATACTCAAAGTCCTAGTCAGACACTTCTACATTGGATAAATATTCCGCCATGTTGCACAAAAATAGCCGTGTAGCCTAGCAACAACAGCGGCTCTACTCATGTTCTTGTCTATGATGTCACCAAAAGTTACCCATCCTTGTAAAGCCCCGGATGACCATAACAACAAAGTTGAGCTGACATGGTGATAACACTGGCCATTCATTTATAAAATGTAGCTGAAATGAGTGAGTTTCGCAGCAGATAATGTCTAATTTAGGGGCTTCGATTTCTGGCCCCGTCTGCTACTATGGCATGAGAGAAAAACGTCGTCGGATGGATCTAAATTGCACGAAAACGGCCCCGAGCTCCGCCAAAATTGTCTTGGTGAGTCTACGAGCGTATTTAATCCTAAAAATAAGGTCCCGGTGTCAAAAAAACGAACTTATCCTTTAAATATTGTTATCAGTTGTTTTTATTTTCTCCATCCGAGTTTAGTTTCTTCTGATTTAAAATTGACCCTAAATCATCTTATGTTGGTTACAGGTTTATGTTAAATGTTTATTTTTAAGTAAACATGTGATACATTTGTCTAAACATTTTTTGTTCTGAAGACCAACACATTTTTACATGCTATTTGGTACAGCAAAATGCATAAATGAAACTAACATGATCTGATAAATGGTCTAAAGGAACTCTTTTCATATAAATACTATTTTATGGAAGTTAACTCATACAAAGGGTGCCTGAATTTCTATGTAAGTAAAAATACAAGAAAAGCCTGGTTCAAATGGTTTGTGTTGCAGTCTTTTGTTGCTTCGAAAGATATAGGAACATGCCATGTTTGCACTCGACCACTCCCCATCATGTTGCAAACACAACCCTTGGCGCTAAAACAAGCACAAGTTCATCTGCTTTTAACAAACATGAGAGCTGGTTAAAAAACTCCATCAGGAGGATCATCAGAAAGACACTTGCACTCCAAAACACCGAGTGTGGGATGTGGGAGCCTCCAAGTATCTGATGCATTAAGCCGACTCACAAGTCTGTACATCCACTCAAACTCACATGCATTATTATTGCTTTTAGTTGTTTAGACTGAATTTAAATCTCAAGGTTGTTGTCTCTGCTGCTGCAATGTCTGCTTTTAGCAAAAACAGGAGGCAAGAGTGTCACTTACCGGTCATCAGGTGGGTTGAAAGCTTGAACTGAAGTTGATGGGCTCAAAGTGATGGATATGGCAGACAGTTTCATTTTGTTTCACCTGCATTAATATGAAAGGTATGACTGCGACTCGTACACTGCCTCAGATTCCAATCCATTAGAAGTAAATCAGAATGCATTAGACCTTCAGATGAAATGTGTGCCCCACTCTGTTTTAAATCGCTACCTTTTTTCCATCGTACATACTGTTTGGAACAATAAAAACTCAGGAACATATCTGACATGTAGCAGCAGCACTAATGTGGAGGCAGATCCGGCTGATGACTGCCGGGTTGTTTTTAAAATAAGAGCTAAAGTCACAGTTAACAAGATGAAAAGGGGGCCGTCAGGATACATTGTTAGAGTCAGAAGCGTCTCCAGCTCCGGTTGCAAGTGCTTTTAATTTATTTATTACCCGAGACGTACTGACAGGCGAACCCAGAGTCATCTAAAAATGCAAGTAAAGGCCGTTGAATTAATAAAAGGCTATGAGCTTTTACCAGAGTTGTGAGAGGAGAAGACTGTTTATTTTAGCTGCTTCTCATTCGGCTCACTGCCGCTCTGACTGAACAAGAAGAGGCTGTACGGTCCCTCAGCGGCTGCAGTGCATTTTACAGTACATATGTACCTGTGCTCAGCTTGTTTGTTTTTGCAGGACATATACTTTTATACCATTGTTGCCAAGTGGAGCATTGAATTATAGAACATAGAGAATGTATGGAGTCAAGGATAAAATGTTTATTTTCATGTTCATTTTGTTGTCCTCTTTGAAGTCTCTCATATTGACATCTTTTACTCCTCCTCCAGTCATAAAACATGCATTATGTATAAATTTTTGAATTGGTGAGTTATATATTTTTTAATACAGGCTATTTTTTTGGGAAACCATGGACCATTTGATTCTGAATTTGTGCTACCAGCGACACACAAACCCTATCATCCCTCACCTAAACATCAGAAGCCAAGGTCAGAAACAACAAACAGTGATCTCAGAATTTAAGATGGACACAAAAACTGAACTTTCGATTGAAAATATACTGGTGTGAACTATTACATTTTAAAGCCCCTGTGTGGAGTTTAAAGATGAATATAAAACAGACTGAATGAATACTCATAACTCAATGTGAGCTACAAAAGCAACGATACTCAGCGACAAGATTAACTAGAAGTGCTCTGAGAACACAAACCTGCAATAAGGCCCTAGTAACCCACACAGGTGTTAGTGAGGAAAAAAAGAAGTTTATCAGACCTTGTCTCAGGATTGTGTGGTTAAATTTCTTTGACTGACAGCTCCCAAACCCTGTGAAACTTTAAGAACCAGAACTTGTAGGAGGTGATGTGTTGACCTGTTTTTTTTCAGTTTGTCTTTAAAAATGGTGACATTAAAACCTCTCACCACACCCCCACCTGTTTGAAACCTCCTCCAAGTCCAATCAACAAGTGTGATTAATAACACTTGCATGCGTGACCGGGGCCTTTAACAAATCCTTGAAAAAGTTCCTGGATCCTGTGGTGGAAAATTGTCATACAATGTCTTGTTGGTATCACTGTTAATTAATTAATTTTACTTTACTCATACTTTTAATGTTTTTACCTTTCTTAACAGACTTTCAATGATGGAATAGTGAATGTTGGTATGTTGGTCATTTTAGTAACTCAAATATCTTTCTTTTTTTAGTATTAGCTGGTAGTAGTTATACAGTATCATACAAATACAGCGTATGTAACATTGTTGATATTACCAGGCACATATTTTGCCTTATGTTGGGTTTTGTATTCAAGGACAGGTTACCTTATACTGGGCCTGTACGACACCTAAGCCTTTTATGCACAATTTTATATCATCCATAATAATGTTCCTATATTTACATTTTATGATGTTTATAAAGTCTCTTGAATATTTAGTCACATATACACGTCAAACACCAACATTTAATGTTATTGAGAGGTCCTTACTGAATGTAGAAATGGGTACAGAATGTATGAACTATTCAGGGTCTTACAGTAGTTAGAGATGACCACAGAATGTATGTTTCAAGATTGTTTTAAAATATATCATAAAGTCACAATGTAGTTAGAAGAATCACACAAAATATTATGCCTGTAAAGGTTTTTTGGTCATATTAAGATTTTTTTTATATGCCTGATTGTACCTTATAGCAAAAGATAAATAAATTCTGGACTCAATGGGATTGTATAGAGGCCTATGGGAGGGGAAATTACACAATTATAACTATGAATTAAAGAAAGTGAATGTTGAAAGGAGAGGGGGAGGGACCCTTCTGGAGCCTTCGGGAAGATGGAAGGAGTCCCTCCCATCGGCTATATAATGTACATACCATAACTCAAGCTTCAGTTGTTTTGGGGTGTTGTGACACAAATCAACTCCCGTTTGTTATTTTTCACCTTGTGACCATAATAAACAAGTTTCTGGAAAGTGGACTTTGCCTGCGTTTGTGCTTACTTGAACAGCGAGAGGACAAATTTTTACATCTGTATTTCATCTTAGCTGCCATTCCTGCGCAGAAGTTACGAGCCAGCTCATTTAGTATTTACTGAGAAAATGAGAAAACGAGACACTACAATCCACATCTTTATTTAGATCAACACTAAAATCTAATCATTACTCCCTTGTGCCATGACCAACATTCCCTGAAAACGTTGTCTAAATCCATTGAGAAATTATCAAGTTATTAGCAAAAATGTGGTGAAACTAACCAAACTTGCAATGTTAACAAATACTTTAAAAAATGGCCTTGATGTGCATCGGGATTTGGATCATCACCAAAATCTGATTGGTTGGCTCTTGGCCAATTTTTGACCTATTCTGGAAATGTCATCAAATTCCATTTGTAACTATTTGAGTTATCCCATTAAAAACTAAATAAATAAATGTTGGCAAAAACATAACCTCCTTGGCTGAGGAAAAAAAATCTTTGTTGATCCATTTTGACTTAAAAAAAATGGTGGCAAAATGTTGCTGCAAACACATAGAGATAATTGCAGATATCCAGTGTAGACACCTGATAAAAGGGGAAAATGTGTAACATGAACTTTTGTTGGCTCTCAATCACAGAGCTAACTCATAAAGCAACCATTGCTTGGCTTCTTCAAGTTGGCCAAACTTGCCCCTGAGTGTAGTCTATTCACTGTGAAGCCATGAAATTGTAACTTTATTTTGATACTTTACAATGACTAAAAAGGGGGCCACTATTTTTTTTGTGATTTGTTCTAATCTGCAAATATTTTCCCCAAGATGAAGTAATTTAAGGAATAAGAAAAGAAACTGGTAGTCCAATGTTAGCTAAAACTGAAACTGGCAACATGACAAATTAAATGTTCATTTTGTAATGTTGGCTTAGACTACATAAAACGTAATGTAACTGCTGATGTCAGTAAAGCATGTAAAAATGTTAAGTCAATACTGTATTTGTTTATTTGTTGAAGTGTTTTACTAAACAAGCACTTTGTCGTGGGATACAGCTAGTTTTAACCACTTTCATAAGCATCAGAGAACATCAATATCTTTTCATCACCCAACACACATTTTGCTTTCTTTTCCTGTCTAGTTCTGTTCATTTTGCTCTCAAAAGTATACCATACTCTGTTGAGCTGATTTCTTTTTAATGTCAACTATTGATTTGTTTTTAATCAATGCTGTAAGTGATGTGCTTTACCCAGAGCTTCATAACAATTTGTTCCATACCCCTTAATGCATGTTTAAAATAGTTGTTGTTTGTAAGCGCTGCCATCTGTCAGACAATGGAAAAGCATTCAGTCAGAGAGGTGGTGATAGATACAACAAGGTGCTGGTAACATTCCTCAGACATCTTGGTCCATATTGACGTGATAGCATTACCTAATTGCTGAAGATTTGTCAGCTGCACATCCATGATGCTTATCTCCCATTCCACCACATCCTAAAGGTGTTCAAATGAACTGAAATCTGGTGACTGTGGAGACCACTGGAGTAAAGTTAACTCACTGTCATGTTCAAGAAAACAATTTGAGATGATTTGAGCTTTGCTACGTGGCGCTTTCTCCTGCAGGGAGTTCCCATCAGAAGAGGGGTACACTGGTTATAAAGGAAGGACATGCAAGGCAAAAGTGCTCAGGTAGGCTGGGGGAAATTAAATAGTGCTTAAATAGTTCTAAAGGGTTCAAAATGTGCCATGAATACATCGTAAACACTATTACAGCACGACCAGTGTGAACACTTCATACAAAGCAGGGGGGACCTGCGCTTCCAGTTTGTTTATGCCCAATTCTGTATGAATGTTGCAGCAGAAATCGAGACCCATTAGAGCATCCAGTCTTTTGTTGTTCAATTTCTTGATGAACCCACTGGAACTGTGGCCTCAGTCTCCTGTTCTTACCTGACAGGAGTGGCATCCAGTTTGGTCTTCAGCTTCCATAGCATCTGCTTTGAGATCTTCTGTGTTCTGATGATTTGTTAATTGCGTGCGTTACTGTTGCCTTTCTATCACCTTAAACCAATCTGGCCATTTTCTATTGATCTTTAGCATCAACAAAGCATTTTTGGCCATGGACCTTCCACTCATTGGACATTTTCTCTTTTTCATACCATTCTCTGTAAACCCCTTGAGGTGGTTGTGTGTGAAAACTCCATTTAATCAGGAGTTTCTGAAATACTCAGAGCAGCCCTTTAGACATCACGACAAGCTAAAATCACCTTTCCTCCTCATTCAGATCTTCCATTTGAACCTCAGGAAGTCATCTTGAGCATGTCAGCATACCTTAAATGCAGGGTTTCTGCCATGTCAATGACTGATTGGCTTTTTGCACTAATTAGCAGTTACACAGGTGAACCTAATACATTAACAAGTGAGTGTGACAAAAACAAAAGTTCCTAAACAAAGCTTTATGTTTGTATGTATATGTTAGTATGTGTATTACTGCAGTTTCATGCTCTGCTGACTTGTGTAAATTCACAACATAATAGATTGCTTCTTCATCATGTCGAGCTAAGCCTCAGGGCATATTTTATTTAAAAAATGTGACAACATTATGATGCAGTAAACTCTGAGCTTTATCATAGGGTTATTAATATTGCAAAAAAAAATGCATGTTTCAAAAAACAGAAAAGAAAGCTGGCTGCCCCATCTTTAATTGTCCTTTTCATATTTATCCTGCATTGAATTTTTTTTTTTTTTTCAGACGTACTTTATTAATCCCTCAAGGGATTTGCACTCTGTTGCAGGCATGCTTTACTCACATAGGCTGAAATACACATGCACAAACAGGTCCTATGATCATGCACTAATGGAGAGATGTCAGAGTGATGGCTTGCTGCTCCTGAAGAAGCGCTTCCAAGTAGTTTTAGGGGTTAAGTGCCTTGCTCAAGTCAAGGAAGTCAGCTGACACCTCTCAAACCAACTTCCAAACATGATTCGATCGGGATTCGAACCGATCACCCTTTCGGTCCCCAGACCCAGTCCTTATGGACTGAGCTACTGCCTCCCCCAAAACAGTACATTTGACGAGGATGGGATACGAACCTGCGTGTGCTGAGCACAATGAATTAGCAGTTCATTGAATAGAGCATTATTGAACAGAATATAAAAATGACAAGGAGGAGACACTGTTTAACAACCATTTAAATCCAACCTTTTGCATCAAAATCCTACTGAGACACTGACAGACCTTTGAAGTCATTTACAAAGTCTTTACTGGGCTGAGAACAGTCTTTCTGTCTCTTCATTACGTCTCCTTGCCCTCACTGGGTCGGCTCACGGGTATCTTCACCAGTCAGACCAGCCAACGCTTAGCCTACAATGACAGAGAATGGCACAAAATCATTCTGATATTGGGGGAGAATAATGCAAACTTAATTACCCTCAGCTAATAACTTCAGGCAATTGAGCCCAGTTCAGCTCAGTGTCTCCTTCTAATTGTTCAGAGGGCTAAAACCTCTCTCTGTTTCAGCAGAGGTCTCTGCTCTGCAGCATGGCGTGGTTTAAATGAACCAATGGGTAAGGCTTCGATGCTTGCTGCTTGCAGACATTCTTTCCTGGTTTTTCTCCTCAGTATGAATAATTACTCTGAACTTCAGCGGACCAAAGATAAAATATGTATGACTAATCCGATCATTTCCATTGCATTGTAAGAATGAAGCTTCTTAGACGACACCAAAAACAAATGTGGATTTCTGAACATTTGAAGGGAAGCTGCTCACAGAATCTCCTCTCTGCTTCACTGTGATGTTAACCTTGGCTGAAATAATTGTGGGTGAGCACGAGTTTCAACCAGGCATTTTGATCAGACATCCCAGAGTGCTTTATTGTTATTCCATTGAAGGAAGAAGTGTGTGGATGCTTTAAAGAGGGCAGAATATTTACTGAATCTCTTCTTTTTTCTCTAGTTGATTAGGTGGATTTCATCTCAAAGGCTTCAAATCAGATCCTTTGTTTTGCTTTTCAAAGAGACTGAAGGAAAGGGATTAGAGTCATATTTGGATCCTGAGGCCAAATCTAAAACAAGGTTTAGAGAATTAATCAGTTTTATGCCAAGATGAGGATAGAGAAAAGAGACTATTAAAAGAAAAAACTGCCTTGTCCAAGAGATTACAGGTTTGCATTCATAAAAGAACATTACCCCCTTAGGTTGCATTCACATATAAAGTTCAATGGACTCTCTGCAATCAAGTAGTTAAGTAGCGACTTTATTGCATTTTTTCATTTAGTTCAGCTATTTTTTACTCTGACCTTTGTCATCTGCACCAAATCACCTCAAATGTTGTCTAATGCTGAGGTCCACTGGTGCTAGGTTGTAAAACATTTGGTACCCGGCTGTAGAGAAACAAAAATAATAAATTTAATTACCATTCTTTGAGCACTCAACTTCCTGATGTGGAAGGAAAGGAAATTTAGAGGTAAAACTAATTAAATACCCATCAATAATCAACAGTAATTTCAGACCAGCTCGGTCTTATGACTGATGGATTTAACACTTACCATCAGCACCGCAGGAATGACGATTTTCTTATGCACATTAGTGTCCATGCCAACTGGTTGATTCACCCTACTGTATTCTGAATGTCATTGTTAATCTTCTGGTAAAAACATAGTGACTCCACATTATTTTTTCTTTGTTGGCATTTGGAAACAAGCCCATGGCTCCATCTGATCCTGTGTTGGTGAGTTATACTATGTACAACATTTGTTCGCCCTCTTTCCTCTGTTCTCCCACAAAGCCCAGCTATATAGTATTACACAGAATGAGGCTGTGATCCAAAACTGGTTTGGCGCCACTGTTCCGATGTACCACCTCATCAGTATTTTGGGCTGTTTTCTTTTGTTGGTGTCTACTCCCAATCATCCTAATGTTCACTGGCCAGGAAATACACAACAGTACAGAAAAGAACAACATCTGGTAGTGCAGCACTGTTTCG
The DNA here is from genome assembly GCA_037902135.1 of Cetoscarus ocellatus. Lineage (NCBI taxonomy): Eukaryota > Metazoa > Chordata > Actinopteri > Labriformes > Labridae > Cetoscarus > Cetoscarus ocellatus. Next base: position 716,933 of record JBAMNC010000720.1, read on the forward strand.
TTGCATTTTGATTGATTAAAGTTGTATTTAGGCCATCAGTATAAACTTGCATATCAACCTGGAACCACCAAAATCTAATCACCTCTGCCTTTTGCCATGACCAACATTCTCAGCACATTAAATCAAAATCTACTGAGAATGTATGGCGTTATCAGAGAAAGTGTTGAAAACCACTCTATCTCTCAACATTAAGAAATCTATTTGAAAATCTTTGATCAGCATCAAGATTTGGATCGCCACTAAAATCTAATAAATTGGTCCTTAGCCCATGTCCGACCAATCCTGAAAATTTCAAAATTCAAAGTTCACATTTTTCTGAGTTTTCCTGTAAAAAAACAAACTAACAAACACTGCCATCCAAGGGGCTCTTGTTGACCTCTCAAAACTCCTCCCACATCAAGGTTTGCTTCTTCAACTGTCGAAGCCACAGCTTTCCAAACCAATCAATGCCCGTAAATGCAGCCAGAGATCCCTGGGCTATCTGAGCCCAAAAGGCCGTCTTCTTGGACTAATGGTTTCACTCATCATAGGTTCACAGCTTCTAGAGTTGCCACCAAGATAGGCATCCTTGACATTCATACTTAATTGTCTGGTAACCACTTCCACAATGCAGACATTGAACATGGTCCTCTTAAAATCCATGTTCTTGTTCTCTCTTTGGATGCCGATTATTTTTGGAGGTGGAAGTTAAAGACCTCATGGACAGGGGCCTCTGCTAGTTCACTACCTGTTAAGTTTGGCCAGATCTGTCTGACAGCTCCTGCTACTTTATCCAACTTGTCTCAACATGATGGTCAGCTGACTGCTTTGCCCTCCTGTTCTTCTAGTGTAAGTGTCCAAGACATGATCTTGACCTAGGGTGCAAGCAACAGCTCAGACATTATGCTTGTTACGTCCAATCCATGACAAGTAAAGAAGTCGAAAAACAAAGTGTTACTCAGGTTTAGGTCAGGACAGCTGTTCCTCCCAATCACCTCTTAAGGTTTTCCTGTTATTCACACATGTGAGTTGAAGTCCTTAAGAGAGACAATGAAGTCCGCATAAAGAACCCTTGCCTGGACCATACCCAATAACTCAGAGAAAGCCAACGACAAATGATGCCTTACTCTCTGCAGCGTGAAACTGCAAATAGGCTACACCTCTTTCTCTCTGACACAACAGGGGGCTCATGATTATGCTCATACTTGCATATTGGTAACACATTGGTAATCCCCCTGCACTAGCTCTGGCTCTTTCCCTGTGGAGAGGTGATGTCCCAAATCCCAACGCTGGTGTCAGTGCTCAATACACCTAGCTTTCTGTTTAGCCAACTGCCAGGTGGTAGATGGTTGGCTCAAAGATTGACAGCCCCATGTCATTTTTTTGGGCTCAACCCACCTGGACCCCACAGATGGAAGCCCAACCACCAGACACCATCAAGCTTTCCCCCAGGTTTTGCTCTAGGTGGGTTCCACAATTACAGAAAGGAAAGATAATCCTTATTTGCATTTTAGCTTTAGGCAGAAATGTAAATTACATACTCAACATGAGCCCAAGCTCAGCCATTTGACAGTTAAAAGTGACAAAAGTCAGCCACTGCAGTCAAATATCAAAGATATGAACCAAAGAAAGCCAATAGCCTGAAGTCCCAGCAGAACTGTTAGAAGTGTCTAGCAGCTGACATGATGTAAGTACAATAGTAACATTTCGACCAAAGTGTCCATATGTCTTTGGAATCTTCCACATCAACTAGGTCTGTCAGATCGTCCTCATTTTGATCATGGAGCAGTTAACAAGTGATCTCAAGGGCAGAGGTTAATCACAAGATCTAGTGACCAAAGTCAAACAATTGTTTTGAGTGTGATGCTGCTCTTTATGTTGCCAAATAGACAGCTTGTGAACTGAAATACATAAAGTGGCACATGCAGCTATAGATGTGATCGAACACGTCAGTGTTACACACACTGCTTGAAATGTGCTTCCCACACATGATTAAACCTCCAGCTGAATCATAGCAGGAGGGGTAGTTTGTTTAGCCTTCATTTTGAATTGGTGATGCTATGAACCTGTTTGCCCATGTGAAGTGGTGTTGGAGGTTCAAGAATAATAGAGAATGCATATATATTTTGAACAACTCTTGGGTTTTTGAGAGGCACTCTTTTTTATGTTAGTTCCACTTGAACAGGCACAGTCAGTTCCTTGTTCATGTTGACCTCTATTCTCACCTTTATGTACCTCCAGTAGTTTGAGCTTATGTATGAGCAGTATTCGTGAGAGATGAAAAAAGTATGAGTTTAAAGTAATTAAAGCATTTTGTCTGTAATATCGTTCAAATCTGATTATATTGCTGCTAGCAGTTGGTTTGCTAAGCTTGGCAATAACCAAATAGTGAGGTATGTTTGAAGTGAGGTTGCATCAGGTTAAAGGGAATGTTCAGTATTTCTAAAATGGGGCTGTGTGAGGTTCATGTCAATAGTAAATACATTAGCCATATATGAACCGTTCTGCTCCTGTAAAGACAGAACTGATGCAGAAGTTGAGCTAGATAGTCCACAATGAAATCTTTTGAAATTTAGGTGATTGCTAATAAAAAAATCTGCATTGGACGATTGTTTACTTTGCTGAACACATTTACTCGACTTAACTTTCATGCTTGAGAGCCTTTTTGTTTTCAGCCCAGTCCAGAGGACATGTAGGCTATGCACTGTGCTGAAGAAGGGACAAAACAAATGGTCTTGCTTGTGGAAAGGAAATGTTGGAAATGTGTTCGGTATAATCAGCAATCACCCAACACTGTTTGTAAGTTTGTTTTTACCTAAAAGTCAGTAAATTATGCAGAACACTTTATGCACCTGCAGGAATGCTTACGTCAACTTCTATGCCGATTCTCTTTTTACAGGTGCAGGGCTGAGAGTTGTTTTAGCAGCAAGTTTCTTTGTTTTGGCAATACTTTGGCATGTAGTTCACCTGTAGATTGAACTTGTAGAAAGAGTGGCATACATCCTCAAGATCACAACACACCTTATCTAAGCTTGTTCCTCGTCTACAGGATGAGCAACAGTGCCCCTACTTTATTGTTTATTTTTCAACATCTTTTTTTAAATTGTTTTTCAAAACGGGGCAGCGAAAGCAGGGCTTTCTTTTGTCAGTCCTGCTAATGCCAGGGTGGTTATCAAAGTAGTACTAAAATGTCCGCCAAATCTAATGGTATTAAGCTACAGAGTCCTGGTTGCAGTATCTTATCCTCTCTTAACCCTTTAAGGTTCCCACCAAGAAAAGTGCAGTCAAAAAATTATTTCTTTGCTTTTTTTATTTCCTTTAGACAACAATAACAATATCAATTGTTTTTTTAGAAAATACCCACCAGTTTTTGAAATTTAATCCTTTACCAAACGGTAGAGATAATACTTTATGGTAAAAGTGAATAAAATAAATAGTGACTTAAAATGTGCTTGACCAATTGGTTGAGAAGAACGTTAAAGGGTTAAATTTGTCATTACATCTAAGATCCACTGAGTATGTGAGGGTGGGGTACTTTTATTTCACTGAAGGAGAATAAGTTGGTGGGCCAGAAGGGAAGAAAAAGCCAGGGACATAGTTTGCTTCTGCAAAGATGTAGTTAGTGGAATACTTTAAATTGAACCACCCTATGTCTCACACAGGTAGAGGATTTATGTATTTTCTCTATTGCTGATTGCCAAACCAAGCACTCCTGAAGTGTGTGGGCATGGGGCTAGAAATATTTTGGATCATACTGTACAACCTGGAGGTGCACCCGCTTTTGGCAGGGATCAAGGCAAAGACAGTCCCCCCTGATGGGCAGGAATAAAGGTAACATATTAATGGGTATAATCCATATAATGATCTGCCTACTTCACTGGCTAATATCAGTGCGTTTGTTTATGAATACAGATCGGGTTTTTAAGAGACAGAAAGCTAGGAGATGGAGGGTCTGTTTCCATGCTCTCTCTAGTGTGCACTCTCTAGTGTGCACTCTCTAGAGCACTGTGTTTAGTATGCTCAGAAACATGCATAAGCACACACTCAAATTTTGTCACACAAAAGAGAATTTATGCTAATTTTTACGTATGACTGAGTGCCTCTGATAAATATGCTGAATAATATTAATGAAGAAGTGTGAAGCTGATGTTATTCAGGTTTTCTGATGTTGTGGGAATGCTCTGAAATCTAAACTTAATCTGAGCATTAATATATCTAATGTGAGTTCATTGGCACAATGAAATATTAGAGAATTGCTGGAGTTTGTACCAAACAATTAAAACCACCATGTAAAAAACAGCATGCCAACCTGCAATTACACACCGCTTTTGATGGACATGAGTGTCTAGAGAAAAGGGTTGTTATTTTAACCATAGCACTTATTCATGTGGAGCATAATGCAACTGTATGAATCTGACCAAAAGAACATTTCTTTTCAATAATTGACCACTATTCTCTGAATTATGACTCATATTACAATCACAAGATTACAAACCATTATTTATGAGATTAAATATTGTGTGCAGTTCAAATTTAACAGATAAATTCTTATCAAACCGCCACACTTTTGTGCATAGAGAACACAACATGAAGACTTCTCATTTTACTGCAACCACACTGTAATTTGTGTGTAAATTTGCTGTGGACACAGGTTGCAAATTTGCAAAAACACAATAAAGAGGGGTGGAAACACACAAAAAAGGATTCTAACCATGGCATTTTATGGAGCAGTGCTGGTCCCTCCTGTGCAGATGGACACTTGGATGTGACAGTGCAGTCTGGAGTGGTTCAGGGCTGTTACATGGATGGATTCACAGGGAGAGAAAATCATGCAGAAATCAAGGATGTCAGAGAGGAATAACTGCTGCTGTTAGATCAAGAAAGGAGCATAAATTATGATATGAGTGTTCAGCCTGAGGATCCACTGTGGCAGATCAGATATCAGATTAAGGCCTACATATGAAAGTGTCTGCTATCATTACACAAAAATATCAGATTTATTGGAATTTTTGCCTTTTTGGATGATTTGAAAGACAGATAAATTGTAATTCCACTTTGTAATACTGGCTATCAGTCTCTGATCAGGCAACGTGTTTTGGTAGATAATTTCTTAATTACATAACAACAACAAACACTTGAACGTTTTCAATATTACTTCAATATGAATGATATGTTAGGGTAGAGTGCTTAGTTTGAATGTTGTACTCATGTAAGCAAATGCACAGCAGTGCATTCAATGCTATATGTTTTAGATTGTTAATAGCCTTCACAGTTTGCCACTTATTATACTTGGGGCCTGATCTACTAAGATCCAAAATAGTGGGTGCTAAATTGCACGTGCAACCTTAAAAAATTGCATGGGCTATTAGTGGGCATGTTGCGGGTGATCTACTATCACTGCGTGCGCAATTGATAACAGGCGCTAAAGTTTTTTTCTACACGGGTTAAATTACCTCCTCCATGAGTATATATTAAAAGCACAAAACAGAGAGGTTTTACTTTAATCATGCATCTGCACAAGTATGACGGCACACTGAATTGTCCCTCTTTTTCCAGTCCTTCATAATGACAGACAGCCTCCATATCTCTCTGTAATTCATCAAAAAATTCAGTCAGTGATGGAAAATATTCCGTTAATGCGACCCCTGTTTCTCGCCACAATGACCGCAGCCCTCTGTGCGTGACGCTGTGCCTTTTTTGCACCTGCTTTTCAAACATGCTAAATTTAGACGCAAATATACCACGCACGGTCAGTTGCGGGTTTGATAAATCACATTGCGGGTGCTACATGATTATATTTGCATCTCCTCCTCCCAGTATTTTGCGCGATCTGATCATCTGCATGTCTTCTGCATATTGATGGGGGCAAACACGTTAAATGGAATGCTCATGCTATTTTGCTCATTTGACAGACGCAATCCTCGGTGCACCCTGTTTGTAGATCAGTTTTGTGCCCGCTATCAAGTTTGCACTTATTTTTATACACGCAAACCTTTAGTAGATCAGGCCCTTGGTGTGTAAAATGATATAGTCACTTAAATGAACCTTTTTATAGTATTAGTGTGTTTTTGAACAGAATAGGGAAATTTCTTCTCACAGGCAGAGGAGAACATTGAAATTTGCTGTATTAAAATAACGCCCAGCACATAGACTTTCTGGAGGAGAAATAAATAGTCCCAATTTTACATTTGACTCAGCATAGTTTTGTTGCTTATTTTTATGTAAAACTCACACAACTATGACAAAAATACTGTACCCATCAACAACAATGCACCGTTCCAGCAGTCTCACCTCGTTCTTCGTTGAAGTTCAGCACAGCTGGGAGAACTTTCAGCAACTTCACTGACTGTTGTCAAGTACCTCATAAAACCCCACTTCAAAAATACTGAACTATCCCTTTAATACTACTCAAAACTGTGTTTTATTTTCTTTGTTTTCTAATGTCAATGCAACACACACACATACAACCTGAATTTATTAACTATGCTTCCTAAGCACTGACAGGGTTAAGGAAACTATCTTCTTGGGGGGTCTTCTGTCTGGGACACCCACTTTTCAGCCTGTCTCTGACATCCAAGTGATATGGAACTTGGCCTTCATTTTGGAGGTGGTATTTAACCTTGCAGTGCAGATGGATCCTCTTGACCATCGTCTGTAATCAGGCAGATCCATCTTGCCGAGCTCCGATCTATAGCAATTGTGCTCAGCCTAAAGCGGCACGGCCAAATCAGAGTCCTTTAATGCAGGAAGAGGTGGGAGCTACAAGCATGAGGACAGCAGGAAGTGACTGCCATACAGAGATTTGCATTGATGCTAACAGCTTCAGTAACAGTTTTATCAGTCCTGGACTGCATTTCTTTGTTAAATGAAAAAAACAAACAAAACAAACAAACAAACAAACAAATAAGCACTACAAACTTCTTGATACAAAGGGTAATTTAGCTCCACTTCTTCCATGTTTTGCTTAAAATTTGTTTTACGAAGTGACTCATGTTTTGTCCATTACACCGCAGCAACAGCACCCACCCACTACATTTTCTGATTGGCCCGTAGTGAATGTGATGGATGGAACGATCACCCAGTCACCTGCCAGATCTGCTTTTGAAAGGTTCTGCCCATCCCCAAACACTTTCTACATTTTATTTCCCAGATGGACGAGTGAAATATTGAACGATTCATCTGGTGTGTCAGGTTAAATGGTACATCTAACCCATTCCAAACAATGCTGGTTTTGGTTTTGCAGAACACCACCTTTAAGTTGCCCTATTACAGGGGTCCTTCCAGATCAGTCAAGCATGCCAGTTCTTGAAGCAGACACCAACTGACTGCTGTAGCAGGGCCCATGCTCATGTCAATGAGGGGTGAGTCAGGCACTTGATTGTCAGCACATGGGAGAACCAGAAGTTTAAAACAAGAGTCAAAAGCAACAGCAAAAAAAAAAAAAAAAAAGATGTTTGGCATTGTCAGAGAAGATATGGCAAATTTTTCATAGGCACAACCCATATAATCATCCCTGCTGTTTGTTACACAAATAAATGTTACTTACAAATATAGCAACATATAAAAGGAAAACAAAGACTTTGTAATGGATTAGATTTATTGCCAAGAAGCGTAGTTACAACAAGAAGTCATCTACCAAACACAATTTTCTTACTTTCTGTGCTTTGCTTAACTTACATATCGTTCCTGACAGCCACAAGCTCTTATCTCTAAACTTCCTTCTTTTCAGGAAATGAAAAAAAATGCTTTACTACTCAATGAATGAAAATTGTATTTACATGATTTTTGTACTTTATGTCACTTAATTTTTTTTTCATAAACCCACTCACCAACTTGGAACATAACCGATATCACTATTTATTTGGTGCCTTTACTTTGTTCAACAGGAACTTCTTCTGAGTGTTAACCTATATTTTCGATTATAATCCTTGTAAAGTGTAGCATTATCTTTTTCAAGAGGTGAATGCTGCTTGTAACTTGTTGATAATAGATCATTTTGCACTCTTGCTTGCAGGTGGTTGCGGTTTACCCTGTCTGCAAAGTTGTAAAGGAATTTATAAACACTAATAACCTGCTATGTAATGCTCTGATAACACAAGTAGTGTTTGCACATTTAAACAGGAAAAAGATTATAGGCTATTTGTCCAATACAAGTACAGGCAGCTCCTCTCTGGTCACACTTGGCTGAATTAATCTAATATAATATATGGCTTACCAATATCTTCTGAGGCAGTACTAATGCAAAAATATTCCCTCAGCTTCTTTCTTGCTCTCTCTCGCTCTCTCTTCTTCTGTTACCTGTTGCCCCCCACCTCCACTGCCAACACCTCCAGACTCTGTCAGAGCGGACAAAATAAAAACAAAGCATGATTCACGGTGGCACTTTGGCAGCACTGAACAAGAACAAAGTCTGGCGGGCAGGTTGGGACAAACAGTATTTAAATGTGCTGCTAACACAGTGACTGTACCTTCACGGAGTCAGCTTCCAGAGGATAATAAATTGTACATGCAGCCTGCAGGAAATTTCTATGGATCCAAATTGCTTGTTCAATACCTTCCTGAAGGAATGCTTTCACAATTTACTGTTCTGTATTGACCAGACAAACAAATCCCATAGATGTTATTTAAAGAGCCGCCTCCAGATCTTTTGTCGTTTTGTAACAGAGACATTTAAATCTTTAATGTAGCTGCATATGTAAAGATGAGGAGTGCAAATATTGGGCTCAAATAAATACACAGTTAATTTGATCATTTTTTTTTCTCAAATACAAGTGAAAGTTAGGATTTTTAGTACACGTTCCTGTCATGCAAAAAGAACAACAGCTGGATTTGAATGTGTCAAATATTTATTTCAGAATATGATGGTATGATAATGTATTTACCAGCCATTTTATCAGGTACACCTTCCTAGAAATATGTTCAACCACCTTTTACTTTCATAATTGCCTTAATTCTTAACAGCGTAGATTAAACATGCGGCTGGGAACATTTTTCAGAGACCTTGGTCCATATTCATATGATAGAATCATTTCTGCAGATTTTTCTGCTGCACATGATGCAAATCTTGTGTTCCACAACAACCCAAAGGTGCTCAACTGGATTGAGATGTGGTGACTGGTGGAGGCCACTGGCATACAGTGAGTTCTTCATCATGTTCAAGAAGCCAGTTTGAGACGATTTGAGCTTTGTGACATAATGCGTTATCCTTCAGGGTGCATCCATCAGTAGATGGTACAATGTTGTCATAGATGGATGCATGGTCAGCAACTTACTCGGACAGGCTGTGGTGTTTCAATATTAGAGACCAAAAGTCTGAAAAGAAAATAATCCCTACACCATAACTTACCACCACCAGCCTGAACCACTGATGCAAAGCAGGATGGATCCAGAAATCATGACTCGTCAGACCAAGCAACATTTTCCAACCTTCTATTGTCCAATTTTGGTAAGCCAATGCAAATTGAAGCCTCATTTGCCGAGTTTTAAGTGACAGGAGTGGCACCAGGTGTGATCCTCTGCTGCTGTAGCCTAGCTTCATGATTCAAAATGTTGTGCATTTAGAAATGGTAGTCTTACCAAAAGTTATTGTTGCCTTTCTGTCATTTTAAACCACTCTGACCATTATCTTCTGAGCTCTGGCATCACTGAGGCATTTTTACCCAGAGAGCTGCCACCCACTGGATATTTTCTCTTTTCTGACTATTCTTTGTAAGGCCTAGAGATGGTTGTACATGACAATTCCATTAAATCAGGCAGCACATTGCACCAACAACTGCAACACTCAAAGTCAGTTGAAAAACTTTTTTTCCTCCATTCTGATGCTTGGTTTAAACTTTGGCAGGTTGTCTTGAACATGTCCACATGCCTAAATGCAAAGAGTTTCTGCAATGTGTTTTGCTAATAAGCTATTTGTGTTCAAGAGCGGTTGAAGAGGTGTACCTTATGAGTTATGAGCATCACCAGTAATTATGCTAGTAGTTTACAGTCTATCAACTATATGTTGATAAGATGTTAAAGGATGCAGAAAATAATTTCAGCAGAGAAAATGGGTAAAAAAATTTCCCAAGCCTTCCTTCATTGAAGTTGAGCAAACAGAACATTTATGAATTTAAACCTTACAGATTCAATCAGTTTTAGCTGGATAATTTATTGATTATGATGTTAATTGTTTGTGCTTGGTTCTAATGTAATGATAATGATTAATTGAAATATAACTTTAATTTGAGCATTAAAATATTTCATACAGTTTCCTGTGTGTGTTCTATGTGTTTATTGGATCAGTAAAGAACGTAGAATCAACTGGTGCCACCAGTGTGCTCCAAACAATGAAATCAAGCAAGTAAATAGAAAGACGCCAGCCCTCAGGCTCACACTGATTTAAAGGGAACTAGAACTGACACTTTGACTGGGTTGATTCATGTTAAGGGGATAGCTTGGGATTCCTGAAGTAGGATTGTTTGAGGTACATGGCACTAGCCTGAAAATTAGCCAGTGATGTATATCAGCTCTGCATATGCACAGAAAAAGCCAGCAATGAAGCTTCAAAGATACAGTACATTACTGCAAATAAGGCCACTGCCACTTTATGGTACTTAAAGAATTTAGGTAAAAAAGACATGTAAGCTATGTAGTGTGGCAAAGTAGTGCCAAAACAAAGCTGCTTGATCGTAAAAAAGCAAGTTGTTGTAAATGTGTTCAATATTGCAATATAAAGCTACGCATAGGGCTCTAGTTTTGTAGACCAGGCACAGGTGTGGTGCACCTGCCCTGCATTGCGCCTGCGCAGCGCCAACGGGGTGTGTCCAGGGCATTTTGCAATTTTCGTGCACTGCACAGTCCGGGGCAGCGAGGCTCACCCAAGCCTCCGTCCCTCCCACTGGTGCAAGTGGCAAAGAGGGAGAAGAGAAGGAGTGAGTGGGTTTAACACAGCCAAGTGTAATCTTCACCAATCAAATGAACACCTCTCCTTGCCTTTAAATGCGCTGCAAGCGAGGCGCAGTGCCAAATTCACCTCATCACGGACGAAGACAGCCTCAGCAGCAGCTCCAGGTGGCCAAACTTCTTCCAGGAGGAAACTGATGTGCTGGTCCAGGAGGTCCAAGCTCGCAGTACCAGAATATATGATAATGCGAACAGACCTCCACGGGCTGATGATGCAAAAACAGCCTGGGAGGAAATTACTAATATTGTCAATCAAGTTTTCCCAGATATTCTGAGAACCGCTGCCCAATGTAAAAAATGGTTCAATGATGTAAGGAGAAGGGCCGAAAGAAAGCTGTCAGATCAAAGAAAGCACACGGTGGCAAGAGGGAGCGGCCCCTCCACCAGCCTCATGATGAGCTCAGCGGAGGACATCGCAGAGTTTCCATTATGACAAACGTCTTTGATCTGACATCAGATGGACAATTAATATGGATACAAATGTATGTGCTGGTTCAGACGATTACATTAAATAGTGGTTGCTGTGATTGTTTATTGCATTGAAATGTGCCTGACACTCTGGATGGTTGGAGGTTTTGGTGACGTGTGCGCACTGCGAGCTTGTCAGCCAAATTACCACTGTACCGGGCACGCCTCACCTGTGTGGAAAGTAAACCAGGTTGGAGCTGGCGAGCTTTCAGCGCACCTTCCTCACAGTGTTTTGGCACGAAATTGTCACTGCGCCAAGCTGAATCTTTCAACAACTCCGCCTGGTGCGCTGCCACACCCATCTCGGCACAGCCCGTCTACCGGTGGTGCGCCGGACGAAATCACCACTGCGCAGGGTGCGGTACACTCTGCCACCCTGTGCCACCCTGTGCCACCCTGCGTTGCGCCAGGAAATTAGAGCCCATAAAGTGCAATGACCCAGACTTGCTTTGTGGCTTGTTTTCTACCAAATCTCTTTAAGTTACATGGTGCAGGGGGGCCCATCTGCAGCAATACCTTACCTTGTTTTCTGGGCTCTTTCTGTACAGATGCAGAGCTGATTTCCATCACTGCGGCTAATGTTGAGGCTAGTGCCATGTGCTTCATACAACTGTGCTACAAAAATCCCAAACCATTCCTATTGAAACACAGGGCACATAATTCATCCTTTTATAACCTGCGGATGGCTTTGTGTTGGGATTGTGCACCCTTCAGGAAGAAGAAAGTAGATGGCATGTTCCAAAACTCTGTGTATCATGTGTTTATACTGTTAAAATAGGACCTTGTGAATCATAGTTTGCACAGGCACATTTTATTCCTCCAAATGATGCAATGGGCAAAACCGCTGAATATAAATAAACAACTTGGCTCTATAAATATGAAATCCCCAGAAGTAATTGTAAATCTTGATGAATCTTTTATGGGAATCATGTTTCAGATTCATGAGTATTGAAGAAGAGTCTATCCCTTTTAAATATTGTTGGAATATTGAGTAACATGATACTTAAGTTGATATCAGCACTGAGGTTAATAGTGAGGTTGGTACTGCTACATTGTAAAAAGTAAGCACTGATGCTGAAACATTTTTTTCAAGTAATCAGATGCTGTTTTTGGAACACTAATGAAAGGAAAAATATGCAAAAAAACCCCTTCTCATTTACCACAAAGCTTTGCCAAGATATTTCCGACATTGTTGGAGTTATTGTCAAAAATGTGGAAAACTGCCCTATCTTGCACTATTAACATATCCTTTACAAAAACAATGAACCCACATCCAGATTTGAAACATTACCAATATCCAATCACTTCTTCCCTGTGCCATGACAGATGTTCTCTTAAAATGTCCTGGATATCTCTCAAAAACTTACCAGGTTATTAGCAAAAATATGGAAAACTGCCCTATCTTGCAATGTTCCCCAAAAAAAAAAAAAAAAAAAAAATCCTGGATCAGCATCTAGATTAGGATCACCGCCAGAATCTACTCACTTTTTTATTCCTGTGCTATGAATAATATTCCCTGAAAATGTGATGAAAATCCATTGAGAAGTTATTGAGTTGAAAGCAAAAATGTGGAAAACTGCCCTATCTTGCAATATTACCAAATACTTTGAAAAAATTCTTGCATCAAATCGTCTTAAAATTTTTGAATCATCCTGTTCACAAACTAAAAAAATGCCAGCAAAAACATAACCTCCTTGGTAGAGATAATAATAGAAGTAAAGTGATCAGGTATTGCCCACTCCTGATTATAAGTATAAGACAATGCAAAACACAAACCACATATTAGCATTACATTTACAGCATCAAAACAAATTAGAATAAGCAGATTTTGCCAGCGGCTGCTTGTAAGTAAAGGCATGCTTGGTTATTCATGATTGTCAGCTTGATTAATGACGAGCTACCCGTTCAATTTTAAGTAATTTAAGGTTGCTGGTAATTATCCTCTAACATCATTTTACACACACTGCAGAAAGAGTGAAGTGAATCAATATGGAAATAAATCTTGAATTAACAGAATCCTATTAACAAGATTCTGTTAATTTACAATTAAGCGAATCCCATTATCAATCCCCCCTCCCTGTTCACTTTCCCTCGGTGTGCAAGGCAGAAAACGATTTCACCTCGTTGATGGCAGGCCCTTACGCTCAGTGTTATTGCACTCAGGAGGACTCGAGGAGAGCACGGGAAAAAATATATAGTGCGGCCATTAATTTGCCATCTCCAGAAAAAGGGCATCAGTGGTCTGTGAAATCACTTTGTTCGTCTGAGATGGTTGCACTTTCTGTTCATTTATGTCTGATAACGACGTAGATTATGTGAATCTCCTCGTCCGGCTGTCTCTTTTTTGGCACCCGCAGTATGTCAGCCTGGCGCGTTCTCCCTGCCCTCGGTGCCTGTCTAATTCCACTCCTGACAAAAAGCTTAAACATCCCCTCAGCTTTAACGTGATCACAGGAACATATTGGAAGGAATGGGAGCTGAGACTCTCTCCCTCTGCTGAATGAGCCACAGTTTTGTTTGCTGTGATCCATGAAATAATCTGTCAATGGGACGGGAAAGACGTGGTGCACTCCCATCGATTCTATTTTTTATTGTCAGTGTTCAGTTCTGCTCATGTGGTTTTATTGCACCATGGGAAGTCTCTGGTGCGGCTCTACCATCTATTGTTCCTAAACTTCTGCTGTGAGTGGGAAGCTGTAGATTCTTTTACACTTATTGCTCTATGACTGTAGGAAAGAGTCACAAGCCCTTTGGGCATCACAAACAGCTCTCTGCAGATGCTACCTGAGCCTAAAATAATGTTGTTAAGCAAAGTTTGTTACACCTCTGTATTTTTTTTTTTTTACAATTATAGGGTAAAATAAACATTCTGACTTGCTTTTAAAACACTGGTTTACAGAATTATTCAAAATATGGGTATGAATAATGCAGTTGTCAGATGTATGCAGTCATCCTGGGTGCTCTGACGGAGTGAATCCTATCTCTCTGTTGAGATCCCTCTGTATGAGATTGACTTTCAAACTTTAATTTCAAAGTGGAAAGAAACATATTGCTTTAAATATAAATTCTGATACAGCCAAACATTGGAGAGTTACAGCTGTCATCATCATCTTGAAATTGTAACAAACTAATTGTCTTAGGGTCAAATTTAACTTTTCTTTTTTATAAACTCTGAATACAAGGGCAAATCATGACAACTGTTTTCAACTTTGTGCTTTTAGGGCTGCAGAGGGATCAACTCTTAAGTCAGCCAAACCAGAAATATCACACTAATCTGCAGGCAGATGAAGCTAATGATATCAAAGAAGTGATGCTAATACACACATGGACAAAATTGTTGGTACCCTTCTGTTTAAAAGAAAAACCCACAATGGTCACTGAAATAACTTGAAACTGACAAAAGTAATAATAAATAAAAATTAACTGAAAATTAACTAATGAAAATCAGACATTGCTTCTGGATTGTGGTTCAACAGAATCATTTAAAAATCAACAAAATAATGAAACTGACCAGGTCAAAAATGATAGAACTCCTAGAAAAGATTGAAAATGATTTGCCCACAGGGACATGTTAAACTAAGGTGTGTCCTGTAATTAGCATCACAGGTGTCTTCAAACTTGTAATCAGTCAGTCTGCCTATTTAAAGGGTGAAAAGTAGTCACTGCGCTGTTTGGTATCGTGGTGTGTACCACACTGAACGTGGATCACAAAAAGCTAAGGACAGAATTGTCTCAGGAGATTAGAAAGAAAATTATAGACAAGCATGTTAAAGGTAAGGCTATAAGACCATCTCCAAGCAGCTTGATGTTCCTGTGACTACAGTTGCACATATTATTCAGAAGTTTAAGGTCCACAGGACTGTAGCAAACCTCCCTGGATGTGGCTGCAAGAGGAAAATTGATGACAAATTGAAGAGGCGGATAACATGAATGGTAACCAAAGAGCCCAGAACAACTTCCAAAGAGGTTAGAATTGAACTCCAAGGTCATGGTACATCAGTATCAGATCACACCATCCATCAATGTTTGAGCCAAAGTGGACTTAATGGAAGGACACCGCTGTTGAAAGCAAATCATAAAAAAGCAAGACTGGAATTTGCCAAAATGCATGTTTACAATCCACAAAGCTTCTGGGAGAATGTCCTTTGGACAGATGAGACAAAACTGGAGCTTGTTGGCAAGTCACATCAGCTCTTTGTTCACAGATGCAAAAATGAAGCATACAAAGAAAAGAACACTGTACCTACTGTGAAACAAGAAGGAGGCTCAGTTATGTTCTGGGGCTGCTGTGCTGCATCTGGCACAGGGTGTCTTGAATCTGTGCAGGTACAATGAAATCTCAAGACTATCAAAGCATTCTGGAGCGAAATATGCTGCCCAGTGTCAGAAAGCTTGATCTCAGTTGCAGGTCATGGGTCCTCCAACAGAATAATGACCCAAAACACACAGCAGAAAACACCCAAGAATGGCTAAGAACAAAACATTGGACTATTCTGAAGTGGCCTTCTATGAGTCCTGATCTAAATCCTATTGAACATTTGTGGAAGGAGCTGAAACATGCAGTCTGGAGAAGACACCCTTCAAACCTGTAACAGCTGGAGCAGTTTGCTCACGAGGAATGGACCAAAATACCTGTCGACAGGTGCAGAAGTCTCAATGAGACTGGTACAGAAATCGCCTGATTGCAGTGATTGCCTCAAAAGCTTGTGCAACAAAATATTAAGTTAAGGGTACCATAATTTTTGTCCAGGCCAGTTTCATTATTTTGTTTTTTAAAATGATTCTGTTGAGCCACAATTCAAAAGCAATGTCTGATTTTCATTAGTTAATTTTCAGTAATTTTTTATTTATTATTACTTTTGTCAGTTTCAGATTATTTCAGTGACCATTGAGGGTTTATCTTTCTTAAACAGAAGGGTACCAACAAGTTTGTCCGTGTGTGTATTATCCCAAAGTAGACCTCATTTGCCATTATTTTTAAATTGAATATCATAATTTCTTTACCTCTAAAATTTGGTTTTGTAGTTTTTAGCCATGTCTGCAGTTATACATAAAATGCATCCATTATTTTTTCTTTCATTCAAGGCAGTTACCTTTTTGCCTGCATTTGTTATATTTGTTCACAGGACAACTCAAAAAGTCATGAGCAGAACATGATGACATTTTTAGGAAATATAGCACAAAGAAGAACTGATTACATTTTAGTTGTGATCATAACATGGGTGCAGATCCAGACATTTTTAAAACAATTTGTTAAAGTGACACTTTTCGGAAATATAAATTCATCTGGAACTAACCGACTCACGTCACGTATTCCTCTGCGCAGCCGCTAGCAATGTTAATACATACAACCTCTCTCAATACACAACAGTAATGGTAATGTGTGTGTGAAAGAGAGAGACACACAGGTAGTCTGCAATGTTATGGTAAACAGCCTCCTCTACTCTGCTTGTTTGTCTATGACAGATCATTATTACTTACTTTGAGGATAAACTGTCATTAGGTCCTTCAGGTTTGGGACGTTTTTTCCAGTTTATCTTTGGGAAATTGAAGAATGTCCGCAAAACTCCGAGATTCAGAAGAGCAGGAATTTCTGTTTGATAAGTGATACAGACAGTGTGAGAGTCACCAGTATCCTCTGACTCAGACAGATTTCTGAAGTTGGTCTGTAACCAAGATCCACTTGTGGCAGCAGTAGCACTCGGGGTAAGGTCTGTTTGGTCTCCATCTGCAGCAGCTCTTCTTCTGTGAACTCCGGTTCATAAAGGTATCCTCTTGGCTCCAAAGTGAATGGAACTTCATCGTCGCTGTCATAATCACTCGTTTTTAATTTCCTACGTTGTCTCTTCCTTGCACCCCTAAGAGTCAGAACACAAGAATTACAATACTTCATAAAAGTTACACGAGGCTACAACCGGCATCTGAAGTCACTAGCTTGTTGTGTTTACAACAGGTGAGAGGGAGGCGGAGTGATTCAGTGACTTGGGGCAGCGCTGCGCGGAGGAATACGTGACATGAGTCGGTGAGTTCCAGATAAACTTTTTATTTCCGAAAAGTTAATGCACTTAAAAACATTTATAGATAGCGTACTCTTAAACTGTGGTATTATTTTTTGATGGGAGTTCTTGTAGGCAGAGAAAATACCCTTTGTACTTGGTACATTACTTTTCTGTTTGTGGCTGGTTCTGCGTAACAGACTCTTACAGACTGTGGCTTACTGAGGGAGAGGAGAGAACGTTCTACTGCGTCTAATGTACTTAGTGGCCATATGGAGCTCATACAACCCCACTTAAAAAAACCTGAACTATCCCTTTAACACAGTGAGATATGGCAGTTTTCCACATTTTTGATAATAACTCAATAGGTCCTCAATGGCTTTTGATGTCATGTTTATGAAATGTTGGTCTTAGCAAAAGAAAGAACTGATTCAATTCTGGTGATCTGAATATGGATGCAGATCCAGATTTTTTTTCAAGAATTTGTTAATACTTGTTAATAGTGCAAGATAGGCCGTTTTTGAGGATAACGGGCCAAACAATTTTGGAAATGCCTTGGCAGAGGTTTGCGCTATGATATATACACATATCACTTCAAAGTAGTCATGATATATCAGTCTCCTTAATTGTGGCCATGTTTATGTTTTATATCCTGTTCTTTCAGCTTGCTGTATATACAGTTGCCCAAACTTACTCATGTGCCTTTTAGAGTTTTTCCACATCAACACAGGTCACTCATAGTCAAGCATCATTATAAATTTGCTCTTGATGCAGCCAGACATACATTGGGAATGCAGTGTCAAATGGCAGGTGTATCCATTTGACGTAGGAGATCCAAATATATTGATAATATTGATACCAGCGTTGGTATTGATCTGGTGTGTGATACCACTGAGACTTTAGTTTCAGTGTCTGTCCTGTATACACTGTTGCAATTTCATCAAAGAAGCGACCTGGCTGTTTAAGTGCCACTGCTTTCACAGCACACAGCAGGCACACCTTGCCTCTTCTTCCCCCTCTTGTGTTTTGATGTGCTGTCACACAGAATCGTTCACCTGGCCAGATATCCACATTTTAAACATCTAATCCATCATTTATCCCATGATTTAAGCTTCAAGCGCTCATGCAACTGTCTGATCACTGCACACACCCGACACCCAACCTCTCACCATCAAAGGAGCGTGTCTTACCTCTTTGCAGTGAACCAGAATGTAAACCATTGTGAACGCTGTTTTTGAAACTTCGGCAAATATTGATGCAGCGCTGAATATTCTGTTGGATAAAATCATGTTGTCAACTCTGGGAAGGACAAAATCTCTTGAAGTAGGTCACACTCTGGACCAGTCACCAGACAACTATTCATGCACCCACTCACACCTCAGTGCAATTTCGAGTCAACAATTAACCGAACAAGCTTGTTTTTGGATGGTGGGAGAAAACTGGAGTGCCCTAAAAAACACACAAGTCCAAGGAGAACATGCAAACCCTGACAGAAATGAGGAGTTAAACCAACTACCTTATTGCTGTGAGACATGCACACTAACCTGCTGCACAACTGTGCCACCAAGGCAGGAACATCTTTGTCTTATTAAGACTGCATTTAAGCTGTTTGTGACAACAATGAAACTGTTAAACCCATGTGTCTGTTTTGTCTGTTTTGTTTTTGTATGCATTTTTTGTCTTGTTTAATGCATCTTTTTGTCTATGTCCACATACAAAAAAGGCTACGGCAATATGTCAGGAGGATAGTACATCATCGTTGTCTCTAAGGCAAACCCCTCCTTTTTTGAACCAAGCAGTCTGCTGCTCTAACAAAAATCTCTAACATAAAACATTCTTTTGCAGATCCAAGACCATATCAAAAGTTATGAAAGTCTATTTCTAATGTAGCAGCTTTAAGTGGATTCCTTGGTGGATATTAGCAGTGAGAGCAGAATCCCACTAGATAATGTCTACTTTTAATTAAGTGAAAGATTTGCACTTCCTCCATCAGCTCGACTGCCTTAATGCCACTAGTAGTTCCACTTGACTGCAAATTGAAGCAAACACTTTTCATCTCCTTTCAGCTAATTCAAAGAAATAAAAAAAAATCATTTAATTCTGTTGATTCTAAACATCAATGAGCTCTGGGGAAGAGAAAATAGCTAAGCTGTAAATAGTCAGAAAGCTTCTTCCAGGCACTGTGGCACTTTCTGCATTGCATCCAGCTCTAAAAGCATATTTTCACTCTTAAGCACACATGTGATTTAGTGGCTGTGTTGGCTGCTTTCATGTAGAAAGTGCAGCACAAAAGGTCACACCTGTGGCACAATGCTTTTCCTTCCTGGTCCACTTAGGTACATCTTTTATCTTTCCTGTCTTCCTGCACGCCTTCCTGAATAAGAATAATGATCAGAGAGAAATGAATAAAGGAGGAGGGGTTGGAGGCCATTTCAGATCAATAATTTGCAACTTCATCATTACAAATACATGTGAGCTGTTGATGAAGTTGGCCAGCAAGAACTGGAACAATATCTTATTCAGATTCTTCCACTTGCGACAGTGACAGAGGGTCCTAATATAGAGCACGGGGATTCAGCAGCTTTATGAATTCTTAAAACACTTAAGTGGATTTAACTTTTCCCTAAAATCATCATCTGTGAACTCTAGCATTGGGCTGATTTTCCTGGAGATTGTCATGGGCCATTTTTCCCCTTGTGAAGAGGAGTCTGAAGGAGACGCAGGAAATACTGAGTGGGGGGCTGCATGCATGGACCTAAAGTCAGAATTTAACTAAATTTTACTGATCATTAATACAAAACTCAATAAATTAAAAATTATTTCAAATAATTTAAAATTCTGCAATTACTTACTTGCTGCCTAATTTTTCAATTATGTCTTGACTCCATACAGGTGTTTTTGGGTGTGAAAATAAATTGAACAAACCAGAGCTCCATCCCGCATCCCCTGATCATATTTCTTAGCTGTATTCCATGTGTTTAACCCTTGTAGACACAGGGCTCTGAGTGCAGAAGTGTTTTGGCATGCAGCACAGATGTCATTTCCACCGTCTGTAGAGTCACCATTTCCCCATCCAGTGCTCACTTTGGTAAACAGGATATGTACATATGCTCCTGTTAGCACTCTAGAATGTCTTCAAGTGATTGGCTCATGAACAAAGCTGGTGTGCTCCTTTCTTGAAGGTGCAGAAACTGTTTCCTGTGGCTCAAAATGATCCCTCTATGGGTCTGTAATCATATTTGTATTTACATTTAATTAGAAGTGCCATTGATAATGGTGCTCACAGAAAATAACACAGACCACGTTGCTGTATGCATGCAGTCGAGAACATAGCTACGGATTCCACCTAAAAAAAAAAAAAAAAAAAGTATATCTATGTTTACATCCCATGTTTTTACCTTTGTTTGATGTTGAACAAGTGAAATATTAACCATAAACCATTCAGTCCCATTCAGTGATTAATGATGTTACATTTTTTTTTTCCTTTTTTTTCTTAAGATTCTTGTGTATCTGGTCCATTATCAATGTAAGAGTCATGTCTTGTGTTGATTTAAGTTAAGTTAAAATATTATGCAAATTTCGTTGTTGATTTTTTGATGTTATATTTCATGTCATTTAATGCTATATAAAGATAATGTTTAAAAAGGCTAAAAAGCTAATTCATAGTTCATTGACAAGGCTTTGCTCCATTCACAAAGAATCATTCACTCATACCCCTTTAATTTGAGAAGTGACGTCATGTGCAGTGTTTAAGAGACTGAGGGTCAGAGCTGGATCAGAGAGCTGCGGCCAGACACGGAAGCACATAGTTTTCCTACAGTGTGAACTCTATTTTTTCTTCATTAAACATTGATTTTTGAATGGAATTATATCTCCTGTCATTTGTGTGAGATTAAGTTACCGTGTCTACAACTTTAGTGGTTTTTTCGACGTCCTGATAGAACGCCACTAAAATCAATGATGTCTGGAAATGTTTCAGTGAATTAGAACTTTAATCGAAACGTGACCTTCCAATATTTTACACACTGTCCTGTGTACAGGCTGTGTTTTTAATGGATCAATGAAAATAGAGGAACTGAAAGAGAGAGAGAAAAATAAAACTTAAACCCCCCACCAAAATCTGTTATGTAAACAACAAAGCATCAGCCAGTCAGACAACAGGCTGGGTTTGCTTTTCGTTATGCCCAAACACCTATGTACATTCAAGGCATGTAGGCCATCTTTTCTGCATTCTGTGAATGTCTTTGTGCCAGTATTGTGCATCCTCGAGATAAGCGGTTCCCAAACTTTTTTGTACTGAGGCCTGATTTAATGTAAGCCGATATGGTCACAGATCAGCCATGGAGTAGAAAAGCTGGGTAGAAACAGTCACATTTGTTGTGCTTATTATAACTCACCATAATAGAGGATCAGTGAAAACCATTGGCTTGTTTCTAGATCAAAACAAAGGCATACTCTTGAGGGCTCACTCTGTTTTCAACAGCTGCTTAACAATAACATCAAGGAATACAGACAGCCACCAGTTAATATGGTCATGAATTATTCTGCAACACCTATCGAGCACAGATGAAATTGCTGTGAAAAAGGCATGCACACTAGGCTCACAGTGTGTGTTTCATCTATTGGCCATCAATATGAGATAATTGGATTTTTTTTTCTTGATTATTGATTAGCATTTTATTAGTTATGACATTTGCTTTGTCTTCCTCAACATAAGGAAGCTGAGTGCTTTAATTTGGCTTTAGTGTCCTCCACTGATACACATTGTACAGAGTCAAATAAATTCACAACTACACTCATGGCACATGCATGTGTGCAGGCAGATGGTTTAACAGCAAGTTTTTCTCAGGTCTTTTTGGATCATTACAGCCATGTTAGAGACAGAGAGCTGGTGAGTAAGGTCTACTTAGTCATGCAACACAGATATATTTGTCATATTGAAAAATAAAAACAACCCTTCAATCTCCAGTAATTAAGAAATGGTATTAGAATTAACATTTATTTTATTATTTCTTCATGGCCTGATTTTAAATAATCCATGGCCTAGTACTAATGCATCACCCAGTGGTTGAAGACCACTGCTCTAGATAACAAAATGAAGACACACCCACACTGCTGTAAACTACAAACTTTAAAACAATTAGTATCATACCATAACAATAGGGCCTGCAATGCTAAATTGCTAAAAATTCCTGTGAGAAACATTATGTATGGTTACCCTGGAATAGTTCTCCATTTGGAATGCTTTGTTAAAACAATTAAGAGAAAATGACTGAAAATGCCTGTGTGAAAGGAAGTTTTTCATGTGTTGATATCTAGAGCAGATGGAATGGCTCAGCTTTAATGGACACATGTACAACTTTTCAGAAAGTTTACACAGGCATCATATGTCCTCTGAACATTTTTAAAGATATTTTACTTAATTTTTGGCCTTTTTTTGACAGTATAGAGACAGTGGATGGACGGGGAAAGAGGGAGTGATTGCAGAGGAAATAAGTAGGCCCCAGGTGGGAATTGAAGCAGGGCCACATGCACAAGGCAAGAGCCTTCATATATTGAATGCACATTGTTGCTACCCACTCAGCCAAACCAGCACCCTTGTGAATATTTTTTAAGCTTCTTGGTGGAAAATCAAATCAGATACTGGATTTTTGTATGCCCATGCACCCCTCCGTTTGGAACAGGCTGCTACTATAAATCTTTATGCGCTGTATCCAACCATTTCCTCTCAAGAAGTGGATGTGGCTTTGACTTACAGACATGTGCAGATATGTTCCTTCAGGCCACTTGTGGGCTGAGAAACACCTGGCTTGAGGGGGTACCATCCCTGTCTTATCAGGGGAAGATGGCATATCCCCTAGGAGGGTTTTTCAAATGGACTGTTTGAGCACACACTTTCTTGGAGGTGGGGCAAGCAACAGAAAAAAACAAAAAAAAACAGAGAAAAAAATCCTTGAATGTTTGGTGGAAAGTTTTGATTTGCACAAGCACTGGTGGTCCTTTACAAATACCACAGTTGAAGCTTTGTGTGTGGAAAAAAAAGAAATTATATCAAAATGTACACTTGGATAAGATCTGTAGCTCAAAACAAAAGATTTTCTTCTTTTTTTTCAGATGCACTGTTGTTGGCTGAAGCTAAAAGAAACCCAATTAACCCGAGTTAGAGACAGAGCACACTTCCAGCAGTACCCTTCGACAACACTCAGGAGATCGCTCGCTGCCCTTAAAGTGAATGCACTCAGATGCACCGCACTTTTCTAATTGAAACCTTTGGGACTGGCTGTTGAGATTCAGGAAAAAGCGGATAAATGTTAGGGAAGAGACAAAGAGCTCAAAGGATCAGGGCCCTCTGCGGTGAAAAAACAGTAAGTACGAGGGGGGCAAAATGTGTCTGACACCTCCTCCAGACTAACAAATGCTTTTCCACAATTGACAGAGTTTAAGAAAAACTGTTTGATATTATCTATAAAAAGTGAATATCTCCATCAAAACAAAGCCAAAGTTTCAAAACCAAAAAGTCATCATTCGAACTTTATGCAGATGACTCAATTAGGATCTCTAAATCTTAGTGCTGCTCACACAAATTTAGGCTAATTTCTGAACACATAGCATTAAGGGAAAGAGAAAAGAAAGCTTATCAAATTAAGAGAGGCCTTTGCAATTGACTCTTTCTGACCAAATGAAAGAGAATTAATTAAAAAGGATTAACAGTAAAATGAGAACTAGTTGGGAACATTTCCTGGGGAGCAGCTAGTGACCATCAGGGCAGAAGAGAGTCCCTGTTCATTTTGTCACCACACCATGGCAGTCTGCAAACACTCTGTCCTCTGCTCAGGAAGGGACCTTTCAAAACTCAGGGCTGGCCCTTAAAAGAAGACCTGTAATATATATTTTTACAATATTTTAAAAGAAGCTAAAGTAATTTAATGCATCTTAGCAAACTTAGAATTGTATCAGGGCCCTTGTTATTGTACCACAGATGGCTCTTTTAGTAAGCAGATGTGGATTCACTTCAAACAGCAACGTTAGAAGTTTGACAGTATTTTCCAGTAGCTTTGTTGTTGTAGTTTCATTTTGTATTGATTGAGTAGCACAATAGCAACCAAACAAGCTACATTTCCTCCCAAAGTGAAGTGGAACAGAAGACTTACTTAGACTTACATCACTCCCCTTGTTTCCCTTTGACTGAAAATTGCACCCAAAAGTAGCACAATGTGGCATTATTATGGTATTCTCGCTCCTGATAGCCAGTGAGTAAACGTAGCGGCTCGGCATTGTTCAACCATTACACGTCATCAACCCAGCATGCATCGCGCTAGTAAAACAATGTCTGTGTCTGTAGGATAGAATATGTGTTATAAATTGCGATTTTTAAAGAAATAACAATTCTTCGTGCTTTGTTAACAACACATTCTAGTATGAGATAAACATTAAAGCATATTTATGCCTAGTTGTCCTCACAGGCGGGGTTCCTTTTAACAAAGTGTACTTTTACATAGTTTTGCAAAATATAGGGTACCATAACATGTAACAACATACTATGGAATAAAATAACAGGATATTATAAGATTGTATGGTAGAGCATGACAAAGTATAACACAGTGTAACATACTAAAACATGAAGCAGCCTTTCCCAAGTTTGGGTCCCAACAAAAAAATGGCTCATGGGCTCACTTTCACTGGGTCATGGACTATCAAACTATAATCACTCATTTCTCCCTTATCCTAATGTGATCCTGCTCACTGACATCTGGAAGTATCCTCTGTGAAGGGATGTCACCCATCCCCTTTTGTTTCCCAAAAATCTCTGACATAAGTCAAGAGTGTTCAACTTTACTAACCCAACCTTCACATTTCTTTTACACACGCTTACTGATCTGTCCACAATTTCAACATGTTAAGTAAGACTGTCATGTTATGGAAGATAACATAATATTCTTCTTGTTGCTGAGGAGTGGATAAATAGTTTGTGTCACCCTGAATCTCAGCAGCAGTTATCACCTTCTGAAGCATTTTAATGGGACAGCTTTGGTGCTAAAACTCAGCCTTTTAATGTCTGCTAACATCTAAAGCAGTTGGCATGAAAAAGCCTGGCTGTACTACTTAAAAATGAAAAAAAAAAATCATGCAAAATTCATATAGAACTGTAGACCTGCATCATTAAATGAGGGATTTGGTAAAATGCTAAAGCTTTGCTGAGTACAGTTTAATGATAGAGCAGAAACAAGGACAGAAAACTGTAATTATGTTATACAATATGGCGAATCACACAATGGTAATAGCCTATAATCTCAGCTCTCTGAATTCAAGGTTCATCCTTAAAGGCAGGTATTTACAAGACCTCTGTCTGTAGTATTAATTTGACTAAAACCTTTTATGCCCCTGAAATAAAGCGAGACAGAAAAACCCTTTGTGTTTTTAGAACACATTTTCAAAAACCTAACTCTAATCCAGCATGCATTTTTCATTAAACTTCAAACTATCAAATACTTCAGTAAAGCCAGACTTCTTAATGGAGGAACACAAAGAATTGTCCTCTGAAGGGTACAACACCTTGTTAGCCTGCTTTGTGAGTGAAATATCCCACCAGATTTTCTTCAGAATACAAGAGCCTTTGATTGGCCTTTGTTAGTGTCCCCATCCAGCTCACAAATCAATGTTTATTGTAGCGGCAGCTTTAAAGCAGAGCATGTCATGTCCAAACAAGCGCAAGAAAAAAAAAAATCCCCGGATCACTAGATAAAGCCCTCAATCTTCAGATTTGTCACAGATATGCTTTGAAACATAATAAGCTCACTTGGTTTTAAAAGTTGTGAGACAGTAAAAGTCAGAGTCTCAAGAGTTGTTAAAGAAGCAGTTATTGTGTATATATAGTTTACACTTATTTGAACAGAAGAGTTTGCTCACAAAATCCTCAAAGAAGACAGCTGTGTGAACTTGAGATGAACTAAGTGAGACTGAATCTTGTGATGTATTGATCTTTCATGTTACTTTGCTAACATACTCACAACTAACTGAAAAGTCCAACTCCTTTGAGTCCTTTTATCTTTGTAAAACAGCCTAATTCATTTATTTTGGGTTATTCTTACTATTTTAGAAAAGCAAGACATGAGCTATATCTCTGATGATTAAGAACATACTGATATCTTTGTGAACTGAAACACAGCAGGACAGGAAACCCCCTACATGGAGACGACACAGTTGTGGTGGTGTAGGAGAGAAAACGCATGGAGGTCATCTGAAGAGCCGGTCTTGGACCCTAAGATGCTGAACTAGAGCTCTGAAGAGCTGGTCCAGGATCCTGAAAAGCAGAACCCTCTATCAAAAGCGTACTGCGGCTGCCTGTTACAAGAAACCTCTGTACATCAATTCTGTCTTGTATGCTCCACACTGTTAAGCAGTACTTTAAACTCTGATTTGCAGAAGGCCTTTACAACCCACAAGATTGGAAATATTTCAGAGTTTCGGGATTAAATGGAAACTAAATGGGCACATTTGATTCTGTAAAGGAGAGGAGAACTTGGTTCATTTCACCATTTGATTCAAGAGCTGAAACTGTACCACAGCTGCTTAAGAACAAACTACTAACAAGACAGAAGCTTGATAAAACACTCTCTATCATTATACTGCAGTGCTAATACTTTCCTCCTACATCTATTGTCTTTAAATTCATTATCCTTATCATTTTGATGACTTTGGTCACAGCTGTGGTGGTGTAGGAGAGAAACTGTCTGCTGTGATGCAAACACACCATCAATTGGGCCGCCATATTGAATGTCTTGAGTGACTGTGACATACATTCCTACAACGAGAGCTCACATTAGTCAGATATGGGCTTACCGGATTACTTCAATACTTCAGAAAAATCAGTTGTGGTCGGAAAAGAAATGTAAGAATTAATTTTCACTTGGCAACATAACATCACTGGTGAGTAAGCTTGTATTGACTGACCATTACACCAAAACCACAAACCACATTCAGACTAGAAAAACTCAAGTTTGACTGAATGAATGACCAAAAGTTTGCTAGCAACGCCAATATAAGCACTGTTGACACTCCTCCCTACAAAACAACTTATAGAAAAGGTGTACTATGATTGGATGTTGAAAAAAAGACTAAGAATGTGTGTCTTTTATCTTTTCAAACATTGAATGAATGAATGAATTAATAATTATTTTGAAAATGTAAAAGAAAAGGAAATGATAAATGAAAAGAATTTTCAGACAAACAGAAAAACAGCACAGTAGAAATTCTGCAGTTCTAGCAACAATCCAAAAACAAAATATAAACAAACTGTTAAAGTCATAATTTGACTACTTTTACATTTCAAAAAGGAGTGGAATGAAGTAAAACTTCTTAATTTCCACCCTTCTCCACTGCTAATTAATGAATCTAATCCAGTCAGTTTACCTCCAAAAATAATTAAAAATAAAGACTTAACCAACTGAAAAGCCATTATCAAAAAATATTTTGTATAAAAGTGAAACCAAATTCAACCTGGAAATCACACTTTAAAGAGTTAACACTGTTTAACGGTTTTTCAACAGAGCAAGAAGGAACAGGAAGAGGGAGAGAGTAAGCAGTATGTGTATGAATATGGAACAGTCTTCCCAAATGAACCTGTGCTGAGTTTCATTTGTATTACTTGAAAGTCATTAAGCTTCAGATCAGTTGCCTCAGCATAAGTTGTCAACTGTTGCAGTGAAAGCATCAGACAGAAGGACCTTGAGGTTAAGGGGGAAACCATCCTACACTGTATCAATAAATGTGGCCCTTTAAAAAGGATGGATTGTACACCATCACCTGGTTTGTTTTGTAATCCCTATAATTAAATAAAGAAATAATACAATTAAGCATTAAAAATATGCATTTTTTGTTTTCTTGCTAAGATATGAGAAATTAAGGCCTGTCATTCTGAGCCAGTTGGCCAATATGCAGGTTCAGGCTGGCAACTCCAGCACATCATGTCATTTGCGACAATAACCCAATGGACACATCTTCACCATTTTGCTGCCAACTAGCTGCCATATTCCTGAGCTCCCTCTGCACCATCATTATCAACTCTCCAGCATCTTCATCATCAGGACTTTTGGTTTCCTGCAAGGATTTACTCAGGTGGACGGCTTTGGTGCCTTCATGGAGTTGTTTTAGTTAGTTCCAAATATCAGGAATAGCATTTATACTTATGAACCGACTTCTCCCCTACATCAACTGGGGCTCTTTGGTTCAAAGATTTGATGACACCTTTAATTTCCAACTGGAAGAATGAAATGTCAAGTTCTGAGCCTAAATGACAAACTAAAACCATTTCCCTGTTTCAGGAAATATTTCAAACCCCTGCAGACCGAAATCTATCCAACTGCCTGTCCCTACAGGAGATAAGCTTACCCCACACCTTAAAGGCATACAATTAGTGCTTATATTTGGTTGTAAACAAACAAAACATCATGAGTGGCCAGCTGTTTCACAATGACTGGACATGCTAACTTTAGCTAACATAGTGACTCCTTTAATTTGATTTTTAGGCATCCCATCTAGTGTTGAGATTTTCCATGCAATATCTGAAGAACACTGTGAGAGAGCTTGTACAAACTTTGTGCAAATATCCATTCTGACTAAAATATAACAGAAGAACATTTTGAAGGTCCTAAGTCAGGGTTGAAGGTCAATGCGTGCCATGATCATCCCTTGTTCAGGGATGTGGTATCTTACTGTCTTGAGGGTTTATTTTAAAAAATGCAGAAACATCAGCTCTGACTCACTAATAAATAAGTTACATTTTTGCAGTCGTAGGGCAAAGGTTGAGGTCATTGTATCTCATCTTCATTCCATAGGATGACATATTTATTATGCTTTGAGAGATTTTCTTCAAACTTTGCACAAATGTCTGATCTGATTAAAGGATGGACTGCTTTGAT
Organism: Cetoscarus ocellatus; assembly: GCA_037902135.1. Classification (NCBI taxonomy): domain Eukaryota; kingdom Metazoa; phylum Chordata; class Actinopteri; order Labriformes; family Labridae; genus Cetoscarus; species Cetoscarus ocellatus. Next base: position 746,235 of record JBAMNC010000720.1, read on the forward strand.
TTTGTTAGGTTAGGCCCAAAGCCAAGGTCACTGTCTTTTATATTTACCTGCTGATTATTAGTCCAATATCTCAAGCATGATTTGAGGAATTTTCATAAATTTTGCACAAATTTCCACTCTGATATGTCACATGTCAAGGTCATTTTGCCTCATCCTAATCCCTTTCTTGGTGACTTGGGATTTTTTTTTTTTTTTTTGCATGAATGACCATTCTGATTTAAATGTACTATATGTAAAGTTTGACTTTCTTCTTCTTCTTCTTCTTTTTTTTTTTTTAACAAATGAACTTATTCTACATTATACTGCATATATTTTAAGATTAGATTAATGTGTGCAAAGCTACTGGACAGGTAAGCAGGACCTACCATTGCTGTAGTTCTGTTTCTGTATCTCATTCATATTTTGTGCTGCTTGCCTGTCATGGACCACCATCATTCTCTCAATGCTGTCTGTTCTGTCACCCAAACTCCTAAAAATCCATCCCCTGTAAACAGACGCTTACAATGGAGATCTGGTGTCATCCACCTTTAGTGTTATTTATTTATTTATTTTTTATAATTGAGGACTCTGGCCAACAAAACAACACTTCATGTTGTGTATTTGCTGCACTAAAGCCAACATTTCTGATTCAAGCATACATTTCACACAATGAGAAAAAAAACCTCTGAAAGTGGACTTCCTGCTTCACAATAAGAATGCTCAGAGAATTCACAGCATGAATTCAGAGTATTTCTCTCATTATGCAAAGCTTTTCCATTAAACGGAAACACTGGCTTTCTGTTTAGTTTACACACCTCATTGAGATTTTATTTTACCCACAATTTAAACAACACTAAACAGAGAAATCTGAAATGGGGGTGGCTGAGGGTCACACACGTAGGTCTTGACTCATCTGCAGTTGTTTTGTTCAGTTAAGAGACACCTGGCAGCTCCTTGAAGTATTTCTGTCTGTAATCAGGCAGATCCATTTTGCCAAGCTCCAATCTGCAACGACTGTACTTGGCCTGCAGTGGCCTGATCAGCATCTTCCAAAGCAGGAAGGTGGGAGCAACAGCAAGTGACTGCTAGTACAGAGATTAGCATAGATGCTAACAGTTTCATTAGCGGTTTTGTCAGATCTGGACTGCAGTTCTTCATCAAATGAAAAACAAATAACAACACTAAAATTGTGTTGCATTGCTCGATAGAACCAATAATTGGGCTCCACTTTCAACATGTTTTGGCGAGAGTTTGTTCTATGAAGTGGCTTTTGTTCTGTACTTTTCACTGCAGCAGTAGCACCCACCTACTACAAAATCTGATTGGCCTGTATTGAATGTATTTGACAGAATGATTGTCCAGTTACCTACAGGGTATGCTTTTGAAAGGTTCTGCTCTTCCCAAACACTTTCTATGGGCTGTTGCCCAGATGAACTAGTGAAATGCTCTGTATAGTATATAACTAACAGCCATCTAGTATTGCAGGTTACCTGGTGGTACAATTTTACATAATGTACCTCTAAAGAAAAAGTAATATTATTTAGGAGGTGAGAGGTCAAAGTCACATTGCTCTTAATGATTGTTGCAAACTAAGCACCTATGTCATAACAGAATTTTCTTTTTTTTTTTTATCATACTGCCACATAAACCATCTCAGCTCTTTCTTTGACCTACCTCTGTACTTTTAGTGTCCAGAAGTTTATAACCTGTACAAGCATACAACAGCCAGGCAGTAGTTCCAGTTCAAAACTTATTTTGTTTCCTTCTCATTTTTGGTCACAGGTTTGACCCGTTTAAAATAGAGTGTCTCATGGTTACATGGTGGCATTAAAACTCAGCAAACCCCCCCCCAAAAAAGACCATGTTTTGATTTTGGTTGTTGTTAAATTTAATACAACTGGTTGGGTTTGTCACTTAACCCTTCTCACAACTGTTTCATATATTTAAATTTCTCAGAGTGATAATGTTGTAGCTGTCCATACATATATATATATGTACGGACAGCTGGATTACTTGAGGTTATTAGCTAACTGTAGAAAACCTACCGTTAGTGGCTCTGTCAAATTCCAAACATTGTTGCACACCAAATTATCATGATAAGGAAAAACGAACATGAGGAAGAGGAAGGAAAGAGTGTGTGCCCTATTTCAGTTCATTTCAGCAACCCAGGATGGTGTGGAGATTAACTGTCTTGGCACACCAGCAGACAGTTCTCAGGTGTCCCCCTAATTTCAATTTGTCACCCAAAATGCACAACACACTTCTCACACTTGTAGCATACCCATAAATTTACAATTCATTTGCGCATGTCAATTTTGAAGGAAGTGCTAAGACAGCGGTATTTTAACTGGTCGTTATTTATTTGTTCTCATTGGTGTGATTTAAAGTTTGAGCCACAGGGTCATTAGGCTGAGTCAGCCCACAGTCTTGCCAATATTGAGAGGGCTCATTGATTTACAGTAGATAACCCTCAGTAAGTGACGAGTAAAGGCAGCAGGATGGTGTTACCCCTCTCTCGTCATGCTATCTTGGCCACATGCAATATATCTTTTCATGCTTTACTGCTGAACTGGACAGTTGTTCTTCTATAGTGTCTTCAAATATTATTGCACCTTTAACTTTGATTTAAGGTTTTAGTGGTGTATCATTATTTTCTGTTTGACAGACAAATAATACAATGACAGCAAAAAATATTCAATGTAAGCAGAGGTGCCATGTGTTTGGTAGAGATGGTCTCTCATTAAAGCAGCTCTTCTTACTAGTGAAGAGATCTGATGTTGCATGGTGAGTTGAAAAAAAGTGACTTGATAAAGTGGCAGTCAGAGAAAGAGATGACAGCAGACTGAGAGAGTATAGAACCCTATTCACAATTGCAAAAGAAACCCCTTAAATTAAAGGGGACATTAAAGGTGAAAATATAACCGACCAAAACCTTTATTTACAATATATCGATGGTGTCAACACAAACCTCCTATCTCCATTTTTTTTTTTTTTTTTTTACGATTTTCTCTTTTATCATAAAACATTGCTATTGGTCACCTGCCATGTTGGTGAGTGTGTCTTTTAAGATTTAAAATTTTACCAATTAAAGTGCAAAAAAACATTGTAATCAAGACAATACAATTAATCATTCAATCAAACTTTATTTATGTAGCACTTTTCATACAAGAAAATGTGGCACAAAGTGCTTTACAAACAGACAAACAAATCAAAAGAAGGTATAAGGAAGTATGACCCAAACCCACTCCACCCAATCCCCTATCCCCCACTCTGCAATCCATACACAGTATTGTCAAAGTGAACCATAAATAAAAGAGGTTAGGTTAAAGTGTAAAATAAAAAATCTCATCAAATAGAATAAAAAATACATTGAAATGAAGTAAAAAATAAACAAATAATAAAAGGATGCTGTAATGAGAACAAAAGCACTTAAAGGTAAACAGGAGAATAAAACACTTAAGAAGAACTTGCAGAAAAACAATAAGGCAAGAGGATAAACCACTAAACAGAATAAGATAAAACCTAAATTACTAAAACAGATTAACATGAGTTCATTAAATTCAGGTAAAAGCCAGACAGAAGGAGTAGATCTTGAGTTTGCTTTTAAGAACATTAACCTTAGGTGCAGCTCTCAGGTCTTCAGGTCGGCTGTTCCATAAATGGGGGCCATTGTAAGAAAAAGATGCCTCATGGTAAGTATGGTCAATTTTGTTGTGTTCAATGCTAATTGATGTATCAATATTCATTCATTCATTCAATAATACAGCATTTTTTTTCCCTTTCCTTTAAGGTACCAGTTTTGGAGATAGGAGGTTTGTGTCCAACAGCAACAATATGCTCATATACTGTAGTTTAATCAGTCTATTTCAACAGAAAAGCAGAACTCAACAAGTAACGGACTAAAACTTTTGTAAGCTGTAAGCTGGTTTGATGCCGTTTGAGACATACAACTGCCAGACAGTGAAAGCACAGTGGTAGGCTAAGAAAACCAGCTGGAGTGGTTACTGTTTTTTTGCGTTTTCGTAATCTATAATCTATAGTAATCATCAAAATTCCAGTGAAAGTTTGTTCTCATGGTCAGTTTTGTTGTGTTCAACACTAATTGATGTACCTAAAGCAGAAATGCTGTGCTGGAGGAGTATGATGTTTCCTGACTACTTCTGACTTTGCAAATGGGTAGAGTGCTTGACTTAAGGGGAATTTGACCTGACGTGGCTTGGCAGTGCTGAACTTTGTTCAAATGTATTGGGACGTCACTCAATGAATGTCATATAAAGCAGACATATTCACCAACAGAGATGAACACAGGTGTGACTGAAGGTAGCGAAGGTAAGCAGAGGTCTGATGCTGATGCTAACTTAGTTCTGCATGGCCTGACAGCTCAATTTGGATTGACATTTCCCGTTTTTGTGTTTGTGTTTTTATGTTGGCAAGAATTGGCCAAAATGTCAGTTTAAATGCATCTTTAGAAAAGTTTCAAACTGAAAATTCTATGTTGAGAGAACAGTATCCCTTGGGAGACTTTAGCTGACATGGGAATACACAATATATATTATTTTTTTGGGAAGATGGGAAATGTTCACAATTGATACAAATTAAGCAGCTGACTTATCAAATCTTCATACTACCTTTTAACCATTTTCCTGTTTAAATACTGAGGCTCAATATCAGCTCTCCGCTCAATGCTCAGCTTGTTCTTTGTGCTCTGTCGTATCAATGTGGGACTCATCCAAGAAACACTCATCCCCACTCATCGACTGTTGGAGTTGAAAGCTCAGTGGGAAGTGAGGAAACAACAGGGAACAGCTAAAAATACGTACATTTCTGTGAAAGTGTGTTTAAACTGTGTGTGTGTGAGTGTTCATGTGTGTCTATAAGAACGTGGGTGTGGGAATTCAACATTTACCGCTGATTGCGTTTATGCAACACTTAGTGACTGTGTAATCATGCAGCCCCAGGAGGGAAAATTATTGTTGAGAGTAAATTTTTTAAAATTAGAAGTTTTAATGAAGTGACGTCAGGATGTCGCACACCCATTGTGACGGCAATTATTCTCATGAGGCGTGGAAGTGGTGGGGAAACAATCATTTGGCAGTGCAAATGTGGATTGTGGTTTCTTTTGAATGCTCTGCTCTGTTTCTGCTTTTTTTGGCATTATTTGAAAATCACTTAATTTCACAAGCAAAGAGGCAGGGGTATATCAAGATGTTTCTGATGTGTGTAGTCTGATCCAAGCTTTGACATATTCAGCTGTGGCATGAAGTGTATATGTCACAAAAACACTTACTTGTAATCTTATTCACACTGATGGAATTTTTTCCCTTTTACATAATTAATACATTCCTCTCTTTATGATATTTGAGTTAGTATATATAAAAAGAGTGATAATGTGTATATATGGTGAAAAATATTTTATACCACAATCACATATTAGCTAACAAGTAATATAAACTTAGGATCATAACACAGATTTTTATCAAGAGATGCAGAAAATTACTTTCAGATATTGTATATTTTATAGTTATATTTATACAATATATTGAAATTAATTTCATACCACAATCATATATGAGCTGATAAGTTATATACATTTTGGAGCTGTAACATATTTCATTAAAAGATACAGAAAATTACATTCGGATAAATGTATGGCATGGATATGGATAAAGTTAAATTTATACAAGTAATATATTGAAACATTTTTTTTTTACCACAATTGTATATTGGCTACTTTATCATCCATTTCTATATTGAATTAAGAAACAGTCAAATCATTTCTCAGTGAAAAGATACTTCCTCTCTTCTCTCAACAGGTTTTGATGAGAGCTTGATAAAAAAAAACAAAAAAAACAAAAAAAAAACTGGTGTTCATCAGGAACTTTACTTCACTTGCAGCAGAGATCACTCACTACATCATCTGATTGGCCTCTATTAAATGGAGTTGACAAAACGATTGTCCACTTACCTTTTTGATGCATGGATGTTTTTGAAAGGTTCTGCCTCCCCAGACACTTGTGCATAATGCACTAGTGAAATATATCTTTAGTTGCTTATATTGAACTGTTTATCTGGCATGTCAGGTCATGTCTACTGCTTTCTACTGCTTTCCTAAAATGCCTTAAAGCATGGGACGTATCCCTCTGCTGCCACCAGCTAGGTGGTCTGTAGTGAGCTCCAAGGCAAACTCCACAACTGAAGAGTAACAAAAACAAGGGTCTATGGACTGATATGTCCTTGTTTTTAAAATGGTACCAGAAAGTTACCTGAAACTACAAGACAGTTTTTAATACACATTTTAATTATGGTTGAACAAAAGAAGTAACTTTGGTTTTGTGACTAACTAGTGGCAACCAGAGACCCCTGAGTGTAACTGTACTGTTGTAAAACACAGACAATGTGCATTTGTTGATGTAGAGAGGAAGATGAAGCTGGCTGGTGATGGTGTCTTGAGAAATCAGTGAGCTACACTAACTGACAAGGGACAGTTTTACAATTTTACTTCCTGAAATACTGCTCTTCTTGTGCCAGCTGCCTATTGTTTGCAAACTGTTTGCCAGTGCAGGATGTGAATTAAATTGTCACTATAAGGTCCTTAGTCTATGGCCTCCTATGACTGAATGTAAGCAGCAGCTCTCAATCAGTACATAGTTCTTATGCTGCCAAACTTACATAGTGCTATATGCAGGTGACTGATTCCATTCTCTCTTCTACATTAAAGGCACAGTATGTATTCAGGCACCAGGGGACTCTCAAGTAAACAAAACAACCAACCATGAGTTGAGTGTAATAATGTCAGAAATACCACCTGCCTTCACTGTTTACTGTTCCTTTAAATTGAGGACTCCATTCAATAAAGACATATCTCCATGAGGTATGGATACTAAACAGAACACCGGCGTTTCTGTTTCTGGAAAAAAATTGAATAATGACAGAAGAAAAACATTTAAAACGGACTTCCTGGTGTGCATCCATAGCTCCTAGTATAAATTGAAATAGAAACAGTATGTGTTGTGAATACATCTCACAGAGTGACATTTTTATCGACCAGAGGCCCTATTCTAAAAAAGAGGTAACACAGAAGGTGGACAAAGGAGACAGTAGATCTCCCTAAAACTTGGTTGTATATTGGGATGTACTGTATATTGACCAGAAACAGGGGATAGAGTTACAGGAGGAAGCTTAGGTGACAGAACAGACAGCAGACAGAGATCAAAGGTTGCCCGTCACAGGTAAGCAGCACTAAATGTGAATGTGACACAGAAAAGGCATGGCAGCATGCAGGCCATGCTTACTTGTCCAGCAGCCTTTCATGCATTACTGCGTGTTTTCATAGCAACAGTACACAAATGATCGCCATCATCTGGCCTGTATCTCCTATAGTATTAATTATTAATTTTCTCTGTCTTTGAAAACTGAAGGAAAAATTTGTGGTAATAAGAGCTTTCTACAAAATGTATATGTGATGTAGTATCAGTAATTTAGCACAAAAACAAAAAAAAAAGTCAAATTTTACATACTGTACATTTAAGAGATATTATGCAGTGCTGCTTTAATTCTAAACTAACTCATTTTTCAGTGGATTTTGTTGTATTTTGAGTTATATTTCAATCAAGCCTTTTTTCCTATTTTTTCAGTACTGAAAGCCTCTGTTTTTATGAGCGTAGAATAGTTGGGCAGTGCTCTGGTGCACTCTGTTGAGCAGCAGCCACTGATTATATCCCATTTCAGGAGATAAAATAATCAACAGAATTTCAACTTCTCAGAAAATAAAGTACTCTCTATATAAATCACTGGATCAGCTTGTGGACTGAAATTCTGATTTTGGAGCTCTCCCTGGCTCGAATGAATTGGGCAGGGACGATTATTTTTTAAAATAGAACACAGGTCCTTCATGCTGTCGGATCTTTACTGTGATGCTGTAAGGGTTTGGGTTATTACCACTGCACTGTGTTACTTAAATGTTTAATCCCTTTATTGCCATCATTAGAGTTTCTCCTTGTATTTTTTATTTTTATTATTATTATTATTTATCTATTTATTTACTTTGTTAATTTGAGTTGCTTACATGCTTTCTTCTTTTCTTTGTTGTATTTTTTTTTTTTTTGTTTTGTTTTTTTCAAGACTTACTGTAAATGTTTCTGTGTATATTTAAAACACAAGACCCAACTCAGGGTTTGCAGGGTGTGTTGTCATCCTCTTCTTCTTTAATTTCTTTGCATTGTGGTTTTTTTTTTTTTTTATGACAATCAAATGGATTAATGTATTATCCCAAAATTATTTTGTTGGATGATGCAGCCCTGTAAAGGCTGTCAAAATAAATAAAAACTTGGTCAAAAAAAAAAGAAAAAAAGAAAAAAGAAAATAAAGTATTGTTCACACATACATCAGCACAACAATAATCAACTTTTACGATAGACTCCAGGTTAGAAAATTGTTGTATGACATGTTTTAGTTTTATACTTTGTCCCACATCCTAATATGCAGCAAGACAGCAAGAGGAGCTCCAAATGCTTTCCCTTCACTCTTGGAAGCCGTCATGTTGTCTGTCTCATTATGCAGTCAATAGTGCAAATGTTTGGCAGAAAACAGCAGAGGTATGATAAGGTTAGTTAAAGGAGGGGTCATATAGTGCATTTCACAGCAGTGTAAAATAAAATGCTCCATATCCCAAGAGGGTGCATCCATTTCACTACGTAGTACATAATTATATGCATCCTGTGATTTATAGGAAAGCTGGCTCTCTGGGATTTAGATAGGTGCATAAATTGGCCACTTGGACTATTGCTTACCCATTTGCAAGCAAAGAAATTGAATCAGGCTGACTGTGCTGGCGCCCCTCGGCCCCCAGCAGTATGGTTTTCAAATTAATACACCGACAGTGTGGTTGACTCCTGCTGAAAAACTCTTGTCCCAAAAGAAGGAATCAATGGGTGTGTGCAAGTAATGCCAGCCACTGCACCCTAATTAGCTCCTCATTTTCTCTAATCCAGTGAGTTTTAAAGCTCACGTTGGCCGGTCACAAATTGTGAGGGAGAGTGCTTGTTTTCCAAATTGGCTAAAATATAAATATTTAACTAACAACCTGCAAGACTCAGGAGTGTCCCAGCTTGTATTCTTTTAAATATGTGGGCTAAATTTGTACAAAAAAGGCAAGGTAAACGAAATAAGCAGTTTTAAGACAGGCTGTTGGTGCTGTCGAGCAATAGTTAATGGTGCTTTGTGATCAAAAGAGAAGGATCTCATTTAAAGAGATTTTATTTTTCCTCTGTGAAAGCTGCCACTTAGGATAATTCAGGTTTTGCTGGAGATGACAGATGCTTGCTTGAGATCGGAGGTGCGTCACTCTGTTTTGATTTTTCGGAGCGGAGGGAAAAAAAGATGAAAGTCAGGTTGTGATTCTCATGTGAACGCTGTCTCTGGATGGGCCTCTGCAGCTGATGAGTAATGTTACGTATTAAATCCTGCCTTTACAAAGCAGCAGGAATCTAACACTGCAGAACTGTTTGCACTAAACATTAAGCAGCCTCTGCCCCACTTCCCTGTGTCATCAATCCATCCTGCATATTTGGTTTTGGACACTGCAAAGAGTAAGTCATCTTAACCACATATGTGTTATCAGCTGTGCCCAGGTTGTCTTTTACAGCTCCTTGCAGACATTGGCCTTCCATCCTGGTTTTCCCAGATTAATTTCTGTCATGCATATGATAAAAAATCTGTATGCAGGTGGCATCTGCCAAAAGTTACCATCATGAAACAGATTATAGGGCAGTGGTTATCACATGATATGCTACAGCACACTGACATAGTTTGAAGCTGGTGAAGGTATGAAACAGGAATTTCTTTTCATTTGAACCTTATAGTATGACAATAACTGAATTAATTTAAAATGTGGTGCAGAGGGTTAGTGTGCTTGCCTCACAGCAAGAAGGTTGCTGGTTTGACACCCAGTGTTGGTCAGGATGTTTCTGGTAAGAGTGTGCATGTTCATCCCGTGACTGCTTGGGTTTTCTCCAGACCCTCTAGTTTTCTCCCTCAGACAAAAACATGCTAATTTGGTCATTTGTTGATTCTAAATTTGCCCATAGGTGTTGGTGACAGCATCAATATTTCTCTCTTTGTGGCTCTATGATTCGCTGGCGAACCAGTTCTGGTTGTACCCTGCCTCTTGCCCAGTGTCAGGATAAGCTCCAGCTCTTAACCTTGAAAGAGAAACAGTATAGATAATGGATGGATGGATGATATTTTTAAATACTATATAAACATTGATTATTGTTTCATTGCTATCCAGGCAAAACCTCCCATCTCCATTTTTTAAATAGTGCCCTTGGCTACTTTTTACTTTGGTGAGTGGTTTTAATTAAGCAATTGATCAATTTAAAAGCAAATTAAAGTAAAAAAAAAAAAAAAAAATATGACAGTTACACCATTTATTCATTAAGTTTTTCCCTTTATCCCATGATCTGATTTTCTAAAAAGAAGCAATTTTGGAGATCAGAGGTTTGTACGTGACATCCACTTGTATCATATATCAACTTGATGCAAACCTGGACACATCTTCAGTGATGTTGGGGTCACTGAGTGTTTCGGGTCTTTCAAAAATCATACACTCTCGCCCAGGCGACCCAGCTGGGGTTGATCAGGCCCCAGCTTGTGTCCAGGTAGCGCTACCCCACCTATGGTTCTCCTCTCCTAATCCACAACCACCTTGAGGCAACTTCTGCCGCCTCCGTGGCCTCTTTGATGGCCCTTCGCTTTCTGGCCCCTGTGATGCCCAGGATGTTGTAGGCTCTGCAGAGAGACTGGCCAGCAAAACCTCTGCATCCCACCTCAATGGGCTCACACTGTGCCCTCCACCCAATTGTTCCGGCACTCCTCCACTAGCTCCGCGTGTTTTGCCCCCTTCCTCTCGTTGGCCTCCTTGATACGGTCCTCCCAGGGTACGGTGAGTTCCAGGAGAACAATCTGCTTGGAGGTCTCTGAGATCAGAAGCATGTCAGGCCGCAGTGTTGTAGTGGCAACCGCTTCTGGGAATTTCAGTTGCCTCCCAAGGTCAACTTTCAGTTCCCAGTCTTGAGCTGTGGCTAGCAGGCCAGATGAGACAGCCCTGGTGACTGCTGGTGGCTTCTCCCCAGCCCGGACGAAAGCGATGGTGTTCTTCACTGGACAGAGGCGCTTGCAGTGGCTGATTCCACAGCTGATGGTGTTTGCTATGGCTTTCAGGACTTGGTCGTGGCGCCAGCGGTAGCGACCCTCACCCAGAGCTTTTGAACAGCAGCTGAGGATGTGCTCCAGGGTCCCCCTCTTTGCGCAGAGGCTACAGGCAGGTGACTCCACCAATCCCCAGCTGAACAGGTTGGATGACAGACAGCCTGGACTAGGAACCGTATGCGATGGGGTTCTGCTTTCCACAGTTCTGCCCATGAGACTCTGCGGTCCACTGCCTGCTCCCATCTTGTCCAGGCTCCCTGCTGCCGCATTCCAACAATCAAAGTTTTTGGGAGGAATGACATACTCTTGTCATCTCTGATCTTAAAGATAAAATGTGCTTTATTGAGCATGTGCAGACTCTCTATCACCGCTCCAGCTTGCTTCAGGTAAGGGAATTAGAAGTATTATCACTGCTCCCTGTTAAACTTTCCCCCAGTCTCCCCCATTGAATTTTGTAAAAATTCATGTTGAGCTGGACTGAGTTTTTTTTCTTTCTTTTTTGTCTCATCTGACCTTTAAACACAGCTGTCTGTCTGTCTCGCACAGGATGTGTATTTTTTACACAGACATGTATTTACTGGTTGATTAAACAGCAGAAAGACTGCTGGAAATAAATGCTCATTATGTAATAAATCAGCCAGCAATGAAAATTTAGTGCATGAAGATTCTCATCATTACTGTTCCTAAAGGTTTAAAACTCTTCCTCACTCTGAAAACCTCTATATTTTCATAACCATGAGAAAAAAACAGTGAAGTTAAGGGGGGCAGCAAAGTTACTTACACCGTATGCAAGGATCATTTCATCTTAACCTGTTTGGAGCCACACAAATGAAACAGTGCAACTAGAACACAATCTGCTTAACAGAGGTGCTTGTGAGCAATATGTGTGCATTTTTATGTTTGCAAATGCTCTTTGGATGGTCATTCTGCATTTTACAACCTGGAAAACCAGTGCTAATTATTTGTGGATCCAGAGTGTCTTCTTGAGTACCTCTTTTTTTTGTTTGTTTGTTTTGTTTTAACATGTTTTCTCATCAGCATTATATATTTGATAAGAAACTAAACACAGCTACTAACCTAGCACAACAGATGGACCACTCAATATACAGTATGTCACTAGTCCATCTGGGAAAGAGCCCATTTAAAGTGTTTAGAAGGACAGAACCTTTCAAAAGCATATTTGCCAAGTGATTGGATGATTGTTCCATCATTACACTTATTACAGGCCAATCAGATAATGTAGCAGGCAGTTGCTACTGCGCAAGAGAATGTGAGCCACTTCGGAAAACAAACTCTCATCAAAGCATGTCAGAAATGGAGAGAAAATATCCTTGTTTCAAAGAAGTTTGTAGTGTTATTTGCTTTGCATTTAATAAAGAAATGTGGTCAAAATCTGATAAAACATCTACTGAAGCCGTTAACATCTATGCTATTCTCTGTCTGTGCAGCCACTTCCTGCTGTCGTCTCATTTGTAAGTTCCACCTCTTCCTGCTTTAAAGGACTCTGATCGGGCTGTGGACTGTGTTGATATTGTAGATTAAAGCTTGGCAAGATGGATCAGACTTAACAGTCAATAGTTAAACCTAGACCCTAAACTTACACTCATTAGTTTCACCAAGTTTCTAAAACACAATTAATCTGTTAATTTATTAGCTGGACTGAGGTACATGCTACCATGTTGCTAAAATTCTGAATCTATCATACACAAATATGTGGATGCATGGCAGCCATCCATGCCTACGTCCATCCATTATCTATGACGCTTACCCTTTCAGGGTTGCTGGGGCTGGAGCCTACCCAGCTGACATTGGGCAGGAGGTGGGGTACACCCTGAACTGGTTGCTGGCCAATCACAGGGCTACATAGAGAAACAGGCAACCACTCAAGCTCACACTCTTACCTAAGGAGATTTTGGAGTCACCAATCAACCTAATGAGCATGTTCTTGGTCTGTGGGAGGAAGCCTGAGTGCCTGGACAAAACCCACACATGCACAGGGAGCAGGGAGACCATGCAAACTCCACACAGACAGGCCCTGACCAATGTGATGGAACCAGCAACCTTCGTGCTTTGAGGCACATCTACTACCTGCTATGCCATCATATCACATTATATGCCAACATGCATTGTGTAAATGGGTCGTATACAATAGATCACATTAAACCCACAACATATATATTATAATCACCCCTGAGTTTTTGGGATTACATGTATCTTGAATGTGCTGTCCTTTGTGCTGAATTCACTGTAGTCCTTTTTTTGTACTTTTAACACAGTAAAACTACTCCAGAAATATAAAGCTTAGATGAACTGTCCCATGCTTCAGTATATTCGGTCACCTTGTTCCTCATCAAACACAACACCCAAAAGCAAAACATGGAGACAAGATAATGTACACCCTAAAAACATGTCATTTTACTGTGATATAAAAATCTCTTCCTCAGACATGTTTTTCCTTTTTGGGGATTTCTAAAACAGGACACCAAAAAAAAAAAAAAAAATCATCATAATGAGACGAAAATGTTTCAGTGTGCTATCCTCAATTTGACACGGCAGAATTTGTATTGCCAGCATCCCACTGAGCGAGCCGAGCAGTTTTGCCAAAACACAGCACTGAGTGACGAGCTTACAATGGGAGCCTGATTTGTGTCCCCTGAAGAATGCGACATGCCAGGACACCATCCTGCAGTAAACACTTGTACAATGTCATCACACAGCTCATGAATATATATCTCTCGCAGCCGCTCATCGCTTCAGCAGATGAAAAACAACTGTTAAAAACACATTTTCAAAACAGGGACATGAGTGTGAACTACATGATCATGAGCAGTCCTTGCACTTTAATAGCAATTTAAGTTAAGAATTAGACTTCTTGTCCTGATTTTACTGGTTTCAGTGCTTTGAAAAGGCTTTGTGTTGTGTTTCTTTAAGATCAGTCTCAAAAATCACACTCTACTTTCTTAAGGTTGATAAAGACACAAGTTAAACAGTATATTTTTATGCTACAGTGCCATGAGTACCAACAAGGCATTCATGCTCATCCTGGTGTGAATGACACAGACCACATTTGAGCCAACTTACATGCAGCACAGTTTTGTTATTATCATGTATACATTAAGGGTTTTGAAAATGACAGTGATGGGGCCTTTTTTTCCCAAATCATTTTTCAGCACCAAATATGTCCTTGTATCAGCAAAGACATAATTTAATGCTACTTTCTTTTTATGCTGGTATCGTAAATTTGGTGCTTAATGAGCTAAGTAATGTTAACAAGAAGGTTGAAAAGGACTGACAGGAGTTATAGGCAATTTCTGGAAAAAAAGACAGAGACAAAAAAAGAAGCATATGGATACAGAGCAAGAAAAAAAAAACCTTGGTTTATATTTTTGATTTCATTTAACTTGTTTTATTTTTGGGGTTGGATGTAGAATACAGCTGTGCAAAATATTTAGGCAGGTATAACACATGATGAAAATGAGGACTGCTTTCAAAATGCAAAATTGTATTTCCTTTTATTTATATATTTCAATCAATTTACAAATTCCAAAGTGAGTGAACAGAAGAAAAATTCAAAATAAAATCAATACTTGGTGTGACCATTATTTGCCTTAAACAAAGCATCAAATTTATAGGTACACTTAAACAAAGTCAGAGATTTGTGGGATTATAGGCTGGTGATCAACCAGTTATACCAAACTGGTGCCAATAATCACAATGAAGGATGAAGCACGGACTGCTATCGAAACCGCCCTCTACATACTTCTAACGGATGCTATACAGTATTTGGAAGTTGCATGACCCAGCCTAGCTGATTCTTCTTTATTTTTTTGACAACGGGCAACTACTGTGTCAGTTACAGTACTACCACCTACTATGTTAACGTGTGGGCCAGAGCAAATATAGTCCTCAAAAAATTTGTAAATGTTATTTCAATTTATTATTTTTCTTCTTTAATAATAACATTTGGTATTGTATTTTATGTCATTGGAAAGCCTGATTAGCCACATTTACAATGAAGTACAACCTCTTAGGATCGTGCATTTGTGAACTGAGCAACACAACTAAATGTGTGGGTAGCACACAAAACATAAGCCAAAACCCCCTTCTACCCCTGCAAGAAAGCCTACAAAGTGATGTTCCAGTATGCAGAGTGGCAGTGTTATTTGGCGTCAGCCTTGGTACAATTTTCAGACTAAGGACTAAGTTCCCTGGGACTGGCAACGTCAAAGATGGTCCGCAAAGTAGGAAGAAAGCTCCTCAAGAAGAACGGTTCCTCACCCTTGCTTCATTGAGGAAACAGGCTTTCCAGAATGGGAGATGGATTGATCTGATACATACTGATTTTAGTAGTTTTATATCTGTGTATTTTCGGCATACATACATAATTTGCAAATGCTTGCATATGCATTCTACGTAATGCATACTACTTTTTTGGCGGAATAAGTACATATTGTGATGATAGAATGAAGTTTCTAAAATGGTCTTAAACTCCTTTTTCTTGATCTTATTTGGATATTTAAGGAAGCTGTCATCCATCAAGTTGCTCTTCTGCCATCTCTTGGTCTCAATCCTCTCTCACTCTGCCTTTTGTTGTAGTCTTACATCTGGTCCGGTCTCTAAAGGAAAAAAAAAAAAAAAAAGAAAAAAGAATGCTCCCCATCCCCAAGGTTCTCCTACTATTGTTATGCACTTTTCCAAGCTTTTGTAAATTGTTTGTCAGCTCTTTCCTTTGCCTTCTGTATTTTCTGCATGATATTAAAAATTGCTTCACTGTCTCTGACTCATTGCACTGACTGCATTGCTCTGTTGGAATGCTTTCCTATGATTTGAAGTGTACTGTCCAAATTGCTATATGCTTTATTTATTCTGCCTATGATCTGCTCTTTTCCATTAGTTCTCATATTCACTAATGCCCACGTTACAAGCATTAACTTAAACCTAAATAACTGTGTAGGAGGTTTAAATCTGGGTGAGGAAAAGCCAAACTCTGCAACCAAGGTGAGGTTGTGGTAGACAATTTCATATCACAAGTCAAATATCATGGCAAGACAAGGCAGTGAAAGTTCCTTGTACCCCTTCGTTTCAAGTGAGGTCCCGGTCTGTCCTCGCTTCGAGGGCTGTGTAGCCCTTGGTCTTAGCCCTTCCCCTTAGCCCTACGGAGAAATGGGACACCACTTCACTAGACGTGAACGCGCAAAACCAAGGGGTAAGGGGTAAGTCAAGGGCTAAGGGGTAGAATTGGGACTCACCCTTAGTGTGGCAGATCAAGACACACTGGGTTTCCCTTCAGAATCAGAAGTCCAGCAGTGCCACCAACTCAGAGCTGGCAGAAACCAGAAGGACCAAAGAACACCCATCTACTGTCAGAAGTCTGGCCAGAAGTGGTCTTAATGGGAAAAAAAATGCATACTTTTGATATTGGAAACAAGCCAAGTGACTTTAGTATGCGGCAACACAAAGGAAGTGAGGTGCAGAAAACTGGCAACAGCAGATGACTCAAAATTTGAAATATTTGTCTAAAGGCAGATTGTTTGTTCTTCCCATAGGGATGAGAGAGTGAAAGCAAGATGAGTGTCTGCAGGCAACAGTGAATCATTACGGAAGATCCTTGCAAGTTTGGAGCTGCATATCTGCAAATGGAGTTTGGCCTGCAGGAAAAGAATACATGGTGAAATGTTTGGGCTGACGTTGGAGAGTTAAACTTGAATACAGTTAAATTTTACTCTAGATTCTAACTTCCTTCATTGGAGCTTAATTATGCCCGGTGAAAATCAGCATCATTTTATGAGTGAATGAGTTATAAATGTAATAACAAAAAGGTATTTCCAAATTTTTTGCTGTGGCATTTACATGCATGTTTTACGGCTGTGGTCATAGCTTTGCTTATTTTTCAAAAATCTGTTCATTTGAAAAATAAACCACATAGATACAAGAAGTCATTCATTAAAGTTGTCTTTCAAATCTGACACACACTTGAAAGACAACTCTGAATGTTGCCAAAGGAGGCCTGAAAATTAATTTTAACTGTGTACTAATTTGGCAGAAAACCAGAGTCTCACTTCAGCTTCTCCCTCATTTTATTTTCAGCATTGTCAGTAAAAAGCTTCACTCATCCTGCTGGAGTTTGTGATATAACCACATAGATATTCCACATGTAGAGTACATGTGCAGAGTTTAGATCTCAAAAGATTTTATGATAAACTGTTTACCATTTGGATAGCTCATTAGATGAAGATTGTGTCGGGGAGTGATTAATTATGCCAGACTGTACGACTTCTGTTTGTGTCAAGTTGATGTATATTCTGTTTTTTTATCCTAATGAACAGAAGAATTGCGAGTTCTGCGCTCGCATCAACAACTGTGATTATGCTTCATCTCAAGGCTGGCATCATTTCTGCAGAATACATCTTTTTTTCATGTCTGTGTGGCTTCACAGAGCAGAGGCATCCCTTATCTACAACCTTTGAGAACAATGTAATTGTGTTTGTATAAAGACCATCCAGCAAATATCACTGATTCTTGTTCTGTATATAAAAGCAACAGTATAAAATTAAGTATTTACAATACACCATTTGTGTCTTTGTGGGTTTAAAAGAAAAGTTTGACGTTCTGAAATCACTCTCACTGCAGAAGTAAAGGCTAGCTTAGCATAGTTTAGCATCAAACTGAGTACAGAGGCATTACTGTTTGTTTTGGGTTGTCTAACTGTCTTGTCTGTTTCAGATTCAAGATTCAAGGATGATTACATTTTGGAGGTCAAGGGCTAAAGGTCAAGGTCATGGAGTCTTGTTTGTCACATAGTTATGTTTGCAGACAGTCATTCAAACTCCCTATGCATCTTTTGAGAGTTTTTTTTTTTTTTTTAACAAAGCAGAGACATTAGTTTGGCTGTAGATTTATTTAACTTACAGTTCTTATTTATTAAACAGTTTTCTTTAAATATTGCAATAATTTCATCATTGTGAAAGTTTCTGGTAAAGATTTTAGTGAGGTCACAAACAAATATCGAGAAAGCCCTTTAATGCCAAAAAGTATCAGAGTACAATTTTCTCTTACAACAGTGTAGAAATAGCCTCTTTAATGATTACAACTGTAGTGATGATTAAAAAAACAATATACCTTTAAGTTTAAAGAACAACACTAAGTTAATGGTCCATTTTTAATAAATCATAACTTTGTTTACCTCAACTTTTAAATATTAAGGTGCCACTCACCAAATTATCGCAGCTAATACGTTTCAGTATATGTCAGTCAGAGGCACTGTTTTAATCAATGCCTGACTGACTCTTATTCTTATTTATTTTTGATGCTTTCTGTCTGTGGGCCAGATAACTCAAAAAATTCTCAAAGGAGATTGGTAAAATTAGGGAATCTTGGCACAAGGGAGAAGTGATTAGATTTTGGTGGCGATCTAAAAACAAATGCAGATCCAGGGTTCGTCAGGATTTGTCAACACTGCTCTAAAGGTTCAACGTTTCAGTGCAGCTGAATCAGACAGATCCATCTCACAAAGCCCCTAGCCAAAATGAGAACTCGGTCGAAGGAGGTACTGCCCAATAAAGGTCCGTTAAAGCAGGGATGTAATGACAACAAAAAGCAACTGCTTATCAGAAATTTTTGTGTTAAATCTGGGCTGCAATTCCTTATTAAATGAAAATCAAACAACACTGAAAGTATTTTTTGATAGAAAGGATGTTTCCACTCCACTTCTGATATGCTTTTGCGAGAGTTTGTTGAATGAATTGGCTTTCGTTTTGTACTTTAAACCACAGCAGTAGAGCCCGCCTAGTACAACTTCTGATTTGCCCGTGATTAATGTGATTGACCGAACGATCGTCCAATCACCTGATATGCTTTTGAAAGTTCTGTGGGATGTTGTCCAGATTGTCTAGCGAAATATATGCTTTATTGTTTATATTGTCTTCCTAGCTTGCCTCTTTCCCCTATTTGACATAATAACTAATGATGTCAGAAATTCCTTGGCAGAAGTTTGTGGCTCTTGAAGCACTTCCAGTTTTAATTATATAAATGAATCTGGAATCTAACAAGCTGAGATAAACTGTCATATACAGTGCAGTAAAGCTAAATAATCTATTTAATGGCTGTCTCTATTGCAGCAATTCAACCTCCTTGTAAGAGGCAGTATGATACGGATTGAGTGAAACATAAAGCACAAATGAAGCCTTTGCTGTATTGTTCACCATCTTTTTATTCTGATAGAGGTGATGTGAAACACCACTCTGGCTTCCACAGTCATTAGCAAAGGGCTGTGCTCATTAAGAATTTAATTTGTTACTTTTTTTCAGTCAGTGAGCAGTCTGTGCCAGGAAGCCGAATAATTGATGAGGGAGTGCCAGGTGGGTCTCTAAGGACTCACAGGTAAAGCAGTGCCCAGTATTATTGAAAGAACAATGATGAACGCAAACAAAATATAAAAATGGTTTTGATTTTGCTGATATGGACGATCATAAAAGGATTTATGGTTTATACACATTTCTTTATTTTGAATCACTGAAGAGCTATGGACAAAATAAATGTAATCTGAGATGATTTGAACTTTTAGACATGATACATACTGTATGTCCTGTTAAAAGTATCCATCATTCATACAGTGTGGTCATAAAAAGATGGGCGAGTTCAGCAGCAGTACTCAGGTGGACTTGAACAATGCTCAGTTGGTACCAAGGGGCCCAAAGTGTGCCAAGAAAATATTTCACACACCATAACACCACAACTACCTTCAGCCTGACCCAATTTGAGGAAAATGTTCAACTTCTGAATCTGATTTAATAAAAAGTTGCAGCACTTTAAACCTGAGGTAGTACAAAATATCACATTATGCCAACACACAATAGGAATATATACCCTTTAACATTTGATTAGCTTCATTTTAATTGAAACCAAAAAGTTCATCTCAGAAACACAAGAAATTAAAGGTCTCAATCTGAACTAGCTGTGATAACCTTGAAAAAGTGGATACAAACTGAACAGCTCTGTATTAATAATATTCAATCAGTAGCACTGAATAATCATAGGGATGTCACAACACACAAAACACTGTCAGGCTTTCATGCACATACATGAAATAAAAAAAAGTTCAGCTACTGAGAAGTTGTTTCAAAAATCCTAAAAATGTGTAGCTTAAGCTGAGTACCTACTAATTGAATATAAAACAAACACCTTTCTATTGAAACATGTGTCAGTAAGCATTACAGGGTATTATCGCCAGCTATTGTTAAGGAGTGTGAAGAGACAGCACTCCACTGCATAAAAAACCCTTCAACATAAAGGCACAGGATTTATTTCCCCCAACACATTCCTAACATTAGACCAGGAAACATGTGTCCAATCTTCTGTTGTCCAGTTTTCTTGGGCTTATGCGAGATTTGATACATTTTGAATCCAGAAATGGTCTTTTGCATAGCTTTGTAGTAATGAATAACTACTTGAGTTACCATTGCCTTTCTATCACATCAAAACACTCTCCATTACTCTTGACCTATGGAATCTAAAAGGCATTTTCACCCAGTGAAGTACCACACTGGAGGCTAGGAGCTGATTTGGTAGGCCAAATGTGACCCATTATATCCAGACCACTAATACTTTGACCAATACATTGGTCCTGACACACCTAAGGCCCCTGGGCTGCAGCCTAAGCCAGTCTGTTTATTAAAGGACCTCTAATCACCATAGATATCCACTAGTAAGTTCCCTGCCATTGTTTCAACAGTTTTCTGGAATTTCCTGTTGCCAATATTGTCCTTTACATCCAAACTCTTGGATGGCAGGTGTGACACTACTTCATCATAAATATTGTGGTGCAGAGATGATTTTTTATGGCCAACCAAGAAGTTGGTCCTTGACCAAAAGTCAATGGGCATTTTATTGTGTTTTGGATGATTGCTGATAAAAAGGTCTGTGGTAAATAATTACGCATGAAACTTTGATGTTTTGTTTATCACCATAAACTTTAGCGGTGAAACAGAACTTTCATGATTATTAAAGTTGAAGTGTAATTTGAGTAAAAAGCTATTATCAAGTTGTTGTGGATCTACAACATTGCAGTTAGATGTTGCTACCACATTTCCACAGTATAACATCATAACCTCTTATTCTAAAATTTTCAACCTAATCAAGCTGATGAAGTTGATGTTCGTGGCTGTGGTTATAATGGAAGTATTATTTGTTTATTAAAAAATTATCAGAATGATTGCATTGAGTTCCCAGCCATTTTTGTAGTCATGTTAGCATTTCTTTGGCAACCATCCTTTTAAAAACACAATAATGCTTTAAAATTCCAATTTGGGGGACATTAGCACTTTGGCTTGTAAAAGTCACATTTGAATCTAGTTTGCATGTTTTCATCATAGACCTTATTTCAGGTATTTATTCTGAAAGCTATTTCAAACTTCCATACTCCTACATTAAATTAAACCCCCCTCCCCCCTTAAGACTTCATAATACTGGTAAACTGTATAGAACATTTTAATGTGACTTGAGAATGTACTGATGAATACAATCAAAATGGCTGATGGCACGGATTGTAGAAAAATCAGTTGAAGCCATCACACGTCAGCCCCTGTATCATCAAATGAGGCTACAGACGACTTTGAAGACCAGACTGTAAAGATCTTATCAACCTAACTTTAGGTCTTCCTACTACTACGACAGAGAGGCTGAGTTTAGGAGGTATTTAAGGCTGTCTGACCAGTAGTGACACTAGTTGAACTATCTATCATGTCCCTTACTATCAATCAATCAATCAATCAATCAATCTTTATTTGTATAGCGCCAATTCATAACAAGTGTTATCTCAAGACACTTTACAATAGAGCACAAAGCTCTTCATATTATGGATACACATATATGCATAGATACATATATACATATATAAAATACACATATACATATATATACAAATATATACATCCAACACCCAACATGAATCCATATAGCCAATCATGAATCCCTCCATCATGGTGGCAAGAAAAAACCTTCTGTAAGCAGCAGGAAATCTTGAATGTGGACCCCAGTCTCATGATGAACAGCAAATCCACACGATGCTGTGTTGGGTGTGTGGGCAAAGGAAGGGAGGTAAGTGGAGACAAGTGGACTAAAGTAAGAACTAAAGCTAGTGACAGATCAATGGACCAATCATAGACATTGTTGTGGTCAAATTTGTTTCTGCTGCAAACAAATTTATTAGAGGTTAGACTCTTGAGATGCTACAACTTGGTTTCAGGAGGGTCCTCATGTCTGTGTGGTTGTGGTGACAATTTTATAGAAGTATAATCAATGAAAGTCTTACTGAAAATAAGAATTTATGGTAGTGACGAACTCATGGGTGCCCAGACCACAAGTGCATCCCTACCATATTTGTCTCCGTTAAGTAAAAATGTATAAATGGTAGACCTCTTGAGATGTGACACCTCATTTCCAAGAGGGATCTCATGTCCATGTGGAGCTGGAAATAGTTACTATAGATGTATCAACCATGGATAGAAAGATCATGCTAATATCTACATTAACAGCTATAATGATTACGAACTGGAATGAGATGGCCAAATATGTGTTATGTCTGTAATTGTAGTTATTGAGGCTTTGTGACTCCACAGCAGCAGGCAGTCTCCACCAAGGATCCCAGGCCACCTAAAAGACAAGAGCAAGAGACGAGTACAGGAGCAAACAGAAAGGGGCAGAGGCAGATATGGAGAGAGAGTGTGAGAGAGAGAGGGATAGAGCCCAGTGTGCCAGATCCCCCCGGCAGTCTAAGCCTATTGCATCTTAACTATGTGTCTAAACTATGGACTATGAGCTGGTCCCTAACTGAAAGCTTTATCAAAGAGGAATGTTTTAAGTCTAACCCTAAAGGTAGAGAGGGTGTCTGCCTCCTGAACCGTGGTCGGTAAATGGTTCCAGAGAAGAGGAGCCTGATAACTGAAGGCTCTACCTCCCATACTACTTCTAGAGACTGATGGAACCACGAGCAGGCCAGTATTTTGGGAGCGTAATGCTCTAGAGGGGTTGTACGGCACTACAAGCTCTTTGAGATAAATTGGTGCCTGTCCACTGAGAGCTTTATAGGTGAGAAGAAGAATCTTGAATTCTATTCTATATTTAATGGGAAGCCAGTGCAGAGAGGCTAATACAGGAGTAATGTGGTCTCTTCTCCTAGTTCTAGTCAGTACACGTGCTGCAGCATTTTGAACCAGCTGAAGCGTCTTAAGCGACTTACTGGGACAGTCTGAAAGAAGAGAATTACAATAGTCCAGTCTAGAAGTAACAAATGCATGGACTAGCTTTTCAGTATCGTTCTGGGACAGGATAGGCCTGATTTTAGCGATGTTACGAAGATAAAAAAAAGGCTGTTCTTGAAATTTGCTTTATGTGAGAGTTAAAGGATAAATCCTGATAAAATAGAACCCCAAGATTTCTAAGAGTTGTGCTTGGCGTCAGGCTAATGCTATCTATGGCAGTTAAATCATTAGAAAAGGTTTCTCTAAGGTGCCGAGGGCCCAGCACAATGATCTCTGTCTTGTCTGAATTAAGGAGAAGAAAATTTTTGGCCATCCAGGTCCTAATGTCCTTTAGACACGCATCTAGATTTGTCTCACCTGGCTTCATTGATACATACAGCTGAGTATCATCAGCATAACAATGAAAATTAACGGAGTATTTCCTCATGATATCACCGAGGGGAAGCATATATATGGAGAAGAGAATTGGACCAAGCACGGAGCCTTGAGGAACTCCGTAACTTACTTTAGTGTACACAGAGGACTTGTTGTTCATGTGTACAAACTGGTATCTATCAAATAAGTAGGACTTAAACCAATTTAGGGCAGTCCCTGTAATCCCGAGTAATATCTCTAATCTCTGTATAAGAACATCATGATCAATGGTGTCAAAAGCTGCACTAAGATCTAACAAAACAAGTACTGAGAGAAGTCCCTCATCTGAAGCTGAGAGTAGGTCGTTACTATCCCAAACCAGATATCCTTCATAAATCAAAATGGATGATTAAAAAAAAAAATCACTTCTTACCCAGTGAGAGGCATTGCATAAAAGAATAATTCAGGCAAAGCTGATAGTTGTACAAGGCTATTAAGATGCTTATAAATTGTCTTTTAAACATACACAATCATATATATCATCCCCTGGAAATTGTGCATTTTTTATTTTATTCGTTTCATTTTATCAATATTATAGTTTTATTTTCTTTCACAATTACTATTATTGCTATTTCTTAAAATGTCTCATGCTTTTTTTTTTGTTTGTTTGTTTGTTTTTGGCCTATTCCATTCAAAATTACACTTGTGTCTTATTTTAGAGTTATATCTTGATTTTCTTACTTCTATTATGTCTGTAAAAGCAACTAAAACAACCAAATGTTCCCCTTGGGAATCCAACAAATATTTCTGATTCTTATTTTGATGTAACTTTTAGATTTTTACTAGCCTGCCTCTACCCAATACTTGAGGAGCTGCAGTTTTTGGCACTTCCCCATTAGCTTTAATTGGAGGTTCCTCCTTAGCAGGAACACTTGACAAAATACATTTTTGCCCACTAGACAACCCTACACAGACTCTCTATCCCCTACCCCAAATTATAGTATCACTTAGAAATCATTGGAAAGTACAATTCTGGTCACAAAATCAACTCAAGTAGTCATGTAACCCTTTAAACCATAATTTTGTACAGAGATTCAACTGGATTAGTCACTACATCACTCCAATTGACAGCCTAACATCCCTGATCCATGGATTAATTAAATGGCTGGTATTGAGAAGATTTTGTGATGCATTTTAAGAATTACAACATCTTCCGACAATTTTACAGGTCACTGAGATAACTGGATATAAACATTTTAAACCAAAGTGGTAATTAACTGAAATGAATGAACATACAGATATCACGATTATCCCTGACAGACAAAACCAACATTGTAAATACAGGTAAACTGTGTGAAGGTGTCATTCATCAGAGGAAAACTTTTGAACTGAAAACTGTAATCAGGCATGTTTAGATGCGTTTCAGCCGTCTCTGTCACAGAGGATTGTATTGGCAAGAGGAGAAATGAGGGTGTGACTGTGGACGCGGAGCATCATTTAACAGAGCCTTGGGAGCTGTTTTCTCTCCTCTTCCAGTAAGATGCCTCTTCTGCAACTCTGACTGCTCGCTGTTTCATTATGATGAGGCTATGGGCTAAACGTAGCCAAGCAAATCAAATATCCTGGAAGCACATACTAAATAAATCATTTTATGCATTCCATTAGTGGTGGATGTGCTTCCCTTGTAAACCATCTTGTGACCACACTGGCAAAACAAAAAGCTGCTGTGTCTCCACCTGCCATCAACGCAGCTGACATTAGGACAAAGACACAGTGAGCTCCGTCTTTGCAATTTGCAAAAGCTCCATCCATTTAGGTTTCATGCTTTCCTTGGTGTGCAATATCCGTGGTCTGTGTATGTCCCCTGTGTGTCTCTCTGATTTGCTGCTCTTGTCTTGATTTGCTTGTTCCAAGATAAATGGAAAACAACGGATCAGCGTCCTTAAACACAGTGGTGCGTCCAACATTGTATTTGTATGTTTGTTTCCTCTCTGCTTCAAAAATCTCCCCACAAAATATTCAGTGAGTAGTCAGAAAAAGATTTGATAGCGTGAAAGGGTCAAACACAGAGATGAGGTTTAATCCTCAGGAAGGTCGAGGTGTCCCGACCGCTGTGTGACCTGGTAGAGCTTGTTTAGGTCCAGCACAGTCGTGGAGCATGGCCAAGCAGAGGTGACACCCTCTTTAGCTGAGGGTCACCTATAAAGAGGTTCAGCAGCAGATGTTCCAGGTGATGCGCCAAGTCCGGAAGCAGATGGAAGCACTGTTGCAGCCGCCCCCGAAAACTGTCCTCGCTGGAGGGTGTGGGCAAGTAGTACAGGAGAGGGGGCTGATTTGGCTATGGTGTCATGTAATTTCCTTGTTCTTCTGTCCAGCAGTGTTGAAAACTCTGACTGATAGGATATGTGGACTTTGAGGCATTTTAACAAAACCACAGCTAAGCCTTTTTTACATCAACTCTGAAAAATAAAGTCATGACAGGGCACAACATGCCCTTTCATACATGCCCCACACAGCTGGAGAATGTCCTGGTGTCTAAATTGATATCCAAAACACTTGATGCAATTAACCAAAAACAAGGACACAAGCGCTGTCAAGTGAGGACATTAATTGCGAGTAAGTGCAAACTGCTTTAACTACCTCAAATTTTTGACTTGCTCTGTTTTAAGCAAACTTAAAAATGTTTACTAGTACTACTAGTAAGCCTTATCTACTAATAGGGGTGAGGGAAGCAAATTTATGCTTCCCATTGGCTTTCAGAAATATTACAATCAATCAGGGTGCTGGATTTGGTTATAATCCCTCCTACCTCATTTGCATTAGGTCTACTAGTACTACTAGTGAATCTTTTAGCTTTACTATTACTAGTAGTTGACAAAAAGAATCGTAGTACTAGCGAGATATTTTGAGTTTACTTGTAGTACTACGAGGGCGGCCCGTGGCGCAGCAGGTAGTGCACATGCCTCACAGCAAGAAGGTTGCCGGTTTGATTCCCGGGCCGGGCAGGGCCCTTCTGTGTGAAGTTTATATGTTCTTTCTGTGCATGCATGGTTTCTCTCTGGCTTCCTCCTACTGATCAAAAACATAATCATTAGGTTGATTGGCGACTCCAAATTGCCCTTAGGTATGAGTGTGTGCGTGAATGGTTGTCTGTCTCTCTATGTGGCCTTGCGATCGGCTGGCAACTGGTTCAGAGTGTACCCCGCCTCTCACCCAATGACAGCTGGGATAGGCTCCAGCCCTCCCGCAACCCTGGAAGGGATAAGCAGTATAGAAAATTTATGACTGAATGAAAGAATAGTAGTACTACTAAACAAAAATTCTGTTTAACTAGTAAAGGTTTTTGCCGCACTAGTGCGCAAGTAAACCTTATAAGTAAATCAAAATCGCCTACTAGTAAACAATTCTGTGTTACTAGTACTACTAGTAAAGCTTTGAGTTTTTACCAGTAACACTTTTTAAATAGTACTACTAGTGGTTGTGATATTTTCGAAAGCCAATGGGAAGCCTGAATTTGCTTTTTCCACCCCCTTATTAGCATAAGGCTTACTAGTAGTACTAGTGAACATTTTAAGTCTACTAGCAGTATTAGTAGACCCAAAATGGTCTACTTGTAGTACTAGTAAACATGTTTCGATATACTATTAGTACTTATGTCACTTTTTGCTTCATTAGTAAAGTCTGCTCACCCAGTTGACCAAAATTGAGTACATGTACTCCAAATTTGAGTAATGGTCAAGCTTAACTACGGTTGATATCACCAATAGCAATTTTATGCAAGCAGCCAAACAATCAACCTAGCTAAGTAGACAGATTACGATAAAGGTTTTCAACTAAATTAGAGCTATAATGGATTATGTCAACAGCCAACTAGCATGCTTACAGTTATTACTTTTAACTCTCTAATAAGAAATGTACTCTCTCTCAAGGTACCCTAAACCTTATTACAGTTGTCTTACAGAACTGTGATCTAATTTTTCTAAGGTCAGGTTGGAACAATCATAAAAAAAAATAAATAAAAATGCTTATCTACTAGTTCATCACAAAGTACTTTTATGCATGTGGGTAATTTCTGACTCATGTGTGTAAACTTGATTTAGAAATACAAAAGGTGTGATTGTTCATAAACAAAGGAAAGGAACATAAAAATGATGATTTGTACATAACAATAACAAGTAATTTAGTACATACTCATAATAGTTACTGATAAAATAAATTTATTTCAAAGATATATCACAGAAACATCGCACATTAGAGGGGTAATGATAAAACAAAGGCATTTTGCACAAAAAGGAAAGAGGAGAAAAATAAAATAAGAATATAAGATGCTAAAAAACAAGTTAATTGAGGAACACCTTGAAGACTGAATGATTAAATTAATTTAGAGCAAAGATATAGAAAATATAAAATCTCAGCCGGGTCACTTTTGACCCATGTTGCGCATCAAAGGGTTAAAAAGTTTTGGACCTGAAGTTATTTTTGAATTGACACATCAGCTCCCATAAAGATTTTGTTTTACAGTTCCAGAGACATGAGTAAACAGTGATAACAAGCATTATCGCTCCTGGGTGCTGGTGATCCCATGGAGTTGTGAGGGATAACAAGCCTTACAGGACGTTGCATGCCAAATTTCATGCTTGTATCACCATCTGAATGATTTTTCAGTCATCTGGCCCACTGTAAGGAGTATTTGAAATGGTGTGACCTGATAAATTGACTGGTGTGTATGTATCTGGAACATGAGTCCCGTTGGACCTCCATGATGACAACTTTAATTCATGTTGTAGCTATTTGAATATCTGTCACCTGTGTGGGAAATTGTTTAAACAGAAGCAACTGTGGCATATATATCTCTTTGTACTTTCCTACTGCACCTTTGGCAGTCCACAAGTGGACTGCGAAAGATGACCCTCAGTTTCTATTTACTTAAATTGCAATGTGAGTAAATGGAAATTAAATGCGTGCCAACCATGTAATCCATTTCCCCACCTTCTCACCCACATCCTCCGGTTACTTTTAGCAATTCAAGTTTTTTTTCTTTTAAAGCAGCACTAACCTGATACATCAGAGTTGTTTCACATGTCATTGTGGGTATATTTCACATCCATCTGGGTAACTTTCCATAAATGGTGTCTAAAGGTGGGGCCAAATACAGGCTTGCAGTCACTTGTGTTTTTAGCACAACCAAACCATATTGAAAGCTCCTGCTTTTTCTCTTACATGACTCTGATCTGCTTGGTTATTTTCTGATCAGGAAAGTGCATTAGCTTTGCAAGATGGATCTGCCTGAGGAATGACATGGAAAAGTCAAGCTGCTTTGCAAGATTACACCAGCACAAACAAGGTTTATTACCCCTGCCAAGGAGGTTATGTTTTTGGCCCTGTATGTTTGTTTGTTTTTCTGTTTGTTTGCTAGTAAGTGATCCAAAAACACTGGATGGACTTTGCTGACATTTTCAGGAGATGTTGACAATGGCCCAAATTAAAAATAGTTAGATTTTGGTGGTGATCCAGATAACCACTGGCAGACGATCATTTTTGCTAAATAACTGTCTAAGTAATAATAATATCAACATGATTCCGAGTGCTAGGTGTGGGTTTTCAGGGTAAAGGAATCATGTTATGATGGTAACTTTATCATGGAACTATTGCTAGTAGATGTAAGAGCAATATGTGAGCTACCTTGGCAGAGGTTTGCACTCTCTGCTTTCTACTTTTTTAAGCATTTCATTGTTTTTTTTAAGTGTGAGTAATTTTGACATAATGGTGGAAAACTGATGAAAGAAGCGCTACAAAATCTGTTTGTGTTGCTTGATATTCTAAAGGATGAATTTGCATTTACCCTTACTCTGCCTTGCATTGGCCGACCAAGTGAAAAATAACATACGCAAAAAAAAAAAAAAAAAAAAAAAAAAAGCAAAACATGTGATTGTATCAAATGGTCATCATTTCATCAGAAATGACTGACAAGTGGGTCCACAGTGGAGATTAAAAATAAGTTCACTATACCTGCAACACTTATTATTCAGCATTTGAAAAAAAAAGACAAACATGGGTACAAACTTTTATATAAAGTCTCTTTTTTCACAAGCCATTTAAAACCTTTAAGTAATAGTATTTAATGGATCTGTGTTGTTTATTGAAGTACCGGTGAGACCTTGTTGCTCAATGAAATAACAGCACTTTTCTGAATGGCCTTGTTATTAGGATTAAATCCTTTTTAGAATCTGATATGTATTTTGGTAGATAAATTGTTTTAGGCAGTGTTTTTATTAATTTAAGGTTTAAGATTAGCTGATTCACTCACTGTGTTGAAACAAATCCTGTCACTTGTTAGTCACAAGGTCCATTTAAGTGCTTGTTCAAGGCAAAAAGTTACAAAAAATCCATGAGAAAAAAAGAAACAGAAGACTTGAATCTTAGATATTTTTATGGCACGTTTTTTAAATACTTAAAAAATTAACTGTGGCCAGTGTTGTGTCGCTCATCCTCCATGCCTGGGTGCTGCGATGACACAAAGGGTCACTGTGCCTCTGTTGGGGTCATGTAAGACAATCTCACCTTTTTCTCCCCCCTATTTGAATCTTAATTAGATTTAGTTAACGGCACCATTTTGCAGTAATTATTTATCACAGATTTAATTACACAGTCCATCACATTATCCACTATCCATCTTGAATAATGGACTTTGAAAAAAAGCAGTTCAAGGGCGTCAAGTCAAGACAAGAATGAAGAAGCAGCCTTTTCCTTCTTTTCTTTGATATGCCGGTGAGTTAGAGGTTCAGTGATCACAGCACAGCATGAAAGATAAACGTGAGTCTGGATAAAACACTCAAATTATCAGCTTCTCCATATGAAAAGACCTTTAAGTTCACCATTTAATTAACCTTGCAAATTATGATAACTGCATGTTTCCTAAGAATAAATTCTGCACTGAACTTCATGTGTTTTAACTGCAGTTAGAACGGCTCATTACCTGCTGTCTCCGCTCTGCATGAGGCAACACAAACAGATTATCTTTAATTGGACTACAAGGCCTCTTTTAAGTAGCTACCTATACTTTTATGGACTACATGTTGTCAGAATTTTAGTTTGCTCCAAAAGAGTCCATTATTTTGATGATGTAGTTGCCATGTTAAGTTTATGTGGTCTGATGCATTGCAGTATCTTGTATAGCCTCAACGTGCTCTGCATTTAAGTTTTCAAAGGCTTAAAATGTACTTGCCAGGGGTATGCCTAATAATACATCCCCCAAAACACTTCCCTTCCAACGCAGTTTTCCAATGTTTATTTCATTTATCAATAAAACAAAGCACTTCAACACGAAACAAACTAAAAAGCCACATTATAAATGAAAAGGAACAGAAGGAAGAACAATCCTATGTGATCTGCCCTTTTTAACAATGTACATAACAAAACACAAAACCTTAAATCAAATTGCCGCAGGGCCAAAGAAGCCCTAACTTCCCTCTATAAGATGCATAGATTCACTTAACACTTTATCAGACAAACAAAGTCAAAAATTATGAACTCGAAAACAATACACAGATGGAACAAAACTTTGCTTTCAGATCTCATCATATCTTCTTGACATGATGTTCTTTATTCTAATTTTAAATTTAAAGCTTGATTTAGATTCTTCAGTTTCTCTGTCAAGATTGGTCCATAAACTGAGGCATTTCACAGTGATGCCACGGTCTAAATCTCGGCTTTTTAAAGATCTCTGATCCCTCTAAGTCAGGAGTGTCCAAATTATGGCCCGGGGGCCAAATGCGGCCTGTGGTCCATTTTGAATTGGCCCCAAAATGATTGAATGAATAAAGGCGTTTAGCCTACAGCAGCAAATACCATCATTCGTGCACATTTTCTGCTGTATTTGCTTTATCACAAGGTCCTGTTTACAAAGTATGTTGCAATATTCATCTTCAAGCACCATCAACCCCCCCCCCCCCCCCCCCCAAATTTTGGCACATTCTTGCAGTTTACTCTTGTTTTGTGTCTGATTGTGAAATTAAACCGTCAGTGTCTCCCATCTCTCAAAATGTCATCCTCACCCTGACTTGGGATGAACCCAGTGATAGCTGTTCCTCCCAGAGCCCCTTGGCAGGTAGCAACCCAGCCCTGAACCCGAAAACATGAACTAAAATATACTTAAAGTGAGGTGTGACAGGTGGCCCAGTCGTCCACGTTTTTTTTCTTAATGTGGCCCTCACTGGAAAAAGTTTGGACACCCCTGCTCTAAGTGACAATGACGCCCTCTTTTTTCAGATTTTTTCAGTGTATTTGTTGGTTAACTATTCTTATGAATTTTATACATAATTCGCTGTAATTCATAAAATTTTAACAACTTAAAGGTGGACTCTTAAACTACATTGCATTTGATAGCTCCAAGTAAGCCATACATTGGAACATGGTGCCAAAACCTCTTAAACTAAAAAAGAAATAAATAAAATAGCAAGGGAAATAATTAGCTGGATGTAAAACACAGATTTGAGTTATTGAAACATTTTGTCTGCTTAAATCTGCAAGGTAAATGTTAATAGAAAAATAAAACTCCATAAGGGTTTAGAGAATCTAGTCACAACACAAATGCCTACTCATTAAATTTGAGTGGAGTTTTCAGATATGTGTATAACATCTCAATGCTTTGGGACAAGAATCAAGCAGACAAAGAATGGAAACATCAGCTTGGCCAGCTTGTCTCCATGTGTGTGATATGGAGATACTGTAGCATAACAGTCCTTGGAATTGGCTCCTCCCCGGTGTATTTCATATCCTGCAGATTGGGAAGGTTTTCTTTTATGCAGGTGTTGAATAGGCCGAGGCTTGCGCAGGTATTTGTCTACTCTCTGGCAGGGCCAAGGGATTACAGAGACAAGCACTGTGTTGCCATGGTTTCCAGTTCAGCTCTGCTTGCCTCCAACAACGAGGATAGTTGTTCTTTGTTGGCCTTCAGTATCACACCAATCGCAAGTGGGAGAGCTGAAGATAAACAAAAAGAATCTTATACAATAGGAGGACAGGTTGTGAGTGGTTATATACAGTATATCTGGTTCTTATGGCTGTCTGTACACTGATATCTCTGATTATAAAATACCCAAAGTGTGATTAGAACATTTGGGATATTCTTGGTTTGTCTCTTCAACATGCCATCTGTGCTTTTCACTGGAACTTAATGTAACAGCGATGCCACAGATACCTAAACAGGACTAAAAACTGTGATGCCAAAACGCTGAATGAAACTTTTGAGTGACACATTTTTACAAAATAAGTATCAAGAAAAGAATATATTTTATTGACCCAATATATGAACAAATACAAGGAATTTAGGTGGTTTGCAAGGCCCTTTATGTAGATATAGCGATACATGTGTGATTCATTGTGTATTCTGACACCTTTCTATCACAACCTGCAATAACTTCTTCAACAATCTCAGCAACAGTTTGTTGGCTCAGACCACACAGGCCATCCTCAGCTCCCCTAGCTCTTCACTGAGCCTTAGCCATCCTTGACCCTGACACCACTGCTCCTTCATTGGATCACATTGGATAGATACTGATGACTGTAGACCAGGAACACCTCACAGGAGCTGCAGCTTTGGAGAAGCTCTTCCCCAGTGGTCTAACCATCACAATTTGGCCATTGTCAAACTCACTCGAATTCTTACAATTGCCCATTTTTCCTGCTTTTAACACATCACCTTTAAGGAAAAAAAAAGCTCACTTGCTAACTAATATATCCCACCCACTAGAGCCTTAGCTTTTTACTGTTTCTTTTTTTCTTGATTCATGATTTTAATGCTTTGCCTTTTTTTCTTTTTTCTTCTCTTAGATATCTTTATGAATCACTTTATTTTATCATTTCTTTTACTTAAGCTATTCTGGTGTGCATTACTCTCCAAATCCTTCTTTACATCCTACCTATTATTATTATCATTACTATTATTATTATTACAGAACACTACTTTGTCAATTGAGCTCTGCTCAGCGTTTTTTTGCTGAGTAGTTAGAAAAATGCGTGCTAGAGGTTGGTATTATTCTCTAATCTTTTGTCAATCACTTTTCTACCCTCATGCAAAGTACTTTGACCTGCAATTAAAGTTGTATGGAATTTGTTATATAAATAAAGTTTGCTTGATTAATTGATGATTGCTCATTACAACAGCCTAAGACTTTTGCACAGTACTGAATATGCACAGGAATTTCAATTACTGTGATATTGCATCCACTTTTGCCTTTAGTCTTAACATTATTACATTATACAGCCATTACTGTTAACATTATTTCCTAATGTAACAAAAACACTACAAAACAAAATCTGCAGATACTTCGACAATTGTTCCTACATGTGATCTATTTGGATATGCTGTCATTGGTAACCAATAAGATGGTACATAGTTTTGTTTTAGCACAGTCAACCACAATTGGAAAATTTCCTGAAATTTGCAGCCAGTGTCCATGTGCCCTGCTGGGCCTACATTTCCCCTTCCATGATCCAGCTGTAGTTCACTCTCTGACAGGTAGATTGTGGAAAGTGCTCCTGATGGGATTGTTGATGTGTTGAATTTGCATCAACGGACTGTCGAATTCCAACAGGAAGCAATTTGAGGAGCTCTTGTGTTTGTTAAGATGGAGCTTGACATATCAGAAGATCGGCAAGTTTGCAGAGCATTAGCATTTTTACTGCTTCTTTGAATCATTTTAAAATTGAAACTCCAACTTTATCATCCCTAAAGGATCCAGCACAGTTCGATGAAATGCACTCGGTGATTAAAGTTCTGGTTGGTGGATGTAAATAGTAATGATGAATAATCAAGGTAACACGTAAAAGGGAAGAAATAAATAATCATAAGATTTTCAGTGTCAATAGGGATAAAGAGTTCTAGCACACCTTGTCTTGGTTTGAGGCATTTTGTAACGACGGCCAGAATGAAGAAGATTAAATTCAGCAAAAAAAGTAATCAGTACAGTTAAGGATTTGTTGGGCCCAACTAAACAACTAATGATATGTCTGCTATAGATACCCTCCAGCTGAGATTGCTTCACTCCAATTACTTTGCTTGCTACTTTGACCAGATTTACTAGTCGGTTTTTACAAGACAAAGTAAGACAAACAAACCAAGCAACCATTCAATATGTGAGAACACTGTTAGTAAAACACTAATAACAGAGACATTAGGACCCTGAACATGTTCATCTTAATCAGAAATAAAGTTTCTGCTGGACTTTATTACAAACAGCATCAGTATTGGATTCAAATCGAAGTGAATAATCAAAAACTGTTCCTAGATATTTATAATGGGGGACAATCTAAACAATCGTGAAAGTGTGACTTACACTGGGCCGTGACCTTCTAAAATCAACAATCATATCCGGCTTTAGACATTTAAATCTGCAGGTGGAAACCTTTGCACCAAGTGATGAAATCATCAACTACAGGACCATGCTCAGACTCATCATCACCTAAAAGACCCCAAATCAGTGTGTTGTCTGCAAATGTTTTATGTTATTTTGCATGCTCTTACAGTCATTGGTTGTACAAGAAAAAGCATCAGAGAAAGAACACAGCCCTGTGGGGAACCTGTTGGAGAGTACAGTTTGGGAAAAACAAACAAAAAAAAAAAAACAAACAAACATAGACCCTCACACACTGTGACCTGTCTGACAAGAAATCCACGACCCAGCCAATAAGGTTCAAATTCAAGTTAAAATGACAAGGAGTTTTTCTTTTTTTTTTTTCTTTTTTTTAAGTCTACGGCTCTGGATCAAGCCAAGACATCAATATATCACAGCACATAGTCCATGTCAGAGCTGTAGACATATGCTAGTGCTCTGCAAAGCAAACACACGTCATGTTTCTTTCATTAACAAACATCAAACTTGCAGAGGAGGTGCCAGATTGCTGTATGGAGTGGAAGCTGTGTTGTTTGTTCTTTGCATGTGTGTGTGTGTTGGGGTGTGTGTGTATGTGTATGTGTGTGTGTACTTTGCTGTCCCTCATTTACAACTCAAATGGCCACAAAGTATTGCAGTATGCCTATATTTTCACTCA
Source organism: Cetoscarus ocellatus (assembly GCA_037902135.1). Lineage (NCBI taxonomy): Eukaryota > Metazoa > Chordata > Actinopteri > Labriformes > Labridae > Cetoscarus > Cetoscarus ocellatus. The sequence continues at coordinate 782,084 of JBAMNC010000720.1, forward strand.
ATATAATAATTATTGTAATTTTTCATAAAGACGGTTATCGTCCATACCTGTATACTATGACAACAATTATGTATATATTCAAAAACAAGAAATGTCCACATTTAAATAGAATAAAAATCAGGAAGCGTTATAGCTCTCTTTGCATCATCCAGAGTTTCATCATTTGGATGAAGGAGTCATGAATCTACATACCACTCCCACTGTCATATCACAACCTGGTCTACCTGCTGAGCCACAGCCAAACCACTTTCAACTTAAGGCTTTATTTCTGTAATCATGGAATTTTATAAATTAAGTCAACAGTTATTTAAGAAAATGAAAAATGAGTTTGTGTCGTTAGGATATCTTTTTTTTTTCTCCCTAGACCCCCTTTGGTGCAACTGATTAGCCAGTGACCCAGGCCAGAGCCTCCTCTGAAAGCAGAGGTTTGTATCTGTGAAATAGGCCTGCCTGCCTGCCCTGAAAATACAAATGCCATATCATTCTAAAATGAGCTCCAAAATTGCACTGATCTGCATAACAACAACCTCAATTCAACCAGCTGCATGAGGGCAGGTTTTGAAATAAGTGAATGAGAGCAAGGCACAAAGTGAAGAACTACACACTAAAACATAGTTCACAGTTTGTGTTATAAATGGAAGTGTTTTAAATTCAGCAGCATGTAAAACCTGAGGTTTACCGCTCTAAATCTTTGGTTGTCTCTTTGCTTTCGAGTTTGGGAGATTAGCTACGAATCACAAGTGTGACAAGATAGCATCAGTGTCATGTAGAAATACGTGGTGATGATTATCATGCACTCCAAAGCCTGATTGTCACGAGCCACTAGTGCATGGCAAAGTCAAGAGCATGGAGTACACAGAGAGCGAGGAGTGTCTTTGTGATTTTCACATCTTTTGAAGCTCGACTTATGTGGAGATGGGGAGTTTTTTTTTTTTTCACATGTCTTGCAGGCATAAGGTTAAGAGTCACATAGACCTTTCAGCATCAGATGGTATGATGGACAGATCATAACACAGTTTTGTGTCTTTTAAGATGGCACCAAGTCAAACCACTCAAAAATATTGTCCTTGCTGGGGCAACAGAATGACATAACCAAAAGTGTGATCCCAAAGAATTATCATGCAGTGCCCATATGTTATCTGCTGCCACTGCTGCTGTGTGCAGAGTTGTAGGCTGGTAGGGGTGTGGGGGTCAAGAAGTGTCAGTCATCACAAGGGTCCTGTGTGATGCTAGGTGTCTTGTGTTTGGAAAAAAAAAAAAAAGACAACAACAGAGACAAATAATTGTGGACATTTTACTTGATGTCCAGAGGAGGACACGTTGGACTGGCTATCATTTTTATAGAACTTTTCTCAATGTAAGTATGTGGTAACACATCAAGGAAACTAGCCCTACTTAATTCTGCTCAACTCTACATGGTTTGGATACTACCTGCTTCATTTTCTGTTACAGTATAAACTTTGTCAGAACCTCTTCAAGGTAGACAGGATTATGATAGCATGGCATTTTGCAAATATTTGTTTGCATCCTTATAACAACAGAGGACGAAACAAAGGCGAGAGAACAACTCTGACCATTAAGAGGTCAGCAGTGTCTCTATGGGTAGTGTTCTCTTTTCCCCTAGTAAATGTAAAATTAATCAATGCTCTGTTTATTTGTTTGTTTGTTTGTTTGTTTGCAGGGATTTTAGTCTCCACTGCAACAGCTTAAATAGCTGCTCATATCTGTGTTTAAAGCCATAACTGGCTTGTTTTAAGTCAAAATGATTCAAAGAAACAGGCTGAAGCTAATACTGGAGCCAACAAGTTTTCTGTTTTTACCACAAAAATAGTAATGATAGTGATCAACTTTATTAACCAAGAGACCAGGAAAAACCTCAGTGCAATTTGAGAATCTCGTTTAAAGAGTGTCCTTGTTAAGGCAACCAGCAGTACATTTTAAAGTTACAAACATATATCAGCACAGATACCAACATCAAAGAGCAATTCATCAGTCAAAGCTACAACCTTAAGCCCAAACTTAAACCCAAACTTTCCTGCAGCAGATTCCAGTCAGTAGGAGCAGCATATCTGAAACTTATTTTACCAAATTCAAGACACACTTTGGGGACAGATAGCAGCATTAAGTTGTGTGACTGAGTCACAAAGCAAAAACTGTAGCTTACAGCAAATTCAGAAAAGCTTTGTAGATAAGAATTTACTTTGAATGGTCAAAGAAGATCAACCAACTTGTTTTTATGGCGTACAATTATGAATCAGAGCTTTGAGATTTATTAGAAACCCACTGAGAAGATGCATGTATGAAACATCACTGTAAGCACTCTGAGGCATAAAGGTCACATAAACAGGATGCTTTTTTGCAGCAAAGTAACAACAAAATCATCACCTAATTATGATAAATTACATTTATTTTTAACAGGCAAACCACAAGTTTCATGCTTGTAGTAGCAGCTTCAAACAACTCTGGAAAGAAACAAACCAAGCTTTCAGTTACAACTACAACACTAACAGATGAACAAAAACATCTTTGTGTGATTCTGTGCACACACAAGTATCTTACTGCAGGTTATGATAGAGGAAGGAGGTCGGCTTGAAACATATTGCCCAGCCCTGTCAAACAAACTATTGAAGATGTAAAAACAGTTCTGATTTCACATTTGTGTAGAATTAGGATCATGGGGCATCCTTGTCACATTGGAGACTGTGTTGCACAACAAGAGCATTTTTCTACCCCATGTTCATTTTCAAGCCCAACATTTGATTATGGGCAGAGACTACATATGGATACAAGCACTTAAAAGTTTACACCCTATTTGTATGAATTTATGGTCAAATTTGCTCCCTGTTGATTTGGCAGCTATTTTATCAACCATCAAAAATGTTGAAACTATACAATCTTGTGGAGGAATCACTATATCATGAAGACACCCTGCGAATGATGGAATGGATGTGTTTTCAGTGGATATCAGGCACAACTCCAAAGAGAGGTGGAGGGGTTTCCAGTGGCATAAAGTTGTCTGGTAATTGGCTGAAAGTTGGCAGGCAGCTGGCTTGAAAGGTAAACTTGAAGCAGCTGGATTTGTAATGCAGTCAGAATCTGTCTTAAAGGGATAGTTCAGGTTTTTTGAACAGGGGTTGTGTGAAATACATGGCAGGAGACTGAATGTGTGCCACAGTGTCACAGCTCAGTTCTCTCTCTGTTCAGAAATCAGGTCACACGAGTGCTATACATTGCAGTACATGGTGCCAAACTCTCTGCATAAGAAATAACTTGTGGGAGAAAACAAGCCACAAAAACAGTGTGGGGTCATCACACACAACATCAACTTTATTTTCCACTACCAAGTTGCTTTGATGAGGCCCTACGTTGAGACACAGCACACTCTAAATGTCCTGTTGCCAGCAGCACCAACTAGTTTGCTTCACAAAAAGAAAAAACTGCTAGCAGGTGAATAAATTGTTACCTTACGTCGTGAAACTGAAAAAAAAAATAAGTGTGGTACAATGACAAATCACATCAGAATGAAAGTTCATCTTCAAAATAAGTATTTGGTTTAAACTGACTGCTAATATTGTAAAGACAGAAGCACACGGTTACAATGATTAGTGTTCTTAATGATAGCACATGGTATGTCTGTTGCTGTGGAGGTAAACTGAGCTATGAAAACATTCTCTTTCAAAATTACTATGCTTAGTCAGCAGAGAATCAGAGAAACATTTGTACATTTGGCAAATCTTTATTTGGGATAAAGTATTATTTGTCTAATTCGCAAAATTAAATGTAGTTTGAGCCTTATGCTGCTGGACGAAGGACATGGAGGCTGTGCTGCGTCTTAAAATAGTGCCTAATCAAAGCAGCGTGGTAGTGGAAAAGGCAGTTGAGTTTGTAGTGTGTCATGACCCCACGCTGCTTTTGTGGCTTGCTTTCTCCCACAATTTGTTTAATTATGCAGAGACGGTGGCACCATGTACACCAATGTAAAGCAATAGCATTCGTCCTATGATTTCTGAACAGAGAGAAAACTGATGTGTGCCACTGTAGCATATGTTCAGGCTCATCCCACGTACCTCACAGAACCCTACTTCAAAAAACCCAAACTACCCCTTTTTCATTCTTAAATCTTTTACAGTAGACTTTGAGTATATGCACTAGCAAATACATTTCCTATTTAATCCTGTTTTGACAAATGACCAAAGTTCACTTCCTTTTGGAACAGGTCATCAGACTTCATTACAACCCAGCCAATCCTGCAGGGAAGCGGCATGGACCACAGGTGAAACTGAAACTCAGCAGCTGTCAACCCTGAAATCCACTAGTGGCAGAACTTTGGGCTTCCAAGGAAAAAGAAAAAAGCAACAAGACAACCGACAAGAAAATTGCACAAGCAGTAAGGGAGCAGTGTCTATGGGAAAAAAAAAACACTCAACACTGCCTTAAGACAGAGGGAGAAATGTATAGCTGTGGGTTTATCTGCAGCTTCATGTTGCATCGTCAACTTGACAATGAGTTAGTATTTATAAAACTAAGTTTTTTTTAATTTATTACGTAATTAATTAATGATTTGTATGTAATTTATCATTAAGGAAATTACAGTTTTAATTAATGTATAAATACTTTGAACTGACTTTTTTTTTTTTTACAAACTTTAAAAAAGAAGTTCCACCATAACTTCCAACATAATGTCATTTTTCAGGATATATATATATATATATATATATACATATATACATATATATATATATGTATATATATATTTATGTATAGACACTCTACTTCTGACTTAATGAACATTGTACTGCATTGTCCTGATTAAATTTTTTTAACTTTATTTAAAAGATTAGTTAAAAGTTTATAAAACCCACTCATCAACATATAAGGTGACTGATAGCATTATTAAAAAAAAAAAAAAAATCATAAACAATGGAGATAGGAGGCTTGTGCCCGAATGCCTTCTTGACATGTCATGTAAATGTAAATTAACATGTGCCATTGTCAGCCACCTTTAACCCTCCACATTTGTTTTTCCTGCAACTGATGTGTCAAGATGTCAAAGTTTGAATGTGGAGAGGTTTTCTACACCCCTCCAGACTAGACAATCAAACTGCAAGCCCTGCTATACCATAGTTATGTTGATTTTTTTTTTTTCCAGTTCATCAGTGCAGTGATGGCTGCAGGCGGCCTGTGATGTAGATGCAGCCTTGCAGAACGTCACTTGGCACATCATCAGTTAAATCTTACCTGTACCTGGGGCATATCTTTTACAGATCCTTAACATATTATTCTGCCATTTTGTTCAGAATTTAAACATTTAACCACTGACTGCTGCTACACCTTAAATGTTTATTGATAGGTTAACCCACTAAGTTTTGCTCTGGATATGTGTGGCTGAAGCGTGTGCAGGCTTCGGATCGTAATGCTGTGACTGTCATACTATATGCATGTATGTGACATTATGGCTGCATTTCCCTGTTGCCATAGTGATTGCAGTTGTTTTGTAGCAGTTGTTCTGTACCACAGAGTTTAAATGCGGAAATAATGGAATACGGACCAAAGGGAGACGCAAGAGAGAATGTTAATAACCTTCTCTGGAAAACAAACAAACAAAAAAAAAAACATGGTTTATATGTGATATGTTGAGTTAGGTTTACTTTAGGACAGTTTTTAGAAATAAAACTAATCAATACATTACTGCTACATTGATTTGTAGCTGTTGCGAACATCTTTCATTTATCACAATGTTAGTTTCAGAAAAATTGAGCTTTCTTTTAACAGATTTTCTAAGGACTTTAAGGATGTAGAGATTTCATCTTTGATTTCTATTAGTGTGCTTAAAATACAAAAAAGGTGCAAACTCATTTTTTATTTTTTTTTGGAAATTAAGTCTTAAACCATCACAACTGGGAATTACTGGATTATTGGAATTAAGAGTGATTTAAAATCCCTCGTCTTTGAACGTAATTTCTGGCCTAAACTGCTGGTTTCAAAATGAGGATAAGCTCTTTCATTAACATTCTGATTAACGGATCCCGAGCAGCAGGAACATACTCTTACTTTACATGAGTGCCCTTTGTGAACTGGATAATATTAGATTTGAATTCCTTTTTCAAAAGTTTCTACAGTAGTGGTTGGTGTTTGTTTTAAATTAACAAAAAAAAAAGAAATGTGTGATTGTAGAAATTAATATTTTACCACTGGCTGAATTCCAAAGAATCATCATGAGATTAAAGACAGAAAAAACACCACTATTAATCAGAGGATAAACCCTCCGCGTATTATCTTGATTTTACTTACAGCTGAAGGATCAAGACTGCTTTTCAAGGAAAGAAAAATAATCACACAAAAGACAAAAGAGACAGCAAAGAAGTAGAAAATCAATTATCAGAGATGCTTCGGCCCAGAAATCTTCCTCTTAATCCCTAAATCCATTTACATTCCAGCAGCGGAGAAATAAAACTGTGAGCTGGTGAGAGTTTTAATGTCTGGTCAGTGCAACTTCTATCACAGGGATGCAATAATTTAACTATTAGGCAGGTTAATCAGACCAAGTGTTCATTATTTTAAAGTCCATTTTGAAAAATCTCTTTTGCATTATTCTCCTGTTGTGCTGCTGCTGCTCTGTGATGGTCTCTTCATTTTTGAGGCATGCTGGGAGCTTAGAGCGCCTGATCTGCTGCCAGCGAAATTAACTCAATTCCACATGAGCCTGACATCATATAGAAAACATCTCAAATACATCTTCAAGGACGATTTTTAATTTGCAGTGGGCAGCATAAGGAGTCCAGAGAGCGCATTCACCGGCCAATTCAGTGCTAAGTAAACATAAGGATAAATAACTGTGAAGCTCAGGGGAAATATGAGCATGTTTTTGTTTGTGTGAGACAATGTTGCAGTCATAAAGCAGGACCATGTCTAAAACTGAAGGTCTCATATCACTGTTGTTTCACCTTTACCATTTCATGTCAACACAGGCAACTTTCTACGATTTAGCAAGCATTCCATTCAAAGTCTTCAGTTTTTAAGTGTTAATGTAGTATAAGTTTGTAAGCGTTGTCAAAAAAAGAAAGGAAGAGAGAATCTTTTGGGTCTTACAAGAGCCACAATTCAGCCTCTGTCAACACTATGATGTAAAATACTGTTGGTTAGAAGCTCATTTCTTTGAATTGGACTCTATTTAATGTTCAAGTATGTCTCTGAAATGTTACTGCTCCACATAAGGGGAACAGAAAATTGGTAGCACTGATCAAAATCTTTTTACATCTATCTTCAAATTAGAGTAAAAAGCTTTTGCTGCACAGAGCAGTGCATTTTTAGGGGATTATCAGCCTGTGAAGTCTATGATGTACTTATGCTGTCAGTGGACGTATACATCATTTTTAAGTCCATATCACCATAACTGTTTTGGTCATTCTCTCAAGATTGGTGCATTTTCCTTTCATCTTGGGTCACAAAGCTCTTTTCCCATAAAATAACGTGTAAATTTCATGAAAGTTCAACTTTACTAAAATTTTGTTTAGTTGAGTTGTTGACACACTGAGTTGAAAGTTGGAGGTTCTAGGGCTGGCTACATACTGGACAATTTTATTCTAGATTTTTACCCAGACTTGCACATTTCAGAGATTATTTGGAAATCACCTGGTTTCAGGCTTGTCACAATTGACAATATATTTCTGATCATCATATCTCAAGTAAGTTTACAAATCCAAGGCAGGCTGCTCACGAGCCATATCTGAAAAAGCCAGAGGGAGAGAATAAACCAGGTGTCACCAACCTAATGCTCTCACTTAAAAACCCGAAAACATAAAAACAAACAGAAATGCTGTTTTATTAGCCCCCCCCCCACACGTACACACGCACACCCACATTCTTGTTTTTGTTACATAACAGAACTAATGCTGAGCAGCAAACTGAGTAGCTTGATGGTGAAGGACTGACATATAATTTACTTTTTGACCATATTTGACTGGAGTAAAAGAAATTTAAAAAAGGGAAGATAATTCCCATTTTTGTCTAAAATAATATTACGTGCATTCAATTTCAGATGTTACTTATTCAAAATGTGGTCTCCTGAGCATTTATTCTCCAAAGTGAGTTTCTGTGAGATTCTGCATCCATTGACGTGTAGTCTCAATGTCTAAATTGTCCAGTGCAGTGCTCTTCAAATTAATTTACCTCAAGACAAGCCAAAATCTTAATGCACACCAAATTCATATCCATTTCAAAAATGGCTCCTTACTGCAGTGTAAGATCTGATCAGTCTGTTGTACATGTTAATTATTATAAATGCTGACTAACATATGATATACAGTGGACATTTTTATTAACAGAGTGTATTTAGAACTTGTCTATTATTTGTCTATTAGATGTATTAGTTACAAACTCTTAAGGTAACCAAAGGCTTGCATCACAACATACCAGTGTTCCCATTACATAATTTGAGAACCACTGGTCCAGTGTGTGTTTGGAGGATCATAAGGTTCTGCACTTGGAAACAATTTCAACAGATTAAAATATGTAGTATCATAATTTATGTTTAATATCACAATTAATCTCCAACTTTGATAGTTAACATAAAATAAATGTCATTTAATCATAATCCGTGTATCCTTCATTCTTTGGATTTTTAATTGACAATCAAAACAAAAAATGATAGAGTAGTTATTTTGGGTTTTTTTTTTTAATCTGAAACAATTAAAAAAAATGCTCATAATTTTACCATTTTAAATTTAGGCACAAATTAAAAATACAGCAGGAAAAATGGGCTATATATTGCTCTTTTAATGAAGCACTTTACAGAGTGCAATTACGTGAAAGCAGTGGAAAACTACTGTTCCTGCCGCTCTCATGTAAACAGATCCCTTCTGTCCATGTTGGAGAACATTCCTTGTGAAATAAAGTCATAGATGTCACTGTAGCATCCCCTGTTGCTCAAACAACAAACACACATGTCCCTATTTCAGTTCTCAGGAGTTTCAGACCGATGATGGCTAAAATTCTCGTTTCAATTCATCAGGAGGAACCAAGGACCCACTTTCAGTGTGCTTCATGGTAGCACTTGCATTTACAGCTGCCACTTCCATGATGAGGACACCCACAGAACACTGTGACTGTTCCTTTAAGTTTTTCATGGAGTGAATGGGGAATTATCTAAACTGGCAATCAGTGTATAAGAGGGACAGTGAGCTTTCCTCCATCAGTGTTGGTGATGGACCTCCAGGGGATGTGTTAGTGGATGAAGCAGCTGCCGCCCCCTTTCTCCTACCACAATTTTGCCACCCCACCTCCAGCAGGCAAGTGTGACAGGCTTTTCTGAGAGAAATTGTACCTTCCAAAACTTTTCTGAGTCCTTCAACTATGTTGGAAGCAGTGCTCAGACCAGGGACCACATATACTCTCCTCTCTTCCTAACTTGGCCCTTGAGTCTGTTTGAAACATCCATACATTATGGGGGAAAAATCATGTATTTAAATGACACTCATACAAAGAAAACTTTCCTTCATCTCTTACAAATGCTATTCCCAAAATATCCCTACAGCTTAAACTGTCAATAATTTTGTGTCAGGAGTTTAAAGAAAGCGTCAGGCATTTAAAACATTCATAGTTTTAAAATTCAGCACCAAGTTTGATAAACTAAGACAGGAGAGGATTACGTAGAAAAACACATTTGCATATTGCAGTATCCTGTAGTACGGAACACTTTGTCCTTCTGGCAGTGAGAATAATCATAATAAAACTGTCAGATTGGTAACAGAAGATGCACATGCCTGAGTCAGACATTTGTATCTGGAGTGTCTTTGTAGATGCATGTAAAATAAGCAGGGTAAATGCATATTTAAAATACTTTCAAAGACTATCCAGGTGCGGAGTATTGTCAGAGTAATCAACTGATGTGAAATATCATGTCTGAGTGTCATCCCTAATGTTGGTATTATTTTTAAACATTTTAAGACCAAAAACATTCGAAAGATAAGAGAATCTCTGATAGAATCATACATTTTTCATCTGTTTTTGGTTGATATTGTGGGTGATTTTTTTTTCCTAAGGTGCATCCAATTATGCGGCTGAGAATAATATGGATCTGGAAAATAAAGTCCAGGAGCTACACCTACAGCTGACTATCTACCAACATTGGCCTCAAATGAAATACTCTGTGCCTCAGATAAATACAACTGCTTCCATACCAGATTTTCATCTGAAGAGGTCTTTGTAATATTCTTTGAGTCTGTTTCTCCATCTCCTTCCAGGCTGGTGTATTCGTTAAAGGCTCAGCAAGAAGCATCTGGAACATCTGCAGACGTGGAGATGTTTGATGATTTGAAACATAAAGATCTCCCAATATTGGGTGCTTATTATGACCTCTATATAGCTTCTTGATGTAGTCATGTAAATTAGTCACCTTCTGCTTCCCACTAATTTGCTTTTTGTCTGCAACAGTATTGTAAATAAATACTCTGTCCTGGTCATACAGCATTGGGTTGTCAAAATGATCAGTGCTTGTTAAATCATGCAATGCCTTTTTTCTGCACATAAATACCATGTGTATGTAATATATTTGAGCGCAATGCAGTGGTGTGTGGGATTTTTTCTCCAGTTTAGACATTTAGTGTTATACTGCATAAAATTAAGCCACATTGACCACTCCTCTCTCCTGTCTTCTATGATCACAACTTGGAATTTTTTGCCATTGCTATTGCTGACTGCTGATTAGTGTGTGATGTCCTTGATTTGCAAAGTATGTAGACCAAACTGATGGTCACAGATTAGACAATTTAAAATCCACCCTGTAAATAACTGTTGTATGTAGTTTCCATTAATTATTTATTTTTAAATATAATAGCAAAATGTAAAGCTGCTTTGATGGTATCTACCAAGAATACGTAGCTCAAGTTTTAAACAAATGCCAAACATTCATGTCAGCATTCTTCTTTCTATTAAATTGTTAATTTGTGTATTGGCCGCTAAATAAATAACATTTTCCTATTTACAATACATGTGTACATTTCGGATATTTCAATTTGGCTGTCCTTTTAGCTATGGTATAAAACTATATCATACATACGCACAATTAACCGCATTATCGTGGTTGGAGAGCAAGGGTGGCGGTTGTACAAAACACATCCTCTGGAGATCTATCGCCAACACTGATGGACGCTGGTCCTCATATACACTGATTGCAAGCTTTAGATAATTCCGCATTCACTCCATGAAAACCTTGAAAGAACAGAGACAGTGTTCTGTAGGTGTCCTCATCCTTGAAATTCTATGCAAGTGCTACCGCGAAGAACACTGAAAGTGGGTTCCCTCTTATTACTTTAACCCAGCAAGCTTTAAGCTATCATCGGTCGGAACGTCCCAAAATACGTACATACAGATGTGTCTGTTTGTTGTCAAGTAACATACAAAACCCAAAACCAGTGAAGTTGGCATGTTGTGTAAATCGTAAATAAAAACAGAATGCAATGATTTGCAAATCCCTTTCAACCTATATTCAATTGAATACACAGCAAAGACAAGATACTTAACGTTCGAACTGGTAAACTGTGTTATTTTTTGCAAATATTAGCTCATTTTGAATTTGATGCCTGCAACATGTTTCAAAAAAGCTGGCACAAGTGGCAAAAAAGACTGAGAAAGTTGAGGAATGCTCATCAAACACTTATTTGGAACATCCCACAGGTGAACAGGCTAATTGAGAACAGGTGGGTGCCAGGATTGGGTATAAAAGCAGCTTCCCTGAAATGGTCAGTCATTCACAAACAAGGATGGGGCGAGGGTCACCACTTTGTGAACAAATGCGTGAGCAAATTGTCGAACAGTTTAAGAACAACATTTCTCAACGAGCTATTGCAAGGAATTTAGGATTTCATCATCTACGGTCCGTAATATCATCAAAACGTTCAGAGAATCTGGAGAAACTACTGCACGTAAGCGGCAAGGCCAAAAACCAACATTGAATGCCCGTGACCTTTGATCCCTCAGGCGGTACTGCATCAAAAACCGGCATCACTGTGTAAAGGATATCACCACATGGGCTCAGGAACACTACAGAAAACCACTGTCAGTAACTACAGTTCGTCGCTACATCTGTAAGTGCAAGTTAAAACTCTACTATGCAAAGCGAAAGCCATTTATTAACAACACCCAGAAACGCCGCCGGCTTCGCTGGGCCTGAGCTCATCTAAGATGGACTGATGCAAAGTGGAAAAGTGTTCTGTGGTCTGGCGAGTCCACATTTCAAATTGTTTTTGGAAAGTGTGGTCGTCGTGTCCTCCGGACCAAAGAGGAAAAGAACCAGCCGGACTGTTATAGGCACAAAGTTCAAAAGCCAGCATCTGTGATGGTATGGGGGTGTATTGGTGCCCAAGGCATGAGTAACTTACACATCTGTGAAGGCACCATTAATGCTTCAAGGTACATACAGGTTTTGGAGCAACATATGTTGCCATCCAAGCAACGTCTTTTTCATGGACGCCCCTGCTTATTTCAGCAAGACAATGCCAAGCCACATTCTGCACGTGTTACAACAGCGTGGCTTCGTAGTAAAAGAGTGTGGGTACTAGACTGGCCTGCCTGTAGTCCAGACCTGTCCCCCATTGAAAATGTGTGGCGCATTATGAAGCGTAAAATACAACAACGGAGACCCCGGACTGTTGAACAACTTAAGCTGTACATCAAGCAAGAATGGGAAAGAATTCCACCCGAAAAGCTTCAAAAATTGGTCTCCTCAGTTCCCAAACGTTTACTGAGTGTTGTTAAAAGGAAAGGTGATGTAACACAGTGGTAAAAATGCCCCTGTGCCAACTTCTTTGCAATGTGTTTCTGCCATTAAATTCTAAGTTGATGATTATTTGCAAAAGAAAATAAAGTTTCTCAGTTCGAACATTAAATATCTTGTCTTTGCAGTGTATTCAATTGAATATAAGTTGAAAAGGATTTGCAAATCATTATATTCTGTTTTTATTTACGATTTACACAACGTGCCAACTTCACTGGTTTTGGGTTTTGTAAATTCTTAAGTGCTACAACCTTCGTTTGCTAGGAATGTTCTCTGACACAGACAGAAGAATATGTTTAGAGAGCGGTGGGGACCTGGAAGAAGTTTTCCACTGCTTTTGAGAAATTTTGCTCTGTGAAGGCGCTGCATGAAAAAAGCAAAATAAAAATTAAAATCAGTCCTGTGGCCTGTTGTTTCCTGTTGTATTTTTAATCTGAGGCTCAAATCAAATGAAGAAATACTAAACATCTTTTGATGTTGTTTCAGATTCAAAAATGATACAATACAAAATAACAAGTCACTTTTTCATTTTTAAAATTTTGATTAAAAAAAATAATAATAACATAGGATACATAGATTAATCACACAACTGGAGTATTTATTGATTTTAATGTTCTTTTATAGTTGAGTGCATATTGGTAAGGTAAGAGTTCTTACCAGTTTATTAATACATTGATTAGGTGAATGGAAATAAACACGTGATACATAATTAAACTTCTTTTTCTTCCAAAGTTGGTGCTTCAATGAAACATAAACGTGATGACCAAGAGGTTGCACCTTCAGATTCTGTTCATACAGAGGTGTGGAGGTTATGGCCAAAATGACTAAGTGATGTCCAATGATCAATGATGTTGATGTGACAGAATTTAGGGTTATCAGGATTTCACCTTCAGTTGATTTCTGTTTTAAGATGACAGATTTCATCATGAAGTTTGTTGTTGTTAAGGTTTTATTATGTAAGTTGTACTGGCTTGAGCAAATGAAACTTTACTTCCTGTCTACATAAACAAGCCTTTATTTTGAAGGGCCAAACAAAGAAATTCTGTATTTTGCGATATTAGTTTGAGACACAGAGCACAAAGCAGAACAGATCAAACAGTGACCTAAAACGATAAACAAGAGCAGATGAAAGGGCTAATTTATTAATTTAACAGGAAGCAGATTACTTTAGACTGAACTGTCCACTGAACGTTAAGTGAATTTTCCATCTGATGAAGGAGTAAAAGTAACCTTTACATTGGCGTGGGGGAATACTCTGTGCTTCATGTTTATAAACAAATATTCCTCTACATGAGGGTTAGAAGGGCAGGTGAGACAGCGGTGTGAGACCATACAAATTTCAAGGTGTTAAAGGATGCTGTTTCTTGTTTGCAATCCTCATCTGTTTGGAGGGGCGCTCTCTCTGCTCAGTCAGTTGCCACATGTGAGAATCCAGTAAGTCTGGTCTCAGCCCAAGTCACAAGGAGAATAAATCTTGTGGTTTTGTGGAGAGAGGTATTCGAGCTTTGATGATGGTCCTGTTATATATGGGACGCTTTTCTTTATCCGTTTCTGTGGGTCATCGTCTGCGTCAGGACGTACGGACGGTGGCGACGGTCAGAATTCAGTGTGTGACTGTGCACATGCATGAAGAGCTTTAATGTAAAACTTCATATTGCAAAGATAGAATCTCTTGATCCTCAAACTTACTGTGGATGTCTCATTTCTAAAACTAAAATTGTGGCAAATGTATACAATGAAAATGCAACAGCTACAATGAATTGCAGCAAAAACTTCATTGTTTTATTTGTAAATCTGTCCTGCAATGAACCGAACTAAACATGAGACCAAAAACTCTACCCAGCCCAGAGTTAAAGGTTCCAACCCAGAAAGAATTCATTGTATCTATCAGTGTGAGCTCAGACAGGGTAAATAAATAGAGAGTAAAGAAGTTCAGGACAGAAACTTAATTTGTTCAATGGAATTTATTGCACCGCTGCTGTTTGGAGAACTCTCTCCTCCCTCGGGTCACACAAAATGTGAATGACGGACCAAGTGCTCAACAAATACTGCAACAGAGCAGCCTCCATCAAGCAAACTCTCACCTGGGTGTGCATGCGTGAGCTAGAAGAATAGCTCTTCTTGTCTGATGTGTGTGAAACTAAATAAATAGCAAGTTTAAGAACAAACTCACTGCTGAAAGTATTTTCAGTTTAGTGCGACTAGGTCTGCAAAGTTGATCTCAGGTTTTTGTCAAGGTTATCGAAAAAAAGCAGTAAAATGTAGCCTTTGGTGCAGTAGCTCATTAGTGGGGAAGCCGATTACGTGAGCCAACATACAAAATGAGCGGTTCAATTTCATGTTGGGAAGAGGCAGAGAAGATCAATAAAGCTGCACCTAATGGACATAAGAATTAAAAAGCCACAAAGATGAATTCCAGCAACAGCAACCAAATATGATAATGTAGGAAAGGAAACACTGGAGTGGTGTTCCTAATGCACAAAGCAAGGTTTCTCTCAAGATGGTACACTGATGAAACAAGACAAATAATGTTGTACGCCCTGATCGAGATCAGAGAAATATTAAGATGTGTTTTTTTTTTTTTTTTTTAAATGTACATTCTTTGAGTTTTTCTAGTGGGGAAGCAACACTGTTATGAGTTTAAACATTAGAAAGCCAGTGAAGTAATGTTTTTAATATCAAGGGAGAAAAAAAAGATTGTATTAACATGAATGTCCTCTCAGCATCACCCATTTGTTTCTGAGTAGGATGTATGAAGCCCAGCAAAGGGAGAAGTCCAGAGTCTGGATCCCAGATGAGCCCACACTTTGTCACAACCTGGCTCATAGGCTGTGACAAAAAATGGGAGGAGTCAACATTTAAGCAAAGAAAAATATATATTTATTACAAAAATTAAGTAAATTACAACAATCAATATGTAAATCTGTTCTACTCTGCAATATCACTAGTGTGTGAATGAGTGTGTGAGCATGCTGTGTGCAAGTCTAACAGAAAAAACTAAACTAAACTAAACCTAATGGTGCAGGTGGTCAGGCAGCCCAGCTGCTCCATATTACGCAGAGGATGCTTTGAGGCACCTCAGAAATAAAATGTATGTTAATATACGGATAAACAGAAAAGACACTGAGCAGGGGCTGTCACAACAGGTTGAAGGTCTCTTTGAAGGATAAAATGTTAAAAGTGGAGGTGATGAAAAATATCTAAATTAAGTGATTTAATTTATTTGAGGTTGATTTGATGACAATTATTTCAAATTAAAAGAGAATAAAGTGAATTGATCTTCATTCATTATCATTTATAAATGAACATTAGTTGGGACCTTGAGGGTGAAAGTAAAAAAATAAATAAATAAAAAAATGAAGGTGATGAAAAGGCTTGTGTTTTAAAATGTCAAACATTAAAAATACATTTGAGCTTCAATCTGAAAATGTTAGTTTTTTTTTTTTTTAAGTGGGACTATGTGAGGAACATGGCATAAGCCTGAATGTGTACCACAGTGTCACAGCTCAGGTTTCTCTCTGTTCAGAAATCTCGATTCAGACACTAATGCTATACATTGCTGTACATGATGGCCAACTCTCTGCGTAATTAAATGACTTGTTGGAGAAAACAAACAGTGCAGAGTCATCTTAAAAAAAAATCCCTTTAAGGAATGAGAATATGATAGGATAAATCAGATAGTCCTTAATGGATCCCTAAATGGGAAAATAGGGGAAAAGAGCAGTGAAAATATAGTTATCATACCAAGGAGTAAGGTTTTGATACATGACAATGTACAAAAAGAGAAATTGTAGTGAATTGAAAGTTAAGAGACATAAAAGACATCATGCACAATAAATGTCCAGTTAGATGAGATAAAGTGACACATTGTGAGGTAAATGACAACTGACATGATATAAAAGACAAGTATTCATATTGATGTAAGTGACAGAATGTGATTGATAGTATTGAGTCACAGAAAAAATGTAAATGAACAACATTGCAGTGGTCTGAAAATTACATATGAAAGAGATTGGATTAATCCAGTGGGATATAACATTAAAGAAACAGTGGTACATTATAATGTGGTGCATTAGTTGAGTGCATATATAGTAGATAAAAAATGACAAAATTTTATGAATGACTAAACTGACTTTTAATCCAATAGGGTTACTTTCTGTTCTCAGGCACTGTACAGCATACAAAAAAATAACAAAAGTCTAATGTTGCTTACCCCCTCACCAGCAGCTCACCACAGGACCTGAACACATCAACAGATTGAAAAGCCTGTTTAGTAACAGAATTTTGTCTGGCTCCTCCTTTATTCCTATTATCACTCTTATACAAAGCTGATCTCTACTATCATAGTTTCAGTGCCAACCCTACCATATGTCTTAAAATGTAGAATTACCATGTTATCTGGCATCCTCTGATCACTGCTGTTTATACTTGCCGCATTAAAAGCTCAGATTTTTTTTGCTGGCAGGTTAGATTGTAACTGGTGTCCCATAAAGAAGTGAGTGACTGGTAGGTATGGCATTTGTTTCCCTATTGCATTGGGAAAAGCAAGCTGCAACAAAACAATGTAAGGATAAGCCCTGCCTCGGTGTGTTTAATGGTATCATACATCATATTTATATAAAAATACTGCAGGCAAACATGAAATGCTAGGGATAGGCACCAGTGCTTCTGATCCAGTACATGGGTTTGTATAAACTCACACCTGCAAAAGGCCCCACAAGGTCTTTTCATTTCTTTGTGTGGCCCGGCCCATGCCCCAAAGCTCTTTATCTTACATTAGTGATGACTCTGGATGATGTAGCTGCTGTGAGCCAGCACCTCTGCATTTTTAGATGATATGAGGCTGTTATTTGGAAAAATGCTAAAAGGCTCTTGTAAGGAATTTAAATGTGGTTGTAAAATGAACTGAAATTAGTATTAGCTGTATAAGCAACGAAAGCAAATCAGGGCAAAATCAACAAAAACATATATATTTTCATTGTTCATTTTATGGCCTGAAACAGCTGGAGACTAGCAGTCATGCAAAGTTATTGATGATAGTTAAGTGGGTTTTTTTACTGTTGTTGAAGAAGAGTGACATACACATACACATCATAAAAAGTATTTATGATTAAACCAGCTTCAGTCTAGAGGGGCTTCAAAGTCACAAACTTATAGATATTTAAAGGAGCTTTAAGAAGAGCAAAAACAAATATTATCATTATTATTATATTAACTTTTTAATGGTCACAGTTGGTCAGAAAAATGATAACACTCACCTGTTAAATTAAATAATAGCCCAGACTTTTCAGTTCCATGCATGTTTTCCCTTTAAATAAGGTTAGTGATGATGGTTTGAAAAGAACCATGCAATTTATTATCTTTCCCCTCAGACCTTAACACTTAAACATGCATACAGCCTTGCAACCTCACAGTTTATGAATACAAAATAAAAGTCTTATATGTGGACGCTCCAGGGAAAGTCTTTGTTTTGTTTACCTATGCTTTCCTTCTAACTCTTTCCCTACACGGACACATCTTTTAGTTAGTATGGGACTCAAGTTTCCCTGCTGTTATTATATGAAAAATATGTCACCATTTAAGTGTCTGCCATTAGAGTAATCTAATTGCACCTCTGGGACAATTCTCCAACAATAAACCACAAACGCTGGTAAACAGAAGTTATTTGGATGCAAAGATAACCGTAATGTATTATTTCACTCAAAAGCAAATTCACAGTGATGCCTGACAAATAGGAGAGTTCTCCTGTAATTCTTTATAATGAGGTAAACATTGTTGGTGCAGATGTGCTCTAACAAACAATGAGTCACAAGCTGGAAAGAAACTAAAACTGGTCTTTTTGATCTAGTTAGAGGGAGTGTTTGCAGAGAATACACCAAGCCTTTTGGGCAGAATGAGTTCCCATGTATTAACTTTGACAGTAAATTTGCTTATAAAATGAATTATGGATCTAAAATCCTGATATAGGATGTTGTTAATTTGTGCAATACATTGAAATAATATGCACTTAGGGTCACAAGAAACAGACAAACCGAAATGAACAACTCATTTGTTGTAGACAAAATCCATGTCAATGACGTTATCGGTCCACATGGTTAATTTGTTTCTTGGGACGTCCTGTCGGCTCACTTTTCCTCCCTCTGTATGTCAACAAATGCGCGCTGGTGTGAGGCGCTCTGTTTTATGACAGTGCAGTTACACTCAACATCCATAGAGGCCCCTAGGGAGCAGAAAGCTGGAATCTTACATAGTTGGGCTTTAAGCCCATTAAAAACAAATTGTTAGTGCAGCGAATATTAAATTAACTTATTTATTTGTTGTATTTTTTTCTTGTAAATCCTTACAAATCCTTGCATCTATTGCATTTAGTAAATACGGCTGGGGGATGTGCGCAGTGATCAAACAACAGTATATGTAGCACTGGAGCTTCAGAAATGTTTAAAATACCCAATATTAAATCCAATTCTGATTTATTTATTTCTTATTCTACTTATTTTTACTCAAACTAGAGATGTGATGTTGAGTCAAGTCTTTTGAACAACTCTTTTAAGTGAACGATGAGAACTGATTTGAGTGAGCTGTTCGTTCTAAAATGCAAATTGCCCACGCTGCTTCCATGTGCCATCTGTGTGTCCTACGAGTCTTGAACGACTTGACATCTCAGAGTTTGAGTTGATACACATGCCCATTGTGCAGCTGACTTATGGGAGGAGATATTAGTGAGTGTTGCTCGACTGCAATGAAGACATTTGCTTCTGTATTATCAGGGAGGAGGATAGAAAGTAGTGAGTGCCCAGCAGTGCACAAGTCGGACTTCCTGGACTGGAGTCAGTACTTACGAGTATATCGCGGAAGGAGGAGATAGTGACTAAATAAAACACCCTGCAAAATGAGCCAAGAGTCAAAAATGCGGCAGCATTTGCATTTCTCTGGGGATGAAAGACAGGATAAAGCTCAGTGCAGCATTTGTAAAAAAAAACAAAACAAAACAAAACATATTTTTCTATCTTTCTATCCAGGTCAACAAATAATCTACACCACCGAATGAAAACTCAGCACCTGATGACAGTATTAGTGTCAGATGTCCAACAAGAACAGACTGACTCCAGCACTATAGAGAGTAAGGTCTCTGTCAGCCCCTCCACCTTCACTGAATCTGCTAGTTCTGCCTCCACATCAGGTAGTGTTAGATACCAGGCCACTAATCTGTCTTCAGCACCAGCATCACCTGAAGCTCCATAGAGATTAGAGTTTGACAAAAAAGCCAGTCTTTTGAACAGCTCTTTGAAAGGAACGGTTCCTTAAGATCCGTCTCCTTTCAAATAACTATAAATCCTGTATAACTCAAACCCATACGTGCAAATTGAAATTGTTAATTTTTTCAGTTTTTTGCAGGTACCACCAGTTTTATTGTGAATCTGACAAATGTTTCAAGAGAATTGAAACGTTAACATGCATCCATGCAGTGCAATTTATTCTGCTCCACCATGATAATAAATCATTTCTGGTCATCCTGGTAACATCAAACGTTTTTGTGTCAATGGGATTCTTTCTAAAGATCTTGAGAAAACTACAAGAACCATCATCTTTAACCAGGGTGAAGAACAATAAGGCTTAAAGTTAATTATTGCAGTATAATAAAGTTCAACAAGTGCATTTTTCTGCCTCTGTGGTTGAGTATAAAAGTTGTTTTCCATTTTCTTAGTGTGATCACCATTTTTAGGCCATAGCTGACTCGTTCAAATGTTGCATCATCTAGACCCTTGTACCAGTTTAACCCACAGCACAGAGTTCCTCAAACGATGGATGAATGATTAGATGAATGGTTGGTGTGGCTCGTGAAAGCCCAACTGTCTGAGAATGTGATACAAACAAGATTTGTTTGATTAATCACACTGTCTCATTAGAGCTGACTGCATGTGCAAATTAATGGGAAAATGTCTGACTTTAATTAGCATGCTGCTAAATAACAATATCTTGACATGCAGAGGGAAGGCTGTGAAAAATAGTGTCCAAGCAACATCACATCATCTGTCAAAACAGACTCAAACAAAGAGACAGTGATGTGACAGTCGAACTAAGCGTTCAGTGCTAATCAATGATTGATGCTGTTATGAAATATTGTTTGACGGAATGTGTTGACACATCACATTAGTCCCTGTATCCTGTATGTGTTCTTAAGGACACAAGCCAAGGGAAGAAAACGAAGATATGGGTCTTAACAAACACAAGCTCACACAGACACACACACAGCGAGAGTGCAGCCTCAGTGAAGAGACCTTCAGAACAGAAAGTAAAGAAAAATAAGTTCTGGGCACACCATGATTCACTGTAAAATTCTGAAAAGAGGTAAAAGAATATGGAAATAGGACTAGCTCTGAAGTAAGGGGCCGATCACATAGAGATGGGTGGCTTGAAAGTGTTGCCACTAAAACAATTATTTTTTTCTATGTAACAGTGCGAATACGGGGCATCTTTTATTGCCACTGTGGGAAGCAGCTTTCCAGCATTCTTTGAGCGTACATGAAAGTTTTCAACTTTTCAGCAAAAGATGTGGAATGCTTTATGTCACTTTCAGCCAAAGCAGATGTAAAATGAGATAAAAACATGTTGGTGGTCAGTGATGCCGTCAGTGAGCCAGCAGTAGGTTTTTTGGTAATATTATGAAATATTGTGACTGAGAATGAAGTGGGAAGAAACGAGTCCTTCACTCAAACCACTGAATGACTACCAACTTAAAGCACACCGTATGTGTTTAAACAAAGGATTTAGGATTAGGATTTAGGATTTGTTTATTTTTCTAAGAATGACACAGTATGCATTCATGAACATTTACATGTAAATGCATAGGATTATAGTCAAGCAGTTAATTTCCATCCCCAGTCCCATTAGCAGGTTGGTGTCAACACATAAAACGAAAACAAACATCAATAATAGGAATAAAACACACAGAGCATATCAAAAGACAAGCAACAATATAGATGACACACAGTCCAAAAATAAAAACAGGCTGAGAGTTGGGGGACCATGGGAATTATACAATGAATTATAAAGTGCTGAAGTGCTAACTTAAGTGCCATTGTGCTAACGTGCCAAATGCTGAAGTGCACAGTGCTAGCTGCCTAGGAGCTCAGCTCCCCAATATATTGCACATTGCCCAATATTGCATAGAAATAAAACTGCCTGTTGCATTGCACCTTACCCTACTGCCCAGGATTATAAAGTGCCAGATTGAATAATATATTGCATGATGCCCATAGCACACAGTTGCACATGCAGATGTGTGAGTAGATATTGCACAAGAAAGCAAACATAGATGTCTTATATAAGCACTAATTAAACAAAAAAGGCATACATAGATGTTCTTATGCACGCAACAGTGGGCAGTTTTGGAAGGTGCCCCAACATACTGAGCCCATTAGACATACATACAAAATTAGACACGATTATGATCACAGATCTGGTTTTCAGCAGCCATGCTCATCTCTTGGAGAAGGAAGTCAGAGTTGGTAGTTCACATATAGTGCTTGGTATTTGGTTCCAGGCCTGGGATGCACGAAATGAGAACACTGCTTGACCAGAGGCATTTTTTCAAAATGGGACAATGCAGTCACCTCTAAGGCTGTGGTAGATCTACTGGAGCTTCTTTTAACAAAATCTTTAAGTGGAGGTGAAGCTTGATCATGTAAGATTTTATGAACAAGTACAGAATCAGTATATTTTATCGTGTTGTCCCAGTTTAGGCGCTCATGCTTATCCAATATCAGGCAGTGGTGGTGTGATTTAGGTTTCTTATCCAAAACTTTTAATGCTCATTTATAGACCGTTTCAACAGGCTTCAGGGTTGTCTTACAGGCAGATGCCCAGCTGGTCAGGCAGTATGACGTGTGGCATAATCGCTGCATCAAAGTACGACTCTGGGGTTAAGTTGTTTCTTATAAATCTAAAGTTGGACAGGTAAAGTTTCATTCTGCTCACAGTCTTTTTGACTTGCTGCTTGCTCATTTGCCCTTGTTAATTAAAGGGGCACCATCCTTTTTATACAAAAAGGCAAAATTTAATTCAGTAATTGATTTATTAATTATTTTAAATTTAAAATCAGATAAATCAATTAAATCATAATTTATCAATTTCGTCAGTCTCAAGTCTAAAGACAGAATTCTCATGCAGTGACGTCAATCTTCCAAATAGAATACCAACAGACAGAACTTTAAATTTAAGGGTGATTTATTAAAAGCATATGATTAAGATATAAGACAAAATAAAATAAAATAAAACGCCTAAAAAGGAAGAAATGTCAGAGTCATACTAATCAATGATGCTGTGAATAAGGAAAGAAGTTATGAACCCTCAAGAAACATCTGAGTATATTGAGTGGTTATGGAGGATTAATTTAACCAATTAATCTACTTTAGAAAGGTCAAATCAGGGGTAACTAATGGGAAATTAAACCAAGACACTCAAGCTCATCTGTAGGAGTTCAGAACCGCAGTCTTACTATGGTGTTGCTTCTGATGTCGGATCTCAAACTGGTCCGGGAGTTACTGGAGAGCCTTTTAGGACTGTTCTGGTTTGGAGTCGTCCCGAAGGGAGGCTGAGAAGTCCACACTCAATCCAGCACCAGGGATCCAGAAAGGGGATTTGCCGACATGAGCTGGTCCTGTAGCTTTCACGGGAGAGAGGTGCCGTCTTAGATTGGACTAGCAGGTTCTGTTAAAGGTGAAGCTGGAGCTGGAGCTTTGAGGTCTCGATTAGATGAAAAACGATTCGTAATTAATTTCAAAAACTAATTATTCGTTGGCCTGACGAAAATTGTTCCGAAATTAATAACAAAAGTCCATTTACTATGAAACAAATCTTTGTAGTCTTATAGCTTACTGGCTTATTAAGAAAACCGGCGGGTGTGTTATGTTACTTAGACAAAACTTAGAAAAAGATACAGGAGAGGATATTGGAAAACTAGGAGAACTAGGAGAAGATATCGGAGAGCTATTGGAGAGCCGCGTTGACAAAAAGAAAAACGGATTAGACCGTCGAAGAAGACGTAAAAACAAAGTGTAGGGATGAAAAGTCAAAGAAGAAGAGAGTCAATGAAGAAGAGAGACAAAAAAAGAAGAGAAGAGAGCGAGAGGACTGTGTCTCTCTGGTTTTGACTGGTGAGGAGGGTCTCACAGGAGGAGGGCCTTTGACGAGTAACAAAGACTTTATCAACTTACATTTGGCCAAAATGTTAAGTTGTACTTTGATAACCACCCAATATAAACACTCCAACTGAGTAGAAAATCTTACGATAATCGATTTGATACCAAATAGTCCATATCTATAAGATAAGAAAGAATAAAACATGAAATTCTTCTTAAAAATACAACCAAACAAAATATATGTGGTTAAAACTTAGATATATAAGTTTGTATGTCTTTGAGATTTTCTGCGACCAAAACTTAATGTATAGAAAATGTATAATAAACATTTCATCAATAGAAACAGGCAATAATGCAGATATTACAGATGCATTCCTGGATAAAGTTCTCTCCTCAGTCTTCCACTGAGGAGCGCTCTTGGTTTGTCGCTTCAGAGGAGGCTTTAAGAAAATTAATGCATTATATTCATAACTTGGGCATTTGTAAGGTTAGAGAAACAGAAATCACATCATCAGACTGCATTTTTCATGACAGAATCAAGTATCACATTGTTAGATGTGTCCATTGTTTCATTAAGGAGTTCATAAGGTTGTGGTTTTCTGTTGGCTGAAAAACATCTGTTCTCTAATCTTGGGCAGCAATGAGGGGTCCACCACCAGGAGGTCAAAAGTCATCTTAGGTGTCACAGAAGAATCCTCTGAGAGTAGGACAGAATTATTTAAGTCTCTGGGAACGTAGTCTGTTCGAACACCTTATCAGGTCTCGGCCAATCATTGTTTAGGCCAGGAAGTTCAGGGCAATAACTACATCTTTAGTGTCAACAAAGTTGTCTGTTGGTCGTAGATGGCAGGAAATAAAGAGAGACTTTCTGGCTCCACACGTCTCTAGTAAGTTACAACCAGGCCTTAGAGAGAGGAGAAAGGAAGGAAGGCATTCTTGTACTCTGGGGGTGCTTGAATCTTGCAACACTAGAATACAGTAAGTGTAAACTTTCAGCATAATTTGCAAATAAATGCTGCACAGATTAATTTCATTAATCACATTGATTAGGATTTATTCACAAAGACTGAGCTTATATCCTGCATTCATAACCTTATTTTTAATTATAAAATCATCATACTAGTGTTCCTTCAATGTCTGATAGAAATAATGGGATGTTACAATAGATGTGCAGCTGTCTCTGACACAATAGGTGTCATCATGGAGCTACCATGTAACACATCATACTGTTAGCTGCACCTATGATTAATTTAACACACTTTTTCTTTCATGGTGCTCTCCTGCTGGCTTTTCTTCTTCTTCACATTCACTTTCCCAGTTCACCTACTGACCCTGCCTTACCCAAGACACTGCTCAAGCACACCTGGCTGCCTCTTCCTGCGGATATGTCGGATCCACCACCATTTTTCTTCTTCGTGATGACAACGTTGCCTCATAGCCTTCCTCACTGCCCTGTTTCCAGGCCGCCAGCCCCCTCGCCCTTCTCCCACCTGCGCTGTTATATTGGTCTTTGTGCTGACAGTGCCAGAGCTTAATGCTTTCTCACACATTTCTTTTGCGAGTAAACAAATTAATCATGACTTGTATACCACCTCCACTTCCTCTACAATAATATCTGTGTCCTGAGTTACACCATACTGCATAATAAGCTTGTGTTAATGAGTGATACAATTCAGGTTGATTCAGGTTAATGGCAGAAAATTAACAGCATGTAAATGGAAATGATGGCGTGCCTTGCTTTTTAAAGTGGATGTAATGTCTTGTCTGATTTCAAATTTTAATTAGTTAAGACAACTTCTGACTAAAGTAAAAGCTAAAAGTTTTCTACTGGATCGTTGGAGAAAGAGCCACACTTTAAAACACTTGTGATAAAAAAAAAAAAATACATAGAAATTTGATGGTTAAAGTACTTTTCCTGATGATGTCTTCTGGTGAAAAATCACTTTTTTCTTGCCTTGACCTCAGATCCAACCGGCACAAACATCTGTGTGACCGCTGTTGGCTTGTTTGTGCAGAGCCATCTGGTCCCTTCTTGTCAAGGTCGTGTTCTACACCAACCGTGTCGTGCAACATCCACCTGTAATCCCTGAGCCAGTTCCCCAGGATGCTAATGATGTTTTTTATGCTCATCATGTGGGGTTATAGTAAGGTTCCCGGCGTGTGTTTTCACCTGGATAATGAACCGCAAGGAGAATGATGACACTTCTTAAAACAGGGGTGACTTCATTAAACTAGACCGATGTGCAATTAACTGATACTACTTAAAATCTGTTGCATCCATTTGCAGGAAAGACTGTTTTCTCCAAAGACTAATTACCACAATGATAGGCAGAAACTATCTGCTTTTATTATTTTGAAGTTTCACCTGAAGACAGATATTTTCCAGGTAACAAGATTTGTAAACAGAATGAAAAGTCTTCCTAAAGTTTAAAATGCTCAGCGTGTCAACAGGGGTATTTAATGGGTCTGCTGGCCTTCTAGTAAACACAATATAGCTGTCTGTCCTTAAATAACAATATAAATGTAGTATGAGCTACCAGAGAAAGAATGCCAGTAGTGGTTAAATCTGTTGTCTTTAGAGTGAGCAACTGGGCTCAAATTTGACCCCTGACTCCTTTCCTACATGTCATTTTCTAGTCTCTCCCCAGTTTCAGACTCCATACCCACTATCCTATCTATGAAATAATACAAGGGTGTAAACCCTCCTAAACTTAATAAAAAAAATCAATTAAAAAAGTACCCTCTAGCAGAGCAAAATTGTGCATGTACCACTAAACGATGAGCTGGAACAAATATGTCCTTATCGTAAAACCAGCACAATGCATTTTTATATGTAGCGCAGATGTCTTTCCTATTTTCCTATTTGAATTTTTAAGCTGTGCAGTTACATTCCTAAAGGCTAATGAAAGTGCATCCCAACAGCACCCAGAGGTGTGCTGGTCTAAAAACATGAAGTGTTAAGGCTAAAAGCATGTGTATTCCTATGTAACTGTATCTAAAACCACCTAAAACCTGGTCTTAAGTCTGTGCTCTACACAGTGATTTATGTTGTCTTTTTTTTTACACTCATAAGCCTTAAATTGCTGTGCATTATGAACTTTAAGACTATTTTAGATAGCTTTTGCCATCAAAATGGGGCCCAGAACACATGATTAAAAAAGAGCAGTTTAAGTATACAGCTATGGCCAATAACTGTAATCTGGAGTAATGCAATAATCAAATTGATTATTTGGTCCATAATTGAGTGATGACTCTAGCCTGTAACCTTGGTGACAGGCTTAATAAAAGCAGCATAATAAAGGGATTTCTCTGACACAAATGTCAGAGCGAAACAGACAAACAGCCACACACTGAGCAGCACAATGCAGCAGCCTTTTTTTACATGTTCCCTCTTCTGTAAGCTTTATGTCTATAAATGAAAGCAACATTATATAAGTGTGTTTGCATTGCAGAGAAATGTTGTTCATCTTTTGGTGCTGCAACATTTTGATGTGAGCTGTCTTAATCTAAGGTTGCAATCATTACATCCTCAATTCAACGACTAAAACAGCAGATTTTAAACTGATGTACTGCTTGTTTAAGTCAAAAATGATCCAAAGAAACTGTTAAAAACACTACAGCGCTACATATCTGCCAGTTTACTGGAGCTGTAAAGCTATGTAAGTGACAAATTTATTACCTCCGAACTGGAAATGGTTTCTTTTGAACAGCAACTTAACAAAACTTAAAAGATTAATGAATCACTAAATCAACTGCAGATACAACAAACCAAAACTGAACAATTACATGATTTTTGCACTGACAAGTTGTATGTTAAGTTATAGGCTTTTGTTTAGGGGTAAACACAAGATTATAAGTCTTCAACATACATTTTTAATTAACAACCTCTTTTAATTTTGTAATGTGGTAACATAATTTTGTGACTGCTGAGAGCAAAGGCAAAATAAACTGATAACTTTAAAAGCAAAAAACTGTGCGATATGACATGTAGGTCATATTACTCTGCATTATCATTTGATTACATTTTTTTTATTAATAGTAATTATATTTATAACAATTTCCTCCTACATTCTTTCATAGAGTGATGTTTGCAAACAGTCTCATAACATTCAAATGCAAGTTTAAAGAGAATTATTTCAAAGCAGAGACAAAAATAAGGCTGTATATAAATTTGACACATTTTTAACTGTTTTTTCAGTTAATATTGTTATTGTGATTGTGAAGAACTTAAAGTTATCTATGAGACGCTCCAGCAAGACATCTGTAAAGTTGTGTTGTTAATCAAATCAGGGTGACTCTTATGCTGCTTCTAGCAGGTCATGCATTCACATGTGTGAGGATCAGAACAACACAAACGGCCTGATCTACTAAGATCCCAAATAACCAACACTACATTGCATGTGCAAACTAAAAGAATTGCATGTGCTGTTAGTGGGCGTGTTGCGGATGATCCACTATGACTGTGTACGCAATTGATAACAGGCGCCCTCTTTAAATGAGGATGTTGCATGTGCTACCGGTTGTCATCATGGAGAGCAGAGTGGCCGTAAATGCAAAATGAAGTTTGAAGCCATGGAGTTGAAGGCAAATAAACACACTGGTGAACTCCAGCAGAGACATCTGCATTGCCAGAAAAAAAGGGATTTGGGAGGCCATCTGTGAAAAACACATAGCCCAAAACTGGCACTGCTGGAAAAAACGACATGTCTCTACTATTTTTATTGCTGACCAGAAGTTGTGGTAACCTCTTTCTGTTGTCTGGCATTTTGACAGACAAGGTTGTCACTCTGCTTTCATGCCATGTTTTTATCCGTCACTTTTTTCCTTTTCTGATTCCAATTAAACATAATCTAAATGACCGCCGACATAATCAGTTCTGAGTGACAAACAGAGTGATTCTAGCTATGAAGAAGATCTTATATACATAGGTTAAATGACCTCCTCTACTATGTATTAAGAGCGCGAAACAGAGAGGGTTTGTTACGTGTGTGTCTGCATGAGTATGATGACACACTGGATCGTCCCTCTTTTTCCAGTCCATCACAATGACAGACAGCCTCCAATCTTTCCGTCATTCATCAAAACATTTAGTCAATGATGGAAATATTTGGTTGATGCAACCCCTGTTTCTCACCACAATGACCACAGGGATCTGTGCGTAACGCTGTGCCAGTTTGCAGCTGCCTTTCAAACATGCTAAATTTAGACCCAAAAACCCAGAGCGTAATCAGCTGCGGGTTTGATAAATCACATTTCGGGTGCTTAAATGATTACATTTGCATCTCC
Source organism: Cetoscarus ocellatus (assembly GCA_037902135.1). Lineage (NCBI taxonomy): Eukaryota > Metazoa > Chordata > Actinopteri > Labriformes > Labridae > Cetoscarus > Cetoscarus ocellatus. Next base: position 811,283 of record JBAMNC010000720.1, read on the forward strand.
TCCTCCCAGTATTTTTCTATAATCTGCATATACAAAGTGTGTCAGAAAAGTTCCAGGACTGGTGTCAAAAGATTTATTTAGAATCCAAACTACAAACTACAAGTTCTCCCCTTCAAAGAGTCTAATGCACTTTCTCATCCTTCTCTGCCATGCTTGCATGCACTCCTGGAAGGATTATTCCGGGATCCTCAGCAGCTCCGTCGTCACGGCCTTTTTGATGTCATCCAAGTCTTCAAAACGGGTCCCCTTGATGACCCCCTTGAGCTTGGAGAAGAGGAAAAAATCACATGGAGCCAGGTCTGGTGAGTAGGGAGGTTGCTCCATCACGGTGATGTTCTTCTCGGCCAGGAACTGTCGGATGCTCAGGGCATTGTGAGCAGGCTCGTTGTCTTCTCGCACACTGAATGAAGTAGATGCCGCAGTACAGTGGTGGCTGGTGCCAAAAAATTTAAGGGGGGGCGCAGCTTTGGAGGAAACAAACCAAAGAAGGACTCCATACTACAGTGAAAAGAAGCTAAACACAAAACATAATCACAATGCAACCTACTTTGAACACTGCACTATTTGAACAGAAAATTTTCTTCCTTTCCTTCTGGGCTGCAAATTTCTCAGTGACCTTCCAATTGAAGTCCATCATATCTGTCACCATTCTCTCCTCCATTTACAGCATGGCCAGTGCATTCAGCCTGTCCTGGTTCATGGTGTTTCTCAGGAAAGTTTTGATTCTTTTTAAGGTTGAGAAGCACCTCAGCTCCTGCAGTGGTCATGGGTGTGGTGATGAGGATCTTTAGCAGAGTGAAAGTCTCTGAAAATACCTCTCCAAGATTATTTTCCATGAACAACTGGATAAGGTCCACAGCACAATCTTCAGGAAACATGGCGTGGAACTGTGTGAATCTGTCATTAAAAAATACATAGAAAAACACATTTTATTACCAAAAGTTAACATCAGTATTTACTGAAAAAAATCAATAAAACAGCCAAAGTTTAACCTGCTCCCAGAAAATAAAGCTGTAATTTATGTCTCTTTCACCATTTTATGAACATTTCTTGTGTCACCTGAACAGTGTCTTATTTTATACATGATGTCTCATGGCTCAAGATTGTAAACACAAACATAATCTTATTTACCACTAAACTGATGCTGTAAAGCTAAAGGTAAAACTATGTGATACAGTTTTTGGTATAGATTAGCTGTAAAAAGTATGAACAAAACAAAACAAATAAGAAAAAAAAATCAGATACAAGCGTGCAACACAAGAGGGCAGACGGCTCACACCAGCTGACTGATTCTCATAACTGAAATGGAGGCTGTCAGTGTTTGGATGACATTTGTAGTTTTCAGCAAAACTACTTCAAATTTTAAAAAGTCAAATAAATAAACTTCACTGTACAGGAGTCTGTTTCAATGTGCTAAAGCTTTTGAATACTTTAACTTTGTACCGTTACGTGCAGTATTCAGTCAGCAAAAACCACCAACAGAATGTATAATTTTTGTATCCAAATAGAACATTTTATCAAAGCAACTAAACATATGGTATACAATTATGTAAAATGACAATACTGTATATATTTATATTGATATTTATTATTTTTTATCACATGTTTATTTGCCATAATAAAACTACACCATTTAGAGACAAGATATACATTCTGTTGGTCTGTTTTCATTGATTTTATACTGTGCACAATGATACAAGCTGGAAAGGCACAAGGTAAGTGTCAAATCTAAAAGCTCCAGTAGATTAAAAAATAATTCTGTAATGGACATACACCTAAGAGGTAAAGAATTAGTGTTGTTCACACTTTTGGGGCTAATAAAACCCCACTGTTTTCACCAGTAAATTGCAACACATAACTTGATAGCATTATCAAGTCTTCTTTTTGTAATTTTTCAAAGGCTTTCACACAATGTAACAGTAATATTTAATAAGCAGTGCAATAAATCTCTGCAATAATCCGCATGCACTTGTGTAGAATATTAATATTACAATTTCTCCTATTTGTTTCCTTTTTTATAGGTCCCGTTATATAATATTTTCATCAAATAATGTATCAAATTTGTCAATTAAATTTAAAATTAACTTCTAGTGGGGTAAAAACAAACTTACCCACCCAATAAAAGCCCCAATTCCTCCTAAAAGTATGTTGTTTTTGTAAAAATATGCAAGAATTAAAAACTATATAGATTTTTGAGAACTTAAGTCTGCAAAAGGATAATGTTATACTGAACAAAGAATTTATATCCTCTTGGCAAACTCATTTTGTAGCTCCTAATCTATGGTTTTGTGCCATGTGTGACATAAAATGGAAAACTTTGCCCCTGAATCATGTTATGTCTACTAGGAAAGACACATCCTAATCTAATCTTCGGTGTAGCATAGCCTCTTACTGATTTTCTTCTCCAATGCAATCTCACCTCTTCTGTGATCCTCTGATGGTTCTCTGGACCGTGTCCATATGATTGACGGTGCTCGTTGTCCAGTCACACGAGGAAAAGAAACACCAAAACAATTCTGATTCGCTGCCAGTCAAAGTGGGAGTGTCTGGGGCGCACCTGCCTGCACCCTGGAGGCAAAGTCTAAGCGGCCAATCCCAAAGACGCCTCAGGTCACATGCTGAGCAAAAGTTTAAGGACTTGCATAGACACCCATTAGGCCGGCGCCCCTCTGTACGTAAACTGTGTATTCACAACACAGTTATTACGTAAAAACATTGTGAAACCCCTTTTATTGAATGGTGACAGGTGCTGCTGACAGACTATTACTATGTGGTAAAAATAAATGTTTTTAATCCGTTATTTTTTATAATTTAAAGACAAATTATGTTGTGTTTAAGTGGACTTTCTCTGTCGAATTTTGGAGGGGGCGGCGCCCCAGCGCCCCCTATTGACAAACCGCCACTGCCACAGTATCTCTTTGTAGACATGCTGGGATTACTTTGAAGGGGAAAACTCTTAGTTTGAAGTTTGGGTTTGAAATGAATCTTTTGTGACACCACTCCTGGATCTTTTCTGTCGCACCTCGTATTCTGCATATTCATGAAGGCAAACACGCTAAATAGATTGTGCGTGCTATTTTGGTCATTTGACAGACACATTCTTTGGTGCACCCAGTTAGTAGATCAGCTTTGCGCGCGCGCGCGCGCTATCAAGTTTACACAAGTTTTTATACATGCAAACCTTTAGTAGATCAGGCCCAAAGTAAGGTAGACTGACCAACCAGTGTACAATCTGCCTAACAATATGCCATGCATGATCAATTTCACGTTTGGATAATTAGACTCATAGATAACTAGTATCACCAGTAAAAAATGTAATCAGAGATGCTAATTATATAATAATTACTAACAGACAGCAGTGAATTACTGTATCACTTGAGAGTTTGATACGTATTATGAGTTTGAGAGTGATTTTTTTTTTTTTAATCATATTTGAGAGATATCTTGAAATGGGACAGGCTTTGCTTTGTCACATAGGCCCAAATTATCTTTACTTGCACCCTCATTTTGGACACAGCTCAAAGATCTTCTCAACCACAAACAATAGAAATTAACCACCTTACTTATATATTAAATAATCATGGTTTCAAACAATATTACAATGATTAAATTACATTTAATCAGACCCCTGATTTACTGTGATTTAATCTGAAGAAGACTTAACATGTCACTTGTACAGTAGCTCCTTTTGCAAGGCAATAGAAAGTGGCGTATTTCTCCTGTAAGCAGACTTGTTGGCAGACTGCTGTTGCTATTTACCATTTCTCCCGAATCATCAGTGAGAATATCAGCCATCATCTCTCACCTCGGATGCTCTGATGCACTCAGCTCCTTTTACCATCTTACTCACTTGTCATGCACTTTCTCAGCAGTTGGGATAAATATTTCATCTACAAAAATATCAGCACAGACAGGTTAACCTGAGAAAAAAAAGGCTTCAAATATTTCCGGACCAGAAGTGAAAACACTCCCACTCAAAGCATCACTGTCGTCTAAAGCCTGATTAAGTGGGTTGAGGAAAAAAAAAAAAAAAAGTCTTCACGAAGGGCAAAGTGGGTGAAGTAAAGTGTCGTGTGGTATCCTAATGACAGCTGTGAAAATAACAGGAGCAGTTATAAGATCTCAGCATGAGTGCTGGAGCAGTAACACTGAACAAACACATTTTCAGATTGACTTTTCTCTGTATATGTGGCACGCTGGAGCCTCATAGCACAAATTATCTACCATCTATCACTTCCAGAATTAAATGTGTCTGCTCAGGCCTTTACTGTATACTGCTTACATGGTGCAAGCAGACTTACAATAATTTACAATGACACCCCGATGGAGAGATTTTGTCAGCATAAATAAAGCCACATGCAAGGCTGAGATAAGCAACCTCACGTGTAAAAGTAAGTACAGATTTGATAAGGTAGAGAAGTGCATAATTGATGTAGTGCTTAATCCTACTCAAAGCTGTACAAATATAACATCGCTCTCTGTGATAAGGCTGTTTGTGCACCTAGTGCTGTGTTTGTGTTTTATTCTCAATAGTTTTTGGTGGCCCTGGGTCATACATTATATTTTCTGTTTTCTATTTCAATTTATCTGTCTGTTTGTAAAGCACTTTGTGCTACATTTTTTTTTTTTTATGAAAAATGCTACATAAATAAAGTTTGATTGATTGATTGATTGATTGATATCATTACTGCAGTATAGTTAATAATTGCACTCATAATGTTATAGTTGGATTTAGTTGGATCAAGGAGTGAAAAAGTAGGTCTGTGTCTCACTAAGCCAGGGCCACACAAAAAAATGACTGGGCCCCTGATTAGACTTGGCGATGGCGTGCCTACCGTTGGCTATTTACCTTCTCAGCCTGGCTTAAAATACTGTATTAGTGCGGTGCAGGATATTCTGCTGGATACAATCACATTCTTACCTCTGCCAAGGAGGTTATGTTTTCACCGGGGTCTGTCTGTTTTTTTGTTTGTCTGTTAGCAACATTAGGCAAAAACTACTGGATGGATTTACTAGTAGTTGTGAGTCTACAACTCGAAACTACTAGTCACCTTACTGTGAGCCCATTAACGTTACAGAAACATACGCGACAGCTCTGCTCACTCGCAGTCCCTCCAGACGTGCCTGTTAATCACTCGAAACAAAGCTGCTGATAACGTCAATACGGAAATAGTCCATCATAGCAGAAGTCTGTGTGTGTGTGAGTGTAAAAACCTAACCGCCAAATTCCATATAGAAGCGCCGTGGTTTTGCTCCGACCGACAGGCTGGCAACATCGCCCACTGGAAACGCCGCGGCGCGCACAACACCAACATCTGTACAAGCAGCAGTAAATTGGTTCAGTCAACAAGTTACAAGACCCACTACTAACTAGGTCACTCTACTGGATGACATTTATATCAACAATAAGCACACTTCCTGCAGATTGATATTTTTCATTCAACAATGTGTATATAAAGTAAATATAGGACTATAATGTTGGGTGGAAATCACAATTTATGGGTGGAACTGAGCTGCTTGGTGGAGGTCTCCGCTCTCGAAGTGCTTTTCTAGTTAAATCTGGAAAACTCTGATTTTCTCTGTTTGAACTTACTTGGGGACTTTTCAGCCCAATAGATACTACCTGCTCTGCATCAGCTCTGCAGGTTAGAAGCACTAACGGCACTAAACCTAAACATGAGAAATTTTAGCCCGTGGAGTCTGATTTGCCAATAAAAAGGAATAATGCCAATGCCTTGCTTTTGGTGATACAGATGTAAAAAAGCATTTTCGTGTTCATATGTGTCACACAAGAGAAATTCCTCTGCTTTGCCAAGGTTATAAGATTAGCTGTTGTAACTATCAGAAGAAGCATGCATCAAGTGTATGTGTGTTTTTGAAAGGAAAAAAGGAAGTGAATGAGAGCGAAAAAGTGCTGCGGTGTCAGTCACTTTTTGTCCGTGTCCATGCAGTTGAAGCCATGATTTTTAATTCATTACCAATCCATTGGAAAATCACAAAACACTTGAAGGTAATAAAAGTCCATTTAGATTTTGCAAATTGATGATGTATCCACCATAATTATTCAAAAGTATCGGTATCTTATCAGTATTGGAAATACTGGCCCTGTATTTACTTGGTATCGGATCAATACCAAATCATGCAGTATCACACACCACCACTAATGATAGACACAATTTTTAAAAAGTGTTGGTTTTTTTTTTTGCTATTGTTGGAAATGTGAGTATTTGGGCTCAAAGTTTTGTTATAACTGCTTGAATTCATGAAAGATTTTATTTTATTTTAATGGGAGTTTAGCAATGCAAAAAATGCCTGAATGTTATTTATACTTTAGACATCTTTCTGGGGAAAGCCTGGTCTGATAGAAAGAGATGGCATCCATTCTACATTGGGTTGGACATCTCTCTTATCAAGAAACATGGCAGAGTCTAACTTATGACCTCTCAGAGATGAGATCATGTTGCAGAGCTGGTTCAGTTCTGAAACGCGTGCACTTAAACAAGCATCCTCTAAATTAGAGAGAATAAAAGGGAGGAGTCACGTATACTTTGGCAGGAAAGTCATAATAAATACATGACAGTCTTACGGCATGCTCGAGCTGCCTACTACTACTCACTAATTGAGGAAAATAAAAACAATCCTAAGTACCTTTTCAGCAGCCAGGCTGACACAGAGTCAGAGCTCTATTGAGCCTGTGATTCCTCTTGCCCTCAGCTGTGAGGACTTTATGAACTTCTTTAACAATAAAATTCTCAAAATTAGAGATAAAATTAGCAACTCAACAGAGACACATATGGCAGGGATAGATTTGTGGTCATGGTATGGGCATGAGTTTATCACTATCATAAATTCTAACTTTAAGTCCTTTGTCTCTGCACCCCCCCCCCCCCCCCCCCCCCCCCCCCCTCCCCGCCCCAACCTCATACCCAACACAACTTTGTGTGGATGGCTGTTCATCATGAGACTGGGATCCACATTCAAGATTTCCTAGTGCTAAACAAAGTTTTTTTCTTGCTGCCACAATGGATTCATGTTGGGTTTTTCATGTATGTATTTGTTTATATGTATATGTGTCTTTTATATATGTATATATGTATCTATGCATATATATGTGTATCTATATATTGAAGAGTTTGTCCCCAGCCTGCTCTATTGTAAAGTGTCTTGAGATAACACTTGTTATGAACTGGTACTATACGAATAAAGATTGATTGATTGACATTTGCACTTGTTTTTTAATATCTTAAGGGCTCCTGTCAGTCATGGGTCCTTTCAGTTAAAGAAAGTGGGCCTATGAGATCCTAATTACTATTAGTATCTCTAGTGTTCAGCCATCAGTTGTCTGATCTTAAAAATTCTGTTATTATTACTGCTATTGATTCTGCTGTTACTACAACATGGTCACCCAGTGTGCGTCAGCTACTGGGTATTTTGCATTCTCACTGCAAACAAACAGCTCCAGGGGTCAATTAAAAATGCTGCCTGGAACATCCCTCCTTTTAATTTTGGCACTGTTGTTTTGTTGTCTGAAATGGATTGATTTCTGTGTTCACATTTGTTAAACTAAGTCAAAGGGGATCCGTCATCTTATTTCTCAACTACACTCTCAAATATTCTAGGGGTGAGGGCACCCTAAAGGCCCTTTCACAAGTCAACATTAAGAAATCAAAATTGCAGTGAAAGTACGTTACCAGAGTCAATTTTGATGTGTTCAACGCGGGTCCACATATCTTTAGTGGAGGTAAATGCTGTGATTGTGAAGTACAATGTTTCCTGGCGGTCCCCTGACTGATTGTAGAAGGCTTCTAAACGCTCAAGCTCAACCTCAGGGAAATTTGGACTAACATAGCTTGGTGATGCAGAACATTGCACAAACCTATTGCAACATCCCTCAATTAATTCTATATAAAGTGGTCATGTATGCCATTTCACCACACATGCAGATGCAGCTGGTCTTTGCATTTCAACACCATGCCAAGAGGACAAAAGTCAGCTGTTCCCAAAAGGGTGCCTCAACATGAGTCCAGTCCTGAGGAGGATGAAGCTGTACATGACGCCAGTTGGATCAACTGTCGGAAAATTTTAAGCATGTGTCAATTTCTGTACCCTTAAAAATATCAGTGTTGCCAAACTGACGTTAACTCAGTTCTAGATGGCCTAATTTAGCCTGATGTGGCTCGGCATTTCCTTGTACATCAACAAAAATTGGCCAAAATGTCAGTGTTGGAATGCAGTGGACTTTTTATTGGTTAAAACTGGGTTTTGTCGAACAAATCATCACAAACAATTTAAAGGGCAAAAAACAACAACAACAAAACAAATCATTGATTCCTGTCTTTAACCCTCCTAATATTCACAATGAAATAATCAGGAAACAAATTACACAAAACGTGGTGGTTTTGTTGTAACAACATAGGACAAGCATATCAAAACACACTGAAATTGTGGCCATGACCTAATGCTGCAAGAAGTACACACTTTACTGCAGTGACAGATTATGGCCGAAAACAAACCTTTATAGTTAAACTGTTCTCCGAACAGGTCAGTACACAAGAAAAAAAGGATTCTTAAATTATATAGAATGACCACTGAATGTAGTGCTGAAGTGCAGTTGCAAAGCAGTGCCACTGACATTTTATATCAAACCCATCATAATGCCTGCAATGAACCATGGAGGCATCAAATGAACAGTGTTAAATGGTGCAAGTCAATTACAGCCTACAGTTATTAACAGTCTGTAAATATTTACTCTGTTTATTCTGCACTCAAAGTAAACAAAGGAGAATTCTCAGAGCAAATGGGATACTTATTATGATATATTCTCCACAAGTAATCAAAAGTGAAGCCAGGTTGCATATGCAGAAAGTCCCTGAATGCTGTTTGGGAGCAGTGTGTTAAGTATGACAGATACTAACGTGAGTCGATACATTTTTCATGTTGTTTCACTCTATTATGATTAACGGGTGCCTGCTTCTGGGCCCTGCACTCATTATGTATTTCTTTGCTATTAAAATCAAGCTTATCTGGTGGCAAGCTTGAAGTGTATTGCTGTTTTAATAATGCTCCAGCTTGTCGGCTCTTTGTCACAACCTTGAGAATACAGATAAGATGATGATCACATGATGAAAAATTAATGTTAGTCATGTATGAAGCAGGGCATCACTGTATTCTGAATTATACACATTATTAGCTGAACATAAATATGGATATAATACCTCCAGTGCCTCTTTGTATCTTAAAGTGATACCAAATTCTGAACATGATGTAAATGCACATGGTAAATGGGGTGGACTGCTGAGACAGACTAGTTATTCTTTATTAAAATGGGTATGGTATAGCTTTAATATGATAATTACATTTTTTCATTACCTGTACAACCAGTGCCAGAGCTTGGTCCACATTGCCGGCAGTAAGTCAGACGCATTTCCAGTGAGGGTTGGACTCCGCCAGGGCTTGTCACAGATTCCGTTCATTACCTTTATGGACAGAACTTCTAGGCGCAGCCAGGGTGTTGAGGGGGTCCAGTTTGATGACTTCAGTATTGGGTTGCCACTTTTTGCAGATGATGTGGTCCTGTTGGCTTCATCAGATCATGACCTGCAACTCTCACTGGATTGCGAAGCAGGTGGGATGAGAATCAGCACTTCCAAATCTGAGTCCATGCTCCTTGGCCAGAGTAGTGTGGAGTGCCCTTTCCAGGTTGGGAATGAGATCCTGCCCCAAGTGGAGGAGTTCAAGTACCTCAGGGTCTTGTTCACGAGTGAGGTAAGGATGGAGTGTCAGATCAACAGGCGGATCAGTGCTGCATCAGCAGTGAGGCGGACCCTGCACATGTCTGTTGTGGTGGAGAGGGAGATGAGCCGAAAGCCAAAGTTCTCAATTTACTTCTCAATCTTCGTTCCTACCCTCACCTATGGTGGGTAGTGACCAAAAGAACAAGATTGCAGGTACAAGCGGCTGAAATGAGTTTCCAGTGTCCAGGCTCTCCCTTAGAGATAGGGTGAGAATCTCAGTCATCCGTAAGGGGCTCAGAGTAGAGCTGCTGCTCCTCCCCGTGAGAGGAGCTAGATGGGGTGGCTCAGGCATCTAATCAGGATGCCTCCTGGATGCCTCCCTGGTGAAGTGTTCAGGGCTAGTCCCACCAGTAGGAGACCTTGAGGAAGACACTCCAGGCCAGCTGGAGGGACTATGTCTCTCAGCTTTCCTGGGTAAGCCTTTGGGATCCCCTGGGAAAAGTGGGACAAAGTGACTGGGGAGAGGGAAGTCTGGTATGGTAAAGCTTGAGTGCAGGCTAAAAAATTTTGATGACTCAAAAATGGTCAGAATTTGGAGAAGAAGTCACTGACATTTGGCCCCACGATAATAATTTGTGAGCACGATGACGCTTTGAGGCAAAAACATAGAGACATAAATCCAGTAAAACTACATTCACACTGCGGGTTTAAATGATCAATTCTGAATTTTGTTGAAATCTATTATTTTCTATGTGGTTGTCCACAGTATATTTTAGAAGTCACTGCCATCAGACTTCAGTGTGAACCAGCTATGGCCCTCAAGTGACTCACATGTGCAGAAGAAGACGTGAAGTCACACGCAGCATCACTGTCATGGAGTTCATCCATGATTGTTTCGCCCATTGTTTGGATCCTGCTGTGTCCCTCCTCCACCAGTGTCAATTTGTGATGCCTGTCTCACTTCAATAACGTAAAGTCAGATGAAATACAACACGACCATTCAGAGTGAGGTTGCCTTGAGAAACATAACATATATATCTGATTTAGGGCCACATATGAAAGTGGCCTGGGTCTGATGTGAAAAAATCAGATTTGTGCCATTCAGACTGTCATAAAAGAAATCAGATAAGGGTCACATGTGGGCAAAAAAGTCCGATTTGGGCGACTTTTGCCTGTAGTATGAGCATAGCCTAAGTACTCTGTAATTTTAAAAATTACATATTAATTATGCGTCGGTGGCGCAGTTGGATACTGCACTTGGTCAGTAATTGCGAGGTTGCAGGTTCGAGCCCAGCTCTGGGTGTCACATGGTGGTGTGTCCTTGGCCAAGACACTTAAGCCCAAGTTACTCTCACTGCTGTGTCAGTGGTGTGCAACTGAGTATGAAAGGGCATGAATGTGTTATATGATACTGATGGACAACTGACATGGAAACTCCAACCATCAGTGACTGAATGTGAAAGTGAATGGGTATGAATAGGTAGATTTAACCTGTGGTGTAAAGCTGCTTTGAGTAGTCAAAGACAAGAACGTGCAATATAAGTTCAAGTCCATTTACCATGTAAACTCTAAAATCTGCCTTTTTTCTTGCGTCTGTTTTTTAGATCATTTAGAATTTTTAAATCATTGCAGGGGGCTTTTCACCCTGTCCCCTCATGCTTCTACCTGTTTAATGAAGACCTCTTTTCTTTGTCACTGCCATAAAGTGAAACTGACTTCACTTCTTTATAATTAACCTTTAAATGAGTTCACCTGTAGAGCTGCTCTTTTAAGGGTCAGATATCTGTGATTTAGCTCTGCAAAGAGTAATATAGTCGTGCTAGAGGATGAAATTCTACATAAATAATTCTTGATACAGACTACATAGGTTATGTGATAAGGTATTAAAACAAAAGAAGACCACACGGGGAGAGGAAATTGCACAGCATCTGCAAAAAAAAGAAAGTGCTTGTGTGCTCTTATTATCCCATTATCATTCTCATTATCAGCTCAACAGGAAGCCACAGGAAGCCACACCAATGCTGGTGGTATTTTAAAGAATACACTTTCCCTTGACTTTACCTCATGTCTCTCTCTCTTTTTCCCCTCACAAGCTATTTAAAATGATAAACCATGCATTTATAAAAAGTGATGGTTCATTTAGCAGTCTCAGATATATGTGCTGGACTTCATATGAGTCATGGAAGCAGAGCTGAATAGTAGCCCTGAGCACAAAAAGTCTGTGATAGTCAGCATGTGTAGGCATTTTGTTTCAAGTCGGCTGAGTCCGGGGCCAGTGGGGCAGGAAGCCCAGTACAGTCTGAAGTCTGATGGCAGTCGGCACAAAAAGAGCGCCTGAAGTGCTCTGAGCAGCAGCCGGGGAAAGAGGTGCTTTGTAGCTGGATCAGCACTCACGGCAGGAGGTGGCAGGTTTGTGTTGTGGTGTGGAACAAGTGGTCCTGGATTCAGCAGAGATGACACACACTCCCCTCTGTGAACCTCTTGGCAGACTTTAAAGAACACACACACGCGCACACACATACAAAACACTGGCATATCTGACATCAGCATGTTGGTCGGACCAAGGTGGGAGCAGAGGTCTCACTGCAGAGGGGACTCCACAAGCAAATATGTGAGCAGCTTTCCCTCCTAATGTGCTCTATGGCTTCTTTTTAAGCACAATGTTTTTGCTCACACATGTGCATTAATTTTCAGTTGGCTAGCTGGCTGACCTAAGGACAGTCTACATTGTAATATCTGGTGTACTTTAACCCTAAAAGCAACCATAGTGATAAACAAATAATACAGATTATCAAAGAATAAGGGTTGCACTTTTTTCCATTTCAGTAGAGATGCACAGTGTTGGATTTTGGCAAATATCTGACATGCTGATATTTCTTAATTAATAATAATTGATACCCATTTTTTTGTTAAGAGGACAAAAATTGACTTGTTGCTTCAATGTGATTATCTATTATGTATACCAAAAACATTTCCTTCTTGAAAAAAAAATGAAACCCTTGATTTTTAAATGTACCCATGAAGTGACTATAATGTAAATTGGATAGAAGAAGCTGGTATTTTGCCAATATTACATCTGATATAAGGGATATATATATGGTCAATATCAATAGGTGCTCTGTAATATCAGGACAAATTTCAGTCAGCCAATACCGATATTCAAATTTTTAGGTCAATATCTGCCTATGCCAAAATTGTACCAATAATATCTTACATCCCTAATTTTTATCAACCAAAATATTTTAAAATAACCCAAATAAATTGTTGGTACTGTATTTAGCAGCAGATGGATCCAAGGGTTAGAGGGGATGTGAAGAGTAGGGACTTGACTTTTACCCAGGTACAATTAAAACAATTATACATAAGGCTTTCTGATCCCCTCTCCACCATCCACTGATACTGATTTGCTAATGCCAAGGTAAGACTACACACATTGTTTGTTACAATGGTCATCATGTCAGATTTGATGATCATGCAGCCATAAGACTGTGCCATGACTTGGCTGACAGGCACAACAGACTATGCAGTTCTCAGTGATTACACAGCATGGCATGGAACAAAAGGGAAACACTAAGGACAGCAAACAAACTGTATTTAGTGGTCAACATCTCAGATGAAATTGCAGACTAAACTATTGAACGTTCAATACTTTCTGTCAGGCCATGCTATACCATCTTAAACATACATCGACAAACACATGGCCCAGTTCTGCTGAAACCCATCACATTCTGATCAGGTACCAGAAGAAAAATAATTATAAGGCACAATTATGTGCATATCCCAACTTATTAAGAAATAAATAAATGACATTTTAAGTAATTTTGTCAGATGTGTATGTTAAAATTAAGTTAAATAGATTTTTTTTAATTGCTTAAATGTCAAATATCTCTCTAATAATCTGTTTTAATATGTATATGTGCCTTGTTGTGCCTTTATGATTGTTTTGTTTTTGTTACAGAATGTGATGGGTTTCAGCTGTGCTGGACCACTTGTTTGTCAATGTATGTTGGTAACAAGCGTTTTTGCAAGTCTGAGGAAGAGCCATGGGGCTTGAAATTTCACTTTTTGCTGAATAAATTCTTTCAAGTGGAATTTTGGTGTGTGGATTCCTCTTTTTTTATATGTTTGAACTTTTTTGATACAGCACCCACAAATGGATGTGTCTGACAAGTTTTACACTTTCACGAGATTAAACCTTTGTGGCTAATGGGTCCTGAAGCCATACATTTATTGAGACAGGCCATGTTTGTGGTTAAATTTCATAGTCTGACCCTGGCACTAGAGAGCCACTGTCAGATAGTTACCTATAGGCCCGTCCTAAATCAAAATCCTGGCTCTGTACCTGCTCAAATGACAATTCTTGACAGAATATGTCCATGTACACATTCTGTACAGCATTAATATTATCAGAATTAGATAAATAAAGCTGCTCATTTCTGTTAACTTTACACTAAGAATCCATAAGCTTTTCACAGGATCAGTCATAGATAATGTTTAAAAGTCTAGGCTGCACATGCTTTGGAGGCTTATTATTATTATTATTATTATGATTATTATTTATTATTATTATTATTATTATTATTATTATTATTATTATTATTACTATTATTTTGATGAGGGGTGCTATTTAACCATATAGTCACACTATCTTTAAAGGAAAAAAATATTCTGAGAGTCATCAAATCAAGGGTAGCTGCAGGATGCTGGTGGGATAACAAAATGCTAATACCATCAAAAAGTTCATATTTTTAAAACACTATCATTTATGTTTGACGTAGTTTTTAAATAAGTGCGCATTCAGGATTTTATGTTTTCTCTAAACTTAAGTAATGCTTGCACAGAAGTTGCCATATTTTGCCTTAACTTGTAAATCCACTTGTTGTGATCTGTAATCAAAATAAACTTTTTATTTTAAAAAGAAGACCTCAGGGGAAGCAGGTTAAGAAAAAAAACGAGACTTAGGCCTAAAATGGAGCCTTGAGGGATCCCATAGCCGAGTAGGGCTGCAGTTGTGGACAAAGCTGCCTGAAAACATCCTTCTTGATAGGTACAATGGTAACAAATTGCTTATCAGCTGTCATATATATGTGTGTTTATATATATATATATATATATATATATATATATATATATATATATATATATACAGGTAGATCACACATAAGGAGCTCATTTCTTAGATTAAATTCAAAGGGGGCTCTTTCAATCCGTTTGTTTGTGTAAAAATAGCATCAGCCTGATAATTACAATGATATAACCTTTTATGCTCAGTTTTACTGTGAACCTTTCAACCACGTAACACAGGCTACAGTACATTACAATCCATTTCAGGATCTTTTTTCATTGAGCTATATTAAGGACTATTTCTAATTTTAAAATAAGTCCTCCAATGTGGACCTTTAAATTGATTTACCAAGCAAACAGAGTACACGGTGTGTCCTCTCTCATTATACTGAGGGTGTTTTACCTCCCAGTGAATGTAATAGATGCATCTACTGTATGAAAAGAGGCCTATGCCACTCGCCTGTTTGAAACGGTACAAAGAAAATGTGTGACAACTGAATTCAAACAACATGCTGCATTTCAATGGTAGCTCTTAATGGAAAAGTGTTGTGGTTATAATGAAATTTCATGCCATGTTTTTGTTTGTGTAATTTTATGGTAATTCAGACCTGTTCTAACCTCTGAATGCTTTCACGGAATGATAAGGTTATTCCAGGATATTTTTTTCGCTGAAACACACCAGTAATGCAAATAAAACCTATCATGAAGTGAGGTGAGCTAAGAGTTTGAAGCAAAAGAGCGGGAAGGAAGAAAGACAGGTCAGTCTGCAGGAAACAGCGAGGGAAGAAAGAGTCAATTATTTAGAGTATTTGTCCCTGAATGTCAGTATGAATGGCTCAAGGAAAGAAAGCAATAAGAGAGCACAGAAAAAAAAGGCTTCAGCTTGGCTTTTTAAAGATTTGTGTTTGAATAAAATCCAGAGTAACATGTTTTGATTTTCTAAAACCTTGTCTACCTTAGGTAATATGTTCATTAGATAACTGTTGAAAACCACAAATAGTTGAAGAAAAGCAGAACAGTAATGCATTAGTAAAGAGTATTTGGTGAATTATATTTTAATGCTCTCTAAAATATAAGTCTAGTGCAACTTTTCTTCAAATGAACATCTCTATATGGGAGGCATATTCTTCTAGTCCATTTTTCTGCACTCTTGAAAATACTGCATGTTTTTGTTGTCTAAACATTTATTTGTTTTGTTGACCAATTAAACTTTTGTGTTTACATGAGAAACAGTCAGCTACGTCAGGTATGTCGAAACCTTTATTTACCATGGGTCATAGAGTTTCCTAGCAACCAATAGACTTATTCCAACTTGAAGGTGGTAAAGTTTGTAAATCAATGAAAAAAAGGTGACATTATAGATCATTGTTAATGACTTGAAAAGGTGAAAAGCCCATTGTTGAAGATTTTGGGGCAGCCAATTAGATTTCAGATTTCCACAAAACGAGAACAAATTGCCTGACAAACTGTGTGGGCATGTTGATGCTTCAGGATTAATTGGCAGACAATCGGACTCGAGTCATAGGGATTCGGACTCGAGTCGCTAATTTGACGACTTGCGACTCGACTCGGACTCGCGAGGTAAAGACTCGGGACTTGACTCGGACTCGGGAGACAATGACTCCAGACTCGACTTGGCTTGACTTGGAAAAATTGTACCATATGTTTTTCTTTCACGTGGATATCATATCGCTCTGTGTGCGCGCTGCGCTCTCTAGCAGGTTCAGACAGGCTTCGTTTTTTTTTTCATGTAAGAGAGAAGCACTGACAGGCTGGCAGCACGCACGCACTGTGATTGTTACATGCGATGCTCAGGCATTATATGAAGAGCCAGACAGGAGACATACGTAGCTCTTACCTTTTAGATTCACTTTATTGCTGCCCCATTCATAGTACGCTCTGTTACCTATCATTGTCCCACACAAGAAACAGTACACACATACGTTCCTACCACAGATCCGCGTCCGCTAGAGTGATGATCAGTGTGTGTGATACAGGCACTACTTGACTCTATAACATTTAAACAGGACATTAACTTGCACAAATAATTTTCAGTGTTTCCGCTATAGTGTATTTGGGATGGCGCCCCGCCGTCACAACGGAGACCCCCGCCCTGCCAACAGGATCCCCAACCAGAAATTCAAGTGCAGATTTGAAGAAAAAAAACATTATTTGATTTTTATTTGAATCAAAAGGGCGTTTAACAGGCACTCTTTTTATCAAATAAAAAGTGTACACCAATTTGCGTAATTTTAATAATGCATCACTATCGTTTCATTATTCATTAAAATGCATTTCTCCTCTCCTCTGACCCTTCTCTGATCTGTCGTCCGACTATTTACGCTGCTCGCTGGTCAAGCCATCCTCTCTGTCCCGCATAAAGTCTGATCATTCACGTAAAACATTCAACAAAACAAACGCTGCCTTCAGTTGAACAGCACATAACATAAATGAAACATTCACTGATTTAACTAACGCTTTCACACAAAGCAGAGAAAGGAAGGAAAAGCTGAAGAAGAAGAGAGATATTCGTCTGATGCTCCTCTGTGTGCCGGTGCGCGTGAAGACGCACACAGACGCGCATCGCAGGGACAGTGAGGGATCATCAGTCACTCTGTGTGATTTTATAATTCAAACGGTGTCTTGATAGCTCATGTGCGCGGTTTAAGTATACACAAAGACTTAAAAAAATGACGAGTCAGCCTTTTGAAGAATCAAAACTCAACATTCTTCATCAATCCATGCTCTGAGCTGCTGTTTTCACTCACTCACTGTTTTCTAAATGATAAATTCATCCTGCGGTTTCCTGCATCACTTATTCTCCATGATATAAGAACAATATTTAATGGATCAAGCTTCAAATACAATCTACTAGTGCTGCGGTTCTCAACCTGTGGGTGGAGGCCCAAAAGTGGGTCTCAGAGCTGTTTTCAGTGGACGGTGTTTAATCAGGTAAAACTGTGGCAAATATGTCTTCAGTGTATGGAGGCCCTAAGAGGACAAACATCCATCAGAGTATGTCAGAGTATACCCACTAGAATAAGCCAGACTACACCACTGGATAGATAGATAGATAGATACTGATAGATAGATAGATTACTGTGCTAACTCTATTGACAATGTGCAATTCACCCACGTGCAATCACTTACATTCATGTGCAATTACTTTGTGAATGTGTTAATAATCCTCATAGGATTTGCTTTTTAGTTTCTGTATTCAAGCTCTTTTTTATATTTATATTGGTAGAATAATGTACATACTGCAATTTTTCATGCTATTTTTATACAATTTTTATACTTATTCTTTATCAACGCTGTCCCCTTTGCTGCTGTAACATTGCAAATTTCCCCGTGTGGGGAAATAAAGGTTTATTCTATTCTATAGATAGATAAATAGATAGATAGTTAAATGAAAAAATTAACAGAAAATGATGAATACAGAAAGATAGACATATGAATAAATGAATGAAAAATGATCAATATAGATAGATAGATGAGTGAATAAACAAACAAAGTGATTAATATAGATGATCCTGAACCACAGACCATGCCCCCCCCATCCCAAAGCACCAAAGCTAGGGGAAACACTGATTTTACTTGGGAAAGGTTGCATTTCCCTAGCTCTTACTTCCTTTTAGAGTGCTTATTTTTAAAATATTCTGATATCTCTTAAGTTAAATGTCACTTTTATGTAAGTATTTGCTGTGTGCTGTTCACAGAAGCACTTTGTACTGTTCATTCATACTTTAACTTTGTTTGCCTTTGTTAAGGTAGCTACCTCTAAAAAAATAACCTTTAAAAAAAATGTCAGAAAGGCAGTTTGAGCCTGCAGTTTAAATGTTGCAAAATGTTTCAAATAAACATATTTTTTTTGTAGCAAACATGCCATTTCTTTCATGAAATGTAGCCTTTCCCATCTACCTCGGTCTAAATGATCAGACATGTAATGTTGTAATGGATAAATGAACAGCTTTATGCTGGTTTAATCCATGCAGGCTAGTCTGCATGCTCTTTTTTGACATTGACCTTAGGAAGATAAGGTTTCTCTCTTCAAGATATAAACCTGAGTACTTTTTTAGGTGGGCTGGGGAACAATGGTGAGGGACTTGACTTGACATAACCTGTGACTCGACTTGACTTGACTTTCCCACAGCAGAAAAAACTTGGGACTTGCTTGAGACTTGAACCCAAATATTTGACTCGACTTGGGACTTGGCCAATTGTCTGTTAATTGGGCTATATATTTTGTTCATTGTATGAAAACTACTAAAATATGTTTATTCAAAACAAATCATCTTCAAGGTTTGCAACATAAAGATTGTCTCAGCTTTCTGGGTTAACCAGAGTTCAAAGACAAAAGTCAACTTTTGGCATTAATGATATTATTTACTTAACAAATGATGATGATAGCCAGTGATTGTTATCCTTTTCTGCAAGGATTATTCCTTAATAAGCATATTTCATTTGTAATTGAAAAAAAACCCCACAAACCTGTTGTAAGTGGCCGCAGGAAAAAAACATGTCTTTATGGCACAAATTTTTTTCTAGTTTTATGGCACCTTTTTTTTAACCTTGCAGAGCAGATGGACTTGCCTGATACATTGTCTGATATCATACAAGTCCATCTTGCCAAGCTCCAATCCTCTACAACCTCACTCCGCTAAAAGATGAACGACTCAATAAGGGGAAAGAGGCAGGAGCTGCAGATGTGACGACAGCCAGAAGTGACTGCATGTTTTAAAAAAATGTCAGCTTCTGAAGTGGTCTCCACAAATGTGGCAATATCTGCGGTTTATCAGAAATGGACTCTATTTCTTCTTTGAAAGAGGAGCAAGGAACGTCACTTAGAGCTTTTCTTATGGGAAACAATGTTTTTGCTCTTCTCCCGATCGGTTTCGGTAAGAGTTTAATCAACCAAACCCCACTGTAATAATCGTGTCTCCACTGGTTGCCCTCATTGACGATCCAATCAGAGAAGACGGGAAGCTGGAGATCACTGCTGGGAAACTGGGAGTGATTTTAAAATCCTCGCATGATGCCCATTAGTCTGTGGTATCGCTGAGTCGTGGTCACTCAGCGATACCTGGCAAAATATGCTCTCCTCAGAAGTTTAACAGGAGAACTTGGTGGAGACTGTTTATTGTATTTCTTGTTTTCTGAAGATGTTGGCTGTGTAGGCCTTTGATTTTCAAGGCTGGGACCTCTTTAATTTAAGAAAAAAGAAGTGAAAATGTTGAGTGAGTGCTCTGTATGCATTTTTTTTTTTCCTAAAAAGAGCCACCTTTTATTTATTGTTTTCTGAAGATGTTGACTTTTTTACTGGAAGTGTAGGCTTTTAAGTCTTCAGTTTGGGACCTCTTTAATTTAAGAGAAAAAAGGGTTACTCAGCTCTGTTTGCACTTTTTTATTTATTTTATTCTGAGGTTTTTGTTTTCTTTCATCTGAAACAAAGGCCTTCAGTTTATTTGCCTGGGACTACTTTTATTCATGATAAAAAAGCTAGCTGTGCACTCAGAAAACGTATCCTGCATTGAAAATTGACAATAAATATTGATGAAACCATTAAAATGTGGACATAGGGGAAGGCTATATGACACAAACTGGACTTCTGTTCAGACCTTGTACTTGGAGGAAATTTTCTTTACTGGACCTCAGTGATTTTTAATTGAATACCCCTGCACAAATGTAACAGATTTCTTTATTCTGTAGTAACTAATGGATCACTTTTAAAAGTACCCAGCACTGCTGTACAGAGATGGTAATGCTTTCTGTATCATTTTTTCTGATGCAAAAAAAGTGCTACATTTTGTGTTGTCTGTGAGATCCCATTATAATTGATAATGGTTGCAGTTTTTGTCATTTTGTTTGGATTCTGGGATGACAAATTTTAACTACTGTATCTGCAGATCAACCACAGGCCTTCCTTTTCATTTTGTGTGTTTTCTTCTAACTCTGTCAGGATTTTGAAAGATTTTTATTTTGGATTCTTGATGTTTGAACAAGGCTGACAGTTATTTGGAGGCAGCCTCTAATTATCTCTGCCAATGAGGTTGTGTTTTTGCTGGCATTGGTGAGTTTGTTTGTCTGTTTGTATGTTTGTTTGTTTGTTTGTGTTCAAGATAACTTGAAAAATTATGGACGAATTTGGATGAAATTTTCAGGAAATGTGTGGAATGGGATAAAGAAGAAATGATTAGATTTTGGGACTGATCCCAATCACCATCCAGATACAGGAATTGTTTAAAGGATTCTTTAACATTGCCAGATAGGACCATTTTCGCCAAAGTGGACTGAAGCTGCTTGGTGGAGGTCTGCACTCTCTGAGTGCTTTTCTAGTATTTAAATACTTTTTATTACTTTCTCCCTGAGATTTATTTTATTTTTTTTTTGTTCTTTTTGTTTTTTAAATGAGATGATTCTCCAGACATAGTAGACACATTTTTGGCAGATAATTCACAAACACACGGGATGATAATCCCTGAACACAAATATGTCCTCATTCAGCTCTTTTCAGCACTGCTGCAGGGAGCAGGGCCATGTTGAAGCACAAATCAATCAAAATGTCTGAGGCTGGTGATAATTTTTTAATGCTCATGCTCTACTCCACCATTCAATATTGAGTGTTTTGTCTCAATAAAAGATGGGATTTTTTGTCAATATCTGAATCCAGGTGTGTTGGTAGATGGGCAGACTTCCAACTTTATCATTTCTGTACTTTTCCTCATTAGCAAGTACCCTGTTTTATTTTTAACGTTACTCAGCATGTACTGGGGTCACAAATGGGCCACATTAATTGCTGTTCCCTTTTCTAAATCCAATTATTCAGATTTTTCTCACTCCTATTTGAAGTGGTTGGCAAGACCACCTACACTCTTTAAGGTTTACTGCATAACCTCTCAAAGTGAAGGCAGTTAAAAAAGCTTCAAGATAATTTCCTCAATTAATGAATGACTTTGACTGTGGTGCGTAGTATATCATCTTTAGGGAAATTAACACCACACGTTGTAATTACCCTGTCATTTTCATTTATTCCAACAGGAAACCAATTAATACATGTAATTGTACTTGTAAGGCTTCTCATTTAAAAAAAGAAGACTTTAAACAGCATCCTTGTCTGAAGTGTGTGAGAGAGCTCTTCATATGTGCTACAATTATAGCTCACTTTTGTCAAAATACACAAGTGGTTCTGGGGAAGGCTTTTAAGTAAAGATTTTGATGTGAACTCCGCTGAAAAATTCAGGCAGCAGATAGAAAACAGGCAAAAACGTGAATCTTCAGCTGTCAGTTTGGGGAGTGTGATAATCAAGACTGTCGTTCCCTTCTAGTATAAATGAAATTACATATAATAAAATACAGATGTGTGCTGGTTGTGACCACATATCTTCTACAAACCCCAATCCCAGTGAAGCTGGGACGATGTGTATGATGTAAATAAAAACACAACACAATGATTTGTAAATCCTTTCAAAGACAAAATATTTGATGTTCAAACTAAGAATCATCATTTTGTTAACAAACATTCACTCATTATTAATTTAATGTCTGCACCAAATTCCAAAAAAGCTGGAACAGGGGCAGCAACAGACTGGGCAAGTTGAGGGATGCTAAAATATGTGATCTAACAAACCAGAAGATCTCAACAACTCAGACCAGGGCATATCCTTGGATGCCATTTAATAATAATAACAATAATAATGGAAATAAAAATAAATAAATAAATAAAAACTTATGCAACTTTATTTGTATGGCACCTTTAAAAACAAAGGTCTACAAAATACTTTGACACACAGGCTGGAAAATACAGAAAAAAGCACAAAAGTGTAAGCACGATAGAAGCAAACCAAAAAAAGCACTATTTTAATCAAAGAACCCTGACAAACATACACAAACAGCATAATTAACCAAAGCACAATAAGAACCTTAAAGGAAGAAGCCTGGGTGTGTCATGTATCTTTCAGACCAGTGCTACTCATGAAGGGGAAAGTGTTTCATGTATCGTGATTAAACCTAAAACCCCAAAAGCAGGCACAATAATCCAGACCCAGGCACCTAATACAGAGCCCCAGAACCTGGAACACTGATACCCACCCAAGTCCTTGGTACCAAGATCCATGTCCTCCTCACCCTCGTCCAGAAGAAGCTGGTCTTATTTTATAAGAACCACAGACTATACATGAACCAAGCAACATTAAAGGACCATGAGGACCAAAATCAGAGTGGGGTAAGAACAGTAGAAGCAGAAGACAAGCGGACAAAAAGAGAAAAAAAAGATCATAAGCATTAAAAGCAGGAACACAAGAGCACAATGAAAAGAAAGAGATGCTACAAAATGAGGTAGGAGGCGTCTCCACGATTGACATACATGCCCCATGTAAAGGCTGTTAGCCTGCCTGGTTTAAATGTGGCCTGTGGCTCTTTTACCCCATGTCATTCCACACTGTCTCTCCCCAATTTTCAATTGTATCTGATGTTCTGTCACCCAAATAAAGGCATTCAAAGTACAAAAGAATAGATATATGAAAAAACTGACTGCATGCTGGATATGTAGCATAAGTGCAGGGAATATTCACTCTCAAGGCAGTGTTATTGCTGACGGACAATAAAAGTTGCAGGTCTCAGCATGGCTGAACAAGCATCATTGTATGTTGTATTTTTGATCCCAGCTGCTACACACATATTACAAAAATATATTTATATTTTTCTGCTTTGATAGGAAATAGAGAGTATTTTGGTTTGAAATACAAGGACATAACGGTCAAGATACAGGACAGATTATGTCTTTCTAACCTTCATGGGCCCATCTATGACTGTGGGCTCCAGAAAGCTTTCCCCTTTATACCCCCATATGGTAGGCCTTGCTTAAGACCGTGGCACTTACATCTCTAGTGATGACAACTCTCCAGAAAAATGCTTAGAGATGAATTGGCCTTTTTAATTTATGCAAACTTGATCCACTGCAGTTTGCTCAACAAGCTAGGAAAGGCGTAGATGACAAAAAAACTTCTCATGTTGCTTCTAAGCATCTTGAGAAACAAAAAGTCCCATGTGAGACCTTTATTTGCTAACTTTGGACCCCAAAGTGCTTCCACATGGTGCTCATCACATGTTTCGGTGTTGTTATTGTCTCAGAGTGGCTTTGCTGATCCTCCATTTCCATGCAGTGTCTTCTTCTTCTTCTGTTTTCGCAGACTTGATGCAGCTGTTGTAGTCAAGAGAGCATGGCCACACAGACTGGACTTGGAGTGCCCTCTGCGGGATCGGGTGGTTCACTGATCCTTGTGCCCTGATGGCCTGCTCAGCTGTTACTTTTATATTTGAATGTTTATTTACAGTTCGAGTACAGATTTTTACCTCCATGCTCAAACATATTTTCGAATATTGGTTATAAGCGGACAGCCCTAATCACAACCAGATTGATGTGTTTTAATTGTTTTTTAGATACAGATCTCTTGTAAAAGTGAGGCATCAGTGAGGTGTTGCCAAAGTCACAGTCACTGGATATGACAGTACCTCAAAAATCACTGCTCATACTATCTCTTGTTAGCCCACGGCTTTCATAGTACCTGGTTTAATAACAGCAGATTCGTGTCATGCCTGAACCCAGAATGTTAATGTTAATAAAAAAAAATCAACCATTTGAGGCATATTACTCCATTTATCACCATATGTCTTTTTATACAGGTACAACACATTTTGGCTAATTATAAATAAAGTTATATCTATAAAAATCTTGTTAATCTTGTTAGAATAATAACATTGTTCCAGTCTAGTTTTCATCCCTGTTCCTTCAAGTTGGTTCCTGAGGTTCCCAAAGTTTGCTCTGAGCTGGGTGCATGTTTTGCTGCCTTGACCTGGAATGTCATGAATAGCCCCTTTATCCCACGTATCTAGTTTCTTGACTTTGCATCAAAGTCACATCAACAGTCCATTTAACTAAAAAAAAGTGATTGCCGCCATCACTTTGATAAATTCGTCGTCATGTTTTTTGTACATTAACCTTCTGTACCTGTGATTGATGTGCCATCTTGGTCAAGCCTCCTTTGAAAATAGACTTCTCAAAAGACCTGGTGAAATTAATGTAAACAAAAATGTAGATAAAATGCTACTTCATAATAATTTATTTTATCTGGTGACAGTTAGGGTGCAGTATCACTATCTTCAAAAGTTAACTCCAGAGCTTGTCTTGAGTGCCTTTATTTTAGGAAATAGTTTGAATAGGTTCTTTTTTAGTTTATTTAATGGACTTATATGTTTTAGCATTCTTTGTCTCATTTTTCCAATAACCAATTTATTAGTATTTATTGGTTTACTATTTGTATCATAATTTAGTGTATCTGAGGTGTTTAATCTTTGAGTGTTTTATTGTCTTAAGTCTTTATATATTAATTGGTTTATTAATTTTCTCCTCTGTTTTAATTATATTTTTAGGGAATGTTGGTCATGGCACAGGAGAGAAGTGATTAGATTTTGGTGGTGATCTGAATCCAGATGGGGATCCAAAGTTTTTTTAACCATATTTTAACAGTACAAAATAGGGCAGTTTTCTATATCTTTGACCATAACTTGTCTAATAATTTTGGAAATGCCTTGGCAGGGGTCTGTGCTCTCAGAGCATTTATTATTATTATTTTTAGATTTATTCTATTTTTTAATTATTATTTCTCTAGTTTTTAGCATTTTAAATCCTCCAATGTGTGTTTCGTCATTATGTTCCCTTGAAAGTGTATCCTTGGTTTCCCACTCCCTCAGTTCCTGTTATACTGAATTCTTTGGTTTATGCCTTAGTCCTTATATGCTTCATTTAATGTGTCTAATAATTTAGTTTATTTTCTGTTTATACAACTATGTGCTACATTTTGTTGTATGAAAAGTTCTACACAAACATAGTCTGATTGATTGACTGAAGTAATATATTTTTATGTTCTCTATACTTTGACAGCAGTTGTGACTTAAAGTGTTGGATGCAAAGGTCTCTGAACCTGTGTTTAGACGATGTGAATCTGGATTTAGACATTTTTTTTATTTATTTTTTAATGAAAACAATATCCCCCGTGCCTCATGCTCTCTCTCGTAAGTTCACCCCTTGCCTCACATGATGTGTACATCATCAAATTGTCCATTATAATGCCATGTTATTCGGTTCACTAGAAATAATGAAATGAAGGTACAAGCCAATTCCAGTTGATGGATGAGCTGATCTGTTGGTCAAGTACTTGATGAAACTCATTATTCCCAGAGCCTCCAGTGGTTTGTGGCCAACATCCAGCGACAAGACTGGATTCCTTTCATGATGGTTAAAAGAAAAGAAGTGAGGATAACCTGATATGAATGTGACAGTGGCTACGTTTACATGCAGTCATTGAACCTTTCATAACCTTTCATAAACACTCAAAAGACTAAGATTCCTTGCGAAAAGAACATGCGCAGTACACAACTTAATGTTTCTTACGATGAGGATATCCCGATAGGCGTATACATGACCTTCAGGTTAGAAAAGGAGTAACCCAGGGCTGATTTTTGGGGTTTTTAAAAACTGGAATATGAGCATATTCCGTTTTTTTCAAAAAGTTTTTTGGTGTTTACATGGCTGCACGCAACCGGGTTATTGCTAATATTCCAGTTATGAAAAGTTTAATGACTGCATGTAAATGTAGCCAGTGTTTTCACTCCTCTTTTAGGAAGTCCTGTGAAACAGAAGATTGTGGAGAGAGGCAGCAGTGAGGAGGAAAATTAGAGAAAATAAAGGCAGTTTGGCACAATGATTTGTACTCGATCACAAGACTACAAGTTAAGGCGGCCATATTGTCTAAATCATCACATCGTATAGACCGGCATAATTAGAAATTACTGCATTGACAGAGAGATTTTTTTTTTTACTTAGATGACTTGTGCATTACAGAGTTATAGTTTGACCCATGTCCCATTTGTTATCATGGAGGTGGAGGAGCTTCTGAGCTTTTGAAGTAAGTCAGTAGAAGGAACATCTAATGTTTTAATCTGAAAATGAATTCTAGCTTATTGACAGAAAATAAATTTGTCTGAAGCCTGTTGCAGCATGATCCTGAAATTCAGAGGATGCATCTATAACATGGACAAGCTACTAAGCTTGTTCCACATACACAATGCACAACAACGAATCTTCTACAGTTTATTATCAGAACTTTAAAAAAAACAATCAGACTGCATCTTTGATTGAGTGGAGAGCTGTATGCCAGCATGCCTGTATTTTGTTTTGAGTTATTTCCTGTATGCTGTCTCTGGCGTGTTTAAGCCATCCACAGAATGCCGAAAGACATCTAAATGGGATTGTATCTGTATTGTTTGGACAAAGTTATACGTGCCTAACACATTAAACTCACATGGGACACTGTATCAAATATATTAAAGGTCAAATTGAAGTTACATTTCACTGGAAAAAGCTCTTGACTTCCGCTTGACATTCATCAAACTGTTACTAACCTAGTTAATGCCGTACATTAACTACAGGTTGGCAGTAAAGATTTAGGAAATGAATTTCTGTGCTGGAATCCTTGGTAACATTATCTAATGCGTGTGAAAAACACACTGGACGACCTGCATTAATATCTGTTATCACATGTTTTTGATAATACTCAAAACTATGTATGAAATATCAATAAAAAATTTAGATCCCAACGGTATGAGAGTTTGTGCTTATTGCTTGTTTCTGGGTTTATTACGCAAGCTGAAAATTGCACAGGGGAGGGTGCTAAGGGACAAAGAGAGGCATGCCATCTCTTTGTCCCCTTCAATCCAGAGGTCCTTATCCACCATGCTTTGGAAAGGCACCAGGTCGTTAGATCTGTTGGCACCAGGCCACAGAAAAAAATAATAATAATAATTTTATAATATGAATATTGGATATTAAAGGGTGTTTCATTGTGAAAGGATGATCCTCATGTATTCGCCCATGTAGCTGTACTGTGCAGACTTTACACACAGGCTATCTGACTCTTTCCCGGCTGTGATGAAGAAAAAAAAATATATATACTTGAGAAGAAATTGAAGTTAAACCTTGTGCTTGTGCACTCTTCCACCTGTGCTCTGGTTGGAGCTGTAAATATATATGAAACTGCATGATGTGTGTGACTGCAGGACAGTCAGGGCACATGAGAACGTTTAGCTTCCAGATGTGGAAGTATTCAACTCAGAACTGATAAAACACTCATCAATAATAACAATATTATCAGATCAGCTCAGACTAAAGACTGGTGGATAAAGCACACAGCCAGCACTGTATAGATGCCATTTGTACAGCATTTTCCTCCGTGCTCTGAGGATGTAGCTGTTTATTAGTTATCATATTAGCAGGGGACATTGAGACACCTAAAGCAGCTGATAAAGACAGAGCGAATGCTCGTGTCTCTGTAGAAACAAGCCCATGGCTCTCTCTGATCCTGTGACATGAGCTATACTCTGAACAACGTACATTTGTTTGTTGCCATTGTAGTTGGTTCTTCAACAAACCCTCTGATATTTGACTGTGGAGAGAGTGTGCTATTGTGCATCCTGTGAGTGGAACAAGTTCAGTGAAGTTTGTATTTTGATCTTGCAGATGTGTGTTTGTCTCCGAACGCGTCCTCTAAATATCGGGAACACACTGTGCCACAGACTTTACAATGGATCTTATCTAAACGCACGTGTCAAAAATCGCTTCACATAACATGTCCCTATCCAAACTTCATCTCTTAAATAATTAGTTCTATTCCGTGTCAACAGTTTGTCAAATGCTTTAATTTTAAAGGTGGTTTTAAAGGTTTAAGAACCAAATAAACTTCCTCCCTCAGCATTTAAAAATGAAAATAAACCACTTCTCGGAAATAGATGAAAACGCCACAATCTCTGCTATGCAAAACTGATAAAAAGCTCTGCAGAATAAGAGAAGCCAAAGACAGCCCCAGAAATCTCCCTAGCTCTTTGTTCTTTGTGTCTACATGACACAAGTAAGAAAGGGTAAAACAGAGACGGGCAATGTTGTTAAACTTTAGATTTTAGGGGGTGCAAGGTGAAGTCATTTTCTGCATCCTTAAGATAGGATAGGATGCACCGGCTTATTCCTGTCTTACTTGACCACTCTTCATTTTTGACAAACACACCCCAGGTTCGAACAGGAGCACATATTCATTTGTTATTTAAACAGCATGAGCCCTTGACAACTCTTCAGAGGGGCTATAAGAAAGGCATCAGTGCCGGAATTAAAAGAAAAAAAATATATATTAATACCACTCTGGGCATGTAATAAAAAGGTTGAGGGCCACTGACATATTTATAGGTGGACACTGTTTTTCTTTTTTTTTCAGTGTTGAAATTCTAAGATTGAAATCAGAAATCTGACATAAATTACAGAACTATGACAAAAATGCCGGCAATTTGAGTTTCAGTATTCAAAAAAAAAGAAAAACTCTATCTTGTTTCTTTCTCAGAATTCAGATTGTAATCTCAGAATTCTAACTTAGATTTAGGATTCTCAGAATGAATCAGTAGCATTTCTGACTTTTTCACAAAATCCTGAAATCAATGTCATAATGTAGTTACAACATTTATATTCAGAATTCTCTCATAAATCTGAGTATTTTACTTTTTTTTTTAAGAATTCTGACTTGAAACTCAGATCCGTTGTGTAGGACTAGGCGTTAATGTCTCTTGCTGCTGAGACACCACTGAGACTCTGGATGGTCAAGTGAGTGATGGCATCCTCTGGGTTTTCAAGTGGGTGCCCTCCTTTCGGGGTGTTTCTCTGATAGGCCCATGACACCTCCAGAGGATTCAGCAGTGAACCCCAGTGTCCCAGGTTCCTCCCTCTAGATGCCATCAACTCACTTGAAGGCTTAGGTGGAGTCTTTCCTCTTCATCCACAGCCACTGACTCCATTTTTGAGCAGCTCTGGAGAGGTCCTTGACTGCCTGTCGGTGGGCCTGTCCATCTCCAAGAGTAGCCTGGATGGTGAGGTGGCTACTGACCCTCCACGGCCTACTTCCACTGGTCGGACCTTCACATTCCAGCCTCGTTGTTGAATGTCGGCAGCAAGGTCCATTTACCTCAGCTTCTTGCGCTCATAGGCCTCCTCTACTGAGTTTCCCCAGGGTGCTGTGAGCTCGATGATATGTACATGCCTGAGCAAAGCTGACCATAGACTCAGGTCCGGTTGCAAGTTGGTGGACGCAACTTTTTTCTCTAAATTTAATCTCCAAATTTTTATTTTTTTTCCAGAATGAATATGTCTTCTAAATTTCTGACTTTATTAATCTCAGATACTGACTTGTTTTTAAAGTCTGTAAAAAAAAATCAGAAACTTCATACTTGATTTCTTTCTGTGGCCTTCATCCTCTTCCCTGCAGCAGGGCCAAAAGACACTTAGATGAAATAGGAAGCTAGGCAAAATGGGACTTTCTTAGAAAATGGACCATAAACTGCATTTGACACCTCTCTTTAACCTCCTGAAGCTTTAGGGGAAATTAGATTCTCCAGTCTATATAATTATAATCCAGAGCCCCTTATCTTTACAAAGTCACAGATTTTATAACCTCAGTTATCTGAAAAACTTGCCTCTGAACACAAAAATCAACCACGCAGAACACAAGCCCCGGCGCCTCAACCCAAGGTGTCCTTGTGTAAGTCCGCACGCTAAAGGTAAAGAACACTGACAGCCGTTAAGTGCAGGGAAAATACAAAACATAAAAAAGTCCTGCCAACTCTTTCAAAAAATAATGGAGCTATCAGCTGTAATGACATGGCCTCTGCTGTGGGAGACTTGGGGAATATTCAATCTGAAGGCTGTAAAAGAGCATTGTCAACCCTGTTAACAGCCAACCCCTAAAAGCAATGTCTGGTTACATGTGAGGACTTAACCGGTGGAAGCACTTCCTCTGTGCACTCCATCTACCCCAAGGAGATTGAGTGTGAAGATAATGCACCAAGAAAGATGTCATAGTCACAGCTTAGACCTCCCCTCCCCTACCCGTGTAGTCGTACTCTGGAGGCATCAACAAGGTGTAGAGACAAGAAAGTGATAAATCTAATACACGCTGACTGAAAGCTCACACAGTCACATGCTGTTAGGGCATTTTTTCCCTTCCTTTTCTCCTTTTTTTCTGAAGCAGCTGAAAAACTTTTTTTTCCTTCAGACTCAAGCAGAAACAGATTTTTCCCCCCATTTTCCCGATTCCTGTGTGACAAAGGAGATGCACCCACAGTCAATGATTGTTGACGTCATTCAATTTGCACCAAAGACCGTGTTTGCATCTGTTCACGGATGACCTTGTGTAACACAAAAGAGTCAAGTGTCACATGTATGGATTATAATACATTTCTGACAGGGTTATTTCAAATGGTGTCATGGGAAATGGAGATGTCAGCACATTGTTGTCAGGCTATAATGTAAACAGATATTTTGCATGCCTGTCAAACTCGGTCTATTATCCAACGTGTGGTTGCCTCAGGATCATATCTCTGATATCACATGTCCAACAAACAGATCAATGTTTTATGTGAGGAACACCTAGAAAATATAATATTAAGACAAATGCAATAGTTTTGGATAAAACTGTAGTTAAATATATGGTCTAAACATCATACATCACCAGATTTAAGCAACAGAGCTGTGATGCAGGACATTTGCTCGCCTCTGTTCCTGCATTGCAATTGTGTCCTCGCATTAGCAATCAGGCCTATGTACTTTAAAGGCTGACAGTAATGAATTACTTGCTCTTTATGGACAGCAGGGCACCCGAGATAAGTGATGTCTCTCCCTGCAAATTATTCTGTCCTAAGACTTGCATCACCAAGGAGCCTACTTCCCCCTCCTGCTGATTGACCATCAGTTACAGAGGACTGTGATTGTGTTTGTAGATAATTATAAGTTCAGTTTGTTTTGGTTAAACACTCGATGGTGCTTTGTTGGGAGGTCTTAAGTGTTCTGAGAGCAGATTCTTGACATCTTAGTTCACTTATTAAAACATCAGAGCAGTGTTTCTGCTTAAAAACTGCCCTGGTTGGTGTCACTTATATATGACAGATAAAAAATATAAATAAAAGTGATTTGTTAAGAACCCTGTATTGAAGCACATTACTTAATTGCTATAAGATATATATTCAGTGCAGAATCCACTGAATAAGACACAGAATGTTTTAAAGTAATTTGCATCAGACAGATCAACAAGTTTAAAACTGTGGATTTTCATTTGAATAAAACTGTTCAATTAATGTTCTGTTAAATTACACCACTTGATTAAAAAATTAGGTTGCAACGATTCACACATCATCATCTAACTTTGTTTCTCTCTGCCTAAAATCCTAACAGCTACAAGCCTCTATTTTAAGAGGTTTCTCTCTGCATTCTTGCAACAGCAAGATCCATAATAAAATCAACACTCTGTTGAAAAACAAAGCTATGAGAACTCAAAATTAAGGATGGGAATTAGAAACCAATCCCAGTAGAGAACTGATGACAACTCCCTCCAGGGATCGATATCATCAGTTCCCCTAACAATTTCTTCCGCTTTGTTCTGCATGCGTTGCAAATCAAGGATGTGATGCCCTTACTAGAGGCAGTTGGCACAAATTATTAAGAAGAAGTCAAAGATATAATCATGGCAGACACAGGTTTTCAGTGGTCAAAATTGTGTCTTAATTTTTAACAGAAAGGTGCTTACTAAGCAATTTCCACAAAGTGGAAACACCAACAACTCTCAGAGGCATATGGAGCCCAACACTGATTATCAAGAGTGTGTCATGTGTTTGATATTGTTGCCACTGAAAACCTGTGGAGGCCAACTTCTTTTCACACAGAAAAACAGCAGGAATTGACAAAGGAATCTTTAGAGAATTGAATCCATATGCAGAGTTGTTGATGGCATTAATTTCAATAAAATCCCATCAATTCCAATGTCTACATAAAATATCAAGGAAACCTTTTGAGTTTTCTCAACTTTTTCACAAGTTGCTAAAAAAAGTAAAATTTTCCAGTTAAAATAAAAGTTCTGCCAACATGGATCTCGTTGTTAACCTACTGAAGATTTTCTTTTCAGGATAAAAATGAAATTAGTTCTTTAATGCCACATATTCCTGCCTTGAAAATAATATATATTCTTGTTGAATGGACAAAGGACAGTGTCAGTACTATTTAAAATTCTTGTTAGGGAAAAAAATATTGTTTGAGTGCAGACAAACATCAGAGATGACATAGGAAGGCTCACATTGAAGAAGAGACGCAGCAACAGACTGCCCTCTCTCTCTGATCAGCTCTTGGTCACATAGAATCTACTGTATGAGTTGCAGAATACGATATAATGCACATTTAGGGCAATGTCCAAAGAAGTCCTGCCTTATAGTTCCCAGAATCCTGGCATGTCATTATTCTTTGACCTTGTTTTGATGTGTTTTTTTTTTTGTTTTTGTTGGGAAGAGGGGGGTGAGGATGTTATACTTTTATAAAGGGAGTTAAGTATTTATCATACAAAGCTATTTAAAATGACCTTATGGTACCTACAACTTAATTCACCTACAACTTTACTTGAATCAGGAAAAGGCAAATAGACATGCAAGCAGAATACAATTCAAACTGCTCCTGTACACCTTTAAGGCCATCCACGACCTCGCCCCTCCATATCTGTCCGGGCTCCTCCACATTGCCACTCCAGCCCACTCCCTCAGATCCTCCTCCTCCTCCATCCACCTCACTGTGCCCCCTGCCTGCCTCAGCACCATGGAGAGCAGGGCCTCCCCACCTCTGGAACTCTCTCCCACCAGACGTCCGTAACTTGAACTCTCTATCCTTCAAATCCCATCTCAACACCCACCTGTTCAGGACTGCATACTCCATTTCACAATAACCTTCTGCTAACATCCTCATACCTGTCATTGTCTGCTGTGTTTTGCTGATTTTATTGCTTGTTGTTGGTTTTATTGTTGTTGATTTGAACTTGTACAGTGTCCTTGGGTGTCATGAAAGGAACTTTTAAATAAAATGTATTATTTTTTTAATTTTTAAAGCCAGCTCAAAAGCTACAAGCATGTTTGTAATTTTCTTCTTATTGAGAATGGAGGGCCAGTGGATAGAGTTACGGTTTGGACATGTCATCCAATTAATGACATGAAATCTTTGTGATGCTTTCAGTTTTGCTTAATATCAGGTTATTTAATATTCTTTTCCTTTCTGATTGTGAATTTGCTTGAACAAATTTAAAAATAAACTAGGGGTGCTCCAATAGCACAAACCACCACCAAGGCATTTCCAGCATTGTCAAGGAAGTTATTGTCAACAATGTGAGGGACTGCAGTGTCTCGCACTGTTAATTAATACTTGAGAAAATTTCTGGACACATCCAGATTCTGATCATCACCAAAATCTGAACTTCTTGAGTAATTATCCACAAATGTAATAAAAACCGTCCTATCTCTCAACATGTCTTGTTGGTACGCAATCATCCAGGTCATGATTATTCAACGCTGATCGAAGTGACATGGAGAAGAGGCGAGAGGAGAGGGAGCAAAAGAGAAAACATCAGAAAACCAACACTACCTGTAACAGTGTCTTATTGGGCAGTTTTACACATTTTCATTAATAACTCGGTTAAGATTGTCTGAAACGCCTTGGTGGAAGTTTGACCTCTTGGAGCACCTTTAGTTGAAACAAAGACATTAGACGTAACAAATATGGTTAAAAAGTGCATCATAACGGAAGACCTGAGAGAACATGCATGCATATATAATTTTATATTATTTGACTATGATGTTGTTTGGTTATTTTCAAGAACCATACTATGAGATAAATGAGTCAGGAAATTTAAAAGACAGCCAACATGTACTCTTTTTACTTTGCTGCAGGATACCTTTTATTTCATCTTACAAAGGAGCCTTATAATAATTGATAGGTCAGTACCTCTCAGACTACGAATATACAGCATTTTAAGAAACCTGTTTATACATTTGTATCTGCATATAGAGATTTCTCCTGCTAAAACATTACCTAAAATCATTTTTCTTTGAATCTGAAAACATTTCCTTTGTTCAGTTTCAAGCTCTTGAAATTGGAAAACAAATTAAATACAACAAATATCAATACAACAGTCATGAGCAAGTGGGAGCAATAAAGCTTTTATAGCTAACAGCGACTGTAACAACACCCTCAACACTTCCATCACCTCTGGAACTACACTTAAGAGCCACTTTGAGTACACACCCACCGCACTGCCTCCAACCTTGGACCCACACACGGGAATACACAGCCTCCTGCATGCTTCACACTGGAGGTCATGAATATGGAAATCTAGGCCACCTTCAAGTTTTATTGTGTGGACTCAGCTCTAAAGTAAGACTATTTTACATTATTATTTATGCACCCAAAACTCCGCAACATCAGACTTTACCGGATGTTGTTTCCTTTTTTAACATCAAACCATGCATGCTTAAAAATAATGTTGAATCTCTTGTATGAAAAGTGAGTAATAAAATCCTCCAGTGCATGATTGGGGGCTTTTAGTGTGAACATAAATCTTTCATGCCTTTCGTTTTCACTGTTGTATGCACTATTTTTATCACATTGAGCTGGACAATAAAGTTTTCCCCAGTGTGAATCCTCACATCTTTTTTCCACACATGCAGAGGATGGTTGAAATTTTATGCATCATCAAAAGAAACAGTGCTATCAGAGCTCACAGAGGCGGCCGAGTAATTATTTTAACTTGCTGCATTTAACATTCGGTGCATCTGCAGAACATGGATAGGGCTCGGATCAGCGGGGTGTGCAGCCATGTTTCCTCTAAGCCGCTGGTGTCCGGTCCTGTGCCCTGGAAGATATGCAGGTTTATATTCCGGCCAAATTCAACAGCAGCTGATTAGTGGGTCTCTGTCTAGTTGAAGGCACGCTGATTAGTTAAATTAGTGGGTGAGGTTTGATTGGACTGAAAAGCTGTATACACTCCACCACTGCCAGGAACTTTTCTGTGGGTGTGAACGATGCCATGTAGAGCCAAACAACAGAATGGCCACCCTGCCATCATCAGCTATTAGGGAGTGTTGGACATGAATATGATGTTGCAAATCATAGGGGTGGATCCAGACTCTTTGACTGAGGCAGCCGTACTTCAGCTCCAACTTGTGCGGTGTACAAGAAATGTCCACAAATACACAAGTCCAAATAGCATTTGACACAAGTCAAAAGTTAGAATTCTAAGAACTAAAGTCAGAATTCTGAGATTAAATTCCAAATTCTGAGACAGAATAATAAAAATTATTCTCAGAGTCCTAAAAGTCAGACATCTGAGTATAAAGTCAGAAACTTAACAATAAATGCATAATTCTGAGACTGAAGTCAGAATTCTAAGGAAAGATTCTGAATTCTGACAATAAATTCTGAATTTTCTGAGATTAAATTTAGAATTCTGAGATTTAACTCAGGATTCTAAGATAAAAGTCAAAATTCTTAGATTACAGTAAAACATTCTGATATTAAAGTCAGAATCCAGACTTTTTTCTCAGAATACTGAATGTGTTGACTTGTACAACCTCAAAATGTCTTTTACAACCTCTGACAACTTTCCCAGTCTTTCCATACCACCCTCCCTACCACCTTAGTTGTTTTGAAATGAAATTCCAAAGGGGTATGCAGCAACTCCAAAGCAATGAAAGTTATCATTTTCAATTTCTGATAAATAATTTTACATCTTTAAATCAAATGTTGGGCTTTCAGTTTATTGCAAATCACTATAAAATTAAAACAATATCCCATGTATTTTGGAATAAGGGTAGTGATACTGAGGTCATTATGCAGCAGCTAAACATATGCAATGTAAAATTTGACATTCTTTGAATCCACATTTGGATTATTTATTTATTATTAATATTATTTTGTACTGAACCAGCTGATTCTACGATATATTTTTGTTTTTTGAGAAATTCTTACTTTCATGGACGACATGGACCAGATAATGGCTACCGTTTATTTATCCTTGCCATAACAACACATAATAATGCATGAAAGTCTGCTGGGCAGGTAAGCAAGACCTGTTTCCTCTGTTGTTCTGTCTCTGTAACTCATTCATATTTTGTGCTGCATACCTGTGACGGACCACCTTTCATCTCTGCCCACTGTCTGTTCTCTCACTCAAACTTCCTCCAAACTCCATCCCCAATCCACAAAATGTAAATGCTGTTTTTATGTTTAGAATACACATCAAATGCAATGATGTTTTTATCTTTTTATGAATGGAGTCCTCAATTTGAATAATAGTAAGCTGTGAAGGAGGGTGGGGGTTTACTTTTGGTTTACTTGAGAGCCTCCTGGCAGCTGAATTTAACACACTGTGCCTTTAAGATTTAGTTGAAAAATGTCAATACAAATCTTTTGAACTTATACCAAGGATACGTCACTTAAAATGCTATTGCAACTCATAAATCCCATTTGGCCTTGGATCACCTCATAATCCACCAGGAGGAGCAGGAACCATTGCTGGGGAGAAGGATGTTGCAGTTAACATGTTTAACCTGTTGCCACTGTCATCCTGCAACAAGAATGCAGAAAAAAGTCTATACATCAGACTGAAATTCTCTTAAATTATAGTCGGTGTTCTACTTATATAAAGGCTCCATCAGTCTTTGGAGTACTGTATAAAAATGACCCGTTAAGACATGAGTTCAAACAAAAAGCAGAGGAGTGAATTTCAGATTTTCAGATGGCTTGTTAAAGCTTTTCAGTAACTGGTGGCACACACTTAAACAGCGTAGATCTGAGTCCATGAGAGCACCAGGCTGAATAATTTAGTGAAGAAACAGTCTGAGCTTGTTATACTGTGATATCTTTAAGGACAGATAGAGTACTTTCTAACTGAAACTTCTCCATGACTTTGTTGTCACGACAGAATGACCCAGAAAACAAAAGCTGCTTCACTTAGAACAGCATGTAAGAGTCAAAGGAATGATTTTCTTTGAAATAACTTGGTTCATTCCTTCAGTAAGTTTTTAGTCATCCCTGTTTTGTTGACTGGTTAATTAACATTTTCATTTCCAACACTTAAAATTGATGAAAATAAAAGTAATAAAACGATATGAAATTAAACATAAGCAGCAATATTGCCAAGCATTTTCAACTTGAAGCACTTCATTCTTTGTCATATTTGCTTTTACCTAAGGCCTCTGTATCTCACCAGTTTTATACCAGGAATGACTGATACAAATAATAAGTGATTTAGTAGAATTTCCAAGTATCGGCCCCTTCCCCATTCTGTCAGTGGTCCATTCTGTTCTTAAGATTTTTGAAATCCTTGCCTGGAAGAGACCTTGCTGATGCAATATAACTGCCCTCCATCTTGTTGCTGTGCTCAATCATGCCATGAAGACCTGTGACATGAAACTGTTCTCCGCAACTTCACCTCAGTAAAATTTGGCCTCTCCTCACCCAGTTTGGAGCTTCCATAACAGCTGTGTGTGTTTCTGTTCATGTGTTCAAACCTACATGAAAAAGATAACCATTGAGACCTCATGAGCCACATGAGGGCTCATCAGTGTTTATAAACAGCGTTTATAAACAGTTATTAACACTTCTGAGAGTTATGTTGGGCTAATAGCCATCATTATATAAAAAAGCCATACTATAAAACATTTCATAAAGACTAATGACATGATGTATTTATTCAACATACATGTTTGTTATAAATGTTATTTATAAGAGTTTGCGACTTTGTTCTTGTTACACATTGTAATCAATTTATAACATATTATAAGTGCTATTATAATCCATTATTTTTAAATTATAGGTCAATATAAGTTGTCAGATAATTTAAGTTTTTTAAATCACTAATGGCAAGAAAAGCTAACAAGTTGGTATACACTGTAAATTTACATTTGATGGAAGCATTTAAAGCAGCACTAAGTAAGAGTCCGGCTTTTTAGCTCTCGAGGGGCCTCTACGGTCGTTGAGTGTAACTGCGCGGTTACAAAAACAGAGTGCCTCACACCAACGTGCATTTGTTGACATACAGAGGGAGGAGAAGCGAGCCGACAGGACGTCCCAAGAGACAAATAAACCATGTGGACTGGTAAGGTACAGTCTGATCACGTTTTATAGTTTGTAGTTTTTTAGTGAGGAATTGTTCCTACCATCCACATCGAAGTTACATAGTGCCAGTGAAGGTGATACAGACCCCCTCAGACTATGACAGAGGTGTCATTCAACCTGTTGTAAGGTGATGTACCATTACAATAATTCTAGAAAGATTATTTTAGGGTGGAAAAACTACGTAGTGTTGGTTTAAATGAACAGTATTTCAATTGGTGTAGTCATATAATAAAAGAAGATAAATGAGCCTATTATAGTGTACATTAGATGTCCTTACTGTAGGATACTTCCTCATTGCTCCTTCAGATCTTTTTTTTTTTTTTTTTTTGCTGAGCAAACCTTTTGATCACCTGTTTGAAAAAAAAACCCAAAAACAAAACAAAAAAAACAACATGAAACACGTTCAGTATTGGTATTTGCAGATCTCAAAAACAGGTAATCAGTGAACAGTTTCGGCCAAGAAAAAAAAAAAAAAACTGATTGGGGCATCCCTTATGCATAGTATAACTGACTTTTTATAACTTATCATTTCCAGTAGCATTATGATGACTTTGATGACTGTTATAGAGTATTACAACTTTAACATGAATGGTTATAACTATGATTATAAAGCATTGTAAGTTGATTATAATATCTTGAAACATGTTTATATTTTTTTTACAATGCATTATAAAAGGGGCTTCATTGAAAGTGTTACAATTATCAAATATGAATAAAACTAACACACATAATTGTTTTGATTTAGTGTTCATTATGATATAAAGTATATAACAGAGCTTGGCTCCTAACAACCAAAATTACCAGAAAATGTTGAATTCTGGCCCTTTTCATGTTATTTTTTTAAGATGCAAAAATAAATTCTCATTTATACTTTTTTTTTTTTTTGTATTTTGCCATTTTGTCACAGTCACTGTTACCACTTGTTATTTTAGCTTTCATATGCCTGCAGTATGTTTTATTCATTCCTCTTGTAAGTGATTTTTCCACCTCAGAAAGGAGCATTGTGTACATATCTTTGTTGTAAGAATATTAAATTGTCTGCAACAAGTCTTTCCTCTGTGCCCAGGAAGCTCTGGCATTTTTATGCCTCCCTGTGCACCTATTACCCCCGAGCAGCAGTTCAGTGTTACACAGCAGACCAGGCAGAGCACAATAACGTGTAAATCTGGAGCATGATAAAAGGTTAACATACGTGTCATGTCGGCTGCAAATCGTGTTTGCAATCAAAGGAAGACACACACCAAGGTCTGGACCATTATGTAAGAATACAAAATGCTTTATACAGAGGATTGAAGAGTGTTTTTTTAAGTATTATTTTAATTTGATGTTTGTTCATACATCTTTAAATATGTTACTAAATGGTTTCATGGGCAGAATTTTTAAACAATGTGCTACTCACATTCATAAGAACATCATCTTTTGACAGCAGCCTTGTCAGCACAATTAATCAGCAGTTAATGTCTCTGCAGGATCTCATTTCTAAGTGAAAGCTGAAATGAAAACTTATTAATTGTGTCTTTCTATTTGGGCCAAGCCTATTTGCATTCAGGAGGCATTGTTGCTGTGATGCTTGGAGCCAAAGATAATGAAAAACTTGCAGCGTTGCTCCTGCCCAGATCCTTGGAGTTATGATTTCAATTGCTATGCACAACTTGGTGTTCAAGGTCTGGAGTCTTCTTGAATGAATGCTCGGAATCTGGCTCTGGGGGTTAACAAGGAGGCTCCGTATACTGTTTAACAATTCAGTCCATGTTCAGCCCACGTGACGGCGCATGCAATAGGGCCTGCACTTGTTTATATCTCTGGATAAAGCATCCCACTGGCCGCAAATTAAGCATTCAGGATCGGCAGCCTTGTTGTGCTCCAGTATGACGTGTTTGGAGTACTAACTGGGACTCAGCGCCCTAGGTACACCACAATCTTGTTTGGGGGGGCTTCATAACTTCTAAAGCTGTCATGTCCTTTGAAAAGACTTCAATACAAGATTCACACTTGATACAGATAAAAATCAGGGTTTTATTTTAATGGAAAGACTTGTGGGGGTCTCAGGAGTGGTTTGAAATTAAGCACAATAACAAATGATAAGGAAATAAAGGCAGAATAACCCACTGTCTCAGTTACTGAATTATATAAAAAGGTCAAATCAATCAGATAAGAAAATTAGCATGAAAATCATGTCTAAGTGTTCTACTTTAAGCTAAAAATGCCCCACAAAAAGAGAGAAATATTACGCAGAATGTCACTTTCTCCATCCTCTGATCCCTCAGTTGTTCTGACATTGACTGGCATTTGTAATCTGATCCTGTTTCTATTTAAAAAAAAAAAAAAAAAAATCCCTCATAGACTTAAAGTAACCTGACAGATTGCAGATATATTCACCTTAAAGTTAAATTTGTGGCCAAAATAAAACCACTTTTTAAAGCTGGTCCTTAGATCCCATATTCTCTCAGGCGAAAAAATGTCAGGGGGACTAATGCCAATTAGTGAAAAGAAAAGATATTTTCAAATTTCTGTCTGCTGTATGTTACTAGACTATACTATTAATTATAATATTGTTAGCATTTTCGACATATCAATTTATTCACTTTTTGCAATAGGTCTTTGAGGTCTCTATTCTCTTCCCATGCAAAAAATACCAAGTTTTCTTGTTTTCGAATTTAATAAAAGTAAAGTTCAAGCATCTTCTGCGTGAGTTAAGTCCAATAAAATTTGCTAACTCATTTACTGGAAAAGAGGCCATTTTAAACTTTTGTAGGAGGATATTATTTTTTATGCTCTTGCTTTACCAAATTGCATTTTAAAATGTGTGGGCCTTTGGAAAAACGGGTCAACAGACAAATATATAATATGTAGAAGTTTTGAACCTATACAGGGTTAAAAGATCAGAGAGTCATGAGGAAATGTTTTAGATGCTTAAAATTGTCAAAATGCCAAAAACTTCTCTATCGATCATTTGCATGTGATGTCACAATCTGTTACATTTCAGCTGGATGTCAAATATGATGCCGTCCAGCATGTAACTTGATGGACGTCTTCACTAAATGAACATAAATGTCCCCAGGGTAAACGTAAACCTGCATACAAGAGTTGGTTGTGTAGCAACATCCAGTCATGATGATCTGCTGCTATGTAGTGGACCATTCTTACAAAGTTTTATGTCAGTTTAATATATCTGTGAGTCATTTTATGAAGCTTAAAATATCATTTCCTATAGTAGCACTCTGTAGGCTAATGCTAATGCTAGCAATCATCAAGTAAACTTTTCATTAAAACATGGTTGTGACTTTATCCAATAAATAATCTGTGTAAGCCAAATACCTTGAAGGTGAATTCTTTGAAGGTAAGCTTTGATTTAGTTCCTCTGGTTTGCCTTTGAGTTTAAAAAAAATGTTGATTTGGGTCCATACAAGTATAAGGCCCTGTTTACATGACATCAAAAATGACCAAAAATGGAGAGGTTTTGTTGCGGTGGGGCCTCCCTACACAAGAACGGTGCCTGGAGTGTCTGAATCTGCAAACTTTTGAAACCAGGGCCCAGAGTGAAACATTTTGAAAACGTCTTGGTATCTGTCTCCGTGTAAACAGGACTCAGTGTTCTCAGGGAAAACGATGATGCCCGACACATGCGCAGTACTCTTTCAGAGGAAGGTTAAGCGCAGCAGGAACAACACCAACAGCTTCAGCAGTCTACCGAGCAACATGGGTGCAGCTTACTGTGCTCAGTTTGTTATCCAGACAAAAATATCGAGACAGATTTGTTGTCCAGACAAGAAACTCCTGCGTCTTCATGCGTCCACTCGTCATTGTTGTTTGTGAAAAGCTTGTCATCACTGGAAAGCGCACGCGTGTTGTAACGCTGCTGTTTCTCTAAAAATCGACATCATCAACTACTGGCCTGGCATGCACGCTACAGCGTTTTCAGTTGTTCTCATGGATCTGTGTGAACACGCATCATTTTCACATCGTCTCCATGTGAACGAGGAGCACTTTTGAAAACACAAAGGAAAAACCTTTCCGTTTCTGGTGACAACGTAACATAAACGGGGCCTAAATGTTCATTACAGCAAGCATATGCAATGATGACAGCTGCAGGCCATACAAGATAATACATCAGTCACTGCTATCTTCTGGCCTTGAAACATCCTTTTACCAAGTCACATTGGTATTTTATTGAATTTGACAAAATGTATACACCTGCATCCACAGGTAGCACGAATTTTCTCATGTCTTCCAGCTCCTGTTGAGGTTTCTGCCATTTATCATTCAAACTTGCTAAGTCTCCATCAGCAGATGTTTTTGCTGTGTGTGCTCCTTGTTCATACAATTATCCTCATGTGTCCAAAACCAATGGTAGTCCTAAAAGCTGGAAACATTGTCAATTATCTTGCAGGGCAGTGGTTGTTTTTCCATTTTTGAGTCTCACTGTAAACAGCCAATCCACTCGCTGTCTGGCTGCAAGTCTGTGTCCTTAAACAGAGTTATTGTCTGTAATAATAATTAGCAGCCCATTAAAGTACATATTTAATAATCTTTATTTATCAGTTTGCTTTGCAGATGCATAGTTTGAGGAAATGCGCAGAGCTGTAGTTTGGGATAGGGCCCACACTTCATGACAGAAGCTATTTGCACATCAGTGAAAAAAATATGCTTTTGTATTTGTCAAATGTAGTCTGGCAACCATCCAATGTTGCTATCTTTTACAATTTTTCCCACAAAAGATATGTTCCTTGATAATCTGGGCCTCATTCATCACTTGTTTGACGAATTTCTTCTTTTCAAATGAATCAGTTATGAAAAGATTTTGGGATTCGCCAAGGCTTTCTTTTGACCTAACATCTTTTTAAAGGCATTCTGGTGGCTTTTACACACAAAAAAAACAGTCTTCAGCTCAAAACTTTCAAGGTTAAAAGGGCTTTTGTTTACACAAACTTTATGAAGAGCAAATTTACTAACAGAAAATCATTGAGGATATTGGTAAATGAGGTCCTATGCTTACCATTTCTCCATATTTGAATCGTCAGACAAGTCAATGTTCCGTTGTATTCAGCCCTAATCAACACAGCCTTGAATTAGATAAAATAGCCTCATGCATATGTCACAGAAACGCTGAATGATTCTTATTAGAGCAATTAACAGATCTAATCTTGCACAGGCGACAGGGGAAAAGCCGGATCACACTCTTTGGAGACAATTCCTCTGACAACATATTACTCACATAATTAAGCTCAAGATCTCGGTTCAGCGCTGAGAGGTAAGTCTCTGAGGATGATACACACAAATGGAGACACATGTCCTTATTTCTTATTTTTATCACTCGCCTCTGCCTTCAAACTATTTGGCACTGCAGGGCAACACCGACAGATCCATAGTGTGAGCCGCCTCTTCTTTTTATTTTGACTCCTCTTCAATTAAAACTCCTACATTTTTACAGGGATCAATACAGAAGAGTCTATGAAAACGTCAATAACTGAAGCATGGACTGCAGCTGCTCTGGAGAAGATAATAAAGCATCCCCCATGTGTGTTTGGCTAACAAGTTCTCCTCTTTGAACTTAATGCAGGCTTCCTTTGTGAAATACCAAAGCATTGATTAATCCATCTGTACTGATCTGAATTTTCTCCGGCTTGTGTTGCATCCCTTTGAAATATTCAAAGCAGGGCTCTTGGAATAACTATTATATGGACCTCTGCTCTCCTAGGGGCAAGCAATGGAAGTGGCTGCATACAAATGAAGTACCAGCAAAGCAAAGGGAACGCCTTGATTGAAGCCACACTTGCATAATCATGCCTTCAGAAGAAAAATAGCAAGTCATTCATTACAGAGTGGTTGCAGACAGAATTGATTGCTTAATAAAGAGGTGTACAGGTGTAGAAGGAGCTGCAGTGCATGATGTAAAAATGCATGTGTAGGCATCACAAAGGATAGTATGTCATCATAGCTGATGGTTATGCGAGTAAGCGTTTGATAGAATGAAATTTCAGATTAGCATA
This sequence comes from Cetoscarus ocellatus, assembly GCA_037902135.1. Classification (NCBI taxonomy): domain Eukaryota; kingdom Metazoa; phylum Chordata; class Actinopteri; order Labriformes; family Labridae; genus Cetoscarus; species Cetoscarus ocellatus. The sequence continues at coordinate 856,141 of JBAMNC010000720.1, forward strand.
AGAATTAGATTTTCAAGAGCTGGTTGTGTAGCAACATTCAGTGCAGTTCTTAAGTCCTATTCTGACCAAAAATGTTCACAACCACGTGGGGATGGGGGACTTTGTTGATAAAAAGTTTACCACTGTAAAGGATCTTACTGTAGCATCTTGAGCCAATGTTATTTATGTGTAGTTTTAACAAGACTTAGGTTGGACTGCTACATGTCCAACATGCCAACATCAATAATCAGCTATCTCTTCTCAGGGACAAAGCTACTGTAGCTGGGTGCTTTAGTAGCAATCGCATATACTGGTGCCATTAGCCTCAAGCAACCTCACTTCAAAAACCCCAAAATATCCATTCAGAGCTCTTTTTTTCTTTGTTTAAAGTGTTTTGGGGGGCAAAGACATTACCCCTGAATTCCACATAGTCCTTTTGGTGCAAAGTTCCATCAACCCAACAGTTTTGGTTCATTTAACAGCTCATGCCTTTGCACCCTAGGTCTTTCTGGAGCATATAGAAGTGTTACACACTGCAGCAGAAAGCAGAGCAAATGGATTGTGAGACCACAAGCTCATGTAGGAATAAGGACAATGAACAACCAGCAGGTAACCTTACCAGTGTGTGGTTGATTTGCAGCTATTTTGCTACATGGTTTGGCATTGTGTTGATAAAAGGAACAGATGAAGGAATTACAAGTCTCTATATTGTGTTTTCTTTGGAGTATGTTCCCATTTGGGTAGAACTGCTAGGAAGAGATACGTTTTTGTGGCTCCAATTGACAAAAGTTACGCCAGCGAATTATCGGCAAGTGTTGCTTCTAGCACATGCTGGATATGAGTTGAGTGAGGTTGTGACTGGTTGATTAGAATGGGAATAATTTGCTCTGGTGTGCTGGGCCCAGACAGAATGCTGCACAGATGTACTATGTTTTTTAAATTAATTCCTCTTTGAGAAATTCAGTTCTTTACACTCAGTTGAGGCATGCTACACAAATACAGGCTGAAATACACATGCACATGCACAAACAGGTTCTACGAATATGCACTAATGTAGAGTGATGGCTTGCTGCTCCCGAAGAAGTGCTACCAAGCAGTTTTTGGGCTTGTGTCTTGTTCAAGGGCACTTCTGCAGTTCCCAGTTAAGTCAACTGGCACCTTTCCAGCGATCAAAACCATCTTCCAAACAAGGTTAATTCGAGAGCTGAATTGGCCATCCGACAGTCCCCAACCAAAGAACTTCCAGACTGAGCTACTACTGCCCTAATGGCTAAGTAGGATGTTAAAGAAAATGGTCTATTCTACATTCAAGCAATAATAACCTAATTTTATGTTTGACCTAAATACTGACCATCTCCAATAGCTTGTATCAAAATTTTGACTTTTTGTTTGGGATGGTATGAGTCATTTTATGTCAATACTGAAGCTACTGTTGGCCAGTTGGACTGGGGTCTTTAATGTTAGAATGTATATGGTCATCATTATAGGCAAATATATCACTGTGATGTCATGGCATTACAGTATCTTGTGGCAAAACATAGCAAAACAAGGGGCAAACATGAAACACCACCACAGGCCAGCAGGAGTCTAACAATTTTAATATGAGTTTCACAAACTGACATGCACTAAACACTGCCACATACATTGATTTGATCAACAGTATTCTGCCATGAAACAAAAAGCAATCAAAACGTCTTTAACATTCATTCTATCTCATTTGTTGTGATGGCAATATTAGCTATTTTCAAATAAAGATCATTTGGGTAAGCGAAATGTGTTGGCTTTAAAATGGCTCATATTTGGTAACGTGGGGCCTGATTAAAGAATCTGACCCTTATGGGGGCTCAGCTCTTATAGAAATCATGACAATAACACAAACTTAGCAGGTGTTCAGTCCTCTGAAACCACTAATTTTATGTAATTTATGTTTTTCTCCATAGAACTTTTGTTAAAGATAATATTAACATGCTTTAACACATTTTTTTTTAACTAATATCAACTTTTAAATGCAGGACCTATCGTACTCAATGCTCAACCCCATGGCCAAATGCTATTTTGTCTGTTAGTCTAACGTAAATTGTATGTGTCCCTTTTGAAAACTGATATTGAAGGGGACATATTATGCAAAAATCACTTTTTTAAGGCTTTTAAACATATTTGTGGGTATTTGGTCTGCCTCCCAGCCCACAACATGTGTGAGTAGACAACAAAACCTGTATTTAGCATGTTGCATAAATGTAAATTCATGGTATTTGGCAAGCTGCTGAGTCTGTGGATATACACGTGGTTACATAACAAGCTTTACATTTGCATAAGCCTACCTGTACCTGAGTATCCCCACCCCCTGGCTTGAGAAGTTTCTTTGCACAGTGCCGCCATTGTTGTTTGCACTGTTAGTGAGAGATCGCCACACCATGTGGAGACTTTGGTCAGTTCAACACAGGACTGGCAACTAGACTTTTTCAGAATCCTGGCTCAGTACCAACAATCCGTCGCCAAACTTGATGATGGAAATGTGAGTATTTTAATGCCATGTAGTATTTATTTTGCTCATTGCTATGAGCTAATGCTAACAGCAGGGGGAAGTGAACCAGAGGTAACTGCACATGTTCGTCAATGTTAATGTTACTTGTTGAAAGTCTGAAGGGTAAACTTCAAAGTATGAACATTCCTACATTAGTAAAGAGAAGTTTAACAGCTGGCTGAATATACTATAATCAGTTCTTTACTCCTTCCATTACTGCTCCGTTTCATGTAACGTTAGCCCGGGAGATAGGCTAAGTTGCAGCTGTGTCCCACTGTGTAATGTTTGGGGGAACCGTCTGAATTTGCGGTTTGTGTGTTTTCAGGATTGTAGCGATAAGTCCCCAGTGTATGTTACTTAGCCACTGTTAAAATTAATGGAGATCTGCCTACGAGGCAAACTGCTAAGCTCTGGCTTATTAGCATATGAAGGGGACTGCCCTCTAAACCAGCCGGTGTGAACAGAGGGGTTATGTGAACATGTAAAGAATGCTGCTGTGCTTGATTCATGGGTTTTTTGGACCAAAGCATGTTACTAACATCAAGGATCCATGTTAAATTGCAGAAAAGGAGCAAAACATGTCTCCTTTAAATTTCTGTTTAGTTAAAGGGTCTTGAGATACATACTACCACCAAAAATATTGCAATGCACATTTTTTAGGGCGCTACCCACATGTTCAGCTTTGGTTCTCATTACACAGTCCTTACAAGTTGTACTTTGTAGTAAAAGTGACAAATCAGGCTTTCCAAAACTAACATTTCACCATTTTATTTAAGAGTACAGAATGACACAACCCAAACCAGTGCAGCACGAACCTCTGGAGATGCCCTGAAAGTACAGCTCATCATCCTCAAACTGCACTTTACAATACACCCAGTGAATCCTGTGGCTTCTATAAAGGCTTGCAATCTGAGGAATCAATCTATTTTTCTTTATCCTCTGTACTCACACTACCTGCTGATCAGCTCAACACACACTATTTTAGTACTTCAAAATAAATTATTTTATTCAAAAGCTGTAAAACTTTTTATCACGTTATGGACCTGCATGTTTAGATTTGCACTGTGGAGAAAGAAAACAAAAGCATTTAATATGTCTTTGAGGCAAGTTTAATTTTTCTCAAATTTCACTATAGATGAAATATCCCTGAAGCAGCTCAAAGCAGACAGACAACCCTGGTTACTCAAGTAAGATGAAATATCACTTCCTTTAATGTTTTCCTGTGTTTGAGCAACAATGCTGCAGGTCAGAAAAATCTCATCATGTCAGTGCAATGCAACATTTCATGCACCCAGGCTGATGATCTGCATCCCTCAGGGTGAAGCCACCCAGTCCTGGACAGACCCAAGGCAGGCCCTGCCCCGACACCTCTGGGCGTCCACATCCTCAGACACTCTATTCTCAGATTTTGTCCTCTTAAAATATGCAGCAGCGTTAAACTCTGGGCTGTTATCAGTATTCCTGGCTGTCTCTGTGCAGAATTGTAGGGTGTGTTTGACTTCTCTTAAGAGATTCTGCAACAGGGGTAAGCGTCTCAGCCGGCCTCACACTGTTATCTGTGGCACACTGCCAGCGTGATACAGTGCTCTGCACTCGGCTGGTTTCATCACATTAGAAGCCGACACAGCCGTGGCACGATAGGGGAAATTAGTGGCTACAGCCAGCCGCTGACTGTCTCACAGAAGACTACACTTGTGTTCGCAGTGGACACAACGATGCTCACTGTGTCTTCTGATAAACTTCTACTGCTGTCACTATGAATGGTAGCGCTGAATTCTTTCTTTAGTTTATTCCTTTCAATAACAGAATGCAGTAAGTCAGTAAGCATTGTGTTAAATGGAAAGAAAGCTTGTGATTGAGAGCACCCTAGCCTCGCTGCCTTCTGTGTCCTTTGTGACTATCATGCTTCTTCATACTTTAATACAAAGAATGCAACACATCTTTATGAAATGTATGAAAAGGAAAGAAGGCTGATCTGTAAACATACAGTCAAAGGAAAGTGCAGCATAACCAAGCCATGGCAGTGAAATGTAAGTTCATTCATAGCTGAATACATATTTCACTGCAACTTAAAAGTAAAGTTTTTTGTTTAAGCAGCGAATTACAGGAGAATATTCTTGTTTAATCTTGGGCTGAAATTAGATTGTTTTTTTATTGCTTTCCTGTGGATTAAAACATTGAACACCCTGCAGTACAGATGGAAATTGTATTGGTCAAGCTCCCTATTGTTATAGCTTCCAAAAATCAAAGACCCCATACTGTGCAAAGCACTTTTTAAATGTTTACATGTAAAAATATGCATCCATAGCCTATCTTCACCCAACCACCACCCTTACCCTCACCACCATCATGAGGAAAATTCCTGCCCTATTCCTGTTCCTTGCTCAAAAAAGTCCATTTAAGAATTTACCCAAAATTATGTCATTAGAGGATATGCCATGTGAGGTAAGGGTTATAGTTCATTTTTTGACTGTTATAATCAATAGACTAGAGTTTGTTCAGCCCACTATTGATTTCAGGAAGAAACAAGGCATATAATAATAAAAAATCAATCTTATTTATAAACACCATTCTTTACACTCACTGACTCTTTACAACACTCAACAATCTATAAAACAATAATGAATAAAATCAATATACAGTAAAAGTAATAATAAACAAAGCTGAAGGAGAAGGGAAGTAGATGAAGAAAGGATGGTTACAGTGAGTAGGTGATCTTGAACAGGTGGGTTTGGAGAGTCAGAGTTAGAGAGTTACAGTTACTGGTGGCAAAGAGTCCCAGAGCTGGGGAGCAGGGTAGATAAAGGCTCCACTCCCCATGGTGCTGAGGGGGACACAGTGAGGTGGTTTGAGGAGGATCTGAGGGAGTGGGCTGGAGTGATGATGTGAAGGTCAGACAGATATGGAGGGGTGAAGTTGTGGATGGTCTTTAAGGTGTACATGAGGAGTTTGAATTCAATTCTTTGCTTTAACAGCAGCCAGTGAAGTTGCCGTAGGAGAAAGGAAGTGATGTGATGGTATGAAGGGGTTCTTGTGATAGTGCCGGTGTTCTGTCATTTTCTGCTACCCATCGAAAAATTGCTATTTTGTGGTTATGCGCATGTGCCCTACGTCATCACTCTCTCTCGGTTAGGTTTAGGGTGTGGGTTGGGGTTAGGGTAGCAAAATCTGACAAGGCAGCAGCAGACATGTCACAGTGGACATTAGAGCAAAGTGTTGGAGATGTAAAGCCATACCCACCTTATAAAAAGACTTTTTGCAGACAAAGGTCATGAGGATTTGGACTAAAACTGCCTCTTCTGGGCATGGCAGAAAGATATGGGTTTGCAGTTATGTCAAAGTCTGTTATATGGCAAGATTTAAAGTCAAGTAACTTTAAAATGTGTTCTTGGGACATCAAAGAGACTGGAATAAACTTGTTAATAAGAGTGTAACATAGGACCTTTAAGGGTTAGTTCAGTAAATTTTGAAGTTGGGTCATATGAGGTACTTACAATAGTAAGTGAAGTGGCTAAAAGGGGTCCAAGCAGTGCTGTACCTTTAAGAAGAAAAGCTTGAGACCACCAGCAAGCTAGACTGCTGTTACTGGGTACAGTTATATGGCTAAATGTTATAAGCTATATGTTCTTCTGCCTGTGCGTATTGAAAGAGAGAGGGACAAACTCCTGTGGAAACTGAGGAGCAGGAGAGATTACCTAGTGGTCTATGTGTGTAAGCTGCAAACCCATGCCCACCAACTTTCCTGTTGTTAGGTCTGAATCAGATGTAACCAAATAAAGCTATCTGCTGTCTCCTGGGCACAGGCAGAAGAACACACAGTCAATTACAATGGTAAAATAGTGCCTAACACAGAGATTCACAGGGGAAAAATAAAGTGCTTTGCCAAATCGTACATTCAACCCAACATAGTTTTGTGGCTTGTTTTTACAGAAAACTCACAAAATTATACGGAATAACTTTCTCGTAAACAGCACTGAACCCTTCTGACGGTCTCAGGACGTTCTTCTTAAAGGGGTAGCTCTGCTGGGAGCCCTTTGAGCCCTTTCACTGACTATTGTCAAGTGCCTCATACAACCCAACTTCAAAACTACTGAACTATCCCTCTAAAAGCTGGGAGATGCAAAACCAGAGGGTTAGCTTAGACTAAACAAGTGCATTTCTGCCTGTAGCATCCTGCCCAACCAAATGAATAAATAAAATCAAAGAAGTGTCTTCAAGGAGGGAGGCTAAGTCTGGCTTAGTGCAGTATGTGAAAATGTATGCAATTTTGACCCAATTTCTGAGTTTACTCAAGTTGAACTCCTGCCAAATATGATCTTATTAGCTTGTTGGTTTTGTGCAGCATTTTGTGGGGAACAAGGGCCAATCACAGTCTGACCAGTTGCTGCTGACTAGTCAGATGAATTTGGCCATGTTTCAAATTTTGGTCTTTTGTCTGTCTACTCTACAACACACAGTGGAAGCAGACCAGACACTGACCTACAGGCAACACCAACAAAAATGGAGAAAAGGTTGCGATTTATTCATTGTTGTGACATTGTTATTTCTGTTATGGTCTAGCTCTGTACCTTATGAGCAAGAGGACACATTGGTTTTATCATTACTATTATTTCTTTTTACATATTATTGTTTGGGGGGGTATGAATATAATCTCTTTTTTGTTCTTTTTCTTTCAGTCTCATTAACCCTTGACACCTTGGTACACTTTAACACCATTAAAACTTGTAGAATTTAATGACTAGTAGAGGTTAGAATCCAGTCTACTTGTTGCTAACTGTTGTGTTTGGTTGTTTGTGCACCACTAATGGAAAATCGGCTTATTTACCAGGGCACACACAATTAAGCCACAATTGCCCACCCAACCTTTAATGATTCTGCATGAAACCAAAAGGTTACTTGCTGCTTTTGCCTCACTTTTAAAGTGAACATAACCTTGCAGAATGTGTTTGTCAGATTTTGTGTTATACCATCATGACAAAGGGTGAGTCAGTGTCATGAAGCTGCTGTGATTATTTTATTGATAAAACAAAACTATAATCCAATGATTCTAATTAAAATCTCTAATTAGGTTTTTTAATGAAGTCTCAGTTGACAAAGAGCAAATAATAAGTCTGTGTACAACAGCACCTTAAGAGCCTCAAGGGGCAGCATCAGTCGCAGTATGAAATGCTAATGAACAGATTCATTCAAAACCATTTAAATGAGAGAGAATAACAAAAAAAGCAGCAGAGTCAATTTTTTTCATGATATTGAGGACAAATTAAAGTGAAATAAAACTTGAGCAGTATCCTCTGCAGGCCTCCATGTGTTTTTCAAAGCAAGTGGCTGACATGCACTCATAAAAGTGTCATATTGTGACACAGGAACTATCCAGTGTGTAGAAACCTGAAACTGAGCCAGTCCCTTTTTTATTGGACTTTTTATGATCATCCTTGCCAGTATTTGACCACATTTGAATGAGAGACCTGTGCTGGACAAGAGAATAATCAAAGTTAAACACGGGGTGGCCTCTTCTTGTTGAAAAAGATCCTTTTGCTCCTCTTTTAATGGGCTTTGGAAAGAGTTTGACATACAAACTGGCTTAACTTTTTCTTAAATATTTTAAACCCAATTAAAGTGCAGATAAAGTAAATGCTACTTACATAATTAGTCATCTCCACTTCATGATGATTATAGCTGTTAATGTCATTAGATCTCCCTTTCCATGGTCGTTGTTGCTAATACCACTGTAATAACTACCTTTTTAACCATATGAATAAGGGGACCATCTTGAAAACAAGAGTTACCCTCTAATAAATTTCAATTCAATAGACACAAATATGATAAGGAGGTTAAAAGCTGGTCATCCATACATTTCTCACAATCTAGAATTTTCATTTTAGTCCCTCTGTCTCTTCCCACCTCTCTACCTCCACCCACTTAAACCCTACCATGGCTTCAGTAGAGCCTGGTTCTGCCCATGATTTCCTGCTGCTAAACAGTTTTTTTTTTCTTGCTACTGTAACTGTTGCCCATGTGGCAAAGTGCTGTACTTGTGGGGCATTCATGTTGGGCTATTTCCCTGATGGACTGGTGAAATATGTCCCTGTACAAGATATTTCACAGTGCCTATCTGGCATGTCAAGTTTAACAATACACAAAAAACCTGACAATTCATCCAAATCTGTTTCTCTGCACAAATGCATAGTTGAAATCCCTCACTCATACACCTGCCTTTGGCTTTCCCTCTTGTATTTTTGTCATTTCCCTTTTCAGATGACACTCTGAGATCTTGGATAAGATGACAGCATATTTGCACTTTATGAAAGAGGAATTTTCCTCTTTCATTTATCTATGGGACACAAAAAATAAACATTCTATATGAGATAATTTAAAAAAAATATATACTACATGACTGATGCATTTCTCTATTGGCAATGTCCTTGTGAACAGAAGATTACAAAAATGTATATATATTACACAGTAACACTTCAAGCCACAACAAAAACATCACAGTGGCATCTGATACGTTCTGTACAGTCTGCTCATATAATATGGATTTATGTCTTCTTAACATTTGTATGACGTTAAGAAGAAAACTCTCCCTTTCTTTTCAGTCTGAAAACATACAGCTGAAGGTCGAGCTGAACCTGAAAACATACCTTTTATGCTATCTGCTTGTATGTACCTTAACCATCCATCCTTGATTCTCAGAGTTAGGTTTTAAACTTGTGTAACAGAAGTTAAAAAGGCAAAGCTTGCATATTGCTCAAAATTCAACAACTACAGAGCAACAAAACCATGAAGGCATGCCTGAAACAGATTGAGAGTTTTAACATTTGCTACTGTAACCACAACAAATTCCAATGGTGCCACTGATGTCAATCACTGAATAAAGCTTACTTCATACTAACCATATAGAGTTAATTTCCTCACATCACTTATACTGGAAAATATAGATTTTTTAGCTGGACTTTGAATATGATATTAAGTTATTGTTGACTTCAAATTTTCCAAAGGCCTGATGATTATTTCCCCAAAAGAAACTAGCAGTAAACACAGACATACAGCTGTGTTTCCAATGGTGAAACATGTGAAACATTTTCCCCTATAATCATACGGGAACACTTAGACGACAAACTCCAATAAATAAGTAATTAATTTGAGATGTTGCACAAGTTCATCACTTTCACAGGAATTTCCCACAGGCACAGAGAAATGTAAAAATCAAAGGAAATATTTAAATAATTTAGACGTAAGACTGAACATCTGTCTCTTTGCTTTTAATTTTAAAACACAGACTCAACTTTGACGTGTCATTTTGATGTTGGAGAAAGATAGGAGTTATCTAACAATTAGTAAATAACTTTCTGGTAGTGATCCACGATATCTTCAGAATAATATAGTGGCTGTTGGGCTGTCACTTCTCCAAAAAGTAAAAAATGATGATTTCTCGAGCAAGCTAATAAACAAAGGTATTTGGTTAATAACGTGTATTCTCATTTAACACTACTTACTATTTACCTGAAGTCACATGTCCACTTAATCTTTCAATCTTCTCTTTGATTGCCGTTTTCCACACCTCTGGCAGGGAGACTGCTGAGGAGGACACGGGAATGCTGGGCAGAGCACTTGACAAGGAACTAGTGGACAGTGGTGAGTAAATGTCTTACAAATGGGTCCAAAGAATTGTTGTCATGGGCCAGCTGCTTTGTACATTATCGACACATAGTGAAGCCCAGAGACAGTTTCAAGCCAATACATGAGCTGTGATGGTTTGGTAAAATTTGAAATGAAACTGAACACACATATACAACCATCCGATTAAGCTTGGATTGAAGCACCAAAGTGTTTTAAAACCAGACTTATTTGAACCCCAGAGCCCCCTAACTGGGGGGCTACAGGCAGGCTCCGCGACAAAATGCAAAAAACAGTGCAGTTATCACATAGAAAAATAGTTGTGTTACACATCAAATTAAAAAAGGAAAACTTAGGTACAAGCACATAAAAGCCATTTTTACACACACTAAACACAACTCCAACACCAAGCAAATTATCAAAGATCAAAATCTGTGTAGATAACCCACTTGCCACATTCCCGCAAGCTCTATACTACAGCAAGCTCCACACACAAACGAGGCATCAAATGAAAGTCGAGACCATGACAGTTCCAGCAATATCAACTACGTCACTCTATGACCATAACTCAGTAAACCAGCAGACAAAGAAGAAAAAAGTGAACAATCACTTTTTTTACACGGAGAAACCAAAAATCGGACTTACTTTTGCTGTTTTGTGATGAAACATCGAATTTGAGAGCTATAAGGGCTGGATTTCAGCAGCTCAATGTCTCCATGTTGTTTTGAGACCAAGAACTCCACTTCCCATCAACCCTTCTGCTTTGGGAGGAGTTTTGAAAGGGGAGAATGCAACAGGGTTTAATTGGATCACATCACCTTTGCTCACTTGTGGTTAGCCAATGGTGTTTTTGGCATGGATTCGGGGAACAGCCCCTCAGTTCTATTGGCTCTGACGGTTGAATCGAGGTGTCAACCACCCAAATCAACCAATCCACTGCTGGGATATTGCTCTGCGTAACTTATATTCTGTGACTAGCAGAAGAGAGGCAATACCCACGAGAGGACAGAACGCACTCAGTGAGCGTCAATTGAGATCCCTTTGCAAATAAACTTTTTTTTTTTTTTTTTTTTACCTCTTTGGTGACATTATTTTATGAAATATGTCAGGACAATGACCAAAAAGAGTTAATTCCATGGAGGAAGTCCTGGATATGCTTGAGGAGGATGCCAAGGACCCCATTTCTCCTGAAGACTCTTCATCAGAAGATGAGGATCTAGTCCATCCCGAAAAAACGCACAACAGCGGTGGCTCAGATCATTACGTTCCCTCATTGGACAGGTATGTAATGTCTGTTTTATTTTTATAGATTTGTTGATTTGATGTGTAATTGCCAATCTAAGTCTTTATCCTCTTCTGAACTTAGTAATTGTCAAACTGTGACCACCTAAGCAATATATATATATATATATATATATATATATATATATATATATATATATATATATATACGTTTGTTGACTTCCCCAGCACTTTCTTATCATTTATCATAGTTATTGCTTTTGTGTTTACAAATATTGTACTTTCAAAATAAGGCCACTGAATAGTTACTTTTGTTTTTCCTGGTTTTACAGTGATGACGATTGTTAGCCACCATTATTCCATGCCTCTGCTCCAGGCCCTTCCCAGGCAAAGGCGGGCCCATCCAGTCAAGGATCGGCTCAAACACTTCTCCCCTAATTAGCCCCTCAAGCAATAGCAGGCCCATCAGGTCTTTCAGCTCCAGGACCTGCCCAACCCCAGCAACCATTAACACCTCAGACAGGCCCACTGACACCTCCCAAACACAGCTGCAGAGTCGTCCAGCTTCTGCTCCCTTTCACCCGATGAGAGGCAGCCCAAGTGAAAAAGGAAAGCAAAGCACAAAGCAGTGAGCAAGCGTGGTCCTATCTGACCAAAAAGGACATCGGCTGTTTTGGTTTTGTTTTGGACAGACGGCGAGGAGAAGTGTGAAAGAGACTGGTGTGTGGCAAACAAGATCCATCCCTGTGCTGCACGCTGTGGTGGACTGTAATCATGACATGGGAGGTGTGGATCTACCAGATGCACTGATAGGATACTACAGCATCTACCACAAGACCATGAAATGGTATAAGACTTTCCTTTATCATTTTTTGGACATCGCTGTGGTGAACAGTTTCCTTCTCCACAAGGAGCTGGTCAAGTGGAGGAATGACCCCACCCAGCCAAAGCCACACACCTAGAAGACCTTCAGGGTGCAGGTGATCAAGGAGATGCTGGAGTTTGCTGAAGGCTCAGCACCTACCGCAACACCACCCCCAACCCCCACCACCCGCATGTCCATGTTCGATGCAGGTGAGGACTCGAGAGCTAGAAAGTACTGCAAGAGGTGTCAAGATGCTGGGATCCGAAGGGTGAAGACAACCATTTATTGTAGAAAGTGCCAGGGCCCTCTCTGCCTCACCTCGACAAAGAACTGCTTCCAGCTGTGGCATGACGGATAGTAGTTTTTGACAGAAATTAGTGGTAGGTGTCTTTTGAAAATAACCTTTTCCAGATCTGGAGTAAATAGTGGAAATACGTATATAGGTCTGGTTGATGTTTCAAAACTGTTGTAATTGGGTGTAATGAACACCAATAGTGACATTAAAGTGAAATACATAGTTTGGTACATAAGAAATTTCAAATGGCACAGATGGTGCCAAAGTGTTCCGAAATATGCAAAAATTACCATTTTTGGAGATTCCACCTGACCACTCTGTGCTAAAACCTCTCTAACTTTGCTCTGCTTCCCTTTATCAGAACCAAACCTTGCAGAGAGAATGTTCACATATTGTGCTATTAATTTATAGAGATATAAAGCTGCAACTGCATCACTCCAAAGGGATATTCACTCTAAAGTTTTTTAGGCGAGAATGAAATCTTTAATTTATGCTGTGTGCCATCTTCATTTTCTCTTACCCAGTAACATAAATACTGATACTTACAGATCTGTACAAATTTCACAAGAGTTCCCTTTATAATGACACCAAAATTATTCAGATGTGGTTGCAGAGATATACTCTTTTCAATTTGGGCATGTAATTTTCGAGCAGAAGGCTTTAAAAGAGGTTGGGTCTGAAGAGGTTTAACCAAAGTAACTTAATCATGGTACTACTGTAATCAGAGGCTATACGTTTTGTTAGGCCAAATGATCAGGTAAATACATTTATAGGAATTATTACTTAAAGTGCTGTATATGCTTTTCCCCATTATTGTAAATTAGTGCAATACTTTCTCAAAAAAAAGAAATGTGTTAAACATTAAAAAATGGAATAATTTTATAATAATGAGTTGAAATAAAACAAATTCATTTGCTATCAGAAAAAAATATTGATTCCATTCTATTGTACGGAAGCGCATTGCACTCACTGGACAAAAAAAATACACACTTTATCTCATAATTATGAGAAAGGGTTGTCGTAGTTACAAGACAAAGTGTATAATTTTTTTTGTCCAGTGAATGCAATTTGCTTCCACACTTGTAATAAACCACTCAATATTTGTACTTACAAACATCTAGATTTGTCTACAACAATAAGCACTGACAGTTTTACTCTGTTGTATGCAATTATAAACCATGTTCACTCTAAAAACACATAGAACTTACAGAACTGGAAATGTCAAGAATTACAAAAAAGATGACCCAAGAGCAGAAAAAGAAACTATAACAAAAATATATGTAAAGAAAAGCCAGGATCAAATCACAAAACTATTCCTTTACAAAAAAAAAATCCCAAAGAAACTAAAAACATGAGAGAACTGACAAAAAAAACAAAACACCGAAGAACATGAGAAGAGCACAAGGAGGACTTTCACTGGACAGTCACATGGACACACGCAGCAAGCCAACAGGAAGCATGACACTCCGAGACTTTATACACACAGGGGTAATCAAACACAGGTGACACTGATAAGAGACATTCATATTCAGTCAATATTCGGGTTAAGGTCAATATTCTGGTTTCTGAAACATTTGGAATAATCCGTTTACATGCATGAGCAAACAGGGTTCCTCCATACATGGTACCCTGATCAAAACAGCGCCGCAAGGACAACATCCCGACGCACAGAGAATGTCATTTCTACTTCTTCTTCCCGTATCCAATACCAAAGAGAACAACAGCAGCAGCACGGCAGATAATGGATGGCCCGGAGCAGGTAGCTGTCGGCTTCATTTGCGCTTTGGTGCTGGTACTGACCCACCACCGGTACTTTACACTATTATTTGTCAGTTTCTTCAGTAATGGAAGAAGAGAACGTGAAGAATTAGGAAATCAAGCCGGAGCTGTGCCATTTTACAACAAGTACTTCCTGTACTCAAAAAACCAAGATTCCTTGTGAAAAGAACCAGAACACAAATTAATGTTCCTTTCGATGGGGATATCCTGATAGGCGTATACATGACCAAATATTCGGGTTGGAAAAGGAGTAACCCAGGGGTGATTTTTGGATTTTGAAAAAATGGAATATGAGCATATTCCGGTTTTTCATAAGGGTTTTTGGTGTTTATATAGCTGTGCGCAACCAGGTTATTGCTAATATTCCGGTTATTAAAGGGTTAATGACTGCATGTAAATGTAGCCAGTGACACAGGTAAACACAATCAGGGTCATGAGGGCTCAACAAGAGACACTGAGGATCAGGGAGGGAATGAAATGAAGCATGAGGAACATAAGAATCAAGGTTAAAACATACAAAATAAAACAAAACTAGTGCAAACATGGTACGGATTAGATCAAATAATTAATAAAATGGGTGACAACCTTAGCAAAAAGTCTTTATTTCCCTTCACACTTTAATGAAAACCATGAAATGTACCCCAGTGAGGTGCAAGTTATAACATGAACAGGAGTCCTTTTTCACAGTCTTCACCCTGCTGACAGCCTGGTATATTTCTCTCCCATTCCTTTGTTGACCGGCGTACAGACATCAGCAATTCTTCTGTGATAATTAATGTAAGTGTGAAACAAGGTGATTTACCTTGAAACTTACAAGGAAATGTCAGGGTTGCATCTGTAACAAGGCTTTTGACTACATTCAGTAGCAGATTTCCCATAAAATGTTAATAAAGCTTCATGCTGCAGAGTGTCATAGCTGTTAGAATGAGTACTCATGTTTCAGTGTAATGAGTGTTCAGAGCTTCATTGCTTTTTGTAGTTTGGTCTTTGTTTTGTTGACTTTTTTTTCCCTCTAAAAGTGCCAGATCCTTGTGTGTGTTGGCTAGAAGAAAGTAATCACGAACATTGTTTGAAACGCATCCCCTCTACACACATAAGCTGTTATGATATTAGCTTCACTGATAAACTCAACATTGATTTTTTTTATGCTGCATGAAATTAACATTTCCTCAGCTACTTTATCTTCAGCTAATGTATCATATTTCAAAAATAAGTGGCACTTAAGGTTGAATTGTTTTATCAATGACTTGGGCTGCTGTTTAATAAAGCATGATACATTTTAAGGGGCAAAAAATGACCTCTACATTTGTGCATTTATTTGCCTGTGGAAATACAATTTGAGACTTGATCAAGCATACGGTAAAAGAGAAAACTGGATGTTTGATTTAAAAAAGAAACGTTATATCAATTATTTGGGTCATGCCTAAACTTAATAATGTTTAACCATCTTAATTCATGATTGCCTCATAACAAATAGTTTCCACTTATGTTGTTTGGTGTAAGACAAAACCACAACTGTGAAGGTCTTTCTGGTATCATCATCAATATAAGAGAACTGAACAATGTGTAATGCTCCAGAAAGTACACAGCAATTTGAAAGGAGTTTAACTTTTGGTGTTGGCAAAGTTTCAACAAGTGGAGCAAATCCCTTAAAATGTACTGCTGTTCCAAGCTGTTCCAAGCAAGCAGAGCCAAGATCAAACATGACGTGGATAGTTTTAATTTCAGTAGTTTTGAAATTTTTTATTACATTTGGATTTTTTGGTGTCTTTTTCTGTAAAAATAGCTGAAGTAATTTGCTGTATTTGAAAAAATGAACGTTTGAATTTGGTCTTTATACAAAATTATTCAGCCTTAAGATGTTGTGCTCCAGTGGCCTCCACAGTCACCAAATATCAGTCCAATAAAGCACCTTTGGGGTGTGATGGAATGAGAGATTCACAACATGGATGTGTAGCAGACAAATCTGGACCAAATGTTTGATGCTATCATGTCAATAAGGACCAAAATCTGTGAGGAGTGTTTCCAGAACCTCGTCAAATCTGTAACTATTTTAAAAGTGCATTCATACGAAGGTGCCACAACGAAGCTCCATCATCATTGTTACCCAGGACATTTACATCAATGCCATAAAGGATGTAAATGTTGTGTCACTTTACAGTGCCAATATGGCTTTGAGTTGTTTGCCAATATTACACCTCTGATACTTCATCTGGAGATGGATTAAATGGGGTGTGAACTCGTTCCCCCCATTCCATCTCCATGATGTTTAGAGTAAAGGTAAAGTGTAAATATTACAACTTCAAAGGACAGCATGAATGGGGCCACAAAGGATTGATGTAGTTCTGAAGGCTAAAGGGGGTCCAACTCAGATCCAACCCAGTACCAACCAGAGGTGTGTTTTATAAAGTGGACAGTGAGTGTATATTTCCATTAGATTGACTTCAGTGCTGATATTTTAAGGTGGCAAAGTCACATATAGCCACTTTAATGGTTTTTGTGCTCCAAGAAGTAAGTTAAAAAAAAATAAACTAAGCCCCTCTGGACTTTGTACAATATTCTCTCAGTTTATACTGAATGGTTATCAGCCAAACCTCTTTTAGGGTGCTTTCACACCAAACAAGTTTGGTCCAGACCAAACAAACTCACAAGGTTCGCCTTGTTGAAAAGATCTGTTGATTTGGGCTGGTGTCAAGGCCTGCACAGACTCTGGGGCGGACCAAAGAATCAAACTCTGGTCCGCCAAAAAACGGGAGTCTTGGTTTCCTTCCAAGAGAAGTAGAGTTCATTTCGGGGTGGGTGTAAAAGCAATCTGAATCAAATACAGACAAAACAAGGCAAGCACACCCAAAGGGAGAGAATTGTGGCTTGAATTTGGCTGAATATCACAACAGAAAAGCTAACGCAGGGCGTGGCTTAAGTTAGTACTGCTAACACCACTAGCCTCCGGTTCTCTTAACAGGTTAATGTCCAAAAATCCAAATAGAATATGTTGACACCTCACTCCAGTCAGTATGAAAGTTCCTTGCTGTCTAAATGCAGCATTATCTTCATTTTATGGCAAAGAATACTTCCAAATTGCTCTGTGCTGAACAATATTAGTACCTGATGCTGATTGTGTATTTCTGTCTTCTAATGCAGCAATGGGCTGGTTGGCAGGAACTAACACCACAACTACAGCCTCAACTAGTGGCGGGAGGCTAGATTACACAACATTTGACAGGCTTAGGTTCACCTGACTTGGTTCGAAGGCAAACCAAATCAAGAGAAAAATTAAACAATGCTACAACTTCACTCCTGAACCAGACTGAGTCCTCTGAATTTTGGATGTGAAAGCGACCTTAGTCTGAGATCTTACTAAATAATCCCTGTCTGATAAAACAGAAACATTTAGTACACTTAGCTGTCAAAGAGAGTGCAGTGACAATACGATCCATTTCCCCTTTTCTTCTCATTATAAGACCTTTTTCCTGCAGACGAATGTGCCTGATGACGGCCTGCAGCCCTGGGACTACATCTTCTGGGAAACAAGTCAAAGTAAAATATTTAATTGAAGACACTTGCCTGCTCCACTGATCACAAATCAAATTTAACTTGTCCTGATCATGCCTCTCTCACCACACAGAACAATCTGACACCGCACAGGACCTGGGATTTAAAGGCTGCCTCATTTTAGAGTCATTCAGACTTTTATGTGAAGTGAAATGGGAATAAAATAGTAGCCTGAGGACCAGGGGCATTTCAGCTATTGTTAGCGTAACATTACTGCTTTTGACTATGTCAAATGGATTTTCATAATTCAAGATAATAATGACAGAATGAATCAGATTTTTGGCATTAATGTAAGTCACACATGCAATATCTGAATTGAGGAGAGGATGTCATGTTTTCAGAGCTGAGCAGTTTGTGTCTCATTGTCTCTTTTGTCATTAAAATGGCATCTGATGTCTCCTTTAGCCCTCCTTTTCTTTTTTCCTTCCTTTCTTTTCTGTTTGTACAGCTCATATATACTGTGCAAGAGTCCTGCACCAGGTCAGGTACCTGCAAAAATGTATGGGTAAAACATTAAATTGTTAAATTGAATTTACAGGCACAGGTGAGAATGCACACAATTGAAGTGGGCTGCAGGTGATGAGGAGCAGGATGGAGAATGAGAAAGAGATTAGAGATGACAATGATTTTTGTTTTTTTAACATCATAATATCCTACAGCCCTGTTTTTATAGCTCAATGCTCCTTATGCTGCTGTCTGATCACTGTGCGGTTAAAAAAGTTCTGTTGGATAAAGTCATGTTGTGGACTTTGGAAAGGAAATCTATATTTGAAGATGTTTTGACCTCCATGAAAACTTTTCAGCCTGAGAAACGTGTTTTCTTAGTCAGCTCTGCAGATGCAGTATAAGAAGCATTAATGGGGCTATTAGCTATAAGCCTAAACAAGAAATTGTAAAGGGATGGCTCGGTATTTCTGAAATGGGCTGGTATCAGGTTTTTGTCAATAGTCGATACATTAGCCATACAGATTTTGATCAGCTCTGCCCCTATAAGGAGATAATTTAGGCTGTGCATTGCCACAGATAGGGCCAAGAGCTCAATGTGATTTTGTAAATTGTTGGTGAAAACTAACTTTAAAAACAATATTTGTGTGAATATACACTGTACTAAGCAAATTTACAATGCTTTACTTTTTCCCAAGCTAGCCTCTTTGTTTTTGCACAGCATCCGCACATTGCATAGCCTACCTGCCCCTCTGTTTGGAGTGAAGCAGAACCAAATCTAAGGGGCTTGTTAGCTGAAAAATACAGCACTGTCCTTTTTTCTTTACAATGAACAATCACCTCAATGCTATTTTCTAATTCTGAATTCACCTAGAAAATAATAAACAGTGTTGTGCTTTTGGCCCCATACTGCTTCTCTTCTTCAAGGACAGAACCACTAAAAATCCTACTGGCAAGGGGGGCTGTATGGACTTCATACAACCCCACTTCAACTGATCTATCCCTTTAACGCGGCAGTGGCCTAATTTTCCAGTTAAACCTAATTATAATCTTGACAGTTGTTTTAGTTATTTTGTGAAAGTGAATTAGCAAAGCATTTTGTGTTTGTATCTGCCACACAATAAGGAGATTTGCTCTCAAGGTAGGGAGTCGGGCTGCAGTTTCATGCTGTGTAGATACAGGCAAAAACTGGTTGTAATAACTGAACCTGTGCAGGACACTGTAGTTATTTGGATAGCTTTTCTTGATATGACCAAGAAATAAGCTCTGTGATCAAATTTGCTGTGGAACATAAAAGCCTATCTTCCCACAGATGAGCTTGAGAAGGTCATTTATCTAATTCATCTTATTTGGAGTGTTGTAGTGCTTTGTATGTTGATTCAGATAAGTTGTCTATTGAACAGTCACAGCCGGCTGAGACTGTGGCTGTATGCCGCCCGAAACAGAAAAGACATGATCACATCTCTTAAGGTCTGGCTGCTTTTCACTGGCTCTTCACTGGCTTACTGTCAGTTTAAGATTTTATTACTTGAATATAAAACTTTAAATGGATTTGCACCACTTCATTTGTCTGAGCTGTTGCACCAACATGCTCCAGTCAAGGCACTGCAGACAACAGCACAGATGCTCTTGGATGTTTCAGGATCTTAGCTATAAACCTTATGTGATAGAGTCATTGCAGTGGATGCCCTAAAAGTGAAGTCAATTCTTAATATTTGATTAAGACGCACCTCTTGGCACAGGCTATTAACACAAGTTAGGCAAGAACATTTTATTGTGCTTCTATGTATGGTGCTTTCATGCGTTTTTCAACCTTGTATTAATTGTTTATTTTGTTATTATATTTGCATTGGCTTTTTTTAAAATCATAAAATCAAAAAGTGGTGGGTTCAATCTGGACCCCTGCAGTCACATGTCAATTTGTTCTTGTATAGATATCCACATATTCCAACCCTGACATTTCTCCCAGGTAAAAAAAAAAAAAAAGTAGGACTTGAGGTGCATTACTTGAAGAATAATTGGAGAGTAATGACACTTTTAGCATTTCTTTATCATGTGTTATAGCTAAACAATGTAACATAATGCATTTATTTAGTTCAAACAGACAATCAGACAGACAGCAGCAAAGAAACTGCAGAGAAGAGAGGGATTAGCAGACCAGAAGAGGTTGACTAAAGTGTCCAAACACAAGTTGTAGTTGTCCAAAAATGTAAATGGATCCAGATAGACTCTTTCTATTTACATTTAATTTCAGTGGTAGATGGCACGCATACAATGTGCAACTAGTAATCTCTCAGAGAATGCAAACCTCTGCCAAGGTAGCTCACATATTGCTATAACATCTATAAGCAATAAGTCCATGATAAGTTACCATCATAATGATTCCTTTACCCTGAAAACCCACACCCAGCACTCGGAATCATGTTGATATCATTATTAGTTTGCCAGTGATTGAGCAAAACAGTTGTTCACAATGGCAGTTATCTGGATCACCCCCAAAATTTAATCATTTTTAAGTTGGACCATAACCAACATCTCCTGAAAATTTAAGGAGGCCAAATGAAAGACTCAATTATAACAATAACTGGAAAATGAATAGTTTTTATGTATAAATTTCAATGCTAAATAAAGGAGCATTTTATAATAAGACATTTTTGACTTGATAAACTTCAACCAGTAACTGCATTTATAAGAGACAGAAAGTGAAATTGATTGAAACAAGAAGTCATTATTGTACAATGCACACCAGTAAAGTCAAATGATTGCATTATTCTTCCTACATCCTTTGCAATAGGGTGTAAACCCTTTAGACTTTTTTTTTTTTAACTTCAATGCAGTCTTACTAAAGAAGAAAAACAGGAAGTAGTAACTAATTATTTATTTGACTTTACTACAGTGCTACATTTGTGGAATTTACATTTTCTCATGAAGCAGGGATCTAATCGTTTGGTAATAGGGACAATGTTTATCACACATTGATTTGCAGAGTGGTCTTCCAGGTAAATGACAACCTTAGCTACTTGAATTTTTGTAAATGCAGCGAGGAGGCAAAGCTGAATAACTTGGAACAGGCTACTGCTGTTGCTGCCAAAAACAAGTCCCCCCATTACACTTACACACAAAGATGTTTTAAAAAAAAAAAAACTTGCATACATACATATATTACACTCTGTCCAGTATTGCATGACTTAATAATGCCTTTCAATTCAAACCTTTATTTAATCTTAAAAGCATGTAAAGGTTTCCACCATTTTTAATACCTTCAATACCATAGGTAAAGTACAAAAGCAAAGAAGAAAGACATATAATAACGGAAATCCAAAAAAGTAAGACAACATTCCAAGAACTCAATGTTCAAACCTGTGCAAAGGAGGACAGACTTTTTTCCTTTGGGTAATGTTTGCAGAGTGTTAAGAGCCACTTGATTACCTTAAATGAGTCTAAGAGCACATGAACTGAAGATGCACCACGTCTGTTAATCACATCTCCTTATAGAACAGCATTCCTGTAATTAAAAAAAATTAAAAACTGAACTTTAAGAACATCAGAAAAAAGACAACAAAATTAAGGAAAGCTGACATCCGTTGCATTTTTGGCAAGTTGGATTGCACGGTTTAAGTGTTATCCGTCTCTCCAAGAAGCTGCAAAAGTTATTTATTAATTAATTTAGATTATTACTTTTTTTTTTGCAGCCTTTGTGACAAAGTGGTTGAGACCCTTACTTTATTAAACCCACTTGTCACTTAGCTTATCAAATATTTCATCAAATTACTTTTCACATTTGTTAATTTTGCCTTACCCGCCTTTTGCTTCTGTAACATTGCAGCGCTTAGTATCCCGGGTTTGTTTGTGTTATCAGTAAGTTACATTTTACATCACAGTATAAAGTAATTTAAAGCAATCACACAGTCTTTCGTTGATTAAGTCACTTTGTTTAGTTTCAAGTGCACAAATATTCATTAGTTTGTTTCTTTGTTCATACTGACCTTTTTTTGTTCCTTTGTTTAGTGCGCCACATGGGTCTGCAGTCAGGAAGGGGCTGGCTCTGCACTTCCTGCCTTTTAATAGAGTTGGTGATGTCATTGGTGACATCACAGGGCCAAACCATCTGCAGGGGTTTTCTTGTTTGGAGATTAATTTCTTTTAGGTTTAATAAATGCATTTTGATATATTAAAAGTCTGTGATTTCTTGGCTTATAATTCATTAAGTTGAGTAAATGAGTGAATGGTAAATTTAAGAGTTTGATTGTTTATGTTAAAGGACTCTAAAATAGTCCCCTGTGAGTCATGTCACCCACTCAGCTGCAATTCATCTGGTGATTGAGCAGTCTAGATAGCAGTGCTTAATTCTTCCAGTCTTTTACTGGCTGTTTCTAAACATGTAGCAGACATCAAAGTGCTAACATTTACAAAAATCTGTTTTTACTTACATAACTTGCATTTACATAAAACACCAGCGTTGTCATAACTTCTATGCTGCTCTACATAGTTGGGTTGGATGTCCATAATATTCTATATGGTAAGTAGGTAGTACGGGTGTTCTCACTAGCTTGTATCTACAGAGTCTGGGTCTTGTGAAGGTAGCAACGCTCTTTAGGTTGCTGTGGCAGCTAAGGCCTTGTAGTAGGTTATGTCGCTTATCTGTAGTGCATTAATGTATCTTTAATAATCCCTTCACTGAGTGCAAATCCTTTCATTTGGATTGAAAATATAAAAAGTCCTTGGAATTAGAGGCCCAGTGATAAAATAGCCTGGCTTCACTCTTGGTTTGTGTGAAATCCGCAGCACATCTTGTGATTAAATTCTCTGAATATAATGGATAAATTGTGGAGAGATCCAATAAAGAAACTCATGCAACACCTTTAAATTTCCTCGTCAGTCAGCGAGGGAACAGCTGCCCTCGGGCAATTGGAGTGGCTGTCATTTCAACAACAAATGGGACGGCTGATTTTTCCAGAAAATTAAGGACGGCTTGTTAGAATTGTCACAGAAGGATACAGGAGAATACAGAATCTCCCTCACATGCCTCTTTTTTGCATCCTGCTAATTTATTGTTTACTGCTAGTGATGCCTTAATTATTTGTCAATTATTTGGCCACCTGACAGACGTATGAAACAGTTGGTTACTGGCGTTAAATCAACACCCATGCCAACAGACTTTTTATATTTGCAAAATTCACAGTGTACAAATTCAGCTGTTTACTTGGCTGTGTTGATATACTGCCTTTCTCTCTAAACAAATATTGGAAAAAAGCTCATAGCCTGTGACAAAATCTAAGTGTAAGGATGAGTTTAAATTCAGCAACATGAATGCTTTTTTGCATATCTGTTCTTCATCACAAATATGAAATCTCTTAGGTCCCGTCAAAAGGATCTGTTTGTCCTCAGGATGAGGAAAAAACCAAACGGGATTGTTTTTTCACTATCTGTGCTTTAAAACATCTAAATAGTCAATCCCTCAGTATTATCCAAGCTATGAAAGTGTTTCTTAACATAGACTGTTTTAGGAGGTAAGTATGGTGGCTTTACCACAAAATAGAGAGATTTATTCACATTACGGAGGATCAAGTTCTCACCCATCGCAAATTATTCATGATCAGTTTAAAGCTTTGGAGTCTGCCACATTGTAAAATACTTAATGGTACCAAAAATCTTGCTTTGACTTGCTCCTTGAGAATTTTCTTCAACTTTGTACAAATCTTCCATCCATCTATTATCTATGCTGCTTATTCCTTTCAGGGTTGCTGGGAGATGAAGCCATCCCACCTAACAATGGGTGAGAGGCTGAACCCTGAACCAGTCACTCGCCAGTCACAGGGCCACAGAGACAGACAACCTATCACACTCACTAACACCTACAAGCAATAGTCACCAATAAACTCAACAAGCATGTTTTCGGTCTTTAGGAGTAAACCAGAGTGCACAGAGAAAACCCATACAGGCACAGGGAGAGCTTGCAGACTTCTCACAGAGAGGCTCTTGCCTACACAGGGGACTCACACCAGCAACCATCTAACTGTGGGGCAGGCACACATCCCAGCTGTGCTGCCATTCCCGTCGGATTTAATATCA
The DNA here is from genome assembly GCA_037902135.1 of Cetoscarus ocellatus. NCBI lineage: Eukaryota > Metazoa > Chordata > Actinopteri > Labriformes > Labridae > Cetoscarus > Cetoscarus ocellatus. The sequence continues at coordinate 880,510 of JBAMNC010000720.1, forward strand.
GTACAGGTTTTTGAGCCTCTAAAGTTAGAGACTTTTGATTCAGGCAGCGGTCAGAAGTTTCATGTTTTAAGTAAAACTCTTATCTGTCTTACTTTCAAGGTCTTGCTCAATACATCATGTGGTGGGTCTCAGAGTTAATGTTCCAGTGAGTATGGAAAAAAAGAATTCCACCTTCTGTATGTTTCCTCAAAATTTCAAAGACCATATAAATAATGTCCAGCTTAAATTAAATTTGTGAGTTTACCATCCTTTTATCTTTATATTCATTTACAGAGTTGCTATCAAAGCAAGGTGTCATCGCATTCAGCATAGAAATAATAATAATAAAAGGATTTTTGTCAGATCTGCATCATGTTTCTTCATTGAATGAAGAACCTAGAACCAGTGTTCTTAGAAAATTTATTTCTCACCTTGATCTTTTTAACTTACTGTATATTGTCAACTTTCAACAATTGTTTTTTTTCTTGACATGTGCTCCTTACCTCCTGGCTAGGTCACCCTTGTGAAAGAGATCTTGATCTCAGTTGTATTTTATCTGGTTAAATAAAGGTTAAAATAAAAATTTAAATTATCTAAGTAAACCAAAACACACCTGTTCCGTTCTTTTAGATGGCTATCGATAGGTTTTGTTCAGTGAGGGCAACCAAGCTTGATCTTTGGATTATGAAACAAACCTTTATAAATCATTGTAGCACAAATAATTGTAAGCTACATATGTCTTTGGAGAAATATATTTGGATTCATGCATTTACAATGAACTTGGCACAGCACTGAACATGCTCTGTCATAAATTTGAAGCAAAAACCATTATAGTTTTCAAAGGAAGCAGATACTGTATGTCAGCAGCTTCTCAGGTACTGTTTGACTGTTTTATTAGCTGACACTTTTATCAAGCTCCACAGCATTCAAAATTATTCAAACTTGGCCTAAAAATAAGAATTATTTAGTTAATCTCCTGCAATCAGTGGGACTGCACATATCTACCAATGTGAAATTTGATTCCTTTTGAGACAAACTGCACTTGAAATAAAAGAAACATCTTTTCCTGTCTCTAAATCAATTTTATAAGCCTTGACTTCCACAGTAGCTTTCCCTCAGTGTTCTTCCTTTTTTGCATAGCAAGCTGAGTGAACCAGTTAACTGTTTCTAAATAAGTCATCATGTATGTGACTTTGGAGATATTTGGCTCTGTCAATTCAGGATAATGGTACAAAGAGGTAGCTACTCTTTTTGCAACAGGTGGGTTACTAAATGGCATTAATGTGTGTACTTTTTTTTCTTTTTTTGAAAAGCCTATATCTTTGTAAGGATGCAACAGAATGGAGAGAAGTGCTAAAGAGATAAAACCCAAAAGCACTTTGGCGACTAAATGGATGAAACAAACATATTGACTGCAGACGTTTCACAGCAGGAGGGGTCACTGCATCATTTGAGGATTGAAAAATCTGTGAATCATATGTGGTGATTCATTAAGTTGTCTTCCTCCTTTATGACTAATGACACTAGTGCGGGTACAAGTTAAAAAGAACACTTTTTGTTGCCCTTGAAAAAAATCCAAATGAATGTTGACCTGAATTAAGCAACAGCCAGCCCTGCGTGTATATGGCTATTTTCAGAAATAATGATGTCAAAGCCCTACCCCACCTGTCCCCTGAACCACATGCACAAATGCTGACAATAATAGACTATAGTGTTGTTTTATGCTGCAGAAGCCACTGATGTTGTCATGGCCTTTACTACCACCACAAGCAACAAGTGGACATGAAGAACAGCATATGCCAGTGTTTGTTTACATCAGACATGTTTTATGCTTCTCTGGTTTGGCGCATGTATACAGCGCTGCAGTGCCATTTACAGGCTTGGCATATATATACTACGTTTGCAGCGTTTTCATGTGGAGGTTCACATTTCTTTAATCAATGCTGTGTCAAGACGTCTTCGTCTTCCTGTGAACAGGCCTCACTGATCCCTGGGGGAAAAGACATGGATTAGGATGGCTTGCCTAAAGTAAAAGCAAACAAAAGTTGCTTTTGGAGAGATTTGTCTTTGTTGCCAGACCTGCAGTTTTTTCAACAAAAGACAATATGTCCAAAGAGCAGAACAGTCACCTTCCAAATTAATTTTTGATAAGTTCTACCCATCCCAAATGAATTAATCATTGAATGTTTTCAAAAGTTGATTGCATCTTCTCTTTTTCAGATTTACACTGAATGAGATTGTTACTTAATCAAAGTTGCATCATGGAAGATATTTGGGAATTCAATCATTCTTTTTATTGTCAGTTGAATCACAATTAAAGCCTGTTTTATGTTCAGAGAGCTGCAAGATTAGCCACTGTTTTGTTGTCCAATGAAAGTGGAATGCCACTCACTGAAGAGTTAGACAGTCTAACAAAAACTGACTGCCGGTTGTTGATTTCATCCATGAGATTCTGGTCAACTGCTCAACCCATTCTGACTTGGCTCGGTCATCAAACTTGGCACTTGCTGACCTCAAGTAGTTGAAATGGCAGACACAGTTCCTGGAACTGTGCTCATACAAGACTGTGAATGTGAATATTCAATCATTCTCAATTCAAAGTAGCGAAAAATATTTTAAAAAAAGATGGTCTGTGGCTGAACCCTTGAAAATTCAAACACAAGCATTTACTCACTCCCCATTAGTCTCAACACAACATTTAAAATCACATTCTCCTGTAAGACATGTCTAAATTGAGCAGTCATGCTGTTTCAAATCCAGAGATAACATCCTTTGAAGGTATCTGTGTCAAAAGAACTCTGTGTTAGTTGGCCGGATAGACAAATTAGACAGAATCAGATGGTCTAAATCTTGATCCATTAACAAAATTAAAACCTTTTATTGCTGCTGAGTGTCAGTACTTAACATTCTCTGGCCAGCAAAAAATGCAAAGTTAAATCCTGCATGTGAGTTTTAAACACAGAAACCTTATAATGTAAATAAAAAGTATTTAATGAAATTTTATTTAAACACAGTTTTTACTTAATCCTCCCTCTTTGAAATATTGACTTTCTTCTTCTCTGTACTGGATAGAAAACATCTTCATGATTATGGAAATGTAGCCTGTCATACAGTATGCTGGACTTTTTTCTTCTAATTTAAGGCAAGAGTGCTAGTATAAGACAGATACATCTGCCTTCGGATGCCCCCTTTTTAAGGGATGATTTGAAAAAAAAAAATTAAGTAAGGTGTTTCGGATACATGTATGATACATTAGCCACAGGGATGGAGAGTAGCTCTGCTCCTTTAAAGGGATAGCTTGGTATTTTATGGTGGGGTTGTATGAGTTCATGGCATTACCCTGAACATTTGCCAGAGATCAGCTCTATGCTTGTACAGAAATCTAGAACTAAATTAAGCTGGACATGAGGCCACCTTCTCCATGTAATATAAAGAATTTTATGTGAAAAAGCTGCAAATTCAGCGAAGGGTGATAGCATGCAACATCTAATTTCTTGATAACATTGTATTTTTCCACAATTAAGCCTCCTTGTGGCACACAGTACAGTCTTCATGTCCTTCTGCCAGCAGCACTTACCAGTTACAATCTGCAGTCCAGCCTAATGGCACAGAGTCATTTTAGGTCAATGTATAGGCATATTTTTATTTTTTGAAGAAATAAAGATTTGCACTGTTCCTTCAGTGTAGGGATTCAACAATGCTGCGTTTGGTTAAGTTTGACTTAGTATGGTATGCAATTTCAGGTGTTTCCACTTTTAAATAGGAAGAAAATGTTCCCAAATAACTGAACCATGCCGTCCCTCTTTTTAGCACCCCTAAAGGATGGATCTGTTGATTGGTCACAAAAATCGTCAGTTCCCTTTTGACAGGAGCAAAAACAAAAATAAACACCATTTCATGTTCAAATAAGCTGTGGATTTAGAGGGATTTGCTCACTGCTGTTGCTGTGTGGTTTGTCTGTATGAAACATTGCTCCATAGTGCTGGAGTACTGGAGACAAGTCGGTTCTTTGTCTTTCCCAAAGACCTTGATTTATATCTCTGCAGATCTTTCTCTCAAAAAATGTCAGATACCGTGGCTGTAGAGGGCAGGTTATGTAAGATAATAAGAAAAGGTGATACTTCTTGTTTTTGACCTCTTGAGTTTTGTGTCTACCTGCACATCTCCGTGTGAATTAATATTCTGCTCTAATTTACAGGATTTTTTTTCTGATAAAACAGATTATCTTCTCAATCCCCTATTTTCTCAAGACATTGTAAAAAAGTAAGCAACACATTTTCATGTGGTAACATTTAAATGATCAGTTGTGTCAGGTAACAGAAGTCTCCAGCATCATTTCTCTATTTTTTCTGTCCTGTTTTTTGGTTTGGTTCTTAAAGTTTTTTGTAATTCTTTTTTTTTTTCCAGGGCTGAATATTAAACAAGTATGTATCAATTATTTTTGTGATTAAAGTTATTTGCAAATGTCCAACCCTCCATCCCTGTAACATTACAGCAAACAACCAGTGAGGTAGAGAATATTTTTAAGCCTATATGGGCTGATTATATTTACCATAACTACACCACCACACCCTGTACTGGTCTGATTTTGCTAAAACAATTAATGATAATGGTTGTCAGTTTAAGGATGTGACTTAAGTAGAAATTAAAAATAAATTAAATTGCCAGCAGTAGAAAAGCAGCAAACAGGCAGGCAGCTTGTGGAAATACCACTTGCAGGAGCTGTCAAGCAGGCAGCACAGTCTAATAAAGCTGGACTTGTTTGTCAAAAAATCTGAAACAGACAAAAAAAAAAAAGTCAGAAATGTTTCTCTGTTCAAATCTGTCTCTCAATTTCGAGGAAAATGAAGAAAATAAGAAAATCACTAATCCTTATTATGGAGGACCTCAGTCTAGCTTGTACAATATTTCTTCCTGGAAATATGAAATGGAAAATCTATCAATTATTGTTTTGAAGTTTGTACATGCCTGTTTCTCAAGCTCCTAAATATAACATCTATAATTCTGTTCTCATTTAAACACGTAACATCAAAACCTTTCCTGTCCTCCCATAAACTTTTGTCTCTGCCTCTGATTCTCTCTTTCCAACGGCCCTAAGTTTTATTTAATAAAGATTAGTAGTGCGGAGCAATGTGGAGAAACAACATCCCGGCAGTACTGCAGAGCGTCAGGAGAGAAAGTCTTCAGCCGCTCCTGTCAGCAGAGCAGTGGAGCGACCCACCGGGCAGCAGGAAGAGGAAAGCTGGCCTCAGAAATACTGAAGTTGGGATCAAAATTCAGAGAGCTCAGGAACATATATATATATTAATATACATATATATATATATATATATATATATATATATATATATATATATATATATATATATATATATATATATATATATATATATATATATATATATATATATATATATATATATATATATATGTATATATATATATATATATATATATATATATATACATTATATACAGTAAGACATTTGAAAAATACATTCTAGCTTATTTTAAATTAAGCATTCCAGTGTCCTCATAACATTCTATTCTAAGTGTAAACTGTTAGGTTCACATTGAATGCATTTTACTTGGATGATGGCGGTGCTGTGTGTGTGTGTGTGTGTGTGTATGTGTGTGTGTGTTTTCATCTCACTGTATATGTCATCAAGTCAGAGCTTTAAGGGCACCAGCAGGAGCCGCATGTCTCAGGTCAAAATCTCTAGAATAGGAGGGTTGCCTTTATTTCACAAAAAAATAAATTAATAAATGAATAAAGAGCCATATTGACCTTAATCCAGCAGGTATGGATGTCCCAAGCAGTAGAACATGTCATAGAAAAGACAGAAAACATTCAGTTACATCTCCCATCTGTGCCTTTTCAAAGTTAAAGCTCAGTTTGCAGCCTCTGTGGAGAAGCTTCCCTTGTTCCTTCACAATGCTTTCATTCTTCATGATGACCTCATACAGAATAAAAGCATTGGGGCCTCATTAATAAACCCTGTGTACGCACAAAAGAAAGCGTAAACCATCTTTAAGCAACATTTGGGATTTTTAAAAAGCAAAACCATGGGAGAATGTGTACACCTCTACTGCAGCTCTGACCCTGCTGTACACACAAAATATGGAGAAACGGGAAACTGCAACCCCAACAGTAGAAGGATATAATTAAAGACAGCTATGTGAAATTGATACATTTGTGTGAAACAATCAAATATTACACCTTCCACAACACATACATGAAGGATATATTTGCAAAAACAAAGGAAGAGGAAAAATTTATATTGATGCCCCGGGGAGTGAGCGAATGCACACACACGTAGCCTTTATTATTGAATCAATTATGTTCTGTCATTGTGAAATAAACCTTACATATTATTATAAAATCCATTCACATAAACAATAAAGTGGACAGTAACCATGTTCCCAAAATGTGCCATAAAAATAAAGTTTTATATTAGTAATAATTGTAACTAGAAAAATTGCATTTCCTTGCAGCAAATGCGTTGAAATGCTGAGTCTGAAAGCAGAAAATATGAAATGAAATAGCTAAAAGCAGTGCAAACAAAGCAGAAAATGTGACAAAAATAGTTGGAAGCATTTCAGCAAAGCTTAAAACTGTGAAACATGTGGAACAAAAATGTTTAAAGTTGTGAAAGCAAGCTAAAAATGAATAAAAGTGAAATAAAATTGCAGAAAGCTGCTGAATTTTGTGCCCACCCTGAAAAAGTTGTAATCATTGGTTAAAAGAGTTACATTTGTAAGGGCTAAAATGACAAAGATTGTAATTAGTAGCAGAAGTGTTAAATACGTTATGATGTTTGCATGATAAAGAAAGAAAAAAGTAAAGTTGTATGGAAGTGAAAGGTAGAATGAGTGACAACCTGTGACGTCCAGACTCACAGGAAAGCAGCCAGATGCAAAGCCACAAGCAACTGTACTAATCAAGAGTCTTCATTGAACACACAGAGAAAAGGTACAGCTGCTTTAGGTGAGTCTCAAACCCGGGCTGCCAGAGGGAGAGCTGGCAACATTACCACTAAGCCACAAGACAGTGAAGTCCACATGCAGCTGGAGCAGAGTCTTTAATGTTACTGTTACAGCTGAAGCGTGAACCCACAATACAAGCTCACTGAGACAAAACTATGTCAATGTTGAGTTGGAAACGAATCTCAGATGAAAGAGGAGAAGTTTCTCTACGTGTTGATGTATAAATCATGTCTGTGGAGCAAAGTTTGAGGATTTTATGGCAAGAAGATTGGGCAGATTTCTTGTCTGTCAGCAGCTGCAGGTCTGCTCTGACTGATCATGTGACACGCTCTGACAGCAGAGACTTTTGCTGAAAACCTCAAAAGTTTGTGTTGCTTAAACAGTGATATCTCAAAAACTGTCAAAGACAGCAAAAAGCTGAACACATGTTAAGCTGTTAAAGCAAGAATGAAATCTGTAGGTGGAAGTATGCCGAATCTGTGGAACGTGAAATTTGAAGCAGTTTTCAGCAGAATTGCAGAAATCTTCCATTCATTTCAATGTAAAATAATCTACAGAAAACATTTTTTTACTGTAAAAACTTTAACTGTTAAACATGTGAAAAATACAAGCGCAATTCTCCTGAACATGCTGCATTGTTCAATTTTTTACTGTGAAAATCTGAGCAAATTTAAAGGCTGTGAAAAGTTCCAAATAGTGTACGGAAGAATAATAATAATAAGAAGAAATAAGTTGGATAACAATAATTAAAACGACATGATTGTTGCACAAAACTGCTGATCAATTAGGCTACAACACCTGTAGCTGTTCAGGAATTTAAGTGATGGTTGAATATGAAAAGGCACACACTCACAATGCATCAAGACGCACAACGGCTTATCTGGCACTGCTGGAGGACGTGGCGCATGGGAGACTCTGGTGGGAGCAGATCTGCAGAGACCAGCAAGACCTGTTGGCTTACGACAACGAGTGCTCATGAGCCGGTTCCTGCTGGGCCCGGCATAACAGAAAGGCTCCAGAAGGAACCATGCTGTGCCAGTCCTTCTGCAAGTACTCACAACCTCCTGGCAACCGGTACCTTCCAGAGGGAACTGGCTGACAGGTTAGGGATATCGCAGCCTACCTCCAGCCATGTTATGCCAGAAGTTTTAGGAGGTATCACTGGTTTGTCAGAACAGTACATTAACTTTCCTTACATGGTGGGTGAACAGGCAAACAAAAAAATGAAGTTTGCAGCAACATCTAGTTTCCCCAATGTAATCGGTGCTATTTACTGAACTCATGTTGCAATAAGGGCCCCAAGTGAAAATGAAGCTGCTTTCATGAACCAAAATCATTTTCATTCTCTAAGCGTCCAAGTCGTATGTGACGCAAACATGTTGCATCATAGTGAATCTTTGGCCTGGGTCTACCCATGATTAATTTATTCTGAGGCTGGAGCTGTGCAGGATGGCCGTCTTCTAAGAATTAGGCTACTTGTGTAGAAATATTGAATTATTGCAATTACGCTACTGCAGAACCTAACCCATTCTCCAACCTTGCAGGTGACAGTAGATATCCCCTCAAATGTGTGCTCTTTCTCCCACCTGTTGCATAGACAGTCTTTCTTTGGAGAACGCTACGCCTTTTCGCCTCCACTTTTATGTTGAACCATTTCTTTTTGATTTTAGCCACAGTCCAACCCTCTGAGGTGATGTTGCTTACAGCATCAGCCACATGCTTCCAGTTTTTTGCCTCTCTGGCATTATTGATGCCCAAACTGGGCCCACCAAATAAGATTATTTTGCGAGTGTCCACCTCACCTATTAATATGTTGACCTCACATTGAATGAAATTTCTTTTGTTCACACATTTTCCCCCTTGGTCCATTGTGGAATTGGCATCATTGAATATTCACCAAGGGCATTCACCTAAACTTTTATAGGCACCATATGGGCGGGGCAAAGCATTCCTTCATTTGCGACAACTTTAGATTTGATTGTGATTTATAAATAGAAACAGGTGTAGGACATGCGTGCGCACTGTTATAAATCAGAAGGTTTTTGTGCGCCTGCATTCCTGTGTTTGCAGCATATGTCACCTGTAGTGATCTTTCCTACTCACGGTTTTATAAATGAGGCCCCAGGTCAGCTATTCAATGAACCGGGGTCCTTTTGGGGAGATTTATGATGGTTCTTCCTAAAAATTCTGCAGAGGCTTTGTTCAGAAGATGTTTATTGACAAATAGAGCTGTGACAGCAGGAAGATGCAGCCACAGCATGGCACACTGGTTTGAAGGCCATAGCATTCTTGAGATAGACCTGGTACATGCATCAGTTACACACATGCAATATGAACCTGGGGTTATACCTTTTAAAAAAAGGGTTTTGGGCAGGACACTTTATTGTGATATTTTGTTCTGGACATCTTGGACCAATGTTCGAAATACTACTTCATGTTGATAATTCAAGTGATGATATGTGACTTTATTTGCAAGAGAGTTTGGAAATTGCTTTAATTTTTAGAGAATATGATGATTTGCAAGGACTGGAAAATCATATTATCCCTATGATTGACACAAACAACAAAAGCAAGGATGGATTTGTTCTGCTTTGTATTGATGGTTTGGGCTGGTGGTCATGGTGTAATGGTGTAGGGTTTATTTACTTGTCCAAGTTTGGGCCCCTTTATGAGCATTGTGAAATGCCAGCCTACCCGAGCATTGTTGCTGGCCATGTCTATTCCTTTATGACCACAGTGTTCCCATCCTGTGATGCTGCTTCCACCAGTGATAATGCAACATATAACATTACTCATATCCTCTAAAACTGGTTTCTTGATCATAACAATGAGTTCACTGTACTTCAGTGGCCTCCACTTTCATTATGGTTGTCAACTAATACTTGATATTTGAATATCTGTTTGAGCATGAGGGTAAAAACCACCCATATTTGAACTGTAAATAAACATCTGAGTATAAAAATTACAGCCTAGCAGCACACTATGGTGCCTGGAGCAGTGATCTGCCCAATCAAACAGAGGACATCCCTAGCACAACCAGACCGAGAATTGCTCTCTTGACCTCAACAACAGGAGGTACACCTTAAAAAATGGAGAACAGGCACAAGTACTTAACAGAAAAACTTTTGGCCACACACTGCAGATGAAAAAGTTGTAAAAAAAAAAAAAAAAAAAAAAAAAATTAAGTGTGCAAATCAGCTGGCCCACTCCTCATCCACAACAAACAACAAATCCTGGAAGGGGGGGGGGGGGGGGGGGGTTGTCGATGGAGTTTAAATTTTGGGGAAGGAACAGCCTTCATAGTCACTAGGTCCCAATCCAGAAGAGCACTTTTAGGATGTGGTCAAATGGTAAATTTGCATCTTCAATGTGCAGCTGACAAATCTGCAGCAACAGTGTGATGCTCTTGTGTAAATATGGACTAAAATCTCAGAGGAATGTTTCCAGCACCCTGTTGATTCTATGCCATAAAGAATCAGTGCAAATCTCTCGGTATAAGGGGTCCAGCCCCATCCTTGCATGGTGTACCTAATTAAGTGGCCAGTGAGTGTATATTTGTCTAATGTAGTTTACTGAAAAAATTATACATATATAAATAACAGAACAGTATCACAATTTCAGGCTGTAGTTCTCAAGTAGAATTTACCACAGCTGCAGCCGAAGCAATGGTCTGAGTGCAATATTTTCATTTGACAAATGATTGAAAACTGAATGATTTCATTTAATAAAAATATAAAGTACATCTGTTTAATACTCTTTATATTGAAAAAAAAACCTGAACAGTCTCTCCATATACCTTGAGGTGTTTTAAATAGCTCTCTTTCTCCTCCATTCTTCTGTTTCCATAATGATCTGTCACATCTCCACTTGGTGCTGTGTGCTCTTTCACTGCAGGGATCACTCGTAGATCAATACAATGTGGATGTATTCTCCCCTCATTCACAAGGATCTCTCTCTTCCCCGGCTTTGCTTGCATTTAGGTGAGCTGCTCCTCTTGTGCAGTGATCCCTACAGAGTGATTCACTGTCCCATCTCGCTGCTGCATCCTCCCCAAATCCCTCTGTGTTGGCCTGCTTTCCACCTCCCCTGAAACATTATCAGTCTGCGAGCATCCTGTTCACCATCAAGTGCGAAGAATCATTTACAGAAACATTACATTTTCCAGCTGTTGGCAATTTCCCGGCACAGAAATGAAAAACTACCAAGAATGAAGTGCCACCTGTACCTGCAATAATGGACAGGAATTTTTGTCTTTGCAGGGTCGGTGGGAACAAAACATTTTAAAGGTTTGTTCCTATTGGTCTTAAATTAAAAAGAGCCTCTGTCTGCTCTCAGTAGTCGGAGCTTTAGTGTGTCTGTGTGAGCGGTCACTAAGCATCAGCCTTGAGAGCAGGTTACATGCAGGCTGTAGCAGAGTATTAATGATGCAGGAGCAGGTTGATCCTATCTATGGCGCTCATTCATTTTACCTTTCCTGTCACAACACAGTGCAGAGTGTATGCAATGAATAATATACCAGAAGACTAACAGCAGGGTAATTACAGGATAATGAATGCACCTGCATTTTACCCACAATGTCAGGGAAGAAAAAAAACCTTCAATGCACTGAAGGTAGGTCTGAGCTTTATAGCCAGTTGCCACTTTGTGTTTTATTAAATTCAGCAGGGCAGTTGTCGTTTAAAGCAGCATTTTTCAGCCTGCTGCCATGCCACTGTTATTTAAAATGATGTATTGGCCTTGTAAACATTCTGCAGTTTTAAAAAAATCCATTTCTGTACAGCAACCTTTAAGTATTGATGAATAGGTTGTTAAAAGGGTGACCAGAACCTGCAGCAGTATAAGCAGAAACAATACAGTAAAAACATATTGACAAAGGTGTTTAGATTATTTAAAGGGTCTGTCCTCTGGGTGTTCAGGTCACTGGACTTAATAGAAAGGTCCTTGATCCAAACATCACTGCGCTAATGTCTAACATAAACAGAGTGAACAGTTAGTAATTAAGAACAGCAACATGTAAATTGAATTCTTGCAAGACTTTTCTCTGGTCAGTATAGATTTATATCAGTGAATCTGTGCTACCACTACTGTACTGAACATTAAAGGTGGCAACGGCATACACACAGTGGCGAAATTCCCTCTTCAATGTTGGGGGGGACAATAAACAGTAAAATTTCAGAGAGTAATTCATGGGGGGGACATTAAAATAAATGCTATATTTTTGCTGTGTTGTTTTGATACTTTCTCAAATGTCTTGCATAGTTATATTAAACAATAACTGTAAGTCATTGTTCCTTGTTAGTCCATATCCTACCTGTCTTCAGGTTTGTTTATGCTCAACCAGCAATTCCAAGAGTTGTATTGGTTGGAAAGTGTGAACTACACCATATGGACAATTCACAGATTCATTACAACCTAAGATGAAAAGATGTGCTACATACAGTGCACATTTCGTTTTAGCTTAAAAATAAACACCCTATTAGCTGCGTGCTGTGTTAATATAAAACATGCCAGCAGACTTTGAACACAGGAGTTGAAATTCTGCTTTTCATGTTGTGCTTGTTGAACAAGTGGACTGATAAACTACTTATCAACCATTCTGTGTTTTAATACACTTACTTTGTACGATCACCACCACTTTGTCCGCCTGCCTCTGTGTGCACACGGCTCTGCTGCAGCAGCTATGCTGGGAGAAACAGTTTGGACCAAACCATTGTGAGGGGAGGGGGGTTGTAATCTTTAACAGTTAAAATTGTCTGACAATGTGTTTTTAAGTAGCTTTACTTATTCTACCATCAAAACACGTTGGTGTACCTCTAGAAAAGTCTTATCTAAACCGGATTTTTGGGGGAGACAACTTTGTGGAAGGGGGGACACGTCACCTGCGTCCCCCCCGGGATTTGCGCCTCTGTACACACAATACACATACACAACTTACAGTGTTTGGTTAATACATATTGTTATCACATGTTTGACGTTTTTAAATTTTAAGAAGACATTAAATTTAAGATGTATGTAAAATTTTCAGAAAGTTGGAAAGTGAGATGTTGAAATTAGAATAAAATGACTTAGCTGTTGTAATGTATAGTTCTGTCAGGACCACGTTATCAAGCAGAGACATGAGAGAAGTTATTTGAATTAGCTTTTTTTGTATTTATTTGTTGATTTTTAATTTGGCAGTATTCCTCTGATGAAGGCTCGCCCTGCTTTTCCAAAAGCCCATAGTGGAAGCCCTAAGCAGGAACAGAGTTTCTGCATTCCCTGCAAACCCAAAGAAAGCATGAGCTCGCATTTCAAATTATAATTTTATTTCTGCATCAAGTTTCTTTTATATAATTATAGCTCTATTTTTTACAGAAAAAGAAAAACAAAAAGAAATAGCTACAGAGTATTTAAAGCTCCTGTGAAGATCTTTAATTTTGTGATGATTTTGTCCATTTTGGCTAAGTAATCCATTTTATTTCTTTAAATACTCATGTCAGCCTTTTTTATACAACAACATTGTAATTATGTGAGTCTAAAGTGGTCTACTGTCAATTCTTTATGTGAAAAATGCTTGTAAATGCCTGTTTTCACTCTGCCTGACACCTACCCTGCTGGGGCAGTCTGATGCCTGAAAAACAAAAGTACAGAAATAATCAAATCTGTTGCTGATGTGCTTTCAAACTATTACGGCTCATATAGAAGCATCAATATTGATCTCAATCTGTTCCTACACCACTTAAAAACTTCTTGGGGTTTTGTGCAAAGTGTTGTTTGTTCACCTCTTGTTTTGCAGTTAAAAAGATCTCTGTGTCAGGCATCAAAACTAAAACATGACGTCTGAAGCCTGACCTTAGGAATGAGCTTGACACTAGCTTAAAGACAAGTATACAGTGAAGGCATGTATCTGTATTTGCTATGCGTTGATCTTTAGATTTATTTTTTTTTAAATGGAACATCTTTTTAGACATATCCGACAATATTTCTTCTACAACCAAACCCAGACTGTCTCATGCTTTGAGCACTATTTTTGTGTGCTCAGCATGATAACTGTTAATGATCCAATAGCAGCAATCCAAGTACCAGCGCATAAAAGAGCAAAGTCCCTGTGGTTTCTTCAATCGATGCATATTTTATTTTAGTGCAGACACTGCAGCCACAGTCGCCATCATGGGACAACTGAGATGGCGAGATATGGACGTTTTGCGGCCTCCTGCGAGCATCTTACAGCATAATTTGCCACAAACATATAGATCATGTAGAAGAGAGTCACTGTATGCAACCTTTGTTCCTATGGGCCTGTCTAATGGAGTGAGAGTTAGCATTATTACCCCAGAGTCCAGTCCCTGCTACACTCTGGCCACATCAAGCCACTGCTGGGAAATTGAGTGTTTGACTCTGTACTGAGGCACAGCGTGCTACTCATGTTTACACTCCCAATGATTTAATCCCAGTCAATAAAAAATGATTTTTTTCTTCTCTCAATCTATTTTCAATCCGCTCGCTTCCTGCTTTTCTATCTCTCTTTTTGTCTGATATACTGTGGCTAATCCATGTTTGTTAGAATCAGAGAGGACTGACAGGCCTGCTTTGTGTGTGGCTGTGGGATTAAAGGGATACACATAGGGGTTTTAAATAGGCGGAGATAGTCTAAATACCAAAAATTAATCCATGAATTTAGAGTTTGTTTTACCAGAATCACCACACATGCTAAAATGTGTTATAACACTCATTATCCTGTGCTTAGTTTTAATCTACTGTATGCTGCAACTATACAATTAATTGAAATCTGTGAGTACATTTGGGAAATGGCAGCACAGATTGTGAGCTGCTACCTTGTCTATTACTGTCTGATACTGCAAAAGACACTGGTGCATCAAGGGGACTTTTTTTAACTGGGGTTGTTTGAGGTACTTTTTAGAGGAAGAAGCCTTAATAGGGTGTTATGTAGACAGTACAGCAACATCTGGGGTTGTCTGTATATGAAACTAAACAATTTTTTGAACATTAGTGAAGATATAGTAGAAATCACCAAAAATTAATATATGAACCTGATTTAAGGCAAAATATGACCCTGAGTTCCTCCTGACACAGTAGGACACTTTTTTTTTTTTTATGTTAATTTAATAAAACTTCTGATAGGAAACTGTATTTATAAATCTGACTCACGACAGAACTTGGTTGTACTTCCCACTATGGTCTTGAGCAGATGTGAAGGTTTTTGCCATGGAGGGGCCATTATGTAAAGAGTTTGTTGTGATGTTACGAGAGTAATTTTGTGCAGTGTGGATGTGCTTGGAGTGTAATGACCTGATGAATCTTTGTGCCCCAGTGGTTTAACAAAATGATGCCAGGTTACCGGACCCACGAGACTTGATATTCTTGATTGTAACTCAAATGCTACTGATTTTCAGGTTTTGCAAATGCTGATAACTTCACCCCTTCTCACATCACACATGAGAAAAATGTTGCTTCTTGTGGCACTATTGTCACAAACATCGCCAAATTTGAAAGTCAAATCTGTGACCATTACAAAAAGGACAGAAGCCGCTGTACACGGGACCTTCGCTTCTTTGTATAACAAGATAGACTTAAAAAAAAGTTGTACCAAATACTCTCTAATTTCTCTCTATTTATTTTCTACACGTTTTTTGCTAAAAGGCAAAACAGTAGGTGTCTCTCTGTGCCTTCATGAATGGCTGAATAGTTTATTTTATGAGTAAAAAACAGCAACATGCACTTATTCTCGCCCACTTGATAATAAGCACAGTCCTGTTGATACCACAGGGAAATCATATGAGTGCATACAAATACAGAGCTTTAAAAACCAACCCAGTGTTAACAAGCTATTTTTCTTTGTGCAAATCTGCAGTTACTAATAAGGCCAGGGTAAAGTGTTATTATTTTTGGTTACATTTTAACAATATCTTTGCATGGTCCCTCAGTACAGTGCTTAAGAGATTTCACTATATTATTGTCCACTACTGACCTATAAGAAGGACTGCATACTCCTCCACAAATGCATATTTAGCAGTAGTCCCTTGACGCTTTACCTCCCAAACTCTCAGGATCTCCGCCCCAACCACTGCAAGAGCAAGTTCATTCTTTTCGAGGAGGTCAATATGAAGACAATTTTAGCTGGTGATGTATCCTCTGCGCTGTAGCCGAGCATTTCTCAACTGTCATAATCAGCCCGGCTCGATAACTTTGAAAGATTGTCCTGGACAAGGTCAGTTCTCAGTCACTGTGTCCCTGTAGTTTCCAGCTGATCTAATGCAATCACAGGGAGCTGGAAGGAGCTAAGGAGGGTGAGATGATCAAACACATACTCACATATTTTCACAGGAAGCTGATTTTGATAAACAGAGCAGGTCTGGGACTTCTGGCCTGGGGTAGAATAAGCAGAACACAACACAAGACACAAGAAATGCTCTAAATCCTGAAAAAAGGACAACTTAATTGTACACATCCTTTCTTCGAAGCAAAGGCAGAGGTATTCATAGTTCTAGATTCTAGGAGTTCTAGACAGACCTGTCTCTCATGAAAAAAGTGTGGCACATTATGATGATCAAAATAAGACAATGGAGACACTGAATCATTGAGCAACTTTTACATCCAGCAAGGAATAGGAAGAATTCCACCTGCAAACCTTCAACAATTAGTGTCCTCAATTCCACTTACTGTGTGTTGTTAAAAGGGGAGGTGATGTAACACAGCGGTCATTATGCCTCTGTCACAACTTTTTTGGGACGTTTTGCAGGCATCAAATTCAAAATGAGAAAATATTTGCAAAAAAAACAACGTTTATCAGTTTGACCATTTCTGCTTTTTTCTTTGAAGTGTATTTTATTGAATATAGGTTGCAGTGAATTTGTAAATCATTTTAATTGGTATATTTATTTATGTTTTGAACATCATCCCAACTTAAATAGGGGTTTGTAAATGTGCCGTCATATGTGAACTTCTTTATTCCAATCATAAAGGAAAGAACCTTTTTAATTTAACTGTAGGCTCAGTAAGCACTTTTAATCCAGGTTTTTCAGTTGCCTAGCTTCAAATGTGCATTGCTCGATTTGTTGTGGCCACCAGGGAGCAATGCAACAAAACTGTAAAAAAAAACAACACTGAAATAAATATCAGTTTATGGATCCGTGGATTTGTGAGCCAACATTTGTTTTTTCCTCACATCCAGCAGACCCAGAGCAACATCAGCATTTTATTTGAAATCATTTCTGTTCATGTACAGTCCAATTTCTACTCTTTTCTCAGCTCTGGCTCGTTTTCCACAAACTCCTGAGAGACAGATCTGGCTCTGTAGCTGCTAAATGCTCCACTGTGTTCACCAGCCAGTCCCCAACTTTGTCCGTCTGCTGATTGCTGATGGACAGTTTTTTTCTGTATAAAACCTCCTGCCTTCTCCTGAAATTATTCTGACAACCAGTGAGACTGAAATCAACAATAAGTCACAGGCAGTAAAACCGAAACAATGAGCTTGTTGATGCTAAAACAGTTCACTGGGCCGAGGGGACCTTCAAGTTGTGTGTAGATAAAATCAGCATCAACACCTCTTGTAATCTCTCTTTCGTACACTATTTTTTCTCTTCTTTTCCTAATAGGCATTTTGTTTTTAATTTGTCTGTCTGCTGTCCTTCCTTCCATCTGAAGGCCATCTGTCTGGACCACACTCATGATGGCCATGTCTGAAAAAAAAAACACTAAAAATATAAACTTACAAGCTTAACAGAAATATCCTCTCTGCCTTAAGCATGAATTTATTCAGATTTGAAGGGTCACATATCCAATGGAAAGGTCATTTGCCTTATGCTAATTGCTTGCTTATGTAGGAATTGCTATAGAAATCTTTGAGGGGTTAAATTCACATTCTGTACAAATGTTTGCTTGGACTCATGGTAGATTGATTAGATTTTCAAGGTCATGGATTAAATGTCAAGGTCAGTGGCCTCATGATCATCCTTGCTAGTAAATGTAATATGTTAAGAACCCATTGAGGGATTTTCTGAACACTTTACAAAATGTCCGCTCTTTGTTAAGGATTAGAAGTTTGAGGTTTGAGGTCATCGATTAAAGAAAAAGGTCATGAAGCCCCCTGCTCATCCCTTGAGTGTAAATACTCAATATCAAAAACACCCAGAGGGTTCTTATTTCAGCTTTGAATAATCTACTACTCTGACTCAAGGATGAACTGATACAATTTTGGAGGCCAAAGGTCAGGAGTCAAGGTTATGAGGCCCTGTGTTCATCCCTTGCTTGTGAACATTATGTTTCAACAGCGTTTTGATGGATTTCTTCGACTTTGAATATCTCCACTATGACTCATGGTAAGATTTTGGAGGTAACATGTCCATGGTTATTGGGCTTAAAGCTAACCCCTTGCTTTTGAAGATGTTTTAAAATAACTTAAAGGACTGCTTGTCAAGTTCTGCACAAATGTCTATCCAGATTGACGAATCAGAATTTGAATGTCATTGACAAAATATTAAGATCTTTAGACTAATGATCATCTGTTGTTTCTTAACACTATAATTCAAAAAGAAAAAAAAAATATTTTATTGAACTGTAAATAATCTTTCCCCTCAGACTTAAATATAAATTGATCAAAATGTATAAATCATAAGTCCACAGCCATTAAAGGGATAGCTTGGAGTTTTGAAGTGAGGTTGCTCAAGGCCCATGGCACTAGTAATTATAAATGCCAATAAAGCAAGTAACCATCTATCCCCCTGGGGGAAGATAGCCAGCATTGGACACTAGCTTATATTTAGCAGTCAAGGCCAATGACAGCCTTGTAATTATCTTACTTTCAGGGTAAAATTACACAAAAGACTATCTTTGCTTGACTAGATGATAGAGTAAGATTCTTTCCAGTGTTTCAGTTTTTCTTGTCAAAGTCTCAGTATCTGCAACCATTTTGCGATGCAACATATAAACTACTTGTCTTTCTGCCAGCTATGTGCTGCTCTAGACTCATTAACTGTTCAGGTCAGAGTACTGCTGTGGGGTCAGTCAGCACAAACTGCGATGAATCTAACTCTCCTGACATTAGGAAGCTGGGTCACTCCTCTATCTATTCTGTATTTAAAAACAAGCAAAACAAATGGTCACAATGCTGATTCCTCTTGGTGTGGGCTTTTAACCAACTCTGACTTGCTGTTTTGAAAATGGACATCAAGATTCCCCCTTCTGCAATGACAGAACAGCATGTTTGCAGCACCCAATTTGCCCATCAGGGTCCAGGACAGAAGATGTTACTAATTCCCACTTGAGACATTAATGGGCTTCACCAAATAACTTGTGATCTGTCCTGCTCCACAGTTGGCGCAGCATTTTCTCCAATCCCTCTTTCTTCCCACAACTCCATCTGCCCCAAGAGTAATGTTATAAAATTATGTAGGTGACAGGCTGAATGTAAGTCACTTTCCCCATGATCCTACCCTACTCACAAATGTGATATCTCATGAGTGCATGATAAGGGATTTCAAAAATGTCCTCTCTCGATCATGGATGAACTAGTTATACTAAGTAGGTTGTAGATCAAATGTCAAGGTCATTGTGCCTCATCATTTTCCTTCCTTGTCTCCAGTGGCTTCTTGAGATTCAGTGGATTAAGTACTGTTCATGTTGTGTCTTGGCCACCTCTAGATAGGGAATAATGTGAACCCTTTGTTTAAGAAATAAACGAATAAATGAAATCAAATAAAACACTATTCTAAAACTTTGAAAACTCAAACATATGTCCACTCTGTATTAAATATAATGTGATTAGACTTTTAAGTCAAAGGTAGCTTTCCTCGTGATCATCCTTTCCTTGTAGACTTGGTTAACCAAAAAGGCTTTGAGTGAATCTCAATATGCTTTGCACCTGTCTGACTCAAAGGTCAACCAGTCTTTAGGCCTTATGAAATGTTTCTAATCACATTACCAAGAAGACCACCCTGCCCTTCTGCTTTCCAATAAATGCTAAAATGGTAAGCAGACTTGGCTTATATGGCACTTTTCTAGTCTCTTTGACTACTCAAAGCGGCCTTACACCACAGATCACATCTATTCAGTCACACCCATTCACTCCCACAATCACTCACTGATGGTTCAGAGTTTTTATGTAAGTTATCCATCAGTATTGGATAAGACATTCATGTCCTTTCATTCCCATTTTCACTCCACAGATGCAACAATTGGAGCAACCTGGGGGTTAAGTGTCTTGCCAAAGGGCACGCTGACATGTGATAGCCTGAGCCGCTTCACTGTTCAGCTCCTGTGTACCTTGAAGAGGCATAACACCACCAGGCAACAGCTCCAGTTTAATAAGATTTTAATATAAACAATCATATTCCCCAAATTTCCAGCATATTTGGTAACATTCAAAAACACACAGAGTTCAGAACTGAGCTCTTGAAATCTAATTTAATAATCCGAGGTTACACAGGATCATTAAATATAAATGGTCCTGACCTGTATAATTTGTTAAAAAGCTCCATGACTTGTTTCTTCAAAGAAGCCATGGTGCAAGCAAAAAACATTTGCTTTTGGATAAAAGAGAAATGTTGGATGTGTTTTTTTTCTCCCTCTCACTTTTGTATTTTATTATTGTCTCTGCTAAGGTCAAGAGCAGCTTCTTTCATGGTTAGACTTCAATGCTGCAATAATTTTTGCACTACTTTTTCTTTCTTTGGTCTGACAAAATAAATTTATTTTACTTGTTTAAACTTTCCAAAAGTCCCTAGTCGTGTTTTTTCTTATTGTACAAGACAGGCATGGTAGAAGAAAGAATCATGAGTTTTGTTTACAGAAGTCTGTAAAAAGCCTTTTTGTCTGGAAAAAAAAGAAGCATTTACCTGCTTATATTGAAGAGGCTGATGCTGTTTGGGGCTTGAACCTTTACTTTTCAGGTACCCTCTTTATAATTTGAAAAAAAAAAAAAATCCAAAATGAACTAATGACCTGTAAAATTTGAAATCTGTGATGAGGTTTAAAGATTTAAATGATCTATCAGCTGCTTAATAGGGTCATGTGGCAGAACAGTGCTTATATTATTATATAAGCCATTTACTACATGTCTACACACAACTGAGCTTGTCTTCAATTTTAAAGCAATTTTTGTCTTTATAGAGAAAAAAAGACAGATATGACTGTCATAGTTTCATTTTATGATGAAGTGCTAACAGAAAAAAAACAAAAAACAAAAAATACTGTTATTCTTGCTCAAAAGGTCTTTTTTATGTGATGTGATATCCAACACAGAGAATGCTGTCTATATCCTTCCCTAAAAAATGTCTAATTGCTTGCATATAGCACTATGTAAGTTTGGCAACAAGCTGTAGTCATCAGTTGAGAAGAGCTTACTGCTTTGTGACAAAATCCTGCAAGAGTCCATTTTGTCCAACCCGCACCCATCTGCATGGGTGTAGCTTGGAACTACAACCCAACCTACAGCTTTCATAAAGTCAGATCTGCAACTGCTCGGACCTGTGCACATTAGACCTTTGGCCTGACCTAACAGCTTGTCACTAAACCTAATGGCTTACTTGAGGGCAGAAATGAACTAAACTGAACATATTTCAGCACACCTACACAGAGGCACTGATACTGTTGCACTACACTTTTTTAGTCCATGTTGCAACTGGTTAACTTGACACTTGTGATGTACCGTGCAACATGTTTCACTAGTCCTTTTGGGAAACAGCCCACATGAAGTGTTTGGGAATTGGCAGAACCTTTCGAAAGCATATCGGGCAGATTGATTGGACAGTTGTCCAGGGTTCGACATAACCCATGGCCCGCTGGCCCGGGGTCAGTAAAAGTACATGTAGGGCATGTCAATTGGTCAGTCACTGGCCCGGGACCAGTGACTGACCAATCACTGATTACAGTGATTGTGATTGCAGGAATGCACGTGGGAAATTTGAAATGCTTCGAGTGCCAGCGGTAAAGTGAAACGAAGAAAAAAAGAGAAGGTCTCTGAGGAGGGAGAAGAGAATGAGGGGACTTCACCCTGTCAGAAAGAAAAAAGAGAGTAAAGTGATTCGGTAAAAATGTCAGTGAAGGAGTGCTACGAGTCTGAGAGGAGGAAAAGGGATCAGTATACCTGGCTGAACCACCGCGATGGCGTAATGTATAGTGAGGTATGTCGGCAGTTTCCGATGAAGGCTGACCACGGTGGATCATTTTTTAAAGGCACCGACAACTACCGAAACCACACACTGGACTCTATTGCTGTTACTGTTGTTATCTGTCAGTTATGTCATTTTGCAGTGCAGCCGTTGTACATGTGAACATTTGATCTAAATACCTCCTAAACAGCGCAGCGTCTTTGCGTGCGCTCCTCCATGTGCCGGTAGGCACAAAGACGCAGGTAGACGTGCATCACAGGGGACAGTGAGGGATCATCAGTCACTTTGTGTGATTTTATAATTCAAATGGTGTCTTGATAGCTCATGTGCACGGTTTAAGTGAACACAAAGGGCTGTAATTTCGTAGACCAGGCGTAGGCGGGGCGCACCTGCCCTGTGCCGCGCCAACAGGGTGTGTCCAGGGCATTTTGCAAGTTTCGTGCACGGCGCAGTCTGGCATAGGCAGGCGCACCCACGCCTCCGTTTCTCCCAGCGGCGCAAGTAGCAGAGAGGGAGGAGATAAGACTTGAGTGGGTTTAACACAGCCGAGTACAATCTTCCCCAATCAAATGAACGCCTCTCCTCGCCTTTAAATGCGCCGCGGGCGAGGCACAGTGCCAATTTCACATTGGTGGAGAAGAAGGTCAGAGCTGCTGTCACTTTTGCAGCAATTGGGAGAGTGCAGAGGCCACCGGGCCGCGCATCAGAGGACACGATGCGCGTCACTATGTGGACCACTCATATTTGTCTCATAAATAGGAGTACAAAATTAAGTGATAATTACATTTAAACACAGCAGCAGGCTAATCCATTCATCATGCTTGTGATCCACCTGCATTCCTGGTCTGTCATCGCCAAATGGCAGATCCTTTGGTGAAATATTCCCCCGATATCTCCTCCTCATCCTCCTTGCAGTAATGTACTCCATCTTTTTAGATCACGTTAAGAATAAAGATGAAAACAGAGAAATATGGGCAATCACAGGTAAATCCTTAAGACATCGAGTGACTTACATTTATTCAGCGAGCGTCTCTCTCTTTTTTTTTTTTCTTTTGAATGTCATGAGATGAGAGAAGCCGGATACTCCGTATCGGATGATATGGCTGTTTGTGGTTGGCTGAGAGATATGAACTCGTTAGTTATGACAAACGTCTCTGATCTGACATCAGATGTGACGTGACAATAAATATAGATGCAAATGTATGTGCTGGTTCAGATGGTTACATTAAATAGTGGTTGCTGTGATTGTTTATTGCATTGAAATGTGCCTGACACTGTGGATACCTGCCTGTGAGGCTTTGGTGAAATGTGTGCACTGTGCGCCTGTCAGCCAAATTACCACTGCCCCGAGTGCGCCTCTCCTGCGCCGAGAATAGACCAAGTTGGAGATGGGGGGCTTTCAGCGCACCTTCCGCGCAGTTTTTTGGCACGAAATTGTCACTGCGTCAAGCTGAATCTGTGGACACCTCCCCCTGGTGCGCTGTCACACCCATCTCGGCGCAGCCGGTCTGCCAAATTGGCTGCGCACGGCGGTGCGCCGGATGAAATTACCACTGCGGGGGGTGCGCCACCCTGCGCCACCCTGACTTTCGCCAGGAAATTAGAGCCCAAAGACTTAAAAATAACGAGTCAGCCTTTTGATTAATCAAAACTCAACAGTCTTCAGCAGTCCAGCTCTTGTTTTCACTCACTAACTGTTTTCTAAATGATAAATTCATCCAGAGGTATCCTGGATCCCTTATTCTCCATGATATCAGAACAGTCTTTGAAGGATCAAGCTTCAAATACAATCTACTGGTGCAGCAGTTCTCAACCTGTGGGTGGAGGCCCATAAGTGGGTCTCAGAGCTGTTTTAAGTGGACGGTGTATAAATCAGGTAAAAATGTGGCAAAACTGTCTTCAGTGTATGGAGGCCCAAAGCAGACAAAGATCCATCATAGTATGTCAGAGTATACCCACTAGAATAAACCAGACTACACCACTGGACCTATTGTAAATTCTGTTATACTGACTAGACCAAAAGAGACAGAGACTTTTTTTTCTTGTTTTTTTTTTTTTAAAAAGAAAAAAAAAAAACGTTTTTTAAATTTTTTTTGTGGCTGGGCCAGTAAAATTACACATGGGGCCAGTAAAAGTCGAATCTACTGGCCAAGCGGGCCAGTAAAAAAAAAAGAAAAATGTTACATTGGACACTGTTGTCCCATCAATCACCTTCATAACCGTCAGACAATGTAGTAGGTAGGCAGAACTGCCCAATGTAAAATACAAAATGTAAGTCACTTTGTAGAACAAACCATTGCCAAAACATGTCTGATGTGTAGTGAGAATATAATTTCTATTCAGATGCTGTCAGTGTTGTTTGTTTTTCATTAAATAAAGAAATATGGTCCATATCTGATTAAACTGCTACTGAAGCTGTCAACATCTATGCTAAGGTCTGAATGAGCAGTCACTCCCTGCAGTTGTCTCGCTTGGAGCTCCCACCTCTTCTGGCTTTAAGGACGCTGATTGGGCTGTGCCACTTTGAGCTGCTCACAACTGTTATAGATTGGAGCTTGGCAAGATGGATGCAGACATGGAATCAGGCAGATCCAGCTGATGCACAAGGTAGCAGAGTAGCTCCTTTCTAAATCTCAAGAAAAGAAAGTGCAGTTTCTTTAATTGTATGGCACATACAAGCACAAGAATTATTTCTAAATCATTTTCATCTCTGATTTCTTTCTTTCTCAGTGTTCACTCTTCAGTCTCTTACTCTCTATTTGTCTGCTCTGTGTTTGTTTCACCTTTGTCCATTACTGCAGTAGAGGAGAGGTAGTTTTCCCATCACTGTACTGTGTTCCTAATTGGCTAAAGGTTAAGAAAGACAAAAAGGACAGTGGCGGAAGAGGCTTGGAAAGACAGAAAGGCTGGGAAAGAAGCCGAACAAGAGTATTGGGCAGGCTTTTCGGCTGCTTAGAGCTTCCAGAAACAACAGGCTACAAGTCAGACGCTGCGTTAGTTGTGTTTTTGGATGGGAGAAAACTGGTTGTTTCAAGCTTTGTATCCTATTTGTTGGCTCAATTTGAAAATCAAATCCAAACCCATTAAGAATCGGAGAAGAGAGAGCATCAATGCCTCTGGTATCCCTCGGGCCAATGGTGCTAATGGAAGGGGGAAAATTTCAAGAAACATGAGGAAAACTCAGGACACAAGAAGCCAGAACAATTAAGGCTCAGGCGCAGAGTCACACGAAGAAATGTTGGGCCCCTGAAAGACCCAGTTGGGGCCCTTTTCGTATGTGATATAGTCATTTAAACCCGTGTGTTTTATCAGAAGTGCTAGTGTCTACTTCAGGCCAACATTTACCTCCTTAGCCCCGCTTCAAACAGTTTATTGTAGGAGTCCTATCCTCTAACTAGAACCCCCCATCCAATCAAAATTTTTGTCCTAGTCCTCAAATGGCAATTTAAGTCCATCACTGAGGGCCCAGTGGTTAAATCCAATTGATCTTGTATAATGCTAATATTATGGAACAAAGAAAAGCAAAATTGAAGCAAAAAGAGGTTCACGTTTTAAAACAGGCTTTGTTTTACTGAAGCTCCTATATTTTTTTTTTTCTTTAGGAAATGTAAGTGATTGGGTTAAAAGTAAAGGTTTGCTCGGATTGACCATTGTTTAATTCTATGGGCCCCTCATATGAACCAGGGCTCCAGAAAGCTTTCCATTTTACCTCCTTATGGGCAGCCTTGCCCAGGTACCCAACACGGCCCAAGAAACACAAAAAGGCCCCTGCCCTACAGGGCCAGACACACTCGCTTAAGGCCTGTTCATATGAACCAAGACCATGAATGTTGACACAAGGGAAGAATGCTTTAGCAAATGAAAATAGCCATACTGTCCCTTCTTAGTTAATATAGATTATTGGTTCCTCACAACTTTAGCGGGTGGCTCCAGCACCCTCTGCATATCAGCAAATACTTGTTGTCTGTAATGCAGTTACACTGAGAGTTCTTTGGTAAACCACTTAAGAGTCACAAACTGAATTCTAGCATATTACTGCTTGACACAATTATGAAAGGTTGGTTGGGATGTGGTGATGGGCCCCATTGTGATATTATTTTCATGGGCCACCAATTCCTAGCTGCACCCCTGTCCTTGACATTAGATTTTATTCTCATCACTTTAACTTTTACATAAGGTGCAACATAGTGAAAAAAATCTTCCTCCCTTTATTCTTTCCTTTCTTTTTGTACCTGTTCCTGCAAAGTGAGAATAATTTTACCACATAAAACATTAGATTCTACCAGAACAATCTGAATGTTTCACACAACTACCAATTAAAGAACCCTCTTTGTTTATCGGTCCCTGCTGTGTCTCAGGAAAAACACTGAAAATAGATTTTGCTGCAGGTGATCCGGAACTGTCTAAGCATGTCCTCATCCACATTTTTTTTTCTCTTTCTCTCTTTTTTTTTTTTTCCTAAAATCCCACTCGTGGTTGGTCCTGTGCCTCGTCCTGGCAGAGTTTCTGCAACACAGCAACATTCATATTTCAACGGCTGAATATGAATTATGCACAATAAGCAGTGAGAAGGAATTTAATGATGCCTTGCTTGTACAGTCCACCTCAACAAACGAAGAGTGATTCCCCCTGTCTTTGCTGCAAGGCTGGAGGTGCTGATTTGAACAAATCTTTGACCTCCGTCTGCTTTCTGCTTCAGGTTTTGTAGTCAGCGCACAGGTTTCTGAGGAGGGAGAAGAGAATGAGGGGACTTCACCCTGTCAGAATATTGATCCACTCTGACATCTAATGTAATGATTCTTTGTCACCAAAGAAATGGCCGGACAGTCTGAATTTGGGTCCTATCACCAGTGACTTTTAATTAAGACTCCTCTGTCGTCCCCTCCTGACCTCGTCATCTATATCACACCGCAGCCAATGGGAGATGATTTTACTGTCAGCCTGAGAGCGAACGCCTCTGGCAAAGAAATTGGATGAGTTATCCTCTGTCGCTCAGGGTAACCTTGATTTGTGCAGCAGATAAAACCCTCTGACTTGAAATCAAATATTATTTTGTAGCAGCGGCAGTATAAACAGATTCTCGTATGCGTAGAGCGGTTTCTTTGGATCTTGAAAAGCAGGCCAGCACTCACGTCTCTAAGCCTCAAAAACAGCAGACAGACTGTTGTGGTGCTTACTTCACAACATTTGATCAGAGCTCCTGGACAAATTTCATCATCAAACATTCACAGTCTTTCAACCACAATCTCTGAGTTTACTAAAGACACAAGAATGGCATTCTGAAACAGACAAGGTGCCTTCAAAGCTCAAGAAGCATCTTGGCTTGTGACCAAAACACATTTTTTCACATTTTCTCCACACTTGAAATTAATAATTAAAATACAACTGCTGTAATGTTGGGCAGCAGCTTCATAATTTACAAATATCTATTTCCCGAGTATTACATTTTTCATCATTTTACAATAATCACATGAATAAGGGTAGCACAGCGACGCAGCAGGTAGTGTGCCTGCCTCACAGCAAGAAGTGTGCTGGTTCGAACCCTGTGTCGGTCAGGGCCTTTCTGTGTGGAGTTTGCATGTTCTCCTTGTGCATGCGTGGGCTCTTTCCAGGCTTCCTCCCACAGACCAGGAACATGCTCCTTAGGTTAACTGCTGACTTTACATTGCCCTTAGGTGTAACCATGAATGGTTGTCTGTCTCTACGTGTGGACCTGCAATTGGCTGGCGACCAGTCCATGGTGTATCCTGCTTCTTACCCACTGTCTTTTTAATCTTTCAATCTTTATTTGTATGGTGCCAATTCATAACAAGTGTTATCTCAAGACACTGTACAATAGAGCAGGCTGAAGACAAACTCTTCAATTTATGGATACGTATATATGCATATATACATATATAAAATACGTGGATCCCAGTCTCATAATGAACAGCCATCCACACTATGATGTGTTGGGTATGAGGGCGAAGGAAGGCAGGAGGACAGAGACAGTGGACTAAAGTAAGAACTAAAACTAGTGATAGATCCATGGGCCAATCATAGACCTGTCTTCATCATATTTGTCTCTGCAGAATATAAATTTATTTATATTATTATATATAGCATCTCATTTTCAGGAGGGTCCTCATGTCTATATGATTGTAGTGATAGTTTTTAAAGAAGTATGATCAATAATACTCATAAAAAGAGTAATTGATCTAACATTTACATTAACATCTATAATGATTATAAGGTAGAGATGACTGACGTTGAGTAATACAACAGCATCAAAATGGGAATTTATAAGTGATGTATTTTCTGCCGATATATGGGGGTGGGGTGGGACGCGTGGTGCAGAGACAGAGACAGAGACAGAGGACTGAAAATGAGAATTTATGATAGCGATAAACTCATGGACGCCTAGACCATAAATCTGTCAGCATCATATTTGTCTGGGTTGAGCATCAATTCATCAAAGGTAAGTCTTTTTTGTGCCTGTTCCCTGTGCTTGTGTGTGTGTGTCTGTGTGTGTGTGTGTGGACAAATATATATATATATATATATATATATATATATATATATATATATATATATATATATATATACACATGCAAATACATATGTGTGTGTGTATGTATCAACCATCAACAGTAATGCCATAATTTATCATAAATTCGTATTTTCAAAAAGATTAAACCCAAATTAATTGCAGTTCAACTCCATGTTGCTGTATTTATACATATTAATAATTATCTTGACAGCCATATAGAAAAGGAGACCCACTTCAAATCAAGATGCTGCAGCTTAAGGGTTTATCCTCTAATAAATTTGACTTCAATAGAGACAAATATTGTGAGGACGTATTTATTGGCCGGGTCTAAATTTAGATCCAGCCAAGATTTGCATCACGCTAGCACTACTCTGAAATGCTCAAACAATTATTTAAAATAGAAACAAAAAGTAAAAAATAGGTTGTTTTGCTAAGATATTATTGTGTACTTCATGTTTCGTTTTTTTTTAAGACACTCTCATCCAGTGTGATTAACACTATAAAGTCATTTAAAATACTTAAAACAAACATAATTTATTTAACAGATAGCTCTTATGTATAAATACATGTTTTGTATCCAACATTTTACTACTTTGTTGTCAAAATTGCGATGATTGGTAATTATTTGTTGTCTGCTATATGCAGGCTGAGCTCTGAAAACTAGGATTAGGTCTTTATGTCACAAAGGAATATGATAATTTCATGAAAGGTCCTCAGTGAGGATTAGCAATCACTAAATTTTTTTAATTTTTTTGTGCTCTTTATGATATATTTGTG
The DNA here is from genome assembly GCA_037902135.1 of Cetoscarus ocellatus. Lineage (NCBI taxonomy): Eukaryota > Metazoa > Chordata > Actinopteri > Labriformes > Labridae > Cetoscarus > Cetoscarus ocellatus. Next base: position 909,889 of record JBAMNC010000720.1, read on the forward strand.
ATCATAAGTCCAACAACCCCAAATTGACAAAAATATCAGGGCCAAAGCAGGACGTTGGCCTTGATGAAAGTGGGACCCTAAGCAGAACTTTTTTAATCATGAGGCCTTCACTGACTACCAGTGAGTTATACTCAAGAATTTTTAATACATGATAGGAGCATGTGTTTTACACACATAGTTGTTTCATCAGTAATTATATGAGATGATTTTGCTCATGCAGCGAGATGATGACTTGGACAAAAATCTGTTGGGCCAATCAGCAGGAAGTAGATATCTGAAGTAGGAGTCATGAGGTTTGATTCTTGGCCAAATGAAACAAATGTATAATTAGAAGCTCCTGTGTGGGAGTTGGTGTTAAGATAGAAAGGTGAAGGTCCTGCTGACCTGCTTGATTACCTGTGGTGACAGCAGAGTAGTCATAAATTACTAAAAACAAATGACTCATGTGGACAGTTGTGAATTATATCTTACTGTGTGAAAATCTCAAAACTTGGATTTTATTGTATTTTCTCACTAATTTATGTGCATATAGGCATGATTGTAGATGCAAAACTTTGTTGTCCTGAGGCAACCCTGACCAGATTGTTGTTTCTCTTGGCCATTTTTCTATAGACAAGTCAGAAATAAAACACATTTGAGGTGCAATGTTGAAGGCTTTTCCATTTTTTAGTAGCTGAAATGGTTTTCAAAATGTTTTAGTTTGTCTGTGCATGGCCCCGGGCTTCCATTTGATTCAAGTCACAACACTGTGAATGCCTTTGGACGTTCAGTCATAGCAGCGTGCTATATTCAGTCCACTGCAGGCTGACTTCCTCCAAATGAATTTAGGCTCAATTTAGGGGCACATTCTGCTCGCTGTGTGTCTGGTTTGCATATCAGTGAAACAACAAGGGGTGTTTTTTTATGCTCTGAATGAGGATTTCTTCGCCAGCTAGCCTGCGCATAACAAATCTCCTCCTTCTGCAACAGATCAATGGCTCAGACTCTGAAAGCTATGCATCTAAATTATAATTGGGAGGTACATAACTGTAGTTTTACTGGGGGAAAACACTCCAGCCACGTATTTTCTGTAACAAATGAATCTTCCTCAGTGGAGTTTCTACAAGCCATGCATCACAAAAGCTCCTCTGAATCCCATCCGCCTCTTTCTATTTAGACCCCCATGGGATGCAGTTATTTTGCTTGGTCTGCACAGTGCTTCTCATCTGACTATCTGCTGTCAATTTCATATTTAATTAAATGATAAGCCTTTTATTTTAGTATTCAAATGAAAGACCAGAGTGCAACTGTTATATTGCTCAGGAAGAGTTGCTTCTGTAGTCCCTTGACAGCAAACATATACCATATGTTAGAAAAAAAAAGTTACTGAAGTGTGGGAACTATATGGGTCTAAATTATGGACTCAGACCATTGGCAATATTACTCACTCTCAGGTGTACCTTTGTTGGGGGATAGAACAAAATGGAGGTCTGAATTGTCTAGTCACCTGTCTTTCTAATGTGTACAAGTTTATTTGAATAAAAGGAAAACCAAAAAGGAAAAACTAGGTTTTACAAACCTCAATTTATCTCCACTTGGTATTCCTTTTTGTGAAGAAGTGAAAAATAATGCAAAAGGAACAATGTGTGGAATGTTAAAGTAATACATTAGAGCACTTAGTAACACATTAGAGTACTTCATAACTCTTTGAAGCAATACATAGGTGTACTCAGATTACTTTTTTTTCGGTAATGAGTTACACAGTGCTTTAATTTTGCTTTGCACCAGTGTAGCTCGGCCCATAAGGGCTCGGACTGGGCACCAGAGGTTGGCCAGTTCAAGTCCTGATCAAAACATACTTCAAGCTGGCTTGGTAGCTGGGGAGATGCAGGCTGACTTACTGGGGCACTGCTGCTAGTTACAGCAGTTGTCAAAACAGCTGAAAGGGGTTGATGTTACTTACTTTCGGAGTGTCTTAACTTCACTGAAGATAAACACCTACAAAGAAAATAGGATTAACATCACTGGTGATGCAGACGAATCAACAGGAATGATGAATGGCAAAGTGCTCCAAAACCCTGGTTTGGCATGCCAAATCAGTAATTACTTTCCCATTTTACTTTCCCCTTTGTTTCAAAATGAATGAATAAATGAATGAAACAGAGGTACTCAGAGAGCACAAAACCACCACTGGATTTCAGACATAGTTAGCTGAGTTATCATCAAAAACTTTGGAAAACTGTCCTGTGCAAAGTGACAAATCCCCCCAAAAAATCCCATTCTGCAAACCAACTTCAAATCGTTCACATTGATGCTGTGTTCCCATGTTAGATAAATAGTGCTTAACTCGTCCAGTTTCTGAGTGTTTTTTTTTTTAAACTTCGGGCAAACTGACTGAAAGCAGTTTTAATTGACATTTGGCCATTTTTAGAATGATTTGAGTAAGTGTTGATTGATTGATAACTTTTATTGTCAGAGTCCAAAATTTGCTTTGTTTCTCAGTTGCTCCATTTACAAGAGAGAGGACAGAGGACCAGTTATAAACAAACAAACAAAACTAAACAGAAGCATTCACATTCAGAGGCTTTTACTTTGCTTTAGCTCCATATTCAGTTATTGAGTTGACTGAAGCACATGGAACCCTGTATCTCTGGTTTGATGGAAATATTTCATACTCACTGTGTAGGACGTGGTTAGGATTAGAAACAACGCTGTTTGCTATTTCTACTGTACTCATACCGTCCTTGAAGTGGCTAACCTACAATCTTTGAACAGATTTTCACCTGATACAACAGATTTGACTTTAGAGTAGTGTACATACAAATGAAGAACAGTACATTGTAAATGTCTGGTTGTGTCAATGGTAACTGAAACATATGCTGTCAGGGTAACAGTTACAGTAGAAAAGACAAACTATTAATCTTAAAGTTATTAATAATTTTTTTTTTTTTACTTTAAAGATGATCTTTCCTGTGAGGGGGCATGGTTTTGGTACCTTCATAGAATATACACAGCATTATGCTACATTATTGTTCATTATTTTTAAGCTTAGTTTTACTTAGCAAGACATTTTTTTTTATTTCTAATATTTTGCCTTTCTGTTAATAACATGACCTTTTTTATAAAACACTCAAAATACATATTTTCTACTTCTTTACCAAGAGGTTAAACCAGCATTCCTTTTTTCTTTTAGCCTTTTTGTTCTCTGATGAAAGAATATAATACTTTATCCTTGGTAACACATGCACTCTTCTTTTTTCTTAATGATAAACTAAGTCTCTCCGAGCTGGTTTCTGCTGTAGAAATACACAAATTGGCTCCTCCAGCAGGCAGGAGACGGTCTTATTTGTTGGAGACATTAACATATCGCTTGTTGTTTGACAGCATGGACAGCAGGCTGGGGATATACCTGCTCACAGAGGCGTAATCCCAGGAAGGTTCATTACACCAAACCTGCTCAAACCTTACATTCTCCGTGGGGATACGTCTTAGAAACACACATAAAAAGTATACGCACACAAACAGCTTGATATCTGAAGCTGTTTTTGTCATCCTCCTCTAACTGTCATTACATTAAAATCATGCTCATCACTGACGCTGCACTATTAATAACTCAATATGAGTAATGATGTTTTCATGCACAGCCTGTGTTTCTCTCTGCAGCTTTGGTCAGCACTGTTTTTCTCAAGAGTTTGAATTGCTCGAGGCCAAAACCTGACATAACTTTGGAGTCGTGCATCATTTATGCATTGTCAACATCAGGATGCAGCGGCTGCAGCGGACTCAGTCCACTGAACAAACATATTGACGTGTTGCCACCCTCTGAAAGATTAAATCAGAGCAATTGTTTGCTCAATATCGGTCCAATGAAAACACATTTATATTTAAAGTGTGTCTTAAAATGAAGTCTACATCTGCTGAGACTGACCGCAAGATAAAAAGTAAGGACGGGTAGTTAAGTTTGAGATGGAACAGATTAAAAAAAAAAAAAAAAGTAACCTCTTGTGAAAGTAACACACTGCATATGCATGTAAACATATCTCTGCATTTATTAGCAATGCATGTTGTCCAAGCACTGGAGGACTTCAGTTTTTGTTCTTTTATTCATAAGACACATTTATCTTGAGAATAACCTTATTTTGTCAATTTTCTTTAGAGGGTTATTTATGCAGATACTCTACTTCAAGAGGCTCTCGTGTGTTTAAACTCATGGTCAGGCTTTAATTAATGGATTTAGTGAAGTGCATACAGTTCTAATTATTAAGTAAGTTGTAGACCACTAAATAGTACCCTAAAGTGACAAGTTTTTTTCATACCCTTACCACAGATTTGCTTTATTGAAATTTGACTTGCATTGAATTATTTGAGTAAAAGTGGGTGAAATATAACATAAAGTAACAAAAAACAACAGTAAAAAGTCTTATGCTACCATGAGTGTATCTTTTCCCGGAGTGAAAGTACAGTGAGTGAAGCACAGTACCACTTGGCTTCTGATCTCTATCCTTAAAAGTAATCAGTTTATTTCCAAGTCAGAGAGGACATGTGTGCATAGATTGACTGAAATCCCTCAAAGAATTCTTGAAATATCAAATTCAAAAGCAGGGAAGAATCTTACCATGGGCTGATGTTTTAATTGGGGTTAGCCTGAACATACATGCAATTAACCTGAACATAAGCCACAGTGTCAGAGATCAGATCTGCATCTGTTGTCATGGAAGCTAAGTCAATACATTGTTGCAGATGGTGCCACTGACTTGGTGTAAATGTAGTTACTTCAGGTCCCATGTACTGCTGTGGTTGACCGTTTATGCTATGTCTTGGATGTCTCTTGAGCAAAGATTTGATTTAAGTTGAATAAAAATGATCGTAAGCAGCTCTTTTTCCCTCACCTTGGGAAATCCTCAGATTTTAGGGGGCAGGGAGGCTACAGAGGGCTATGGTCATAAGCTCTGTGCTTATTGGCTGCCTAAACAATGTCTGATGGGAGTGGAAGAAGAAGGGGTTAGAGGCCATGGAGTAGACTTTTAAAACCGCCATGGTGTCAGCCTGTCACACACATAAGTGAAGGATGTGTAGCTATTACATAATAAACCCCAGGAGGTGTGAAAAAAGGGGCATATTCATTCATTAAAGAGGAAAAGTAGGCACATCCAACTTGTCCTTGAGTCTTTCTTTGATTTTGCAGAGTACACCAATGTCACTACATCCCAAAGAAAAATCAGCTAAATTTGCAAATGTTAAGATTTATCCTACTGACAAAGTAAAGTAATATTGATAGTGTGTTACACTAGCTCAGTTAACCTCCACAACAATGAACAATCAAGTAAATGTATCACTGAATCATGGCTTCTGTCTATACAAAATAAACAATTGTTATAAGTCACATACTTACTTGGAAAAAAAAAAAAAAAAAGCTTAATTCAGCTCATCTTGTTTTTCCTTTGAATTTATAAAACAGTGAATCTGGTCCATACAAATATAATGTTCCTAACAGAAGGGAGGCTCTGTGTGATGACAGCTGCAGACTGTAGAAGCATATATTTGTCTAGAAACAGCAGGTATCTCCTAATCCTGAAACTTCCCAAACTGATTTTCGGCAGCCACAGTCTTATTAAATCCAGTTTGATGACGTGAGCTCAGGATTTACACACCTGTAAGGTTTCTCCCGTCTTCCAGTTCCCATAGCAGTTTCTTCCATTTTTCACTCAGACTTGTTGACTCTTTATCTACCGAGAATTTTCTGTGTGTACTCCAGTGCATTCAAGTGTTCCCCAGTGTCAAAAGAATTCAGCTTTTAAATTCACTACAAACATGTTTAACTATCAAAGTATAGTTTAATGGCAGTTGTTTTCTTCTGTAAGTCTGCAGACTAGCTGGTCTATGCAGGTGGTGGGAGGACACGTTGGCTGCACCTTGTAGCCAAGAAGTACCTAAACAAAGAGACTTGGCAGTGGGATATAAGATGTTGTAAATGCATTCAATATGCAGTCACCCTCTGCTGTTTTGTGGCTTGTTTTCACCTGCAATTCTTTAAATCACAGAGTCTGTGGCACCAACTACAGCAATGTATAGCCCTAGCTTGTGTGCTAATTATTTCTGAACAGATGTAGAGCTGATCTCTGTCACTTATGTCAAGTACCTCATACAACCCTACTCCAAAAATCCAGAACTATACCCTTTAATTTGAGAAAATGATGGCCAGAAAATGTATGGTAAATGGTAAATGGTAAATGGACTTGAGCTTATATAACGCTTTTATAGTCTCTGACTACTCAGAGCTGCCTTTCTGAAGGTCCATTAAACAGATGGCTGTGAAAAGCAGAAATCCTGACATTCCTCTGATGTTGCATCCAGTGCAGAAACTATCAGGGTGGTAAGTTGAATTAACAGTTAATTTAAATGCTTCAGGTTGGCCTTTTACGATTCTAAAACTTTAGTTTCAAAGACTATGCCTTAAATTATGTAAGGACAGTTAAAGAGAAAATCAGGGCACTTAACAACTCCCTAGTTCAAATTGCAGTGATACATTTACAGAAAGGTCATCACAGCAGCCGTCTGATCTGAAAAATGGTCATTTCAGAGGTGAATTGTCTGCATCTCTCACACCAAACATCATGAATCTTGTCTTATTTGCATTCATACTCACAATGCTGTTCATCATCCAAAGATTTATGCCTGCCGCATGCTGGGTCAAATGTACTCCTTCAAACTTTATCTGCAGGCTGACAGAGGCAGAGCGGCTGCTGGAGCCGACAGGATATTTTTTACTAACATTTAGTGGGGAAAATTTATGTTGACAGGGAACGTAAACCGTTGTCATGACGAGCTAGACAAGTGAGCAATCAAACATGATGGACAGCCACTGCTTCTGTGAGCATTAGATGAGGGAAATTTTATGATAAAACACATATTAATCCACCTTAAAAATACATTTTTTAACCACTAAAATCTTTATGTGACAAATTGACCCTCACTGTTTTCATTCTTTACATCGCTAAACTTCTCTTTTTACCGTCCTCATAACATTTTTTTCACACTACATATTTTTCAAAGCAATTTCAGGGTGATTAAAAAGTTAATTGAGTATCATCTGCATAACCGTAAAACTTTATAGAACTTTTCCTAATGGTAGTACCTAAAGAGAGCAATAAATGAACAAATTGATTCTCATTTCCTTCAGGAAAATTGTCATGCATGGCCGGCAGAAAAAAAAACATAAACTATTAACAGGACAGACTAATTAATGTAATTTTAACAACTGACCCTTTGTCGAGCTCTGCCTTTTCCAGGAAGCGAACTTCTGTTGTCTCTAAGATCTTCTCATCACCACTGCCCCCCACTCTACCTGTATTCCTCCATCACCCCCCGGGACCCTGGATTCTCCCCTCATTCCCCTTTGGATTCCCCCACAGTAATATTTATTATAACCCCCTTATCAAGTCTTAGGTTCTGCTTTTGGGTCCACATATGCTTATTGGGAAAAATTCCCTAAGAAAGGTATCTTTTTGAGTGTGACAAATTCAACAGCCTCATCCATTTCGCTTTAATTCTAAAAAGAGAATCCTCTCCCTAAATAAATTTAGCACACCATGATATCGATGATCAACACAAGGTGAATAGTAAAGGTCTGAGTAATGACTCTGGAGGAACTCCAGGACTCATTCTGGCATGTCACTTCAATGTCTTTTTTTGGGTTTTTTTCTCCTTTTGGTCTTAGAATGAAATGTTTTGTCTCTTATGGTGGTCACCTAGTAAGATTAGATGATCATGGAGCCATAAACTTGTGCAATGACTTGACCACCAAGCATGACAGGCACTTTTCCTGACCACACAATGCAACTGATGCGACACTGGAAGACAAGATGAAACACTGAAAACAGCAAACATACTGTAATTACAATGATATACATTTGTTTTCCTGTCCAATCCTGATGAATGATATGGAAGCTTGATGCTTGATGCCAGCAGAAAGTGCCTCTTCTGGGGTGTCTGTGGGTGAGGGTCATTTCACACAAGAAGCATTTTACTTGTTTGATGGCAGCGGTGTGTGTTTTCATTTCAGCAAGCATATTATCAAGTCTGAGCTTTCAGACTGCAAGCGCAAGCCGTCGCTCCCACTACTGCATCAGTAGCATGTCAAATGGGTTTGAAAGGGCAAGATTGTGTTAGCAAAATACTGATGGACGACTTGCATAGAATCCTCAACCATCAGTAAGTGAATGGGTGTGAATGGGCAGATGTGACCCGCAGTGTTAAATTGCTCTGAGTTATCAGAGAGACTAGAAAAGTGCTGTATAGGCTCAAGTCTTTTCAACATTCTGTTTCTTTTTATCATTCTTGCTAATTCAGTCTGGTGATGTTTTGTAGTCCCTTTACAAAACATCAGAGAGCTAGGGATTTTTTTTTTTTTTTTTTTTTTTTACAGAGATTTTATTTCCATCTCAAGGCAACAACTCTGGTTTGACTATAACCTGATTTCGGTCATTTTGACTCTAAGACAACATGAAAGTTAAACCCCTGGCAGAATATACAGATGGATACTAAAGTGGTAAAGCGTTTAAGGAACACTCCAACATTTTTTTTCGTGTCTTACCTCACTCCTGAGTCCATGACAAGCAGGTAGACACCATTCTCTTGACTGTGCATCCAGTAACAAGGGTGAGACAGAAGTTGCCAACAGTTGGTTATCTTAGCTCAAACGCTGGGAGTATATGGGTAATGCTTTAGCCTGCCTCTGCCTACAGTCATCAGATAACTCTAAATGGTCCTGTATGCTTGTATATTCTTGCAGACTGTGTGATGTTACGTTATCTATTTTAAGATTAAGATTAGCATTTTAGGAAATTTTTAAATTTTTTTTCTTAAACAGCTGAGGAAGAAAGCAGAAGAAGAAGAAGAGAAGAAGAACAGTAAAAGAAGAAGATGGAGAAGAGGTCATGCTGTAGACCGGTGTAGGAGTTTATTGGACACTGTAACACTTTTTTCTGAGACCTTTATAAGTCAGAACTTTTCAAAGATGCCTACGTGTGCCCGTCTCTTCCTTGTTACTGGACGCACAGTCAAGAGAATGGTGTCTACTAGGGGTGTATTGATCCATCGATCTGGATCAATACATCGATTGTTTAAGCAGTGATCCAATCAAATCGATGGAAACTCAAAACATCGATCAACATCGTTATCTTTAATATAAGCTTTTCTTATGAAATTCTGACTGGATATCCGTTTCACAGTTTCCGCCCAATCGCGCCTCTTTCTGAATTTTCCAGGGCTGTCAAGTCTCACACATTCAGCGTATGAGACACGCATTTGAACCTTTTCGCTCTCTCACACGACACACCTGGTATTTCTCCCGCTTTAAAATGTATTGTGTAGCGCCCACCAAATAAACACTGCTATATATGCGCTTTGGAACATGTAGCAACATGCTCTGAGCGTCACAGAGCTAAACAGGAGCTTGACATATCAGCCAATCAGAAAATAGCGCTGCTGTATCCTGGTAAGAGACGGTCGATCTGACTGCAAAGGATGCATACTGCACGCACATGACGGGAGTGCTTAATCACACAAGTACAAGTTATCTCATCATTTGATCTTGTACCGCACTGATTAATGAAATGACTTATTGTACAAAAGGGAAACTAATGAGAGCTTCTTCCTCCACACCTACCATTAAACAGTGAAGCAAAGTCTAACCACTCTGACATACAAACTGTGGTTACCAGGCATCACAGTAAAACAAAATCATCAGTGTTGAGCTAGTTAAGTTAATAGTTCTACTTAGAACATGAAAAATGTTTGGCTTTAATTAAAATCAAAATTGCACATTTTTAGTTTAAAAGAGCATGGTCAAATGTTGGAGGTCAATAATCATAAAAATAACATAATAATTCAATAATTTGTATTATTGTTTTGCATCATTACTCGATATAATGTACTAACATCACAACATAACAATAAGACCCATAAGGTAATTGTGGGGCCAAAAAAAGCACTGGACTACTAATTAACCCAATTTTCATTTTCAAACACAATTAGATCATACAGATGGTTATAATCCCAAATGTCAGCACATCGTTTCACATTTCCGTAATAAAATTGTCAAAACATCAAAATTGCTTTGTATTTCTTTCTTGCTTTAGGTGAAATGTAGCTGATTGTGATAAATGTGTACATAATATCGTCTTAAATCGATTGAAGGCCCCTGAAAGGTATCAAATCGAAATCGAATCATGGCAGACTTTGTGACATCGGCAAATATCGTATCGTTGTCGAGAATTTATATCGTATTGTATCGTCATGAAACTGGTGATTTACACCCCTAGTGTCTACCTGCTTGTCATGGACTCGGGAGTGAGGTAAAACATGTTGGAATGTTCCTTTAAATGAAAGAGTGTAGCCCTGATGCAGGGCAGAGCTGCCAGAGGCGAAGCATAGAAAAATGACTGAAAATATTGCGATTTAAATAGACTTCTAATTGGTTGAATGTTTGTTCGAAATCAGAGCAGCTTGAGTTATACATTCTAAGAGAATGTGAAATCCCACAAATTCATGGGATTTCCATTGTTCGTTGGTTTCACAGGTATAAACCTCCAAAATCAAGCATAATGATTGATATGGCAGGACACAGAATCCAGGTAGCTATTATGCCGGCATTCCATTGTTAAGCAGTGGATCCAAAGCTAGCCTGCCGCTGCTGACAGCCAGCTAATTTGCCTCTAAGTTGCGATTGGCCAGATGCAATCAGACTGCTGGGGCCCTGTCTACACAGAGACAAAATGTTTTCATTTTTAAAACTTTCTCTGTAAACACAGCATTGTTTCAAGAAATGTGTCTGTCCTGTGCCAGGCCTGTTAGTGGTACTGTAATGCTGCTGCAGACATACTCCAAAACCAGAGGAGAAGATGTGGAGCATGTGCATACATAATGAGAAATGTAAACAAACACTGGTGTATGCTGTTCTCCATGTCCTCTTGTTGCTCGCCTCACAATTGAAGTAGAGGAGCAGGAGATTTTGCTGTAAAAGCCATAACAAGCACAGTAGCTTCTACAGCATGAATGCAACACTGTATTCTGCCATTATTTCCGTTGTTCCGTGTAAATGGGTATGAAAGGACATGAACGTGTCCATTAACACTGATGGACTACAAACAGAAATTCTGAACCATCAGTGAGTAAATGTGGGAGTAAATGGGTGTGAATGGGTGGATGTGACCTGCAGTGTAAGGCTGCTTAGAGTAGTCAAAGAGACTCGAGAAGCACTATACATTCCAAGTCCATTTACCATTTAAAATAATACTGTAACTACTAGATCAATCTACCTTAAAGCCCTCACTTCAAAAACATGAAAATATTGAAATCTAATTTTGCATCCCTGAAATCTTGCTCAACAAAAACTCCACTCTGGAAAACGAATGCATACACTTGTGACACTCCTCCCTCGCACAAAGTAGCCTCATTAGTGCCAGACAATGGGCCACTGGGTGTTGATTCCCTGAAGTGTGAAAGTTTTTGCTTCTCTTTAGTCTCGCTGTAAAGCTACACACTCACTCTTTCTTCTACCTACGCAGAGTTTTTCTTTCTCCACAGGAGCACTGTTAGAGCCATAAACTTCATTTGGATTCTAACTGCGATATGCTGTATTATTTCATCTTCTAAAAACTTCCACATTTATCTGTTCACTGCGTCAACTGCACTGTATCAGCTCTCTTCTGAGCACTTCTTCCTTCTTTCTTCTCATTTGTCTGGTTTCTTTAAAACTCTGTTTGTTGGAGGATTTACTGGACTCCTGTTGTCTCTGTCTTTCAGAGCAGTCTGTTAAAGTAGAATGAGGGTTATATTCTGCTGTGGAAGCCCATAAACTAAACTGGAGCTCAAGTGTGGAGTACTGAAAGCAAAAACTGTAAATGTAAAAAAGTCCTTCACTTGACAGAGAGCCCGACGTAAAAGTGGAGCCTTTATGGAGTGAAGTGCGTTGTCAGGGAAAGACACACAGAGTGGCTGCAGACAGGATAAAATTTTTACTGTAGTGACTCTGGTAACTGTAATCACAATCACTTTAAAAATCACTCACAAGCTGCACAGTGTTCTTCCAAGGACATGGTGACAGCAGTGTCAGTGATGGTCCAGTGTTACATATCCTCAATGTAGTCTCAAGGTTGAAGTGTAATTCTTTGTTAAAGTACTGTGGACTTATTTTTCTACAAGTCTGAGAGGAGAGTTTTTCTATATCTTTTAATTCTGCCCTGAAAACCCCAGTCTGTTCTTTCAATTGATAATTTACATTCTGTTATTTAAATATTCCATCTGGATAAAAATGATCTGGATTTGGACATGAGACGATAGATAGGCAGATAACTCAAGCAGATCCCACAACTGACTTTACAACATTATTCAACCACCTGAACAAAATTCTCTTAACTGGTGCACTACACAGTTGCAATTGACCTGTTACAGCTCTTGCTTTAGACTCTCCACCACTATAGCATCCTCCTGTAAGCTTCAATAAAGGGTTAAGATACTTCCTCATATATATATACTATATATATTTATTAATTCTGCATGTAAAATAAATCTGCATGAGTCTAGAGCAAATTTTATTTTACTAACACAATAAATTAACCTTGTAGTGTTGCTGATTTGATGTCTGGCATCAGGCTGATCCATTTTGCAAACCTACAAGCAAGAGTGATTGAGATCGGTCTGCAGAGGCACTGCAGCATCCTCCGAGGAGAAGGAGGCTGGAGCTATGGGCATAGGATTAGTCTATGCAGCACAGGAGTGCCATGTGTTTGAAATTGTTGCCACTGAAAACCTACGTAGGCCAACTCTCTTTCATGCATAAAATCTGCAGGAATCAATCAGGGAATCAATAAAGAATTAGATTGGATATGTACTATAGAATCAATAATGGCATTGGCATCAATAAATGCTCTTAAATTAACCATTCCTAGCATTTATGCGTTTATAGATGCAGCCACTTCAACATTCCCATCCCAGTCAAATATCAGTCAAGTTCCAGCCAGTTACCAGCCACTGGGAGTCTAAATAAGTTTTTTTTTTTTCTCAATTTCTGGACATAGCATTTTCCATGTTAATCAAAATTTTCATTTATATATCCTGTAATTGATGCCAAGCAGAATAATTTGTGTTTTTTTGCCCCCTAATTTTCTCTGAAAATGCATATTCCAATAGGAGTGGCAAGAAACAGACTCTTCCTAGTGGCTACAAGTATCTACAGGCTTAAACACATCAATATGTCACAAAAAAGGATGTTATTGTGTAGCACACCAACTGAACTTATTCATTTAACAGATATATAGATGTCTGTCACAAATACAACTATACCATACCAATTCTTCATAATTCAGGGTAGTTTAATTTAGAGTATATAAAGGATTTAAAGAAAAAAGCAATCAAATAAAGTTCATAAGAACCTCTAATTGATCAATAATCAAAGCCTTTGTGTGGGTGCATTATTTCTGAGGTAAATTGGAAATGGTGACCATGTGCTGCACAGTTTTCCCTGATTACCCTCTGCATAATTCAGTATTCAGAGCATAATAATTGTCCCCAAAACACATGCATGACTACACAACACAACACAAATAATCCCCCCTGTCACTTCTGGGGCAAAAACCTACCCCATGTGAGATGAGAGATTAGAGCGGTGATGGTGGCGGTAGTTAGAATCGATCATTTGAGTGTAAGATGTCAGGTGGACATCATGAAGGACCTCGAACGCTGGGCGCCTATTAATTGTTTTGTTTATGCAGCTCCAATCACAACATACCACACCTCTCCCCGCTGAAAATTAATGATTACTGGCAAAAGGTTAATATCCACTCAGCTGAAAATGCATCAACAGTGAATTAATGAGATCATTACCTGCATGGATTGATCACGAAATTAGTCTTCTGTCAGAGCAGGACTTTCTGGGATGTGGAGGTATTGATTTGAAAAATAATGCATGTCTTGGTGAAGCCCTTGACCAGATGGCCTCTGTGGAGAAATACCCTTTCTGAGGTCGGCCTGATGGACGAAATGTCCTTTAACTCAGAAGAGCAAGAATTAAGATACCAACAAGAAAGGCTGTGTTTAGTCATTTTGACAGTGAGATCCAAAATCCCATCAAATGTCATTATGAATACCAGAAACGTGAAAAATCTCAATAAAGTAATGAACTATTGGCATCCCAGTTCAATATGTGCTTGTTAACTGTGTTTTATTATTGCACATTCCAAGCTCCACATACATTATATTGCTCCCTGTATTGGCTCTGCTTGTGTGTGCCTGTTAGCGAAAGTGCTGGCATAAGAAACTGCTGCTCTGGAGTAAATATGTCATCACAGCAAGCTAAGGTTGTGGCCTATTGCTAATGAGTCCTGTGGCATAAGGTCATTTTATCATAACACTGGTGCACAAACATTAATCAGTTCTTGTAGGAAGAACATAAGCCCTTATAGCACATGCAATAGAGAATAAAGCCAGGGCTTCCTGCAGGTAAAATGAGAAAATGACAGCCCACAGGTATTTGATGTGCAGTAAACAGGTCTATCATAAACATAAAAGACTCTGATTCTGTCCGTTTTAACTGGAGATTTTAATAACTAATGGGGTTTCTTCATACAGAAGTTTCTGACTTGTCCTTTGGATCATTTCTTATGCTCTGAATGCTTCAATGAAAAAAAGCACTTTAATATGAGCAACATACACTGCCTGGCCAAAAATGCCAGGCAGTGTATGTTGATGACAATGCCAGGATTCATCGGGCTCAAATTGTGAAAGAGTGGTTCAGGGAGCATGAGACATTTTCACACATGGATTGGCCATCACAGAGTCCAGACCTTAACCTCATAGAGAATCTTTGGGATGTGCTGGAGAAGGCTTTGCATAGTGGTCAGACTCTCCCATCATCAATACAAGCTCTTGATGAAAAAATTAATGCAACACTGGATGGAAATAAATCTTGTGACATTGCAGAAGCTTACTGAAACAATGCCACAACAAATGCATGCTGTAATAAAAGCTAAAGGCGGTCCAACAAAATATTAGAGTGTGTGACCTTTTTTTGTGGTGGCGACTTTTTTTTTGGCCAGGCAGTGTATATCATCAATGTTCTGTGTGTGTTCCTTAAGTAAAGTGGCACAATAACAGAAGAGGAATTAAATAATCAATCCCAAATTCTGACCATGCTAAACCTGCTGTGTAAACAGTGAAACACTACTCGCCCTGGCACATGCTGATTGAAAGAAGATGAGATTGGTTTGATCTGTTATGCTCACGATATACCCATGTAAAATCAAGGCACATAATCCATCTTCTTTACGCCTTATGCCTGGCTTTGGGCCCCAGAAAATGCATTCTTAAAATAGCTAAATATAGACTGACATCCCCCAAACTGCCCTGCGCCACAAACCAAAGACAACACGCTGCATGCTGTCAAAATAGTGCCTACCATGTAGTACTGCTACTCTGTAAGACCATCTCATGTTTTCACTGCTATCTGTAGAATGCTCTGGCCCAAAGCAGGAACACACACATACTCAAACAGCATTGAGCACAAAGTTAAAGCAGTCGTACTATGACAGACTCTGCATTTACATTACCAAACTCCAGCCATTTACTCACCCGAGTATTCACAAAGTCTTTGTAACCTCTGTGTTTGCAAAGAGTGATTATTAACTTTGGTAAGTGGAGAGATGAGAAGGAAGACTGGAGGACTAATGATCTCCTCTTTCAAAAGATGGACAGGAAAATTAAAGAAAAAATTTAGTGAGTTCCCACCACAGTGAATCACTTAGCATTGACTCAGTAGCAGCCAAGGTTTTGGTTAAAAGACAAAAAGCTTCTAAAACGGAGGCTTGTTGAATTTTTAATGTAATGGGCTCCAATTTCCTGGTGCAACTCAGGGTGGCGCAGCCTGGCGCGCCCCGCGCAGTGGTAATTTCGTCCAGTGCACCGCCGTGCGCAGCCAATTTGGCAATTTGGTAGACCGGCTGCGCCAAGATGGGTGTGACGGCGCACCAGGGGGAGGTGTCGGAAGATTCAGCTTGGCGCAGTGACAATTTCGTGCCAAAAAATCGCGCGGAATGTGTGCTGAAAGCCCGCCAGCTCCAACCTGGTCTATTCTCGGCGCAGGCGAGGCACACTCGGGGCAGTGGTAATTTGGCTGACAGGCGCACAGTGCGCACACGTCACCAAAACCTCACAGGCAGGTATCCAGAGTGTCAGGCACATTTCAATGCAATAAACAATCACAGCAACCACTATTTAATGTAACCAGCTGAACCAGCACATACATTTTTATCTATATTAATTGTCCCGTCACATCTGTAAATACACAATAAATGGTTATTGACTAAACACCTTGTGAAAAACCAACTTCATGAGTTAAAATAAAGCTTTTCTTGAGGTTAAGTTTACTCATAGTTTTAAGGCAGCAATTGAAGTTTAGTTTTGAAGTTATTGTAATTAAATGGTCACTTCTGCTTTGTCAGATTGAATGCACATCAATATGAAGTAAAATACAGATATTTTAATGTAAGTGAGACACCTGTTAGAATTTCTAAGTCAGCAAAGACATTAGTAATTTTAATGTAAAAATATTAAAAATGACTTTCATGTCCTTCCTAGTGTTACTGTATAATGTGAAATGAATAATTACAAAATGAATGAATTGTATTTAAAAGTGTGGGAAAATTCCCAGAGTAAAGCTGTTGCAATATTTTGGTCTTTATTTCTCATATTTCCTCCACCATCTCTGCATCATATCATCAGCTCTTGTTATTTTTTTTTACACTGGTCTGTTTTTGCAGTCTTGAGAAGCTCAACTACCAGCAGGTCCCCACAGTAATTTCAGGAATGATTCATGTGCATGAAATATGTCTCCGCAGAAAATCGTACTGGGTTATTAATTGGCAGGGAGTCAGACAGTACTTAGGGGGGACTCCAGAGATGAGTTGATTCATGTATCAATTCGTCATTTGAACAGCACTTCAAAGTTAACCAGTCAAACTGAATCTGCAACCCAACTGAAAATTCTTATTAGAGCCAGACTTGGGCCGGATCGTGCTCAACACTTTTTCACTGGATTATCAAAATGAAACAAATATCTGTGATAGAGGGAGCTGGTCTCCCTCAAATCAGTGCCATTCGATCAGTCCACCTCCACACACCTCTGGTATCTGATGTGGCATCTTGAAGACAAAGCTGTCCCTGTTTTTTCGTTACTTTTACCTCGGCTCTGTCTTCCCTTTTTTAAAATCTTTAATCCTCTGGAAACCTTTTAGAATAAATGCCTAGATTAATGATTCCATTTGGATTTCAATATATGTCTTTTTAAATTTTTAGCAGAAGGTATTGTTTTAAAACTTGTTTTGGTGTTTTAATAAAAATATTTAAATTCCTAAACCTCCCTGCTCTCTTATGTCTGTTGCATACACTGCAAATAGTAGTAGCAGTGTCTGTTTGTTTGTGTAAACTGTGATTGATGTCTATTACCCTGCAAGGCCAAAGACTGGTAAAGAGATAATTGAATTTTGTCAGTCAGACTGGGGTCAATGTCACAAATATGCACTTTTTTGTTTTAGCTTTGGAAATTAAAACATTACTAGCTAAAGTCAAAAGCTGATGTTTAGCTGAACTACAAAATGGCTGGCTGACCATAACTATGATACTAATAAGCTATCTATTTGCCATCTCTCTTTCTCTCTATCAATCTATCAATCTATCTATCTATCTATCTATCTATCTATCTATATCTTTCTATCTCTCTCTCTCTCTCTCTCTCTCTCTATATATATATATATATATATATATATATATATATGTATATATATATATATATATATATATATATATATATATATATGCTGTATATATATATACTGTATATACATATCTAGGCTAAAGTTAAAATATATTATACTGCAATTCATATATCATAATTCAAACCAGAAAATGTATATAATGGGCCAAACTAATCAATATTAACTTTTTTAAACTATTAACTGTCAAACTTGCTGTTGTCACTGGATTTCATGTTGGGTTACAAAGAAGTGGAAAATTTCTGGAAACTTGCCAGAAACTTTTCTTGGGAAAATAACCTGAGGAATTTTGTAAATATTCCAAATTGAAAACTTTCCATGGGAATTTCTGGAAATTAACTGGAAATTGGAGGTGATTAAAATGAACTATGTCAAATCCACACAAAACTATATATATATTTTGATTTGTCATAGGCAGGCATCCATGCAAAATAATACAGTTTAGAAACATTACATTTCAACAAATTTATTTGTAAATAGAACTCTATCAAGTTTTAATCATCCTATCAAGCAATTAATTCAGCTTCACTTTCTGTAGTCAATGAGCTCAAATGTGTGGCTTTAATAATGGCAGTAGTGCCCACCTACTACTTTAACTGATTGGCCTGTAATAAATGTGATTGCCGTAATGATCACCCAATCACCTGCCAGATATGCTTTTGACAGGTTCTGCCCATTCCCAACACTTTCTTTGGACTCTTTTCCCAGATGGACTAGTGAAATATATATCGAACGGTCCATCTGGTGTGTCTGGTTTGGTAAAAATTAGAGAACTTCAAAGTTGATTTCACATTGATTATTACCTGAATGAATGTATGGTCTGCCTAGTGATATGATACAACAAGATCTGAGGATTTATACTTCCTGTGGTGGACATTATCAAATGATAAAGTTTTAAGTATCTGACTACCTACTGTCCTCTGTGATAGCTGTTGTTAGTCTGTTCTTTTTCCTCTCAGAGGCTGGCAATCCACTCACTGTGCTGACTGTGACGTCATGTGCATATCCTCTTTTATAGTTTGACGCTAACAGAGCCCTACAGTGATGTGTAGAGGCTGCAGCTCTTCCTTTGTGGGTATTTATGTAAATGA
The DNA here is from genome assembly GCA_037902135.1 of Cetoscarus ocellatus. Classification (NCBI taxonomy): domain Eukaryota; kingdom Metazoa; phylum Chordata; class Actinopteri; order Labriformes; family Labridae; genus Cetoscarus; species Cetoscarus ocellatus. The sequence goes on from JBAMNC010000720.1 coordinate 928,784, forward strand.
TGCAGCACAGCACACACACTGTGGCAGAGCAGCAGCCGAGCTGTGGCACAGCATTGTGACTCTGTCTGCTGCTCTCTATCTACAATAAAGAGCTTTTAAGGAAAGAGAAAGCTGCCATGTGAAAAGGTGAATTCATTTTTGAGGGGTTTAAAAGTTAAAAGCAGGAAACAGAAAGGTCAGGCGGAGGTTGAGTGAGAGTTTCAATGTGCATATCAGACTCTGTCATTTAGTAAAATTGAACTGACGTGTTAAAACTGAATGTTGGCTCTCATAGCCAGGGAAGCAAATTCAGTAAAAAAATACCATCTTTTTCATAAGATTAAAGATGGCCCTACATTTGTTGCTGGGTTTTATTTGTTTCTCTTCCGGCTTTTTTTCATCATAATATTTTATTCAGCCTTTGTCTTGGAGATATTTTTGTTTTTGTGCCATTAAATCTCTAATCTTTGTCTGACACCAAGCTCTAATATCACATCTGGTTTATCTGAGGATCTGTTTTTGTTTCTCTTTACCACTCTGAATGACTCACTTATGCAAATGCTTTCCATTATTTTCAGTATTCACCAAATGTCTGCTAAGATCTTCATTTCTTAGAAGAAATATCCTTTTATTTCTCTCCGTTTCTACAATAATTCAGCTCATACTCAATTTATTAGGAGGCATTATATTTTGGAGGACAAGCTGAAATGACTGTGTATAGACAGTTTGCCTATTAATGTTATTTCCATTGCCTTGATCATTTGAGCACACCGAACCAAGGTTGCAGTGTTGCTCTCACTTTTTTTTGCAATAAACTGTTCTTCTATGTTGATATGAGAGATGTTGATCATTCAATCCAAATGTAAGGGCAAGGCTGTTACCTTGCAACAAAGCTGGATTGCCAGAATCAAGATCTGTTATGAGCCAGATCTATTTTGTAACGCTTACACTGTTTCCATTGGGTAAATGACTAGGCCGAATAGTGTTCTTTGAGTAGAAAGAGGCTCTATGATGTGGTCCAGTTGAGCCAAAGTGAGAAGAAGCTCTGAGCCTCTAATTGGCCTGTAATGAATGTAACTGAGAAAACGTTCCTTAAAATACCTCTATGTTATTTTGTGATTTTGAAAGGTTTTACCCTTCTCAAATACTGTGTGTGAGATGTTTACCTTATGGATATGAAACAGGTGCCATGGATAAGTGAAACAGTCCATCTGGTGTGTCAGGCTGTCAATCTCTCCATCTTGATTGCTGTTGTGAGGTTGGAAAAAATTTCATTGTTACCAGGTTCCTTACCATGAAAATAAACCAGTGATTAAGGCCCCCTTTACACAACAACGCTGTTAGCAGAAATGGAAAGGTTTGTCCTTTGTGTTTTCAAAAGCGCTCCGTGTTTACATGGAGACGGTGTGAAAACGATGCACGTTCTTTGCTGGTCAGAGTACTGCCACAGCAAATCCACATTTTGTTGGAGGAGCCATTACAAACCAAGCAAAGTAAGCAGCACACATGTTGCTCGGTAGCTGTTGTTGTTCCTAGATGTGCACAAAACCTTTATCTGAAAGAGAACTGCGCATGCACTGCGCATCAGTGATATCCCTGACAGTGCTGATTCCTGTTTACACACAGACAGATACTGGACCCTGGTTTCAAAAGTTTGTGGATTCAGGCACTCCGGGCACTGTTCTCGCGTAAATGGAAGGCGCAAATGCAATGAAAACTCTCAGTTTTTGACCATTTTCATTGACATGCAAATGGGGCCTAAGGTAGCACAGTAGTGCAGCAGATTTGTGTACATACCTCACAGCAAGAAGACTGCTGGTGCGACTTCCCGTATCGGTCAGGGCCTTTCTATGTGGCGTTTGCACAGGTCTCCCTGAGCCTGTGTGGGTTTTCTCTGGGCACTCTGGCTTCCTCCCACAGGTCAAAAACATGCTAGGGTAATTTGTACCCCTAAACCGCTCTTACAGTGTGAGCGTGAATGGTTGTCTGTCTCTATGTGGCCCGGTGATTGGCTGGCAACCAGTTCAGGGTGGCCTCTCGTACACTGACAGCTGTGATACACTCTGGCCCCCTGTGACCACAAAAGTGATAAGCAGTATTAGATGATGGATGGGTTGACTAATGGACCTCCTGATTTGACGAAATGTCATTCATATTAAATTAAGGGCCTGATCTACTAAGATTCAAAATAATGAGTGCTTAATTGCATGTGCAAAATAAAAAATTGCACGTGCTAGTAGTGGGTATGTTGTGGGTGATCTACTATGACTGCATGCGCAATTCATAACAGGCGCAAAGTGGTGTGGACCACCTTTTTTAAAGGAGGATTTTGCTACCAGCTGTCACCATGGAGAGTTTGGGAGAGCAGAGTGGCCGTAAATGAAAAATGAAGTTTGAAGCCATGGAGTTGGAGGCAAACAACCACAATTGCATTAACCTTATTTTGTTGTCTGTCATTTTGACAGACAAGGTCATCACTTTTCCCTCATGCCATGTTTGTATCCGTTATTTTTAATCTTCTTTTCTGATTACAATCAAACATAATCTAAATGACAGCACTGACATAGTTTCACAGCTACATCACCAATAACCTCTCATGTAAAGAGCAGTCTGACAGATATGCGTACACAGGCCGTGTGGGTACTCTTGCCTTTTACGCACTGACTGCAGTCAGTTCTGAGTGACAAACCGAGTGATTCTGGCTATGAAGGGTTTTTTTTTTTACATAGGTTAAATGACCTCCTCCACAATGTATTAAGAACACAAAACAGAGGTTTTGCTTTACGCGTGTGTCTGCACGAGTATGATGACACACTGGATCATCCCTCTTATTCCAGTCCATCATAATGACAGACAGCCTCCAAATCTTTCTGTCTTTCAGCAAAAAATTCAGTCAATGATGGAAAATATTCCTTTAGTGTGACCCCTGTTTCTCGCCACTATGACCACAGCCCTCTGTGCGTAACACTGTGCTTTTTTTGCACCTGTCTTTCAAATGTGCTAAATTTAGGTGCAAAAACAAAGTGCGTAATCAGTTGTGGGTTTAATAAATCACATTGCGGGTACTAAATGATTAGATTTGCATCTCCTCCTCCCAGTATTTTGCATGTTTTGATAATCTGCATGTATTCTGCATACCCATGAAGGCAAGCACGCTAAATGGATTGCGCGTGCTATTTTCTCATTTGACTTACGCAATCCTCAGTGCACCCTGTTAGTAGATCAGCTTTGTGCACGCTATCAAGTTTGCATGTGTTTTTATACACGCAAGCCTTTAGTAGATCAGGCACTAAGTGTTTTATAAACCTGGCCTCAGTAAAATATAAGGACTAAGATCCTTTTCGTGAATGTAGATAACTCAAATTCCTTACAATTTGTAAGGATTGCTTGATAACACCAAAGGTCTGACCCAATCATATGACTTATATTAGCTGTCCTCCAATGGCAGATCAGCAAAGTGCTTTTAGTTGCAACAAAAGATGAAGAAGATGTTTACATGTTGGTTTTACATGTAGACTTATTTCATGCTGGGTGTCATGGAGGCCAACCACTCCAGCACATTCCCTAACATGATGATTGCAGGCAGTGCTTGGCTCTTGATGTACATTTTTCCGACAATTACTTACTAAACTACCAAAAACTTGTTTACTTCACAAAAACACTGTTTTTTGCTTGGTGGATAATGACAAATCTTGAAAAAAATACATGACTAACAAGCAAAACAACAGCCTGCATGAGGAGAGGGAGATCAAAATTTTAATATAGCTGTAGCACTAAGAAGGCAGAGATATGTATAAGATTTCCAAATGATACCACAGAGCCTCCCATTTTGCCATGCCCACAAAACTGAACCTAAAAGTTGTTCAAGACTTTGTATTTTGAATCCATAATTAATTTTTTCATTGTTTTAAGTCTTTTTCCGTGTCTAGCACAACTTACTTCAACATAATATGTGTTTGGAGAAAAAATTATGAATTTGCCTTACAGGAAGATTATATCATAAAAAATTAAGGAAACATTACCATGATGCAGTAAAAGAGGTTTGGCCTGGGAAAGAGAATATCTTAATAGAATATCACATCTGCTTTAACCGAGGATTTTAATGTTTCTCTTTTTAACTCTGAGTCACTTTTGCAGATCATCTGACCATGAGAATTATCTCATTTCATTCTCTGTTTTTCTTCAGTTTTTTTTACAAATACAACTCATACTCTTTATTTGTGCATACAGTATGTCACACTGTTAAAGCTGCATTTAGAGGTCATTTTTTTAAGTAGTAGCCAAAAAATGTGTTTTTTCGTCTGACATTGCTGTTTGCTATTTGTCCCCTGGCTTGGATTTTACAGACACCACAGCTCATAAATATATTTCTCCATCCTTTAGCCAACTCTGAAATCTCTGACTACGTTCATTAACACTGAGGCTTGGCTTCTGGATAAGAATCCGAATGCATCCAAGTATGACGTAAGCTGCTGCGGGCCTGCTTATGAAGAGCTCATCATTATTAAAATTAAAACGAATAAACAGAGTGTGATTTTTAAGACAGTGCTGTGTTTTTGTTTCGTTAGTTTTCTTGCACAAGATTATGAAAAATTAGACAAACTGCTCTCTTGCTCTCCACTCAGCTGGATGACAGTCCCTAATTCAAGGTGATCCAGGACCACCTTACTGAGCTTCTCCGCCAGCTGAGTGGAGATCTGGGCGTCATGACAAGCCCTCTTTTCTGGCCTGCAGCCTAGACTCTCAACTCTGCTTCTCGAGGGCTGCCGTCCTTCAGGTTTCTGATCCTCCTTGATACTTAATGTGGCTCACAAGGAGAGGGTAAAATGCAGAACAGGTGTTGCTGGGTAACGATTAGAGGGATCAAATGTCTGCAGGACACTGGAGCTCTAACTTGATGTAACCACGGGTGAATGTGTAATCTGTCTCTGAAGAGTGGGAGGGCAATTAAGTGCAACATGTCTTTTGTCAGGTTTCACACTTTTAACATGCAGATGTTTGAATTACCTTACGATTTCTGAAGAGAACATTCTCCCTGATGTACAGATGAGAAATGGTACAGAAACAAAACCTCACCTTATTTAATAAGCATCAGACAATTGTCATTTTAATCTCATTTACCTGAGAGAAATGTGGGGTTAAAAAATGTTTGACATTAACTCTGTTCTTTTGGAAATCAGGCCTTCCATTTGATCTATTGGATTGGGATTCAATTCAGTTGGATTTATTCAATGAGAGTCAGACCAAAGTTAGTCTTTTTATAACTGAAGTATCTTCTTTGCATAGATAGATAATAAAAAAAAACTTCCAAAGTTCTGCAGTCATCACTGATTTATTTCTCTGCTGGATGGAAGATTGTGTATTCATCTGAAAACCACCGGTACAGATTACGCTTACGATATTCTGCACAAAAGTTAACACTTGCTGGTCAAAATTTTGAAAACTGAATATTATATAATATATAAAAAAGGGGAAAAAAAGGAAATTGACAAAATATAAAGTCAAACTTTTGGGTAACGCTAAAAGCTGAAATATATACGGTGTTCACAAGTCTCACTTCCCAATGTGGCATCATTCCATTCCAATAGGTTGACAGGTCAGCTCTGTGGTTATTGATGTTAGAGCTATAATGTTATGTAATACTAGGATTGCAGAATTCTGGGAATTGTGATAGTTGGGAACTTTCCATAGGAATTAATAATAAATAAACAAATTAATAAACAGGGAATTATGGGAATTTATGAGAATACATGTGAATAAACCTGGAATATGCTAAATTAAAGGTTAGCCCTTAACGGGGATTTTTAATATAGCTGGGAAACAAATGTTCAAGCACAATCTTGACTAAAACAGTCATGATTTTCTTGAGAACATCTTTGCCATTCCTCAGTCACATAGCACAATGCCTACTGCAGGGGCACTGAGGCCACGTCCCCTACAGGAGGCCAAGCCCCCTACATTTCCATGATTCCTCATTACATGCACACATGATTTGAGAACCCTGGACTATTGAGGCCACATTTTTGATCCCAGAGTACAATACTACTGAAGCCACACATTTGAGTCTGTAGACTGCATAAAGTGAAGTTTTATTTATTTAACCAGGTTTGTCCCAGTGATCAGCAGATCAACAGTTCTCTTTTTCAAGGGAGAAGTTAAAATTGATTGTTAAATTATTTGATTAAAATGTGAATTCTACATACAAAGTACTGTATTATTTTACATTGATGTCTTCCTATGAAAAAAAAATGTTTTTATGTATGTTTGGATATGAAATAGTTACCCCAATTTCCAATTAACTCCCATAAATCCCCATACATTCCCATAATCCTCATAATTTCCAAAGGCCCCATGGAAAGTTTCAAATTTTAATATTTTTAAAAATCCCCCAGTTTAATTCCCATTTAAAGTTTTTGACAATTTACCAGAATTACCGTAACTGTTAGCTATCCCTCTGCTGCAGATAAACAAGGTGCTAATTTTTCAAGCTGTTTTTAATTCTTGTCTATTAAAGTAATTTTATGTTGGTACAAGTTAGACAACATTTAATTTTACTGGCTATATTTAAAATATGTCAGTATCTTTGCTCTGAAGTAAGCCACTTGATATTGCTAGGGTATTATTTTTAGGTATTTTAAACATTTTTCACTGCCTTTGAGTAATGCATATATTTTGCTTTGAGCAAAGTGATGGCCTCTCAATGCTACCAGACCATTACACTTCTTCTTTTAAAGCACTTTTTCTTTGGATCATAACAGAGGCAGAGACAGAGCTAAAAAAAAAAAAAAAAAGAAAAAAAATTCTGAGCATATATTTTCATAAACTTCCAACATTTTAGCTATATACATTATAGCTATTACAGAAAAGAATGGGGGAGTGTTTGAGTAGGGGAGACTGGGAACAGTTGTAACACGGGTCAGTTGTAACACATGCAATTGCTCCAACCAGGAACAAGTTAGGAATCACCTGATTCACTCTGCACAAGCTCAGTTTAGTCCTTAGTCCACATGTGAAGAAGTAGTGCCCTGAAGCAGACACAGCGAAATTTGTGAGGCAAAACATAATTTTGAGGTAAGAAAGTAATTTTTTTTGCTCAAATTATTTTTGTGATTGCATTGCCTGCTTTGTAGATGAACTCATCAAACAAATATCATGCTGATTATGTGTCTGTTTAGCTATCTTTCATTCAGATTGTTTGTGGTAATGTTTTAGCCGTTCGCTGAAAGCCAAGTTAGCTCATTGCTAATGGACAGTTGTAGCAAATTTAGCTTGGGATAAGTTATAACATTAAAATAATGCTACAACTTATTCCAAGCTAAATTTGACTTAATGCACGAGTACACTACAATACAATACAGTGAGCCACAGGACACAGAGTACTCTGGTGATGAGAATTTCTGTATCATCTGCATGGAGCACTTCAATAACTCAAAGCCAAAAGAAGCCTGGGTTAAGTGCATGTCATCTGTGGGCCCAAGAAGCTTGCGCTCCAGGAGTGCCATACATTTGTCACCACTGTCCGTCTGAGGTGGTGTTTACACAACTCCGTTTTCCGCCGAATCCGAAGAGTTTTCATTGCGTTTTAGCCTCCCGTTTACATGAGAACGGTGCCTGGAGTGCCTGAATCCGCAAACTTTTGAAACCAGGGTCCAAGGTGGAGAGTTTTCAAAATGCTTTGCCACCCGGTCTCATGTAAACACGATTCAGCGTTTTAGGGGGAAACGCTAATGTCATTGCATGCGCAGTACTCTTTCACATGAAGGCTGCGCGCACATACCAGGGCCAACAACAGCTTCGGCCGTCTCCTGAGTAACATGTGTGCTGCTTCCCGTGCTCGGTTTGTTATCCAGACAAAACTATGCAGACAGATTTGTTGTCCCAACAGATTTGTTGTCCAGACAAGAGACTCCTGCGTCTTCGTGCGTCCACTCGGCATTGTTGTTTGTGGAAAATTTTTCTTCTTCATAAGTGTGTTGTAACTGCGCTGTTTCTCTGCAAGCCTACATCGCCATCTACTGGACTGGCATGCACGCTACAGCATTTTCAGTCGTTCTAGAGTCTCCGTCTGAACGCAGATCATGTTTGAAGACGCAAAGGAAAAACCTTTGCGTTTCTGTTGGAAACGGAGTCGTGTAAACAGCTTTTGACTCTGACACCAACTAACAAACTAGGCACAAACACCCCCCCACCCACCCCCGAACACACACACACACACACACACACACACACACCCACACACCTACATTCAGTTGTTGAAGCCAGTGTATGTCATCTCATTTTGTTCAGTTTTATTATTTCAAAGTTTTAGTGTTGGACAAACACACACTGTTTGATTGTTAAAGCTAGTGCATAGCTGAACCTCTTTTACAGTTTTATTATTACAAATGTTCAGATGTTAGTGTAGTTTAAGTCCTGTACTCTATGGAATCACAACAATTTCATTTCAAGGTTTTGAATAAGAAGCTTTCAATATCTTTAGTCATAGTCATGGTCCTTATTTCATAACGTTAAATTTCGCCCCAAGGTATGTTACAACTGACACGGACTATGGGGTCAGTTGTAACATTTCACTCCTTTTATTTGAGATCAAGCCATGTATTTTTTGTTTGTTTGCACAGGCATTTTCTAGGCCATTAATAAGCAGACACTTGAAGCTAGTTTGTATGACAGTTTGAACACACTGGGTTAAAAGAACTCAAAGCTAGAGAATGAAATGTCAAAAATGTTACAATTGTCCCCGGTCTCCCCTACAGATTTATAGGAGGGTGCTTCATAGTCTTGTCTTTTTAAGTAGACCAGCATTGATGTTAAGTTTTAAGGTCATGTTAGTATTAGTTAGCTAACATTACATTATGCCAACTTCACTAACAATATGATGTCACAAGGTTTGCCGTTTAGTAACATCATAACCACTCATAACCAGACAATTACACTTTGTCAGTTTAAACATTGTTTTCCTGCTTTTGAGCAGACTCTCATACTCATATTCACATATATTAAAAAGTATTCTCACTAATATGCAGTCAACATTATCAGGATCATATTTGAAGTTCAAACCATTTTAGAGCCACATTCTTTGAAATCAATAATTACTATTGGACAATGCAGTCAAAGGCTGAAGCAGCACCTCCCCTTTGACCTTCTCTTCAGGGCCTGTTAACCATTGTTCAGGGGTCTGAATCCTGTCCTTATACACTTTAGGTCATAGATGCCCCGCCTTTGGGGCTGTGGGAGCAGCACATATCATTATTGATGCCTCAAGAGGGACCCTATGACCAAAACCATGTGCTAGACACTTCAGAGCCCATGCACACACTTACTTTAGCCTGTGTATTAATTTTCTTACATTTCTTTTTTTTTATATTTTTTGATTTTGTAATCTTATCCTCATGACTGGTACTGCTTATTCTTCTTGTTGCTGGTAGCAGTTGTTAATAAATAAGAGAGGACCATTTTTTATGGCTAAATTGTATGAAAAATGTGTTAATTTCCCTAAAAAGTGATGACAGATAGGTTCATGCAAAATAAATTTTAGGTTTCAATAGCTGTTCAGCTGATTTATTTTTCTAGTTAATATAACAATATGCAGACTCTGACAATTGATTGTTGGTAAGTTTGCCAATGGTAGTCTTGTCTATGTCTCCTTTTATGCCTGCTGCCCTGTCCACAATGCACCTGACCTCATGCTTTTCCCTGTAGGTGGTGAGCCCACGCAGTTCCCAATGTTTGTTGGCCTCCACCAGGGTTGCCTCTCATCACAGATACTGTTTTTGATTTTCATGGACAGGATCTCAAGGTGCAGCTGTGGGGCAGAAGGTGTTAAGTTTGGGGATCTCAGAATCTCATCTCTGCTTTTTGCAGATGATGTTGTATTGGCTTTTTCAGCTTGGGACCTTTAGAAGGCATTTGGGTGTTTTGTGGCTGAGTGCCAAGCGGCTGGGTTGAAGGTCAGCACCTATAAAGGCCATGGTTCTCTGCTGGAAAACAGTGAATTGCCCTCTCCAGGTGAGGAGTGAGTCTTTTCCAAAGTGAAGGAGTTCAAATGTCTCAGGGTCTTGTTTATGAGAGTGGGTAAAATGGACCAAGACATTGATAAGCAGATTGGTTTGGCATCTGGAGTGTTGCAGGTATTGAACCAGACCGTTTTGGTGAAGAGATGACCAAGCCTTCAGTTCACCCCTTTGGTCCAAGACTCACCTTTGTTCATGAGCTTCAGGTAATGACTGAAAGAATGAGATTGTGGGTACAAGTGGTTGAAATGAGATTCCTTAGGAGAGCGCTGTGCCAAGCCACACAGCGCCATAACACGGCAGCAGGATTGTGGAAAAACCTACTGGCAGCATTTTAGAGTATTGCAAATTCAAGCGAGAAATCACACAATAAAAACCATGGAAGTGGTCTACAACAAACACAGAAGACTCACCTCGCCCAAGGAATGGTTTTTTGTGTTGCTGTGATTTTATCTTTGAATTCTTTGAATGTAGAAGGGTGATGATGTGTCGTACAGAATCCTTTATTTTTCCCAGATAAATAACTCTTCATCCAAGGTGAAAAAAACTCTGTTGCCTCTCATCAAACTCGACATTGGCAAATGTGGCAATGGAGTCTTTGCGGAAGACTGTAATGTGGTTTTATTTTAAAGCGACCCAATGCTTCTGTGTCATATTTTTTGGGGCTGATTTTCTGGCTGGTGCGATCTGTGCTGTGTACATTGAAATGCCAGCACTGTGGGTGATGTTGAAAATAGACTTGCTACGTATATTTAGCCCCGAGCAGCTAGTGGAAATATAACTATTGACTAAAACAAATTCCATCTACAATGGTGTGCGCGGGGCTGCCATTCTGTGGTGCAGCATTCTCAGTTAAAATTGTGTGGATGAGGAGCTCAGATACTGGGGGTATCTTGAAGTAGAGCTGTTGGTCCTTCATATTGAACGGAGTCAGTTGAGCTGGTTTGGGCATCTGGTTAGGATGCCTCCTGGATACCTCCATGTGGAAGTCTTCTGGGCACATCCAGCTAGGAGGAGATCCCATGGGAGACCCAGAACCTGCTAGAAAGATTATATGTCCTGTCTGGCCCGAAATGCCTTGGGATCCTGAAGGATCTAGATCAAAAGTGTTGTTGGAAAGAGGGACTTCTGGATTGAACTGGTTGAATTCCTGCCTCCGTGACCCATTTCCTGATAATCGGTGGTAGAATATGGATAGATAGTTTGCTATTAAGTAGTGTTATACCCATGAAAATATAAACAATCACGTTTTGTCAGTGTTAACATTAGTTTCCTGCCTCGGAGCATATTCAAGTATTCTCTGAGACTGCTAGTGAGTTGAAGTTCCCGTGTGGTCGCCCCAGTCCAGTTGAAATTCAGTTCTTTTGTATAACGGGCTTAACAAATTTAATAGAACACCACACAATGTAAGGTTAATGTCACAACAGAATTAGCAGTTACCTAAATTGTTTTCTAAGTTTCTGTAATAGTTCATCCACCCATATGTAGAAGCTCTTTAACCAAAATAATATTTTAATACTAAAATACATATATTATTGTTATCCATGAATTTTCAGATTTACAGTTTTACAATAAAGGCAAAGTGAAGCAAAATAAAATTTCTTGGTTAAGATGTCAAATTACAGTTATGTACTTGCATTCCTGAACAGAAAAAAAAGTATCAGTGGTTGATTGTTATGTTTGATCAATTTTTGACCTCTCAGAGAAGCACAGTGGGCCGGCTCAAACTTAGGTTAAAAAGGTGAAGTCAGTTTGAAATTCCTCATTCCTGTCCAAATGTTCAATAACGCCCGATAACAATAACATTTTCAGATTTTTTGAAAGATTTCTGAAATATTTATTTGTCATTTATATTTGTCATTTTTACAACAGGTAAATTTGTTAAGCAATGTATGTGTGCACACACACAGATATATATATATATAAATATATATATATACACATATATACACATATATACATACATACATACATATATAGTAAATAATGTTAAATCTAGGAAACAGAGTTGAAATAACTCTCAGATTAATTTGTGAATGTCTAATGAGACTTTGGACCAACTTCCCATGTACACCTTTTCTCCACACAGAGAATATACTGTACGTGCATGCAGACATAAAAGACTAAAACTTGCAGTTGCAGTTGAAAATAACCCTTTAATGGTTGATAATAATGATTTATATTTGGCTCTTTGATTGTGGAATGAGAGGAACATTATGGAGAATGATTGAAAATGATAGGTTTGATTTATATTTGGCTCTTTGATTGTGGAGTGAGAGGAACAATTGAGAGGATAACTGAAAATTATACGTAAGAGAAAGCCATGAGAGGTTTGGGGTATTTTCTTCTGCCTCTCTGAAAAGGAAATTTTCTAAGAGCATACCAGTTCCAAGAGTCAAACATAGGAATTCACAGCATACCTTTTTCGTGGAAGCACTTGGCCTCTCAATGTGCGAGAAAGAGTTATTGTTGTTTTGAGCATCATAAAGCATGGGTGGTGGGGGGTAGTCTTCTGGGTTAATGCTATTCAGCAGCGACTGGATTACAGCACATTATCACAGCTCTGCCTGAGCGACCGATGTGATTTTCATGCCGATTTCATTAAACATACATTAATTATGAATGCCTCATTTATTGGTCTACATTATCAACAGGTTTATCTTTCACTGATTACTCTTTAATTGGTGATTAGTTAAGAACTGTGAGCACTGACACTGAGTGGCTTCTTTTTCTAATTTTTTTGTTATTGAAATTATCTTTGCTGAAGCGGACCTTTAAACACAGCAGCTCATTAATTAACACAACACAGGGAAGTGGATTAATAAAAAAACAAGAGGAGGTAAAAATAGGAGCTAATAAGAAGTGCGGTGGACTTTGTTGTGTTTCATTTGCTATAATGAGCTGACCTGTTCTTGTGGCTGTCAAATTTTATTTTAACCTTCTCTTGAAACACTATTTCTTTGATTTACATCTAAGTCAGGGATAATAATTAATATGGTATAACTAAAAAAGCATTTTTGAGCATGAATTTACATATATTACTGATATTTTAGCTAATGGACTTCAGTTGGGCTCAAACATCACCCGAACAGAAAAGAGGTTTTAGTTATAGGAGTTATAGGAGGATGTGTTTCTGCTCTTGAGGTGGTTGAAGAGAAAGTTCCTGATTCAGTAAGACGCAGCAGATGAAAAGATCACACCTGATGTCCCCTCTGATCCACTGAGGATACAGGAACTGTTGGCATGAGGATTCAGGAACCATTTGTGGCTACAGGACACTTTATAATAAGGGAAGGTGTATAAATGTGGACATGATAAGGATGTTTGGGTTGTAAATGTTCAGTTTGATACAATCAATGTTCTGAACACAAGCAGTTTTAGTGTTTTATCCAACTAGTATATTTGTAGATCAGTGCTAGAGTCACTTGTGGCTTTGCAGAAAGGTTGGAGGTTTGATCCCCATCTCCTGAAGTCACATACTGAGGTGTTCTTGACAAAGACTGACTGATTGAATGACTGTGGTGTGATTCAGTAAGTGTGACCTCTGTTTTGCAAGAATTTAAAGTAAAGTCAATCACAAGAAAAGTGCTGGGTATAATTACTGTTTACCTAGTAAGCTTTAACTACATTTTTTAATATAATATTTCACTTTTGAAAGAATAAATATCAGTGTTATTGAGTATACAAAAAATTTGAACAGCACATTAGCAGTAAAAATGATTTTTCTTGAGTCCAAGACAAACTTTTAAGTAGTAAAGGCACCAAAAGAGATAAAACTTCTGGGAGGGGCTTTTGGTGTATTGACTTTCAAGTTCCAACCTCCTGGCACAGGGATATGTGTACATGTGTGAGGATGTTTCCTATTCAAAAATAATAATAACACACACATAAATAAATAAAAGCACTCGGAGAGCACAGACCTCTGCCCAGAAGCTCAGTTATGGCAGTGGCTTTTCCACAACCCCTCTAAAAGACACAATTCTGGATCACCACGTGCTCTGATTGAACGGCCGAGTCTCTTCTCATGTCTGTCCATGTGGAGAACTCCTCCACTGGCATTGCAAGGGAAGCTGGGAAATATAGTGACAAAGGTTTGAAAAACATTGACGTCAGTTTTCAAATAAACTACAGCTCCCATAATGACATAAAGGGGGCAAAACCCTCACAGCAGCTGAGGAGAAATTAATGGGATTTGCCATTTTAAACTCAAATGTTTTTTTATGACATTAATCTGGATGGGATCCAGATAAAATTTACCTTGATGATAGAGTTATGTTACGTATATTATCCTGTAAATTTTGAAGGGACTCTATCAAGTGATGTCAGAGACATGATTTTTTAAAATACAGCCAAATATTAACTTCTGGGATTTTCAGAAAATTTGGGGGATTTTTTGCATCCAGACAAATCACCACCAAAATGTAATGGCTTCCTCCTTGCACACCTCTGGTAAAACTTTCATGTAAATCCATCAAGTAGTACTTGCTAACAGACAAACAAACAAGCAGATGGACCCCGGCAAAAACCTCCTTGGCGGAGGTAATAATGCAAAAAAGACAAATTAAATTATTTAGTACGCCCTGCTAGAGCAGTGGTTCCCCTCTTTTGTGCCACATACCAGTTTTATGTGATACAGTAAAAACCGGCCAAGGAATGGAGGGGCAGCAAGTTGTCCATCACACATGTTGTGCATAGTATGTACTACAGAACTTTAATGATGTGCAGTGGAAACAATACTCCTAATGTCCAGTCATATTTGAGTTTGTGTTATCCCCTTTCAATCAGATAAACTTCTCCTGGAGCGGTAGTTGTTTTTGTTCCAATTCTGCCCACTCGCCTCAGTGAATTTCCTTGATAATTCACTGCAGCAGTCAGACATGAGCCCTCTCGGACAAAATTCTAGGGGGACATGGGGAAATTATTTGCGTAAAGTCCAAGTGTAAAACTCAGCTGTTCATGCACAGCTTACTTAGATAATGCCCAGATAATTTCAGGATTTTTTTGGCAAGTGTAAATGGGGTTTAACTTACCATAACACTGGATCAGAGAGAACCACTGGCTTGTTTTAACCCAATCAAATAGACGCCCATGAAGACTGACTCTGCTTTTATTAGCTGATCACCATCAGATGATGAGGTAACAATTAAAGCTCTTACAATAAAGTAGAAATATGGTGTTAATATGGTGCTGATGGTGTGTGTTTCTTCCATCAGTTATCTGTCTGAGCTGATCTGGTATTTCTATTGAATATTGACAGGTATGTCATTAGTTCTCACCTCTAAATTGAGTCCCTCTACATTAAGAGGTTCAGCTTTCCCATGTGATTCCACTGTGCTCTAATTATACATGGTATAGAAGTAAATTTTCCCCTTGGTGTCTTTTCTGCAGAGGTCAGATCATCCTTTCAAGTAAAACGGTTCGAAGTCAGCTATTCAAAAAGTATAATTCTAAATTCTCGATGGCCTGTTAATAAATGAACTACTGCACAGTACCGAGCCGTGGCCTGGTGGTGGGAGACATTCGATTTAGAGTTGCCAAATTTCACTTCATGTTCATGAAAGGTTTTATCTGCAAATCATGATGACATATTTTGGGTCTATGCGTCCACTGGTTATTCACTTCTTTTCACCATGCATTATAGGATTCAAGTAGCACAGTTAAGTAGGGTATCTGCTATCTATATTTCTGTTTTTATAAATACATTTTAATCAACATTTTTTTAAGTTCCTTTAAAAGCAAATTTGTCAGTCAGCCTGTTTTGGGTCAGGCCTTCTGCTAAAATATATTCAGAATTTCAAGTATAGGGCAAGTTACTTAGCAACTAATTAATTAATTATCATGCATTTCTCAACAGAAAAGTACAATTACTTTACTCACAAACAAAAAGACCTAGAAAAGGTTTAAAATGAAGTTTGCAATTGAGGCCAATAGTCTTTGCTTTTTTCACAAACACATGCTCAAAATCAAGATAACAGTTCACTTAAAGTTCTGAAAACACAGATAATTCTTTTCTCCTTATCCTCCATGCTGAGGTAAACTGTTAATGGGATGGCTCAGCATTTTTGAAGTGGGGTTGTATGAGCTTCATGTCAATAGTAGATACGTTAGTAAGAGCAACTTTTGCTCTGCCTCTGTTGGGAGAGAACTGTTATGGAAGATGGGCTATATATATTCAAACTGCCTGCAAATATAAGAATGGCTCGCAAATGAACAGGTCACTCACAACTGCAAATCGATTCTTATTGTTCACTCAAAGATCAGTTCAAAAGATTTGACTTATTTGCGATCGTCGCATCTCTAGCACAAACCACTGCGGAAGTATGTCAACATAATAAAGCCTCTGTTTACGAGTAGAAGATGTCACAACCTGGCTCAATGGCCATGACAAAAAGACGGGAGGAGTGCGTTTCAAAAATAATCCAATAATTTATAACAAAGGAAAATAATGCGAACCAATAATAAATCCAAGTATGTAGTATGTATTCCATCTCCACACCACCACGGCAACAAAGCACACGAGGATCCTTTACCTGACTCTCCTGCTACACGTGTAAACAAAAGCTGCATCCGAGGATCAACGCCGCGTAAACAGGGTAAGTAAACAACCAAACATAAATAAGATTTACAGTCTAACTTAACAATAAATCAACTAACTTACCCCGATCACCAGCCAAAATCAGCTGTGCCCTTTTCCTAAGTCTTCACGAACACACGTAAACAAATGTTTAATGCCAATGTAAACACGGAAACAAAGGAAACAGGTGCGCCAAACAATTTTACGCACGTGCGCCCTCGCCGACACAAAGCAACAATTAACAAACTTCTAGTCTGAATGCAACAACAAACAGACAAACAAACAAATCACAGCTTTACAAAAGAGGGAACCACAAACAAATATTTTGCCATTTACTTCGGTACTAATCGTTAAACAAAGTCCCGACCGAAAAAGAAACAAACTGCGCAACAAGTTATCCAAATGTTACAAGTAAGCAACACTTTTAACAAGCCAATTAACTCACTTGCGCAGCTTAAACGGGAACAAAACGGCTGGACGAGCCCCCATTTTGTCACAACCTGGCTCAATGGCCATGACAAAAAGACGGGAGGAGTGCATTTCAAAAATAATCCAATAATTTATTACAAAGGAAAATAATGCGAACCAATAATAAATCCAAGTATGTAGTATGTATTGTCTGTATTATCAGTGGTGTGTGCGTGGTGCGTGTGTGGAAATGATGGTGCGAGATGTTGAAGGTGCACTAACAAAGCAAAAACTAAATGAATGTGCGTGGAGCTGGGGCGTAGAGAGCAGGGATCAGAGCGAGCGAGAGACACACAGGTCACTGAAGGCCAGCTTTTATAGAGCAGGTGGAGCATCGGGCCCAGATGCTCCACATCTGAATGATTTTGCCAAGATAGTCCAGTCACCTCAGAGAGAACAGACATGATTAAATCCTCTTTAAATATGAACAGGGGCCGTCACAAAGAACACGATGATAGTAGACGATAAAATGAACCAACATGGTTAAAAACGATTCACAACAAGCACACAGGACTGTTTAGAGTTGTTGAAGAGTTTATCTGATGACTGTAGGCAGAGGCAGGCTAGCTATATGTGTTGACTCTCAGGGCTCTAATTTTGTAGACCAGGCACAGGCGCGGCGCACCAACTGGCTGTGTCCAGGGCATTTTGCAATTTTTCGTGCAGGGCCCAGTCCAGCGCAGCGAGGCGCACCCAAGCCTCTGTCCCTCCCACCGGCGCAAATGGCAGAGAGGGAGGAGAGAAGGCATGAGCCGAGTGTAATCTTCACCAAGGCGCAGTGACAATTTCGCCTCATCATGGACGACGACAGCAGCAGCTCCAGGTAGCCAAACTTCTCCCAGAAGGAAACTGATGTGCTGGGGCCTCATTTATAAAGCTTACTTAAGCACAAAACGGGGCTTGAAAGTGGCGTAGGTCACTTCCCATGCAAAGGTTGTGATTTATAAAAATAAACTTGGCGGGACAGTGTGCGCACCGGTACGTCAACTTTGATGCTGGTATACAAGCATTTTGGAGATGTGGGAAACTGGCAGCACGGATGGTGAGGGGGTGAGGAGAAGCCAGATTCATCTCATACATTTAATGTCATCACATATCAGATTATAGACCCGTGTCATCATAAACACCCGAGTCTCTAGTGTTATAGATGTGTTCACTTACTACTGTATGCAATGTTCATATATCATACTTCATCTTCAAATGATATAGAGCGGTGGATAGCACTGATTGATAAGTATTAGCTGTGACAAGGTGTGTAACTTCCAGCGGGAATTAGCTGACAGGTATGTGTTTGATATGATAAACAATATATAATGTTAGATTTTCTGTCCAAAGCCCCATTTGGGTATGACATAATACAGTTAAATTCTGTTCTTAGGTCTGGGATATCGCAGTCGTCCATCAGCACAGTAATGCCAGCCATTTTGCATGGCATTATAAACATGCCCAGTCGATACATCAGGGTTCCTTACACTGTGGGTGAACAGGCCAACATTAAAAAAGGCAATTTGCAGCAATGTCCAGTTTCCCAAATTTGATCGGCGCCAATGACAGTCTGCACTCACGCTGCTATAAGAGCTCCGAGTGACAATGAAAAAATGTGCCTTCGATCAGCGCAGAAATTATTTGTTCTTCAAACATGGTTTTGACAAATGTAGTGGCACGGTGGCCTGGGTCAACACATGATTCATTTATCCTGGTGCACAGCTTCTTCGTATTCTTTGGTTTCGGCAGACTACGCATCCAAGGCGTATCGCTGCCCCCTCTGATGCACAGCAGTGCCGAGAAAAGACTGCAGGCTGGCGATGCACAAACATTCATGGGGTGCCTTCTGTCAGATGAAAGAAGGCACACAGTGGCCACCGGGGGCAGCCCCTCCACCAGCCTCACAATGAGCTCAGAGGAGGACATCGCGGAGTTTCCATTATGACAAACGTCTTTGATCTGACATCAGATGTGACAGGACAATTAATATAGATACAAATGTATATGCTGGCTCAGACAGTTACATTAAATAGTGGTTGCCGTGATTGTTTGTTTTGGCACGAAATTGTCACTGGGCCGAGCTGAATCTGTCAACACCTCCCCCTGGTGCGCCACCACACCCATCTCGGCGCAGTCTCATATTATTAAAATGAATCTCACACAACCCTACTTTAAAAGTATGAGACCATTTCTTTAAGCTAGTCACTACGTATGCACTCCATGATAGACAAAAAGTAAATAAGTAACTAAGAGTTACTTTGATTTGTAACTCTTGTATGATTAACTTTTAAGAAAATACAGTACTTTAAGAGATACTCAAAGAAGTATTATTATTAGTCATACCACTTTAGTTTTTACACAAGAATAAACTAAATATGTTAAGTTGTGTTAACATGGAACCTTAAGTTTTTACACAAGCTGTATTTATATTCATTAGTTGTGTGTACTCAAAATCATGAGATAAAACTAGCTAATATGACTAGTAATTACTACTCATTGTGCATTACAAGTACTGTATTTTCCTCTAGTGTAATTAGGGTTTAATTTTTTTTAAACATTGCATTAATCATTGTTTCAATTAAATTACATAGGCTAGAAGAAAAAAAAAACACCTGTAAATGCTCCAATCTATTTTATTTTTAAGGAAAATGGCAAAACGCTCGAATACAGCCAAACGTGTTATAACAAACACCAGGTTAACATCAATAAGAAATAACATCCATAAATCAGAGTTAAATACAAGACAAAAAGCCAGTTTTTAGCTTCTCTGTCCTCTGAGTCCAGAGAGAATTTGGTGAGGGTCAGAGGAGCCGCGGGATGCACACCGGTCACGCTACCGGCTGCCAAATGCGTTGTCTGTACCGGCTCTGCACCGTCTTGGTCGGACATCAGCACTCATTGCTGCGTCCCCCCCGTCCTGCCCGGATACCGTTCTAACGCAGCACCCCTGCCGGTCGGACCGAGTGTCCGCCACGGCGTGCACCATGACGGTGCCGTGCCCTTATCCCGGTGCAGGGACTTAAAGGCGCACGGACACACTTTGCTCAGTCTGTGCGCTGGGACACGTCAATGGCGGATGTAATAGAAAGAGGAGAATCTCTCGTCCACAACAGTGTCTGCTTGAATACCGCACAAAATTAATGAATATCAATGACAAAGTCTGTTTAAAATACAGAAAACAACTGTAAAAATGCACAGTAAAATACTGTTATATTACAGATTTTTTTTTACGGTGCAGTAATATAAATAATAATCTCCAAAAAACAGATAAATGTTTGTGAAATTGTGAAAATGCTTTTTAATTACATATATATATATATAAATTTTAATGGATCTTTTTTGTAAAAGAACAGAATTATAGTGTTTTTTCACAGTAACGAAGATTTTCTGTTATTTTACATTTGACATGTAAAATCACAGTCTATTTTTGTAATTTTAATAATTATTTTTAAAATACAGAAAAAATCTGTAAAAATAAACAGTAAAATACGTTATATTACAGATTTTTTTACAGTGTAATATAAAGGCATATATTAAAAACAGAAGCCCACAGTCTATTGAACAATTGCGAATACAGTTGTGTCGTTTTCCAAAACACCCTTAAATTTGTGGTTATGAAGTGAGATACAATCAAAAAATGAGGAAAAAAAGTATTTAAACCTAAAAATGTTTGTTTAGGAGTCTGAATAAAACGAAAAAAAAGCACCTCTCAAAATAGAGCATTAGTTAGTCCTTTTGTGCTCTCTGAAAACATCTGTAGAGACTGTGAAATGTTTGCAGAATTAAAAACTAAAGACTTCAAATCTGACGTCACTCAGGCCTGCACTACACGCACACGCGTTACGAGTCGTCATGGAAACGATCCCGGTTTATATAAGGCCGTGGAACCCCGAGTTCTCCCCCTTTGCACTTGAGCTTTGATGCTGACCTGCAACACCTCGCTGCTAGCTAGCTAACTTTTGGAAAGCGCTGCGGAGAAGTTGGTGAAAACCCTCTACAGACACTTTGAATCGACGATTTCATCGAGTGGACAGCTGACCAGACTGGAAATTACCGTTCACAGAGTCCCCGTGGACGCAGGAGGACAAGTGCCGATGGCCGGCGTTTACCCGATGGTCAACGCAGGTAAGACAAGTTTTTCTGTAATGTAATGAAGTACTTCACTCATACATTTATAGAATAGAACTGCTTTTATGAATGACTTGTTAAACTTTCAAAGGCTCATCAGCTTAGAAATCAGTCAAACTTGAACTTTTAAAGGCCGTTTCAACCATTTGATGTGTGAAGTTAAAAGTCAAGCGGGATTGTGTAGAACACTTTTTCACTGAACTTTTTTCGGTGTCAAATAATTTTTTTCAATCCATACTAATTAAAAGTGGCGGGAAAAAGTTGGAGGGAATTATCTGTAAAGTATTGTTTTGAAAACACATTTATTTTGACTCGAGGACATCAAGTGATCCTGAATTTGCTCTGTTATTTTGGGACAAAGATGGCGTCAGGAAGAATTCCAAAAAATGCTCAAATGTTTATTTCTGTCGCCATGGAGACGATGGAACTGTTAGATTTAAGCAGGTGAAGGTTCCTCTGTATGATAAGAGCTATCCATCTGGGCTGGTTTGTTTAGACTGTTCAAACTGACTTTAGCTGATTCATAAACAGCTTTTCACATAAGTTTTAATATTGATCAGTGAACCAATGAGCAGATATTTACAAATGAATAAGAGCAGCCACAGATCATAGCTGTTGAACACATGTAAAATGAAAATGAGGCCTAACAGTATCCGTGTTTATAATAATCACAAATTTATCAGCCCATATTTTTACTCTTTATTGTCAAACTTCATGTCATTTTACTTTATTATAAAAGGTAGAACAAACTAAGTTTATGCCTTAAATATATTGTACATTTTCAGAAACATGTCACACAAAACAGGATCAAACTTTATAGTTCCTTTAATATACATTATCAACCAGTACTCTTGATGCAGCCAAATATCTTGGTCAAAATATGATTTCTCACCTCATTGTTGTTGATTTAGTTCCACATATTCCATCAAACAATCACATTAAAACTCTTAAGTCTGTGATCAGAATCAAACAAATTAGATAGTATATCTTGTTGCTGCATGTGCAAATGACAGAGTGCAGGAGTCTTTTGATTATTGTTTTAATAATGATTTAATATTGTTTTAATGTGTTGTCAAAAGAGCCTTCACCTAAATAAATACAGACTGTAAAACTGTAATAAAGGGTTAAGTAAATGCAGAGGTCCTTTTTTGTCCATTTGAATAAAAAAAATACATCTGATGAAACAGTAAACAGGCCTTTTGTGTTACAGTAAAAATGTGTCACTCTTTTTCTATTTACTTCTTTGTTGTTTATTTAGTTACACATCTTCAGTGTCACAGGAGAAATGTTAATTGTTGGTATTGTGTACTCAAACATCTTGTTTTTCCCTGCAGACGGTGGACACGTTGCACCTGAACACCCTGCAGGAGGTGGCGTTCCTGTGGTTAACTGGCCTGTCCAGTATGAAGGGAACCAGAACCTCCCTGTTCAGGTGATGGTACACTGTAAAAAAAAAAACTGTAAAAAAACGGTAAAAGCACTGGCAGCAAAGTTTCCAAACGAATACCGTAAAATTACAGTCAAACATCGTAACACAGAACTACGTAAAATAACTGTAAAAATACAGGACTAGATTTTACAGTCAAAATTAATTAAAATACAGTGTTTCATAGTAAATAAATGCCATTTTACTGTAAAATAACATATATATTCAGTCAAAACACATTGAAATCAGATTATTTTCAAGTTAAGCTCTGTAAATTCACGGATCAAATTATTTATTTTAGGAAACAGTCAAATCTATCTACAGTAATTTCATGTTAAAATACAATTTTTTCCATGTACAGTAACAAAGTTATAATGTATAAAAACAAACTCTGATCACAAAACTAAAGATAAATGTCTGCAAATTTACAGTATTAATATGCAATTTTAGAGAATAAGTAGGTTAAAAACAACCACTGGACACTGGAAAAACAAGCCAAGTACATTATAAATACATCAGAAATAGCTACATTTAAGGCCAATCTCTGTAAATTAAGAATATTTAGTAGTTTTTTCCCGTGGAATAGCCTGTAATTTCACTGTATAAATGATTTATTTTAGGAAAACAGCTAAATCTGTTTACAGTAATTTCATTTGAAAATACTTTTTTTTTTACAAGTACAATGACTGAGAAATAATGTATAAAAATGCTATAAATGCGTTAAGCCAATGAAATCTCTGCCCATTTACAGTATTAATCTGCAATTTTAAAGAATTATGAGATTTTAAAATGTTCATTACACAATTGAAAAAGCAGAGTACATTAAATATACATCAAAAGTAGCTTTATTTAAGGCCAATCCTTGTAAATGAACGGTATTAATTTCGTGAAACAGTTTTGTCTATACTGACTTGCTGTGTAATTGTGGTTTCCCCAAGGAAAAATACAATGACACAATGTATAAAGAAAATATATACCTTTAATCAAAAAGGAAAGTCTGCACATTTACAGTATTAGTTACTTTAAAGAACTGGATGATGGAGCACTGTACATCAAAACACATACAAAACAGGTATATTTAAATATCTGTAAATTTAAGATATTAAACAGTCATTTTAGTAAACTGAACAAACATTTGTAAAAATGATCCTTTGATCGAAAAACAAGGATAGTACTTTATTACACTTTGAAACAACTAAGAAATAGGAATATTTCAATATTTCTAACCTTGGCCCAAACATGTTTTCGGTCATGATCCCTTATAGTGGAAACCAGATAGCTCCCTGCTCTGACTGTCTGGAGACACTGGAAAGCCCTCTCCTGTTCTGCATCAACATCAACATAAGAAACAATCTAAGAATCTTTTTCAAAACATGACATGACCAGGATAATCATACTGTGATCAGTCTGTTATCTTGAAAAGCATTGTTTGAAAAAAATAAATATAAATAAATAAATAAATAAAACAATGGAGATCAAAGAAAAATTGCAGATATGTTTCATTTTTTAACACCATGGAGTAAATGATATGATTTACATGGTATGGTACATAAACATAAATGTTTCTGGTGTTGGATAGATGGTCCATAGTTATTAACAGAAAAGAATTGCAGATTTTGCTCTTTTCACATGTCATTTTGACATTAAGTTTACACTACACCAATTGTATCCTTTAAAGTGATATTGATAACTGTTGAGTTGTACTGTACATGACGTCCAAAATATTGAGCAGCTTCTTCAGCAGTTGCTCCTGTGCTTTACAACTAAGATACATTGACTAGACCCCCATATACATTAAAGTCCGTGTAAAGCAAAAATAAATTTGTGTTTTAAGTTTATCATACCACAGAAACATGTGTCATTGACCACTGAGCCAAATTTGAAAGATTAAAAAAATTAAGTATATAAAATTAAGTCTCAAAATCATGCAAAAACAAGCACTTCTCTTTGCTGTGAGACGCTGGGGGCGTGTCAGTTAGAGGCGCTGGAACCACAACCACATGCGAGAGGGGAGGGGAGCCGCCTCCGTCTACTGTACAAGGACGTAACCTACAGTAACAATGGAAGCTAGCACTGTAATGTAAAACCCTCTTTATATCAGCTGGAAAGGGCATTGTTAGTGAGCTGACATCACTAGTAGACTTTTTGTAGACTTGTGTTACTCACAGAACAGAAAGGTCCTTAAAACCCCAGTCTACATGTATTTCCTTGTCATAGCTATATTGGTGGCACATAAAAAATACCTGTGGTTCATCACTGCACTCTCATATGGACTCCGCTTAGGGAATGAAGCCAAATCATGTCATGATTACATGCAATAACATTTGCTAACATTACATGAGCATGGCAGAATGCCCGATGTGAAATCACAGCAAAAAGCATTTAATTGCCAGAATTCACAATATTTATAATATAAGCACACACTTGTGCTTATAAAATTCTGAATGGTTGAATGGCTTTCACACGTTTTAAGGAAATACATTTATGACCTATTTAATGTGTTTAGAAGAAAATGGCTGAATTTTTGCATTACACGGACTTTAACTGTTAAAAGTATCCCACTGCAAACTCTTTTCATTTATGAGTAACACCATAAGAACTACCTATAATGACAGAAACCATCTTTAAAATAAATAAATAAGTCTCTTGTACTATGAATTTTTCTTAGTTTGGCCCACGTTTAACCAGACAACATGGAGAGGGTGGGCTTTATGTCCCATACTACAGCAAGACAACAGGGGGCGATTGAGATGTTTTGATTTCACTTGACATCCCATTTCCTAAACCAAATCTAAACAGAGCTAAATGTCTGGTGGGTAAAGCTGTGTGGAAGACCATATTCAACTAAACGTAAAGAAGACAAACGTAGATGTCTACATTTGTTATAAGGGAAGTAAACATTGTGTATGTATGGATTATTTTTTAAACAGAATGAAAAAGCAACGTATCCCCGTGGGGAAATTAAAATCTGACATGAATTTTGTAACATGAGAATCTACTTATTGCCTGTTATGTGCAATGAGAGTAATTTGAGGTAATTTAAGCACAGGAACAGCTTGTGAAGACAATTATCAACATTTGGACTAAAATCATGGCCATTAAACTTTGTAACTATTTCTTGCAAATGAAACAAATATAAAATTATGTCAGGATACATTCAATGTGGGCAATACATACTGTGCGTGAGAAACTGTTGTCAGATCATTTCAAACTGTCTGTTCACTTGCTGCTTGGGCCTCCTTAAATAACTCCGATTGTCCATCTATGGAGAAAACAGGCAGTGGTTAAACAATCCATGTAAACCTTTTGGCATTTTACAGACAAACATTCATGAGAAACTGAAATCATCATTTCTACTTTGAGTTGTTTTTTTCTTATCAGACATTACCAGAGTATATGCAGGAATCCTGAAGTTCAAAACCTTAAGACTTTTTAAAAGACCACCTCAAAATATTTTAAGACCTCATTGCCACTCCGCGCTGTTATCAGCAACATATATCTAATTTTGATTGTGACCCTTGCCTAGATCTGTGCCTAGACACAACCCTGTTTATGAGTTCTGTTGAAGAACTCAGTTGAGACTCCAGTGATAGTTTTTCAAAATTAAGTTATTTGCAGAGCAGTGTCACATTTCATGAGTTGAGCACAATTCTACCTTCTTGTTTTTTGGTCTGTAAACATGCGCAAATATAGACTTTGTGTTTCATACAATATAATTTACATTTGAAACATCTGTAAAAAATAATAATAGATCATAATTCTGAAGGGATAGCTTATATTTTGGCTTGGCTTGGCGTGGCGTGGCGTGGCGATGCGCCACAATCATTTACACGTCGCAGAAACCCTGGGATATGGAATAAAGATTGATGAGATTAACTATTAATTTAGATGATTTTAGCAAAAGGCTGCAACATTACAATGTGAAAAAACTGAAGGGGTCCCATTGTATCTATTTTAAAACTTAGCAGGGCCATGAAGACACATCAAGGGAACATAGAGGACTATTACACAAATACCACACATAATTTACAGCACAACCAAACACTATCATAGTATGTCATTGCCTCTACCTGAAATAACTTGAGAGGGAATATGATTTGTCTTCTATTTTGTATGTATGTGTGTGTACTCACTTTGGCTGTGCAAGGTGAAGTATTGAGGAGTTTGTTTTCTTAGCCAGATGACTCTTCTACAGCAGGTACTGTCAGTGCTAATGAAGAGAGAACCAGGTCACTGTTTCCATTAGAGAATTCTTAAGGATTTTTTTTTATTTTAAAGTATATTTCACATTAATCATCACTCACCTCAGGTCTGCCCTGTGATCCACACTGAGCATTGCTAGCAAAGCCAACAATGTGCCACCTTTCTTCCAAACTAAGAGAGACACAGAAGAGCAGAAATAAAGAGTGATAAATATTACCTTTAGAGATTACACTCAGCACATTTCTCCACTTCTATTAACATTATGTCCTTAAAAGTAAGATTTGCTCAATTGAAAATATTAAAATCATCCTGTTGTCACTTTGTCTTGTCTTGTGTTGTTCTGTGTGTCTACAATATGAAATTAGCGAGGGGAGACAGCAGTGAGCAGGCTACCTTAGCATGCCAATGCTAGAACGAAACTTATTTAAAAACATAAATGAATGATTTTAGGTCTCTGCGGGGCTCTCTCAGGACGAGTGGTATATGACACGGAGCAGTATACAGCAGTTTGACCGCATTCAAATCACGAATAACAACTTTTAAGAGCGTGTATCACCGAGAGCAGAGACAGCACTATTACGAACTACCTCTGGCCATGTTAGAAAACGTTTTGACCAAAAGCAAGAGTTAACAATTGACAGTTAGCCGCCTGGTCATAAAACGTTAGCTACCTGCTAACAACAGCTAATGTAACGGTAGCAATTTATTAGAGGGATGCTAACGTTAGCTTCAAAGCTGTCCACCCGATGTATGACATATCATTCACAACACATGCATTATCTGGGACACTTACCTAAAACGGCGTTTGGTTGACATGTCCGCTGTGGCTTTAGTCAAGGTAGGGCCAGACCAGCCGTAGTCTCATACCATTGAAGCTCATGCGTCCAAGAAGGGAGTCTTTCACATGAGTCATGACCCGCGCTGAACCTGATTGGACGGACACTAACCCCAACCTTTTTGTCATTCTTCAAACTTGTCGACAACTGGCAGATTATTGGTTTATTCAGCAGGTTAGTCGTTATGGGCGGGACAAAGCAAAGTGGAAATAGGCGCAAACTTTAAAATTTGAATCTAGTCTGATTGCATGAATTGAATGAAGCAAATAATGAAATTGTATATATATATATATATATATATATATATATATATATATATATATATATATATATATATATATATACATATATATATATATATATAAATAGATAGATATACAGACTTATAACCAATAGAAGGCAATTGACTTTTAAACTGCCTTCATACAGTAATGTTCAGTACATTTCTTTTTGTCTGTAAAATACTAATTTCTTCTAAAAAAAAAAAAAAAAATCACCTTTACAATGCATACTTAATGATCTGCAATGTTATGGAAAAAAACTAAAAATTTCTGAAATTTAATGTACATTTCTTCATTAATAGGAAAGATATGTAAAATGACATCACATTTTATGTTAAAAAAAATTTTATTATGAAAGAAACATGTTAAATTACCTTTAAAAAAAACATAATAATACTGATGCAATATGTAATGGTTAATTTCTTGTAATTCTAAAGATTAATCTTTTAATTAATGCTAGTATCCATTAATTTACAGGTATTACATTGTCTTATGGAAAACGGTAATAAACCTGTAAAAAATACAGAAAATGGTATGAAAATTTACAGTTAAAGATCTCCAAAATAGTAAGTTGTCATAAAAAAACAGAATATTAATGTAAACTAACATTATGGTTAACTAACTGTAATTTAAAACATGACACCTTAAAATTACTGTAAATCTACTAGCATTTTGTTGTTTTATTGGAAAACAGGAAAAATCTGTTAAAAATTACAGAACATGACCTATAAAATTACATTTTTTTTTTACAGTGTAGGTGAGTATGGAGGTGAGTATGGAAATGCTTTTGCTGTTGCAGGTGGAGACCTGGAGGGGTTTGATGATGGTGTCCAAGACATTCCTCCTGTTTTTGACCTTGAGAGGGTTGATGGTGGTGTCCAAAACATCATGGACCTCTTTGAACTGGAGGTATTTGATGATGCTGTCCAAGGCATCATGGACTTCTTTGACCAGGAGGGATTTGATGGAGGTCTCCAAGAAATCCTGGACTTCTTTGACCAGGGTGAGGACGATAACAACAATTCTTTTCAGAGTTCAGACTCAGGATATGGGTCCATGTCTGAGTATGAGGAGGAGGAAGATGATGAAGGTGAGAACTTCAGACCTGGCTCCCCTCTGGAACAGGAGCTCCCACCAGACGACTTTTGGCAGGGCTGGCGCCAGGTGGATCCGTCAGTGGTGGTCTCCCCTCTTGTCCAAGCTGGACTTCCCTCTGCAGGCCCTCTTGTCCCTGCTCCTCATCCAGCTGGACCTTCTGTCCCTGCTGACCCCCCTGTCTCTGCTGGACCTGTCGAAGAGGAGCCTGCTCCATCCACCTCAGGCCTGGGTTCCTCTACAAAGAGGAGCAGGGAGGAGAGCCCTGCAGCACAGCATTGTGCGAAGAGGCAGAGGACGGACAATGGAGACGAGGATGATGAGCAGCCGTCCACCTCCTCAGGACTCCGCTCCTTTCCTGTCATAGGATACTGGCCAGCTCCTTATTACGACAGCGACTCTGACGACAGCGACTGAGATTAGAAAAGAGGAGCTGTCTGACATGTTTGGTCCAAACTTTGTGACCAGGAGGACTGATAAAGCCCCAGGTCACCGCACTCTGCACCAGATGTTTTCAGACTTTTCTGTGTTGTTATTTATATGTATTTATGATTGTTTTTCAGATTCAACAGGTAAGTATAGACACTTTTTATTCCAATGCACTGTTTCAGTAAATTCAGACCTACTAACTCTCTTATTCAGGTATGGATGATTTTTGCAGAAAAAGGTAAGGACAAAGTCTTTTTCTTTTCTCCTTTTTTTTGTGTTTGAACAAATGTGCTGGGATAACAAAAGTTTTCATTTTATTAATTACAGGCCATTTGAAGAAAGATTGGGGCTTAACCCCTGAGTGACACACACTGACTTCCTCTATGGAGGATACGATTTGGAGTAAAAAGTAAATCAAGAGCCAAATATGAAAAAGTTTAAAAGTTAAATTGAAATGTATTTAATGTATATTAAAAGAAAACATTTGTTTCTTGTTGTTTTCTTAGATACTAAAAAATGAAAATATATACAGTCGAAGAAACTGTACTGTATGATGCAGTGTGACTCAAATGTTGCTGTAGCTTAGCCAAAGTGAAGTTGTCACAGTAATAAAACAAAGTTCTTCTGAACTTTCTCATCTATGAAGTGCTCTTACCTTTTAAAGCCATATCAGGGAAAAGGCTGTTTAATCAAAATAAAATAAAAATAACTCAGAAAATACTATCAACTGAAAGATGCAGTTGTAACAGATGGCTGACTAAGGGAAGGGTATGATTTGAAAAAACTTTGACAAAGTTTCCCTGCACTGTTAAACATTGATTTGATAATGAAGTTTTCAATGCATCATACTTCCTCTTTCTAGTTTAATTAATTAATTTATTTGTTTTTGTGTCTCCATGTCAAGGAGGAGATGGACGACTCCACATGAACTGACGATGTTTACAGTCCAGGAGAGACGGATTGATGATGACAAGAGCAGCCGGAGAGCGGTGGTCACCTTTCCTTCTGGTAAAGGAAAGGTGACCACCACAATGTAAGTACCTCCTCATTGAGAGTTCAACAGTTACGATAGTTTTTATCTTTATTGTAGGTTTAATTCATCTATTTAGACAATACATTGAACACTGTGTTTCTGTGTGGTCTTAAAAAGTCATTTAAAGCTGAGAAGTCAATGGAGCCAAAGACTGAGGCTTTAATGAGGGATCAAGTGTTGAAGGCAAAATGAGAAACTATGAAATATCATGGGTTGTTTCCTGTTTTTATTTCTATCCAAAATGACAAAAGCTTAAACTTTTCTAAGTTTGGGGTTTTCATTGGGTTTATTATTCAACTCATTTTCTCTCTTTGTTCCTCCTCATACATCAGAATGTCTCCTCAGTGTTGAGGAGTTATCACAAAGCGGGACTGTTGAGTTTTGTTATCTTGCAGTCATCAATGAGCAGAGCTGTTTTACAAATATAACCAGTTAGAAATAGAAGAAGCAGTGGGGTCTTAAAATGAGTGAAGAGGGTCTTGGAAGAGGTCTTAAGAAGTATATAATGCAGCTGTAGATTTAATGTCAATACCTTTTGATGATAATTTTGAACTGTGCAAACAAATGTAATAATATGCTTTTATTTGTCCCTCTTTTAGTGTTTCCAGAGCAGCTGACGGTAAACATCAACCAAGGGAATGATCCTCCTGCACCCTCCTCACCCTGTGGCAGCACCCTCCTCAGCCCAGCGATGAGGAGCGCCCCCGCACCGACCTGCACAGAAGACGTTTCCTCTCAACTGCCTCCTCTGTGCTGGTGGGCTGGAGACGCTCCTCACACGTCATCAGGGAGTCTTTGTTACCTCTTTGTTTCAATGCTCAGAAGAAAAACCATCAAGAAAAAGAAAATCAACTCAATTACTGAGTTGATATATACATTAATATATCTATATATATCTATATCTATGTATATATATATATATATATATATATATATATATATATATATATATATATATATATATATATATATATATATATATATATATATATGGTAGAGTTTGAACAGGACATTGATCCTGATCAAAACTTTCTTGACAGCATTAAGTCACTAAGTAGTTACTTCACGCACCAACAGTTTAATTCACAAATTACACATGATCAAGGTATATCTATTATTCATTTCAACAGTAGAAGCTCATATGCAAATTTCCAGAACATTAAAGAAAATTTAGGAAAATTTAAAAATCCCTTTAACATCATAGTCATCTCTGAAACTTGGGTTAATTTAGAGCGGGGTGATGACTTCAGATTGTTAGGGTATAACTTTCATTGTGTCAATCGTAAGAATGGGAAGGGTGGGAGAGTGGCTTTGTTCATTGATGAGTGTCTGGCATACAAGGTCCTTGAAAATCTATCTATAGTTATTGATGAGGTAATGGAATGCATCACCATAGAAGTGAATATACAAGGGGAAAAAATATCATAGTGAACTGTTTGTATAGGAAACCGGGCAGCAATATTGATATATTTATTGCCACCATGGATAAAATATGAAGTACTACAAAGGATAACATAAATTACATATGTGGAGATTTCAATATAGATTTACTTAATACCAATAAGCATGAGAGAACAACTGAATTTATTAAATTGTTGTAAAATAGGGGTATGCGTCCATTAATCAACAAACCTACTGGGATAACAGCAGATTGTGCATCACTTATTGACAACATATTTACAGATAATATGAATAACAGTATCGGAAGTGGATTGTTAATAGCAGACATTTCAGACCACCTACCGGTGTTTGCTATTCATAAATGTGGTTTTAAGAAAGAAAGAATGATTACACAGATAAAGTTTAAGAGAAAAAGAAGAGAGGAGGATCTGAATTCATTCAGAAATTAGTTAATAAATGTAAACTGGAGTAGCATAAAGAATGAAAATTATATAAATATTGCCTGTAATGCATTTTTTGACATCTATAAAAAAAACTATATGATAAAAATTGCCAGATAAAATATAAATACGGAAATAAATATTTGGATAAACCATGGATGGCGAGGGGAATTCAGAATATGTTATATAGGCAATTTATTATACATAGAACAAAAGAAACTGAGCAAAAATATAAAAGGTATAAAAATAAACATTAATATTAGGACGAGTAGAAAGACTTATGGCAAAATAATTGAGGAAAACACAAATAATATTAAAGGACTATGGAAAGTATTAAATAAATAACTAAATCTAAAAATAATTTGAGTCATCCAGACCACTTTGTTGTAAATGGCAAAGAGATCTATGATAAAAAATAAGATGGTGGAGGGATTTAATCATTTTTTGTTGAAGTTGGGCCAAAGTTGGCGAGAGAAATAAATAATGCTGGGCAGTCTGTTGCTGATGCAGACATTTGTATTGACAGTGTGAGGGATTCAGTGTTTTTGGGAGCAGTGACACAAAAGGAGATCATTGACATTGTTAAGTTATGTGAAAAGAAATCCTCAGATGAAGATGGTATTGATATGTTTTTAGTAAAAAAAAACAATACATTGCATCATGGAACCCCTTACTTACATATTTAATTTGTTTTTCAAAGCAGGAGCCTCTCCAGACAAAATGAAAGCTGCAAAGGTCACTCCACTTTTTAAATCTGGAGATAATCACTCATTTACAAACTATAGACCGGTCTCTTTGTTGTCACAGTTCTCAAAAATTCTGGAAAACTCTTTAGCAATAAACTGGATAAATTTATAGAGGAAAAACAACATTTTAGTGGAAAGTCAGTATGGATTCAGATCAGCTAGATCCATCTCCCTGGTCTTGATGGAATTAATGGAGGAAATATCCACAAGTCTTGATTCAAAGAAATACACACTTGGAATATGTGTTGACTTAAAGAAGGCATTTGACACCATCGACCACGCCATATTACTTAAAAAGATGGAGAAGTATGGTTTAAGGGGGGTGGCTCTAGACTGGCTGAAGAGCTACATGAGCAACAGAGTTCAGTTCGTTCAGGTGGGTCACCACAGGTCAAGTTATTTAGACATTACCTGTGGCGTCCCACGGATCAGTACTGGGCCCTAAATTGTTTTTTTTTTATTATTTATATATCAATGATATGTACAAAGTGTCTGACTTACTGAAATATATTGTGTTTGCTGATGACACCAATATTTTATGTACTTGAGATAACCCAGAGCAGCTGTTAAACATGGTCCAGAATGAATTGTGTAAACTTAAATGCTGGTTTGACAAAAACAAACTATCACTAAACGTAAATAAAACAAAGTTTATGGTCTTTGGAAATCGAAAAATTTGTAATATAATTGAGTTGGCAATTGATGATGTATTTCTTGAAAGAGTCGATGAAATTAAGTTCTTGGGTATTCTGATCGACCATAAGCTCTGCTGGAAACCATACATAAAATATCTGTGCTCAAAAATATCAAGGAGTATTGGAATAATCAGCAAAACAAAATATTTATTCCCACAAAAATCATAACGCACACTCTACTGCTCCATGATCCTGCCATACCTATCTTACTGTGTTTAAGTCTGGGGAAACACATACAAGAGCAATCTACAAAAGATCTGCACATTACAAAAAAGAGTTATCCAGATCATAAATCACGCTGGATACAGACCCTCTGTTTTTAAAATCAAAACTGCTAAAATTTTATGACATAGTGAATCTGAAAACAGCTCAAGTGCTAAATAAAGCAATGCATAATGGGTTACCTGGGAATTTAAAGAATAATTTCAAACCCAGAGAGGGGGGATATAATCTGGATGTCTCTTTAAAAATGTGCAATAACATGCACATTTTTAAATTAAACTATAGACGAGTATTATTAAATTCATATAAGTAATTTAGCAATAACATGGCCTTAGACCTAAACAGTTTGTTAGCATATGAGTAATTTTAGGTATGTATATTAACACTGATTACTATAAACATATGCAAGTAATTATAGTAAATAACATAAAATGTAGTTCAGAACAGATATACTACAGGGAAGATTTTGTATGTATGTAGTATTTATGAGTTGGATGATTATGAATACTGTGGACATTGAAATAGTTTGATTATGTATTTACTGTATTTGTAATATGTAGATATGTTTGATATGGATATATAATGTATATATTGATTTTTTTGAAGTGCTTACTTATTATTAGGATGTTTTGGTTTGTTCCCTTGGTGATTCATGAAGAGTGGGGTTACTATTACCCCTGAATTTACATTTTTTCCATGAATAATGACCGCTGGTATTGATTTATAATTCAGTATTATATCTGATTTGTAAGGAAGGGGCAGGACTGGATAAGCTCTTTGCTTCTTTCTGTTCCTTCTCAAACTGGTTGTTGTACATGTGTATGTAGTCACATGCTTAATTTGTTTGATGGACATGTACAGTTTGGTGTACACATTACTTTGCATTGATTTGGTTGTTTGTTTAAAAGTTTGAGATAAATAAATAAATAAATACATAAATAAATTCAGAACATCTCAGAGTATTTTGTTTGTTATCCTCAATTATCTCTGAAGCTTGTCATTAAAAAGGTGAAGGGAAAGTTTTTTTATTTTGATTAATGCATATAAAAAAGTTAAATAGTATGATAGTTAACACTATTACTGTCACCCTCAGGTCCCACTGAGCCCTTCGGCTGCATAGTGATTTAAAGGTGCTTTTTCCATTCATAATTGGTATGACATACATTACTTAACTTTTGGAATTCAATAGTTTTCCTTTCTAAAAGGCCTGCAGTGCTTTGTGTAATCACAATAATAATAAATAAATAAATAAATAAATATATATATATACACACACATACATACATATATATGTATGTATATTTATTTATTTATATAGATATACATTTATATATATATATATATATATATATATATATATATATATATATATATATATATATATATATATATATACATATATATATATATATATTTTTTTTTTTTCCCCAAGAAATCAATCAATCTTTATTTGTAAAGCGCCAATTCATAACAAGTGTGATCTCAAGACACTTTACAATAGAGCACAAAGCTCTTCATATTATGGATACACATATATATAGATACATATATACATATATAAAATACACATGTACATATATATACAAATATATACATCCAACACCCAACATGAGTCCATATAACCAATCATGAATCTGTCTTTTTTGTAAAAGAACAGAATTATCGTGTTTTTTCACAGTAACGAAGATTTTCTGTTATTTTACATTTGACATGTAAAATCACGGTCTATTTTTGTAATTTTAATGATTATTTTAAAATATAGAAAAAATCTGTAAAAATAAACAGTAAAATACTGTTATATTACAGATTTTTTTTTTTACAGTGAAATATAAAGGCATGTATTAAAAACAGAGGCCCACAGTCTATTGAACAATTAGGAATACAGTTGTGTCGTTTTCCAAAACACCCTTAAATTTGTGGTTATAAAGTGAGATACAATCAAAAATGAGGAAAAAAAAAGTAAACCTAAAAATGTTTGTTTAGGAGTCTGAATAAAACGAAAAAAAAGCACCTCTCAAAATAGAGCATTAGTTTGTCCTTTTGTGCTCTCTGAAAACATCTGTAGAGACTGTGAAATGTTTGCAGAATTAAAAACTAAAGACTTCAAATCTGACGTCACTGAGGCCTGCACTCGCAGGTACGCACGCACGCGCGTTACGAGTCGTCATGGAAACGATCCCGGTTTATATAAGGCCGTGGAACCCCGAGTTCTCCCCCTTTGCACTTGAGCTTTGATGCTGACCTGCAACACCTCGCTGCTAGCTAGCTAACTTTTGGAAAGCGCTGCGGAGAAGTTGGTGAAAACCCTCTACAGACACTTTGAATCGATGATTTCATCGAGTGGACAGCTGACCAGACTGGAAATGACCGTTCGCAGAGTCCCCGTGGACGCAGGAGGACAAGCGCCGATGGCCGGCGTTTACCCGATGGTCAACGCAGGTAAGACAAGTTTTTCTGTAATGTAATGAAGTACTTCACTCATACATTTATAGAATAGAACTGCTTTTATGAATGACTTGTTAAACTTTCAAAGGCTCATCAGCTTAGAAATCAGTCAAACTTGAACTTTTAAAGGCCGTTTCAACCATTTGATGTGTGAAGTTAAAAGTCAAGCGGGATTGTGTAGAACAGTTTTTCAATGAACTTTTTTCGGTGTCAAATGATTTTTTTCAATCCATACTCATTAAAAGTGGCGGGGAAATATTGGAGGGAATTATTTGTAAAGTATTGTTTTGAAAACACATTTATTTTGACTCGAGGACATCAAGTGATCCTGAATTTGCACTGTTATTTTGGGACATAGACGGCGTCAGGAAGAATTCCAAAAAATGCTCAAATGTTTATTTCTGTCGCCATGGAGACGATGGAACTGTTAGATTTAAGCAGGTGAAGGTTCCTCTGTATGATAAGAGCTATCCATCTGGGCTGGTTTGTTTAGACTGTTCAAACTGACTTTAGCTGATTCATAAAAAGCTTTTCACATAAGTTTTAATATTGATCAGTGAACCAATGAGCAGATATTTACAAATGAATAAGAGCAGCCACAGATCATAGCTGTTGAACACATGTAAAATGAAAATGAGGCCTAACAGTATCCGTGTTTATAATAATCACAAATATATCAGCCCATATTTTTACTCTTTATTGTCAAACTTCATGTCATTTTAGTTTACTATAAAAGGTAGAACAAACTAAGTTTATGCCTTAAATATATTGTACATTTTTAGAAACATGTCACACAAAACAGGATCAAACTTTATAGTTCCTTTAATATACATTATCAACCAGTACTCTTGATGCAGCCATATATCTTGGTCAAAATATGATTTCTCACCTCATTGTTGTTGATTTAGTTCCACATATTCCATCAAACAATCACATTAAAACTCTTAAATCTGTGATCAGAATCAAACAAATTAGATAGTATATCTTGTTGCTGCATGTGCAAATGACAGAGTGCAGGAGTCTT
Organism: Cetoscarus ocellatus; assembly: GCA_037902135.1. NCBI lineage: Eukaryota > Metazoa > Chordata > Actinopteri > Labriformes > Labridae > Cetoscarus > Cetoscarus ocellatus. The sequence goes on from JBAMNC010000720.1 coordinate 966,204, forward strand.
TTGATTATTGTTTTAATAATGATTTAATATTGTTTTAATGTGTTGTCAAAAGAGCCTTCACCTAAATAAATACAGACTGTAAAACTGTAATAAAGGGTTAAGTAAATGCAGAGGTCCTTTTTTGTCCATTTGAATAAAAAAATACATCTGATCAAACAGTAAACAGGCCTTTTGTGTTACAGTAAAAATGTGTCACTCTTTTTCTATTTACTTCTTTGTTGTTTATTTAGTTACACATCTTCAGTGTCACAGGAGAAATGTTAATTGTTGGTATTGTGTACTCAAACATCTTGTTTTTCCCTGCAGACGGTGGACACGTTGCACCTGAACACCCTGCAGGAGGTGGCGTTCCTGTGGTTAACTGGCCTGTCCAGTATGAAGGGAACCAGAACCTCCCTGTTCAGGTGATGGTAGGTGAGTATGGAAATGCTTTTGCTGTTGCAGGTGGAGACCTGGAGGGGTTTGATGATGGTGTCCAAGACATTCCTCCTGTTTTTGACCTTGAGAGGGTTGATGGTGGTGGTCAAAACATCATGGACCTCTTTGAACTGGAGGGATTTGATGATGCTGTCCAAGGCATCATGGACTTCTTTGACCAGGAGGGATTTGATGGAGGTCTCCAAGAAATCCTGGACTTCTTTGACCAGGGTGAGGTCGATAACAACAATTCTTTTCAGAGTTCAGACTCAGGATATGGGTCCATGTCTGAGTATGAGGAGGAGGAAGATGATGAAGGTGAGAACTTCAGACCTGGCTCCCCTCTGGAACAGGAGCTCCCACCAGACGACTTTTGGCAGGGCTGGCGCCAGGTGGCTCCGTCAGTGGTGGTCTCCCCTCTTGTCCAAGCTGGACTTCCCTCTGCAGGCCCTCTTGTCCCTGCTCCTCATCCAGCTGGACCTTCTGTCCCTGCTGACCCCCCTGTCTCTGCTGGACCTGTCGAAGAGGAGCCTGCTCCGTCCACCTCAGGCCTGGGTTCCTCTACAAAGAGGAGCAGGGAGGAGAGCCCTGCAGCACAGCATTGTGCGAAGAGGCAGAGGACGGACGATGGAGACGAGGATGATGAGCAGCCGTCCACCTCCTCAGGACTCCGCTCCTTTCCTGTCATAGGATACTGGCCAGCTCCTTATTACGACAGCGACTCTGACGACAGCGACTGAGATTAGAAAAGAGGAGCCGTCTGACATGTTTGGTCCAAACTTTGTGACCAGGAGGACTGATAAAGCCCCAGGTCACCGCACTCTGCACCAGATGTTTTCAGACTTTTCTGTGTTGTTATTTATATGTATTTTTGATTGTTTTTCAGATTCAACAGGTAAGTATAGACACTTTTTATTCCAATGCACTGTTTCATTAAATTCAGACCTACTAACTCTCTTATTCAGGTATGGATGATTTTTGCAGAAAAAGGTAAGGACAAAGTCTATTTCTTTTCTCCTTCTTTTTGTCTTTGAGCAAATGTGCTCCATTATTTATCAGCGTTAGAGCTGAACACGTGTGAGAAGCCAAATGCAGTCGTTATTCTTCAGTGTCCAGTTAATTTGCTCAACCCACAAGCCACAGCAGCTGGTAAATCAACAGTGATTTTTATAACTCAGCAATGAAACTCCAGATTAGACTGTCTGGGATAACAAAAGTTTTCATTTTATTAATTACAGGCCATTTGAAGAAAGATTGGGGCTTAACCCCTGAGTGACACACACTGACTTCCTCTATGGAGGATATGATTTGGAGTAAAAAGTAAATCAAGAGCCAAATGTGAAAAAGTTTAAAAGTTAAATTGAAATGTATTTAATGTATATTAAAAGAAAACATTTGTTTCTTGTAGTTTCCTTAGATACTAAAAAATGAAAATATATACAGTTGAAGAAACTGTACTGTATGATGCAGTGTGAAGTGCTCTTACCTTTTAAAGCCATATCAGGAAAAAAGGCTGTTTAATCAAAATAAAAATAACTCAGAAAATACTATCAACTGAAAGATGCAGTTGTAACAGATGGCTGACTAAGGGAAGGGTATAATTTGAAAAAACTTTGACAAAGTTTCCCTGCGCTGTTAAACATTGATTTGATAATGAAGTTTTCAATGCATCATACTTCCTCTTAGTTCTAGTTTAATTAATTTATTTGTTTTTGTGTCTCCATGTCAAGGAGGAGACGGACGACTCCACATGAACTGAAGATGTTTACAGTCCAGGAGAGACGGATTGATGATGACAAGAGCAGCCGGAGAGCGGTGGTCACCTTTCCTTCTGGTAAAGGAAAGGTGACCACCACAATGTAAGTACCTCCTCATTGAGAGTTCAACAGTTACGATAGTTTTTATCTTTATTGTAGGTTTAATTCATCTATTTAGACAATACATTGAACACTGTGTTTCTGTGCGGTCTTAAAAAGTCATTTAAAGCTGAGAAATCAATGGAGCCAAAGACTGAGGCTTTAATGAGGGATCAAGTGTTGAAGGCAAAATGAGAAACTATGAAATATCATGGGTTGTTTCCTGTTTTTATTTCTATCCAAAATGACAAAAGCTTAAACTTTTCTAAGTTTGGGGTTTTCATTGGGTTTATTATTCAACTCATTTTCTCTCTTTGTTCCTCCTCATACATCAGAATGTCTCCTCAGTGTTGAGGAGTTATCACAAAGCGGGACTGTTGAGTTTTGTTATCTTACAGTCATCAATGAGCAGAGCTGTTTTACAAATATAACCAGTTAGAAATAGAAGAAGCAGTGGGGTCTTAAAATGAGTGAAGAGGGTCTTGGAAGAGGTCTTAAGAAGTATATAATGCAGCTGTAGATTTAATGTCAGTACCTTTTGATGATAATTTTGAACTGTGCAAACAAATGTAATAATATGCTTTTATTTGTCCCTCTTTTAGTGTTTCCAGAGTAGCTGACGGTAAACATCAACCAAGGGAATGATCCTCCTGCACCCTCCTCACCCTGTGGCAGCACCCTCCTCAGCCCAGCGATGAGGAGCGCGATGAGGAGCGCCCCCGCACCGACCTGCACAGAAGACGTTTCCTCTCAACTGCCTCCTCTGTGCTGGTGGGCTGGAGACGCTCCTCACACGTCATCAGGGAGTCTTTGTTACCTCTTTGTTTCAATGCTCAGAAGAAAAACCATCAAGAAAAAGAAAATCAACTCAATTACTGAGTAATTGAGTTAATATTGTAATACTATATATATATATATATATATATTTATAGGTATGGTAGAGTTTGAACAGGACATTGATCCTGATCAAAACTTTCTTGACAGCATTAAGTCACTAAGTAGTTACTTCACGCACCAACAGTTTAATTCACAAATTACACATGATCAAGGTATATCTATTATTCATTTCAACAGTAGAAGCTCATATGCAAATTTCCAGAACATTAAAGAAAATTTAGGAAAATTTAAAAATCCCTTTAACATCATAGTCATCTCTGAAACTTGGGTTAATTTAGAGCGGGGTGATGACTTCAGATTGTTAGGGTATAACTTTCATTGTGTCAATTGTAAGAATGGGAAGGGTGGGGGAGTGGCTTTGTTCATTGATGAGTGTCTGGCATATAAGGTCCTTGAAAATCTATCTATAGTTATTGATGAGGTAATGGAATGCATCACCATAGAAGTGAATATACAAGGGGAAAAAATATCATAGTGAACTGTTTGTATAGGAAACCGGGCAGCAATATTGATATATTTATTGCCACCATGGATAAAATATGAAATACTACCTAGGATAACATAAATTACATATGTGGAGATTTCAATATAGATTTACTTAATACCAATAAGCATGAGAGAACAGATGAATTTATTAAATTGTTGTACAGTAGTACATAATATACTATAATATATACTACTATTATATACAGTAGTATATAATATTAAAGGACTGTGGAAAGTATTAAATAAAATAACTCAATTTTAAAATAATGTGAGTCATCCAGACCACTTTGTTGTAAATGGCAAAGAGATCTATGATAAAAAAATAAGATGGTGGAGGGATTTAATCATTTTTTGTTGAAGTTGGGCCAAAGTTGGCGAGAGAAATAAATAATGCTGGGCAGTCTGTTGCTGATGCAGACATTTGTATTGACAGTGTGAGGGATTCAGTGTTTTTGGGAGCAGTGACACAAAAGGAGATCATTGACATTGTTAAGTTATGTGAAAAGAAATCCTCAGATGAAGATGGTATTGATATGTTTTTAGTAAAAAAAAACAATACATTGCATCATGGAACCCCTTACTTACATATTTAATTTGTTTTTCAAAGCAGGAGCCTCTCCAGACAAAATGAAAGCTGCAAAGGTCACTCCACTTTTTAAATCTGGAGATAATCACTCATTTACAAACTATAGACCGGTCTCTTTGTTGTCACAGTTCTCAAAAATTCTGGAAAAACTCTTTAGCAATAAACTGGATAAATTTATAGAGGAAAAACAACATTTTAGTGGAAAGTCAGTATGGATTCAGATCAGCTAGATCCATCTCCCTGGTCTTGATGGAATTAATGGAGGAAATATCCACAAGTCTTGATTCAAAGAAATACACACTTGGAATATGTGTTGACTTAAAGAAGGCATTTGACACCATCGACCACGCCATATTACTTAAAAAGATGGAGAAGTATGGTTTAAGGGGGGTGGCTCTAGACTGGCTGAAGAGCTACATGAGCAACAGAGTTCAGTTCGTTCAGGTGGGTCACCACAGGTCAAGTTATTTAGACATTACCTGTGGCGTCCCAGGGATCAGTACTGGGCCCTAATTTTTTTTTTTATATATATATTGCAACCATATGTAAAGTGTCTGACTTACTAAAATATATTGTGTTTACTGATGACACCAATATTTTATGTACTTGAGATAACCCAGAGCAGCTGTTAAACATGGTCCAGAATGAATTGTGTAAACTTAAATGCTGGTTTGACAAAGACAAACTATCACTAAACGTAAATAAAACAAAGTTTATGGTCTTTGGAAATAGAAAAATTGGTAAAATAATTGAGTTGGCAATTGATGGATGATTATGAATACTGTGGACACTGAAATAGTTTGATTATGTATTTACTGTATTTGTAATATGTAGATATGTTTGATATGGATATATAATGTATATATTGATTTTTTTGAAGTGCTTACTTATTATTAGGATGTTTTGGTTTGTTCCCTTGGTGAGTCATGAAGAGTGGGGTTACTATTGCCCATGAATTTACATTGTTTCCATGAATGATGACCGCTGGTATTGATTTATAATTCAGTATTATATCTGATTTGTAAGGAAGGGGCAGGACTGGATAAGCTCTTTGCTTCTTTCTGTTCCTTCTCAAACTGGTTGTTGTACATGTGTATGTAGTCACATGCTTAATTTGTTTGATGGACATGTACAGTTTGGTGTACACATTACTTTGCATTGATTTGGTTGTTTGTTTAAAAGTTTGAGATAAATAAATAAATAAATAAATAAATAAAAACATTCAGAACATCTCAGAGTATTTTGTTTGTTATCCTCAATTATCTCTGAAGCTTGTCATTAAAAAAGGTGAAGGGAAAGTTTTTTTTATTTTAGTTAATGCATATAAAAAAGTTAAATAGTATGATAGTTAACACTATCACTGTCACCCTCAGGTCCCACTGAGCCCGTCGGTTCCATACTGATTTAAAGGTTCTTTTTCCATTCATAATTGGTATGACATGCTATTGACCATAAACGTCTATTACTTAACTTTTGGAATTCAATAGTTTTCTGTTCAAAAAAGGCCTGCAGTGCTTTGTGTAATCACAATAATATATATGCATGTATATATATTTATATATATATGTACATATATATATGTTTGAATGGTTTTAAAGTTGAATTTAACAGTTTAATCTCCAGAATAACAGATAAATGTTTGTGAAATTACGATACATTTGCGAATGTATTTTAACTATATATATATGTATTTTAATGGATCTTTTTTGTAAAAGAACAGAATTGTCGTGTTTTTTCACAGTAACGAAGATTTTCTTTTATTTTACATTTGACATATAAAATCACAGTCTATTTTTGTAATTTTAATGATTATTTCAAAGTACAGAAAAAATCTGTAAAAATAAACAGTAAAATACTGTTATATTACAGATTTTTTTTTTTACAGTGTACAACTTATTAAGTTAGTGCCCGACATTGAGAATGAATCTTTAAAACATTTCATTACATTATAAATGGGCTTGAGCCATAGTGCTTTTTTAGTCATCTGACTTTCATCTTTTCATGGTTTACAATGCAGGTGACACCTTTTTTTTTTTTTTTTTTTTTTTTTTTTTTTTTTTTTTTCTCAGGTGACACCTTCTAATACACATACTCATGAGGAGGTTGCAGTATTAACTAATCACATTTGTCCTCATGCCCACACATCTGTACACCAGTGGCACATCAGTGGGAGCAGATAGGAATTAAGTGTCCCACCGAAGGACACAAAGACATGTTACTGGAGGAGGTGATTATTGAACACAATCTTTATGTCAGCAGATGCTTGACTTTACCATTGAGCCATTGTTGCATTTTTAAGATAAAAAAAAAAAGTATTTCTTCGTGTACATTTCCACATCATTGGTGTGCATACATAGATTCATGGCACCCCTATGACCCAGTATTAGGTGGGTATAAAAAAGACATTTAAAGCCTAATTCAGAGTAAATTTCTGTGCTAAGTTGACACCATGTGTGCTCTTTCTCTAATCTTTCACTCAAATGAAGTGAAAACCAATTAGCTGCTCTTAATGGAAGCTTTGCTCTCTTTGCAAACATTTATGTTCCTACACCCTGACTACTCACTTTCCAGACTAGGCTTCGTTTTTTGCATCCCTTCAGCTGTGTTTAATTATAGATCGTATAAGAAACAAATGGATGCATCACTTCAAATCCCCTCTCAAAACACAAATTATAGTGCTTTACCAACTGCAGCTCCAAGGAAGACTTTGAGGTGCATCCAGGTATTTTTTCCAAGCCATGAATCACTGTTTCAACTCTTTGCCAAATTGTCAGTAATGACTGACAAATATGGATTTGTACTTTATTTTGAAGTGGCGGCACTTTTGTGGTGACAGCTTGATGAGGCGGCGATGCTCGTTCATCATCTTCTTTACTTGACGGGGGACCGCACAACGCAGCGTGACCCCCGGCGGGAGGAACACATGAAGGACGGCTTAGCATGCCTTTCATGCATCGTAACTCACACGGGAGATAACACAGACAACCCCGCCTGTACCCAAAACAAGCAGGAAAGAGAAAGGTGCTGCTTGTTTGTGTTAATGAGAGGTTGGATTCAAGTTTTCACTTTGGAGAGGAATCCCCTCATGCATGTGTGATCCTGCAAATGCAAATGACAGCAGGGTGCATATTTATAGATAGGAAATGGAGTCCTCCAGTGCCTAATAACTCTGTAGGCTGCCTTTTGAGGGTTTCTTTGAGCGTTTGTACACTGAGTAGGAGGGAGTGTCTGGTTTGAAGGCTGGATTATACTTGTTCTGAAGCTTCAGGGGGAGAAATGTAAATTAATAAAGATTAAAAACATCTTAGAATGTATGATTAGAAAGTCTTGATGTACCTTTTGTTAAACAGCTTCCCACTCACGCCTGGATCTACAACAAAATGACTTGGGGTGTATCTGAGATTATAAGAGGGGCATCTTATATACTGTTGAAACAAATGGACATAACATTAGTGAGGTCATTTGCTGGTTATAATATGGTGCTTTTGAGTCCAACTGGAGGCATTTGCTGTCTTAAATTACCAAGAAAGAGTATTAGGCAGGTCTTAAAGGGTTAGTTCAGTATTTTTAAAGTGGGGTTGTATGAGGTTCATTTCGGTAATGAATATATTAGACAAGGTAATCTGCATCAGCTCTACCTCTGTCAGAGAACCAACACAGAAAACGGCCTTTACATTCCTGCCGATGGGACCAAGAGCTTCCCTTAATTTATCGCATTTGAGGCAAAAAATACACAAAAACTTGAAGTGCTCTGAGAACATTAAACCTCTGCAAATGCAGTTACATTTACAAAATTGTTGTTGTCAAAAATGTTGAAAACTGCCCCGTCTCACACTATTACCAGATCCGTGAAAAACTTTCTGGATCCGAATCCAGATTCATATCAACACCACAATCTAATCGCCTCTCCCTTGTGCCATGACTGCCATTCCCCAAAACTGTCATTAAAATCTGTATAGAACTTACAGAGCTATTGGCAAAAATGTGGGAAACTGCCCCATCTTGCAATGTTAACAAATCCTTGAAATAAATCATGGTGGAATAACACACAGGCTATGTAGTGGGCTGAAGCAGTATCATAACAAGGGGGCTTGCAAGAACAAAAGTAAAGCACTGTATATGTGCTCGGCATGCTGAGTTGCTCATGCTAATGCTGTTTTTTTTTTTGCTCACACCTAAAATTCAGTAATTTACATCGAGCTCTTGGCCCCATTTGCAGCAATGCACTATGGCCTAGCTTCCATGCCAATTACTTTCTTATAGGGACAGAGCTGACTAAAATTACTCTGGGTAATGTATTTACAGTTGAAATGACCCTCATGCAACCCCATGATCATGAACACAATGACCCTAATTATGCAAAGGAAGCAAAGGAAGCCTCTATAAAATCACAACCAGCAAGTTATCAAAAAGAAAATCAACCCCCATTAAATGGTAAAACATAAAGACTTAATCTAACCTACTGCAAATCTTTTTGAACCAGGCTGTGATCATGTTTATTTCAGCTGTCATATTCAGGTTTTTCACATGAAATGTGTATGTTCAAGTGTTTCTATAGCCAGCCAAGCGATTCAGGGACTGCTTATTTTTGTACTTTAACATTTCTGTCACTTTTCTGCTCCAGATGTTGTTGCTTGGTACAGCTACAGTGACTTGTAACACCTATAAAATGTCGCTTAGGTGTGTCAGGAAGTTAACCCTGACACACCTACGTGTGCATATTGCAAATGACATGCAGAATACTGACATGTAAAACACAACTCACTGCTGTCACTGAAGTCCTTGATTACATGCACTCACTGGCCACTTTATTAAGTACACCTTTTTAACTGCTCAGGTAGCCTATCAGCCATCACATGGCTGCAACTCAGTGCATTTAGGTATGTAGAAGTGGTCAAGGTTCAGAATATGGCATAAGCAACATGACAGCATGGATCTATCCTGCCATATATTAGCGGCTCCAGCTGATGGTGTTAAGTGTAATGTGTTATGGATAATTTTGTGCCACATTTTGGTCCCATTGGTGCCAAATGAGTATTTAAATGCAACAGCTTACCTGAGTGTTGTTGGTGATCATGTCCATCCCTTTGACCTCAGTGTGGTCATGCTCTGATAGTTGCCTTCAGCAGGATAATGCATCATGCCACAAAGATCAAAATGGTGTCTTATACATGACAGTGCGTTTACTGTACTCAAGTGGCCTACATCATCACCAGACCTCAATCCAATAGAGCACTTTTGGGATGCGGGATCTATATTGATTCGCATCGTGGATGTGCAGCCCAAAATCGTGATGTTATCATGTCAACATGGACCAAAATTTCTGAAGAATGTTTTCAGATTCTTGTTGAATGTATAACACAAATAATTAAGGCAGTTCTGAGCATGTGGCTGATTAAGAATTTAATGGTTCTAAGGAATATTTCAGAAGATTTCATTATGTTGGACATTTGAAATATGGGTGCATTACACCCTTTTTCAACCAAACAGAACTAGGCCTGTTCCCACAGTGGGATATATAATCTGTGTTTAAGTAAGGAGGGTAGAAAGGTAAAACTGCAGAGGGATTTGTCAAGGAAACACCAACAAAAGGCTGCACAGAAAAACGCCTTACAGTGGAAGTAGTGACTGTAGACTGTGAGGTAAGTGTCAGGGCTTGGCGCTACAAAGGGCAGTATAGTGCTTACTTTGATTGAATCAATGGCTCTGTGTAAGTAGCTGCTGGTGCCGGGCCTCCCCAGGGTGACAGAGAGGTCCGCCGAGAGTGAACCAATCCAGCCATCCATAGCCGGAGAACAGGGAGGATTAACAGAGCAATGCATCATAGCTGTAGCAGGCAGTGATGTGGAGCAGACTGTATTTATTGACTCATTGACTGTATTGATTGTCTCAATTGATGAAAAAGTCCAGAGACAACAGACAGATGCACAGCAACTTATGCAGAATGAAAAATAATCAAGAAATATGATGTTGTAAAGGAGCATTTCACAGAAAAAAACCCTGTTGTTTTTCACATTAGCATCCCCACGTTAGATAGTAAACCTCTAGTTACAGCACATTTCTCTGGCAAACATCATCTCATTCAAGTTCAGTACAAACAGTAATGGCTTTGTAATCTACCTGGGCATGTATGAAGCTTTTTCCCTTCACAGCAAATTCCCTCTGACATTGACATTGTTCCAGCAGCAGCGGTTTATTTAACACGCCATTAATCTCAAACGACAGAAGACCGCGTGGCAGCAGATGTTGGTTAACAAACTTCTGCTCAGTCCCGCGCTGTTGTTCTTCACCCTCATTGACATGTATTACTGCGACAAGAGTTGGGGGGGGGGGGGGGGGGGTTTGGGTGTCAAGGACTGGAAGAGTTAATGGGTAGATTTAGGGGGGTTGGTGGCAGGAAATTGTTTTTGTCAGGATTGCAGGATTGTTTTGATCTGCAGCTAACTCACGATATTTGTAGAGCATGGATTCATTTGTCAAATTATGCCAAAACCACTGATACTGCGGCACATCTGAGTGCGCGGTCATCAGTATGCTAATGTGCAGCTATGCAGTGAAACAATCCAATTATTGACTGATGGCCACTGTACATCAGCTCCCTTATTGAATATGTGTGCAATTAATGAGCGCAGAGCAACCCGAACACTGACACAGAGGAAATTAACACTTTGGTAAACTCAGACTGACAAAAACGAAAAAAGGATTGTCTCCACTCACGTTATGGACAAACGGGAGGATGAGCACATGTCAAAGGATTACTGGACTGTGTGTCTGTGATTTTCTCTCTCTTCTAAAGCAGCAGGACAGTGTGAAAAGACATAATACAGAGCTCTTCATGGCCTCAGCCGTTGAAATAGAATTTCTTTTTTGTACTGAGTGCTGGTGAGTGGGTGTGAGGGCAAACAAACTGCAGGAAAGTAAAGGGAGAAGAAACAGGCAGAGTTGCCCTTAGGGCTCATGAGGTAAGGACACTTAAACTCATCGCATGCATTGCCATAGTCGACAGGATTTTTAGTTCAGCTCTATGCTTTAAAACAAAATGAATAAATCATCTCCTTTTCACAAATATAAATATATTTTATGTTTGGTATGTACAATAATGATTTGCCATCATCAACCACATTAGTATTGAGGGGACAGAAAAGCATGTCAGTAAACTCTTGCTAATGGATACAGACACTGCAAAGACGGCCATGATTGATTGGCGTGCTCAAGCACTCTCTGTGGGAGCGAGACAATAGTTGGTAACACTTTTTTGTTTTTTACTACACATTATCAAGCATTGGTTAGGCATAAATCGGTACTTTACCACCTCTAAAGCATTTGGCTTGAACATGATGAACAAAGTTTGAAAAGCTTTATCGATGCATTAGTGATGACTAGACTCATTTATAAAGGTTAATAATTGAATTCATTTGTTATTTGAGAAAAAATAGAAATTTTTAATTGTTGAAGCATTCGTTTAGGGCTGTTCTTTTAAAAGGGGAGGCACCATCATTAAAGCGGGGTGAGTTATTTTGGAATGGGCTGTGGAAAATTAACCATACGAACCAGATAGACAGTTCAGTGTTTACTATGCAGGATATACAGTGTTTAATGAGTCCATATTGGCAACAGTCCATAGAAAGTGTTTGGAGTGGACGGAACATTTTCAAAGCACAGTACAGGTGATTGCACAATCACTCTGTCAATCACATTAATTACAGGCCAATCAGATGTTGTAGTTAGTAGACATCACTGCCGTGGTGTGAAGTACAAAACATGAGCCACTTTTTAGAACAAAATCTCACCACAACATGTCAAAAGTGGAGTAAAAATATCATTTCTGTGGAGAAATCTTCACAGTGTTATTTGATTTCATTTGATAAAAAAATGTGGTCCAGATCTGATAAAAGTGCTTCTGAAGCTGTTAGCATCTATGCTAATCTGTGTCCGAGTAGTCACCTCCTGCTGTCATCTCACTTATAGCTCCCACCTCTTCCTGCTCCAAAGGTCCCATGTCTGGTGTAATTGATAGTTTAACTTCATGCCTTGGGTGTCTTTTGAGCAAATATTTGATTGAAGTCAAATCAGTAAAAGAAATGAAAAATTTGTCTCCAAAGAGAATCAGATGCAGCTCTTTTTCTCCCCGCTTTGAACCCTTTGGATGGGGCGGGGGGTTACAGGTGACTATGACAATAATATAATAATAAGGTCTGCGCTGATTGGCTGCCCAAATAATGGTTGATGGGAGGGGGTTAAAGGCCAAGGCCTGTATCTGCAGACCGAGCTCAGTTGTGTTGGCTTGGAGCAAGATGGATCTGACGCATTGCAGAAAATGAATCAGGCGGATCCAGCTGCACTGCAATGACAGTGGCAAATGAGCTCTCAGACAAAATCCTCAACTGTGATTGGCTCTTACCTTGACAGAGGTGGGATTTATGTAAGAACTGATGTGATTTGTCTTTATGGCATTTTGCACATACTAGCATGAAAAACACTGTCATCTATAAATTCAACAATGACTATTTCTTATTTCTACTTATCTTATGGATCATAGCACTGAACGGGCAAACAGAGATGCTAGCTAATGCTATTGTTTTTTTTCTAATTATTATTTTTTATGTTGCCCATATGTTTTGTTCCTCAAAGAAAGGGTTAGAAAATAAATGACGAAGTATCCAAAGAAAATCAAATATGAGAAATAGGTCAAGAAAAGGTAAATTCAATTAAAATATTGCAAAATTTAAGAGAAAAATATCTCCCCGTCATAGCTTGTAGGTGTTACAACACAAAGAAAGAAAAACTACTGATTTAGGGGTAGGGCAGAATCTCTGTGTTGATGACCCCCCCTGGGTAATAGTAGATGAGGTGGATGTGCAATACCTCAGCTTTAAGCTAAGGTGTGGGAGCTACAGTTTGGCTGGATTAACATGCCCTTCACTTTATAATGCACAGTAAAAATACTATGCCTAGAATTAAATATGGACCGATAATGTTTGGCAAAAACAACATATATATCTATACAATTGACTTGATGTGTTGACGTGTTTAAACTTCTAAATAAAAGCATTATGTGCAACAAAGTAGAATTTCTTCACAGAAATTTTAAACTGGGCTTTTTGTCATGAAAGAACATATAGGAAGTGTAACTGCACAACATTAGCCAGTCTATGACATATTTAGACCATGTGGATAGACATATTTGGTTAATGTGGCTCAATTTTGTCATTTTCCTGTCCATTTTTGAAGAGATCAATATGTGACTCATGTAAAATTAGATGGGCCTTCTAATTTCTAAATTCAAGGTGCATGGAGGCAGTGCTCTCACATTCAGAAAAGGCTGTCTGTGAAATCTCTGACTGGATGACATTCTTATCAATGTGAAAATCAGCCCCTGCTTCAGCCATCACGCTGCCAACATGCTAGATGATTGTTCAGTTTGAAATGACTGTAAGGGTTGTGGTGGAAGAATAAATTATCATCATATCACTTAATATTATGTTTATAAACAATATTTAAGTAATGATAATATTTCATGGATGATTAGTTCTGTATTTCCCAGTATTCTACTAATGCATCCATAATGCATTTTTAACAGTTAACAAATGATCAATCATTTTTACAAGTGCTGTAAAGAGAGGTGTTTATGTATTTTTCCAATGCTTAACTAATGCTGAATAGGTGCAGTTATTAAAAAGTGTTACCTAAAAGTCTTATTTTGAAGGCTGGTGGTGTGGCTAAAGCCGTTTTGCCATGCCGCAGTCTATTTAGTCCTGAGAGCTGCGAGCCTCACCCTCCTCCTCCAGCTCCCATTCAAAGTTCTGGCCTGTCATTTGGTAGAACATCATGTTAAAGGGTTTGTAGAACTTGTGCAGCCGGCGAATCACATCCGGGTCAATTTTGGGGTGAGTTCTCCCTTTTGATTTGCCCAGGCACCTGGGGGTGCTGCTGTCCTCAGGCTTCTTCAAACAAGGAAATCCCTTAGTCTTATTGAAGTAAAAGTGTTTATCTGTGACAATCCGTTTGAGGCCTAAGAAGTCCTGCACCTTGGCCATCTCCCCCGCTGGATCCACAATGAGTCTCTCACCGCTGACGAAGTGCATCTGGGAAAGAGGGAAATACTGCATCCAGCTCTCCAAGTGAAGCGCATATATTCCAATACGTAACGCACTCCACGAGGCGTCGATAAGACCCAGCGTCCGGTTCTTGAAAGCCAGAACCTCAAAGGTGGGGATCTCGGGCTTCTTTGACAAAGTCTGTGTGTAGTCTGAAATGGCTCTGGTGACAGGGTTACGCACCACGATTATAAGCTTGATGTCCCTGGCCATGGTGTGGATGCGCTTGGGGGCATGGTTAGTCACAAAGTAGCTGGGTGTTTTCTCCATGGTGATCTGCCCCTCCAGCGTCGAAGGCATCAGGTCTCTGGGAACACAAATAGAAGAGGAAAAAATCAGCTTAGGATGGTTTTACCCTCCACACCTCTCGTGGTGCAAAGGAAATACCCAAGGACACAGCGCAAGCAAATTTGGTACATTTATTAAGCAGTACATTATTTGAAATTACAATTGAAAATAGCTGTTATTATCACTGGACATTATGTTGCGAGGAGAAACATACAGTTAATTATATCCGTGGAGTAATATTCAGGAGATAAAAGAAAGGAGATGAAAAGGCAGGCAAAGCAAGTATGCTCATTGCTTAATTGACTCCATCTGTGTTACTCCAGGAGCTGTTTTGGAACTTTAATAATGAGCGCACTGCATATCATTAATACCGGGGTGCCTGGGGTATTGTTTTGTCATACATTTATTATGCATGCATGGCTCGCACTCAGTGCAGGCGGTTTTATTTCTTATGCACACACTTCTCCCAATGCAAACGGGTGCGAGCAGCTCTTTTCTTCTCCACCCCGAACAATGTGTAAGGTTACAGGCTGTCCATTGATTCATTATTGGATTCAGCGGTATAATTTGTGGTACAATAGAAATGTCCCCTGCACACCTGAGAAATTTATCAAGAAGCCATTCATCATTGTTGGAAATATTACACTCAATGTGACGATGAGTTGTAGGATGTGACAGAGCAGAGGCAAGTATATCACATGCACAGAGGCAGGGCTTGTTTTTTTCTCTTCCCTCTACAGTTTCTATTTTCATATCAATGATAAAGCAAAGCATGCGCCTTGAGCAAATCCTTATCAAATGTTTACACTGATGCTTATTCCAATCCGAGCAGTTTTCTTTGTTTGTAGGCTATGTGATTCAGAGCTAAATTGGTACATTAAATCCTCCGTGAGACACACCGTGTATTTAGCCACTCACAAACAGAAGCACAGGAGCTCCACAATATAATGTAAAGTGTAACCGGATCCAAGCACGCGCTTGCTTTCTCCTCCCCAAATTAAGTAATGTAAGTTCGGGAATTAACATATAAACAGCTGGCCAAAACCCAAATTATTCCACGTGGAGCTTGCCAGATTTACTGCACAAGCGTTCCCCATATTTCTGCTTTAAAAACCCATTTCCCTCCTTCCATCCTTCCTTCACTCCCCGTCTTCCCTGCCTGCTATATTTTCTTTCCATCAGGCTGCCCTGCTCCCCAAACCTACAGTTGTAACGATATAGTCACATCAATCATTTGCATCTTGGACATATTCTAAATTAACTGTTCTCCGGCAAAGAATCCAATTTACTCTGCAAAACATAAGAGCTGTTATGCACATATCGACCACCCTCACACACTGCCGTGCACCCATGGATACCAGGCCTGAAAGTCTCACAAGTGGCCTGGTAATTGCATCTCAGTAACAGTATTGCCTTCCTGATGGGTAATTTCCCTCTGGATTATGTTTGTCTCTTGACAGTATAGAACTGTGGTTACTTCTGAGCCTGTAATGGGATATTAAACATATCTACAGATAGGATAGTGACCAGAATATTAGTTTTCATTACATTCCATTTTTTGTATAATTCTTTTCCTCCAGTAATGAATGGATATAGATTTTCTGTAACCTTTCAAGGATGTCAGCCTTGAAAGGTTGGTGATCTGAGCATACAGCATCACTACATTACAGTGGCAAACTCAGAATGTTTTAGGGACTTGCTGTTTGCAAAGAGGAACTTCCTCTGAAAGAGACACATTTAAATTGAAATATACGGTAAGAATTCATGACACCAGTGCTGTTATATATTCTGCTCATTAACCCATTTTACATTGATTCTTGTGGACATTGTGTGTATATAAAGTGGGCCTACACAGGTTTTCTGTGTCAACAATGTATAACACATGGTATTCCTTAAATATAATGCTGTGCTAGAATGTTTCAGTATTGTTTAGCCCTTTCTCAAAATCACATAGCTCGACATTATACAGACATTGTACCTTATGCTGCTTACACCAAATTTTGTAAAATAAAGCCATACTTTGGACCACTCTTGTCTTCTGTATACCAAATACTCTTCACTCCTTTCTAAATGCTGACTGCCTCTCAGTAGAGCATGTTTGTCAGTATTGTGCAAAGCTGGCCTTACTCCTAACAATATTCCCTGCAATTTCTAAGTCTTAGACAAATTTCCAAAGTGGTAGTGAAATCTGAGAGAATCTTGCTGGAGTCAGGGCGTATTTTTTCTTTCTGCAGTTTTAATGCAGTGTTTCTCCAGTCGTGGCCTTAAGACAAAATCAAACCTGTTTAGTATTATCACAAGTCTTTAGTATTGTTTCATGTAAACTGGACTGTTCAATGACGCAGCCGGAGTCATAAACCAATAGAAGTCAACATACAAGCACTAAGCAGGAAGCTACAGGCTTTAAACAAAGCTGGGAGACAGAGGAGCATTCAGCCCCACAGGAATGTAGAAAATTGAGGAACTGATGTCTCTGTAGATGAGCAAGAGTCCCTCTTTGACATGTCCTTTTCTTTGAACAGTGATAGTGAGGAAAGAGAAAAACAAAGAACAATATTCACAGAGGACAGTTGATATGCCATAGGAAGCTAGCTTCTCAGCTAACCACAGACACAAGCTAACACTTTAGACAAAGATGGCTCTTTTTGCAATTAAATAAACCTCACTTCTGTGCTTTCATTGAGTCTTTCCCTCTTTGTAGATGAAGAAAAGTCTTGCACAGCGTTATTAAACAACAATCTTGTGCTGAAAATGCCACTAGCTCATGTACTAAACAACAACCACTGCCCCATTCAGGACAGTCGTGTAAGGTAGGCATGAGGTGTAAAGTGCCATCACTTTCACTTGTGCTGTATTCAATATTATTCATTTATTATTATTTTTTTTTTAATGAAAGGTTATTGAAAAGTATGCTAATTAAAAAAAGCAATTTATTAATTTTCAACTGAATGTGTGGATAGCAGCCCCCCCCCCCCCCCCCCCCCCTTAAAAAAAAAAAAAAAAAAATCCCCAAGAGTATCCATCTGCAGGGACAAGGGCTCCACCATATGTCCAACCAATACTGAAAATACAAATTGAAAGTTGGTCTTCTTCGCGTATATTATTCATCGCCTCATACCGGTACATATATATATAAGATATCCTTTATTAGTCCCACAGGGGGGAAATTCCAAAATATACAGCATATATATATCTATATATCTATATATCTATATATCTATATCTATATATATATCTATATATATATGTATATGTATATGTATATATATATGTATATGTATATATGTGTATATATGTGTGTGTGTGTGTGTATATATATATATATATATATATATATATATATATATATATATATATATATATATATATATATATATATATATATATACATATATATGTGTGTGTGTATATATATATATATGGATAGATAGATATAGATATATAGATATAGATATATTTAGATATAGATAGATATATAGACCTTAAAGTGAGCGACCCACTTAATTGAGGAACTATAGGCTTTCTTCCAGGGGGAGGAGGGGATTTTGACCCTTTTTCATTTATTTATTTATTTATTTTTTTGGAGCTACCCAAATGTTTAGCTGTGTTGCTCATTCATGAATGCACAATCCTTAAAAGTTGTACTTCACTGTACTTCACTGAATAGGTGACTAATAACAATTACAATCAGTATTGTTAAAGGGGAGAAATTATTGACTGAAATACTGTTTCTGAACTTGTTTTGAGGATTACAGAACAAAGATAATACATATAAGGTTTTGGTATTTTATACTTTTCAGTTTCTCTTAAAAATATATAATATTGAATACAGCAAGTGAATGTTTAAAAAATGACAAATAATAAATGAATGATAAAGATGAAAAATGGTGATTTAAATAATTATAAAAACATAAAAGAAAAAATGAAATAATGAAACAAACTTATTCTAATTATGGTTACTTATGACCTTCTAGGGAGAGTATAGAGTCAAATCACTTTGGCACCCAAAGGTTAAATTAAAAAGTCAAATGCACGTAAGTCAGTCACCTTGAATCAAATTGTTCTGTTTGGACATGAGCTTTAGCATCTCTCATAATGTGCTGTGCATCTTTGGAGCATATCAAATTGACAGGACAGATGTAAATATTCAAGGTTACCTGAACATAAAAAGCTATTGTCACTGTTTGGCTCAATGCTAATCGTCCTACACTTAATTGGAAAACAATGGAAACAGCACAAGCCAAATGCTTTGTTATGCTTCCGAGGCTTGACTCTGATTGGGAATCAGTCATGGATCGTGTACATTCAAAATGTCAGCGAGACGGAAATCAAAATGCTGATAAACAAGCTAATTTCTCTGTGCATGGTGAACGACTCCTCTGGCCTTGTAGAAGTGGAGTAAACAAGAGTAAACTGTTAACTCAAGCTTTTTTCTTTCTCTCTCTCTCTGCATCAGCTGCACAGCTCCACACAGGTCATTCAGGTGGGTAGGTAAATGAAATCCATAGTGCTAAAGAGGCCCCACAAACCATCTGCTGTTTACTGCCTCAGATTGAGGACATACAACATTATACTCGCACTGCAGCACATGTGAAAAGCTCTGAATGGAAAACATGTGCAAGGAGAAAATTCTACATCTCTCTTCAGATTTCCATTTGGAATGTAGTGATCCCACATGGTAGTGTTGATGTGCTTAAGTAACGATATGGCATGAATCCAATCCACACATTCAGTTGTGAACTGACATGCTTATCTCAACTGCTATTTGATATGTGCCAAAAAGCATATAAAATAAAATAAAATATAAAACATAACATTATATTTAAAACATGAATTAAAACATGTCCATCTTACATTATGACAGATTAATACACTCCATAATATACAACAATACACTCAACCAAAAATATGATGTCTAACAATACACTCACTCAGCATTATGATACAAAGCTATACCCAAAACAATAATTCAGATAATGATGTGTGACAATGCACTCAACTAACAGTAGCACACAATGATTGATTCAGCCTTCAAACTTACACCCTTCACTCTGCTCAAAACATTTCTTTTTAGCAATGCACCTAAGCCAATATATGGTACAATATTATATGCAACCAATAATAAACTGGCAAGACATGCTACAATACACATATCATTATATGAGACAAAGACATATATGAACTTGGGTTGAGGGGTTTCAATACACTCAGGCCACAATAAACATAACCACACAGTCAATGCAAGACAGTGGTTGAATTATTTTCCATCACTTCCTTAAAAGTTTGCTGTTGAATTAGTTTATAATTAATTATTCATTAGTTTATTATCAGGTATTCAAAAATACTTGTAAGAGTACACACATATGCTTGAGGTATAGACCTTCACTGACCATCTCAAGGAACATCTGACAAATTTTGATCAAAAACAAACCAGTATTTTTTTTTGTAATTCCAATGCTTAAAGGTGTTAAGATAACCATCTGCAAAAATTTTAAACATTACAACCCATACCTATATTGATCCAGGGACGTAGAATTGGGTAGGGACGCAAGGGACACGTCCCTATCAATATTTTGCCACTACCTAGCGCCGCCCCTCCCCATATGCAAAACAAGCGCTGTGCGTAGGGCCCAATCTTGCGCAAGAGGACGCATTCTCTGCCGTCTGATGCAGCCACGATCCAGCCTGTGGACTACAGGCCTGATATTTCCCATTTAAAGAGTGGCTGTTATCGTTGTTGTCTGTCAGTCATGTCATTTTGCAGTGCAGTCGATGTACATGTGAACATTTGATCTAAATGCCTCCCTCCCATCGCTCAGCGTCTTTGGGCGCGTGCTCCTCCGTCTGCCGGTGAGAGTAAAGACGCAGACAGAAGCGCATCGCAGGAACAGTGAGGGATCATCAGTCACTTTGTGTGATTTTATAATTCAAACGGTGTCTTGATAGCTCATGCGCTCTGTTTAAGTGAACACAAAGACTTAAAAAATGACGAGTCAGCCTTCTGATTAATCTAAACTCAATATTCTTCATCGGCAGCTCTGACCCTCTGTTTCACTCACTCTCTGTTTTCTAAATGATAAATTTATCCTGAGGTATCACGTATTGTCCATGATATAAAAACAATCTTTGAAGGATCAAGCTTCAAATACAATCTACTACTGCAGCGGTTCTCAACCTGTGGGCGGAGGCCCATAAGTGGGTCTCAAAATGAAATTCTGGAGCACTTTTATGTCCCCACCAATGTCAAATTCAAACCTACGCCCTTGTATTGATCTATATGTATACATCTATATACAGAATCTATGGACTTATATCTATATAGCTACTTAAAAATGCATATTGATAACCTGGGCAGAAAGGCTCAAATCATGTAATATCAAGTGGATTAATGTGATTCTTTCATTTTCTATTTTTATTTTTTAGCTTTATTTTAGTTGAAAAAGGCTAACTGTTTTGGGGACACACGGTTAATGACCAAAAGTTTAATAACAATTAAATGTATGAGTTGAGATCTTTTAACTTAACTGAACAATATCAACACAATTAACTTACTTCTCACAATATTGCAAACATCATTTATTGAGACTGAAAATGACATTTGGGGCATCTTTTAAAGGACTTTGCAATGAAAAGTTATTTAAAATATAAAAGATGTGCTCTTTTTAATAAATGCTATATAGAACACCTCATCTACATATATAAACCTTTTTTAAGTGAATATCATCTCATTTGCTTTTAGTAAGATACACTCATCACTCCTTTGTTCTGATTCACTCAACTCACAGCATGAATAAGGATACACTGAATTGCAGAGGATATGAAGGAATATTTTTATCTTATAACACTCTTAATAATCTCGCTCTCAACTCAGAATAGAACTGATACTCTTAAACCTTACAACAATCTTAACACACAATGATGATGCCAACTAACACTCAACAATAAATTCTACCCCCCAATAGAGAATTAGAAAACACCTGACCCTGAGTTCACAAAATCATATTATTAATCTTGTTTGGATTCTTCTTTTTTAATAGAGCCATCAGATTGCATACATTTCTTCATATCAAGTATGGCAATACAATTAACAAACATCAATTTCCTCATTTATCTACATAAAATTTTCTCTGTACAAAACTTCAAAGTCATTGTCTTTTGTAAAAAGTGCAGTTTCTCTGAGGAATATCTTGGAAAAGAATATATTAAGAGATTTTGTAAACAGTGTTGAAATAAGCTCGACAAATAAATGAATCGTCTGGTTTTGTGTCAAAATGTAATTGTTATGCAGTGAGCAGTTAAATCCCTGTTTCATCTACCAGGCTATGTCATGCCTGCAAAGGAATTCCTTGTTGTATTGAAAGATAAATGCATTTAAGTACAGATGGAGAAAAACACTGTGTGACTCAGTATTTCTACTTTTATTGTACTGAAACCATAATAATTCTTAAATGTGAGGACAAAATCTATCACTTCCATCCATAAAATGTGGCAAAAGCATTATCCAAGTCAAACAGATGAATAAAAAAAGTAGAAAATCATTCTTTAAAACTTGATTTCTACAGGCACACTGAGGTCATGTACTGTAACAGAGGGAGGAAATTTCATTTCACACACACTCCACATAAAAATTCAGATTGGCAGCATGTCCAGCTGACTCATAAAAGGTGGATTCATCTTTAAAAAAGTGCAGTCAGCTAAATCACAGAAAATCATCTATGTTTTTTAAGACAGAATGTGATCTCCAGTGATTGGTGATGAAAAATCAGACTCTTTTTAATGATCTAGATCAGCTCAGTCCAGAGAGCTGGATCTTTTGACTCCCAGATGGATATTCATTCAGTGTAATAAAGGCTTTGGTTAGATCAGCCCACTTTAGAAATGTTTCTAACTATGAAAGATATGCATCCTTTTCACATATGAAGCCAACATGTTTCATTTTAATTGTCCTAAAGCAAACAATTCACTGTTTAAGTGATGGTTTGTATGAAATGATATGTCTGCATGAAGTTTTAGTCATTGGAATTCCCAGGCAAAGAGTAGCATGAGACCCTTTCCAAACACGGGTATTGAATTATGTAAAGCCTATTAAGAGTCCATGTGTATTGGTGGGCATATATACTGAAGCATGTATGTGTGTGTTTCTGTATGTCCATTTACATACTTATATAGACATGTATTTGTTGGTATTGTGTATATTTATACTATTTATATGATGACTGTTTTATTTATTTATTTTTTATTATTATTGTTGTTGATTCATTTGCACTTTTTTTTAAATTTCATTTCATGTTTGAAATAAACTACTGCTAAGCTAAACTAAACTAGACCCCACCCAATTTGACTAAAACCAACCAGAGCATATTACCAAAATATTCTGAAGCTTTTTAGGGGCTTTTGAGAAACTTTCAAGGCAAACATATTTTTTATATACATACATGTACATGTACATGTACATGTAGCAGGCTAAGCTATTTACAAAACAACTCACTTATTGGTAGCAGAGATTAAATGCCTTAAGTACAAACTTAAAGATGAGCATATTTATCAGTGTGAGACATGCCTTAAAATGTAAGTGTAAACAATCTCAGTTCACAAAGAAGAGTGCCTTTTCCCCTTACTAACACCCAGAGCAACCCCACTTCAAAAAACCTGTACAACCCTTTAAGTTGGTAATGTTTGGATGAGTTGGTGATACTAATTTGTCTCATCGAGTCCCAACTGGTGCAATTTAAATATTTAGCAGGGTTTTATTGCCTGCAGTATTGTTTATGATATGGTACACTGTCAAAGTTGCCAAAAAGAACAGACAGGCATCATATGGGTCAAGTCTTGACATTCAAACATATGTGAATGAATACAGTTATTCTTTGATTAAAAAAAAAACAGCCTGCACACTCTGTTTATCAAGAAAGCAAAATAAAAACAACTTTTTATTCCTCTGTATTTTCCAGAGCCAAATGAATCAAGACAAAGTAGACCCCTGATGTAGTTTTTTTTATTTTTTTATTAAATAGCACAGAAAAAAATTAATCTTAGGGGCCGGCTCCCATGATTCTCATATAAGAACTGTTGGAGAGTCGACTTGTTTGTCACTAACACATCACTACATCATGTCAAAGAGGTGAAGTGAAGGAATATTTTGCGGCATGATAAGGTGATCGATCATGCTAATCCACATCACACAGATACTAATAGGTCCAAGCTGTTTCTGGAGGAAAACAACGTCTCCAGGAAAGAGAAGTTCTCCCTAATAAAGTCTGGCAGAGAAAATAAAAGCTTCCCCCGGAGTCTCTCATTTGGATTGATCATGGCTCTGCTGCGGAGTATCAATCCGCCCCAGCTTCCTCCATGTCATGTCAGATACAATCAATTATTCTAAAAGGAGTCCACTCATAATAAGCTTCTGAGTCCTTGGAGAGAGCTAGCTAGAGACGGCGCCAGGGATGTGTTGACTACCACTGTGAGCCTTTGAGCTATTCTTTAAAACATAACATCAAAATAAGAAGGTGCGAATAAGAAAAATGTGTCAGTTTTTTTGTTTTACCGTCAATATTGTCCATGTGAATCACAGCCTAATTTCAGAATATATTCCATTCAGGTTTTAATAAAAAAATATTAATGCTTCAATTGTTTTCCTGTACAAATACTTTTTCATAAAACTGTTTGGACATTTTTTTCCAGTAACCGCGCCTTCACTGTCGCACCATGCTGATAACACAACGGATGACAAAAGGTAATTGTACTGAGGTGTAACTCTAAGTCTCATTGCAAATATCAATCGAGGGTGTAAGCGGCCATTCATCAACAACAGTCAGCCATGGACATTTGAAGTGAGAGATAGTGCGGTCAGTGTGCAATGAATAATACAGTTATTACACCTTGAGTGACATGTTTGTGATTACAGCAGCACCCAGAACAAAGACGTTGGTTTACTGTTTAGTGGAGAACCAAAGAAAGATAGACAGATGTAAAATAATAAAAAGAAAGGATGGTCAAATGAGTCATTCTTCACTCAGCTCTTAACAAGAGGATGCGCACATGTTTGGCACACATAAACAACAAGCCCACAGGCCACAGCAAAGGGTCTTAGTGGGTCTGTGTTTGGAGTGGGAGGCATTGTGTTGTCACGGTTAAGGTGCAAAAACAAACACAGAGTATGCTGCCATACTCAGAGATTATATGAGGCTTGAGAAGAGGAGGAGAGTTTTTGTTTTCCTGTCCCTGAATTTGACCTTTAGACCTGAATGCAGAAGAGGATAGGGAAGGTCAGGTGTTGTTATTACATTGCACAGTTCTTTTCAGGTTGATAGCCATGTAAATGGACTTGAAATGCTAAAGAATTTTGATCCCTTTCCTAGTCATCTGACTTTGTAAAGAGGCCATATTTCTCTTTAACCCTTTGACTGGCATTGTTACCGTACGGTTGACTTTTTGCCTCCTTACCACTGTATTTAAAATTTTGAAAGCCTATCTTTGTCTGTTTTTTCTTTATTTACCTCTCTTAACAATGTTTGTAACACCAATTTGTATCCAACAGGTGGCGCTGCTGTACATGAATATAATTGTTTAAAAACTGGAAAAATCAGAAGTGAATTGTTGCTGCATTGCTCCTCTGAAATCTAACAGTAAGAGCAGACATCGGAGTAAGAAAATATCTTTTCACATATTTCCAGATCCTCTAACAATCACAATTTAGTTGAAGGAAATAAAATTTGATGACAAAAATTCATCTATGATTCCTCAGAAAACTGGGTCAACCACTGAACACCAAAATTTTGCTCTCTGTGATGCTTTCATACAAAAAAAAAAAAAAAAAACGAAATTGTTGCAGAAATAAAGGAAATCTATTTATGCCCAGGATAACCCTTAACAGGCAAGCCAACCTGCTGGTTGACCAACATATCTACTTCCCGATTGGGTAATCTTAAAAATAAAACCTGAAATCTTGCTAAATGAAGAGGAAGGAAAACAATATTACAGACAATTTGTTGCAAATGTATTTCTTGGTTTGGAAGTAAAAGGGTTAACTTGGCTTCATATGGTCTATGTTGATGATAGAATATGTTCATAACTGCTTATGTTCAAAGAAACCTGCTAGTTCACCCACTTAGTACCCCTGATCCACCTTTATCATCCTTCTGTCTGGTGGAGGTCATGTCACTTTAAGGCTCCCTCTCCTATGTTGGCCTTGTTCATTCTAATTAGTTGACTGATTAAACTGGTCACTTCGGTGCTCTTCAGTATCATGTGCTTTTCATAGTCCGTACTCTGCACTGGGCATGCCACCATGAGCAAATGGCCTATAACTGTTGAACTACTGATGCAACAGTGGTTGTACTGTTGTTTTGGCACCAGTAGTCATTCAATGCATTGCTTTGGATGGAGCCAATAGCTTTTCTTTATTGACAGAATTTCAGGTAAGAATGAAAAAAAAAAAAAAAAAAAAACAGCGCTGGGATGACTGTTTATGTTATTGAACTACTGAGCTCCTTTGTTCTGGTACTTCCTCACTGTAAGTGGAAGGACATGCAGGCTATGCAGTGTGCCAAAATGTGACCAAAACAAAGGGGGTTGTCAGTACAATAGTCAGTGGCCATGGTTACATGATGTTTTTTAATTCAGAATTAAGTATTCAGAATTAAATAATTCGGAGCTGAAGTATTCTCATTCGTGTTTACATGGAAATTGTAATTCCGAATTGAGATTTACATGGAAAACACGTTTATTTGCCTTTATTCAATTCCGCTTAAGGTCTGGGGGTTGGGAATGGTTCTGATTGGACAGGGGGTGGAGGTGACATATTTACGTCTCCAGTTCAGCATCTCCAGCGTCTCGAGTCCAATGCTTGCTTCGGGCGGCCATCCTGTTCCCGTTAGCGCGGAATATGTGCGTCATTGCGACAGGACAAGGGAACGAGCATGTGCAGAATGACTGGAATTAATTTAAAGTGGAATGAATGTATACATGATCGAAGACTTATTCAATTCAGATTCAATTGAATCTGAAGGGGAATTAAAGCTCTCATGTAAATTTGGCCATACAGTTTTTCTGTGCAGAAAACAATCACGCTGTTTTTTTTTTGTTTTTGTTTTTTTTGCTCTTACTTAAAGTTGAACAACTCTGGAGCTCTTGGCCCTTTCTTTAACAATTACAGCTCAACATTTGTGCCAGTTCTTTTGTTACAGGGAAATAACTGATTAAATTCTCTGTAGCTCATACATTTACTGTTGACGTCAGCATCATGAAACATCACATCAAATGCTTAACTGTTTCTTAACCAATGAAGTGGCCAGGTGCATGTTCCATATAACCTTATGGCAGCTAGCAAACAATAAAACAAAACAAAAAATAATGTTTCTTATCATAAAATGTGGTCCAATCTCTCTTTATATTTCCAATGCTCAATGTCTTTGCGAACAACTTTTTGATAATAAACAAAACTTTGTCAGAATTTCTAGTCTATGGAACATGCAGTTCAATACAACATAAAACAAAATAGGGCAGCACGGTGGCGCAGCAAGTAGTGCAAGTGTCTCACAGCAAGAAGGTTGCTGATTCAATCCATGTGTTGGTCAGGGCCTTTCTGTATGGAGTTTACATGTTCTCCCTGTGCATACATGGGCTCTCTCCAGGCACTCTGGCTTCCTCCCACAGACCAAAAATAGGCTTATTAGGTTAATTGGTGACTCACAATTGCCCTTAGGTATGAGTGTGAGTGTACAATATTCAGGTTTGGCAAAAAATAAAATCTTCTATTTTCTTTTCTGTAGAGTTTATGTAAAATGAATTTTCTTATAGGCACTCTAGACTCATTTCCCCTTCTTCCCGAGAGAGGTTTGCTTTTATATTGTCACAAAAGTTCCTCTCAGAGTTTGAATCATTTGATTATTCAACATGATGATTTAAAAGAAAAAAAACAGCCTTCCTGTTCTGGTTTAAAGGCTTGCTTGGTCTAAAGCAATAACTTCTGTGCATGAATTATTTAGTACCATATGAATTTGAATTTAAGGAACAATTGTGGAGTATTTACATATGAGCAATTCACGCCCACACAGTCCTGATACAGCAGATTAGTTTTATTTTTGTAGGGATACAACTCTTCAGAAACAAACCCTTCAAATGCTTAACTTTTCAACACACAGGGTTTTTCTTGTCACAAAAACATGTTCATTATTAACATTAGAATGTAAAGCAAGATTAGAGCGGGGTAGATACATTTGAACAATGAAGCACCAAGTTGGATGTTTGATGCAGATGACACTCTCTGTAGTGTATCAGTTCACAGCAGTTTTGCACATACATGATTATAACTTTCTCGGACCGTGTACCATAGCCCTTGTTTTCTACCAACTCCAGTATCCAGGACACTGATGGATCACAGGGTTCATTATTACACCTACACAAACATGTTTGTATTCCTCCTTAATTACTGTGATGATGGGATGCAAGCCAAATGATTGTGTCATGAAAAAAATAAAGTTATTAATCTACATTATCATTGTTTGTCTCTCCTGGGACATGAAGTACTAGTCATGGCTAAACCATGTCTGCTGAATAGAGATAGTGAGACTAATTAAAACACAACTCAGCCCACCCACTCCTAAAAAAAGGCCCATTATACCCGCACTCATGCAGGAATGTGGGCTTCAACAGAATTGTTGAGGACAGAAGTGACAGCTGGTCCTGATCAAAACCTTATTCCCCACTCTCTTCCCGAGATCCCCTAAAGACCGTCCCAATTCCAACAGTGGGCGAGCCAGGTACCTCTTTTTCCCCACATCACCAGACTGCAGCGCTGAGATCTGACGTTGTGTTCAGACGGCCTTTGGACATAAAACATCATGAAATAAAGTGCTGCAATGAGGGGGGGGGGAGGAAACTGTGGGGATGTTTGGAATGCTCTACCACTCAGCATCATTAGTCCATAACAGTATGAGCTGGAGAGTCAGTCTATTTTTAACTGAATTAAAGTCTAGGGAGAAAATGGAAGCAATCTTATCTCAAATCACAGCCTCAAAGGAGGATATTGCTTTTTTTACATTTCAACTTTGGAGCAGTTTAAGCATCACTGGCTTTAAAAAAAGCACTGAGTTTTCTTCACAAACCTTGAAGTAAATTTACAGTACAAACATTAAACCCAAAATAAAATGCTTACATAATGTCGTATCTGTCCTCTCAAAAAACAACAGTAGTCTGAGACGCTTCTCAAAGACGATTTTCTTCTTTTTCTGTTCTTTTCTTGTTTGTTTTTTGCATCCTTTGGATGAGCTGATGAGAGCACTCGAGGCTACGCTCACTCAATTTGATCACAATTGCCCTCAATATTTGTGTATTGATGTTGCCACTACAAAAACAAGCAGTCTAAGCATACAGATGAAAAAATGCCTCTGTCAGTGTCATTTATACGCAAAGTTTGAGCATGGAAACCTAAAGCTTTTGTGAAGAGTTCTCATTTTCTATCAATTTTAGGGCTCCATGTGTACAAAGTGGCACCTTTTATCTCTTTACAGGTATCATCCCATACAAAAAAAAATCTGTGCTGCAAAAGTCAAATGTTAAAGTACCACTCATTGTGAACCTGACACACCAGACTCTTTCACATATCTATTGAATGTATTTCATTTCCAAGAAGACATCCCACAGACAATGTCTGGGAATGGCAACACCTTTTATGAATAATTAAAAGGCTCCTAAAAGAACGTTGTGTCTGTCATATTCACTACTGGCCAATAAGAGACTTACATTCACTCCTTGCTTCCAGCACAGGTAAACAACAACTGTAGCTCCCACCTCTCCCCCCTTACAGTATGCTGACCTGAACAAATGTGACATCTTGAAGCTTTTCAAGATCTGCCTGCTCTGCATGACTGGAATCTGGTAAATCCTGCTTATTTACCAGGCTGACATACTGTTTTGTGGTCAATGGTGGAAATTTTTCATCGATGGAAAAAAAATATGTATTTTACTATGTTAGCATATTGCTAACATGATGGAAATTGCTGATGATAAGATGAAAGACTTAGAATCGGAAGTCTATTAACCGCCTTACTGATCAATGTTTTGTAGAGGTCATATTATATTTTTTTGAATATTGTTTGTCCTTAAGCATGTTTCACATGTTTTCTCACAACACAAAGTCTGCAAAATCAGGACTTCTACCTCTCCACCTATAAAAGGCTGCCTGAAATGGCTGATTCCCTTGGCCCCCAGAACAGACCTACCACTGTAACCACTGACCAATCAGGTGTAATGTCTGTGGTTGAGCCCTTTTGGCAAGCCCAGTATACAAAGAATGCAGAGCCAATGAGAAATTAGAACAGTCGACCAATCAAGACAGACCAGGCCCACATTGAAAGGTGGACTTTCAAGTGACAAGAACTCTAACAGAGCGTCTTAGAGCGAGAATAGAGGTGAATCAGGGGTTCTCAGTATGTGAAAAACTATACTGTGATAGAGTGCATATTCTGTCAGACATAAAAATCAAACATTTAAACCTGAAGACAAAATATGACCTGTTAAAGTGAAGATACCAAGGATTTTCTTGTACAGGCTGAGTCAGTACAGTTGCGTCTTTGGTGATAAGTTCATAACCTGTGAGCTAAAGACTTCATCTCAAATCAACACTACAATACCCGACAATCTTTTCAACTGTCAAAGAGTGCTGAGACCAAATACAAGAAAATAAATAAATATACAAAACTGGGTGTTGATGGACTAGATGTTATATTATGTTGCTATGCCTAAGCCCAGACAGCAGCAACATCACATCAAAGTCGTCTCTTACAAAAAAAAAAAAAAAAAACAACCAAAAAAGCAAAACCATCACAGAAACAAAAAAACGGTTTGGGTAAATACTAATGCTGTTAATTTAAAGCAGCTGTGGGATAAACCTTACATTGGGTGGTGGTCTAAAGCATTTGCATTTTATATAACTTTTATATTACTTCAATCACTATCAGCTACTGAATGTGTTTGACATATTTTAATAAAACTATAAAATAAGCGTATTTTTATGCAGAAATGTTGGAACTGTCACTTTATTGAAGGTGTTTAATTGAAATAATTGAGGAAAAATCTGTAAAATAATGAAATTTTTCTGCAGAAATTTAAGAATGATCACTTTATAGATGGTGTTTGATTGTAATGATTTAGTCAAAATTTGTAAAATAATGGGTAATTTTCTGCAGAAAACTTAGAATTATCACTTTATTGAAAGTGTTTGATTGTAATAATTGAGGAAAATTCTGTAATAACAGTAATTTTCTGCTAAACCTTTAATGAAAATTTCTGTTGATTAAACGTTTTTGCTCTTTATTTGAATTAGGATATTTTTACTTAATTTTTGTTTTTGTTTAATAGCTGTAGCTGCCAGTAATTTACCATTTTTTTTACATTTTTTTTCTTTACAGTGTGACCTGAATATCCCAACTGCATTTCTCAATGAAAACTGAGTAAATGGGTGAGTACATGGGTTGACTTCATAGCATGACTCTCCATTTATCTTTGAAGTACTCTCCTCTGAAGCTCTAAAATATGTCTTAGGGGAAAAAAAAAAAAAAAAAAAAAAAAAGAAAAGGTGGCCTGTAATTGGAAGTCACACCTGAGTACGTCAGAGTCAAAGGCTAAAATTTACATTGAGGAAATGTTGCAGATCCAGTTCAGTTAAGCAGAACCAATTAATATGACAGTTTGAACATGATAGATTTCCATGCCTGAGTATTAGAAAATGTGTGAAGCTTCAGCATCCAATCATTTCAGGGAAGTTGAAAGCAGATAACACTAAGCAGTATCTGACCGCTGCATTTGAAGTTGCATTTTACATTAGTACTGTTCATTCAAGCCCATTTTCCACATGATATATTCAGGATTTTTGATAAGGCATATTTGTGTTTAACTAGTTCGTCCAAGGTAACTAAAGCTGTGCAGAATGAGTAATATAAATATATCTTTTAAATGAGAGCATTCATGAGATTTATTCATTATTTGTCTGTTTCTTTTCCATCTCCAGTCATACTCTGCACTGTGCCTGCTTTAGCTGACAAAATGACAAGATTGAAGGGCATCAATTACTGTGTGGATAAACATGCTGTGTCTGAAGATATGAGCTTCTTTCTAACCATATGGCTGAGGGCATCATCAGAAGAAAATAGATTAAAAGGGTCATTAAAGACACCAAATTAAACAGCAAATGTCCTTGTTTTGTCCTTTACTGAGCAAAGTTGTTCCTAAAAGACCCACTGAAGCAGAAATAAATAAACATTTGAGTTTTGTTTCACAAGACTGTTTATTAACCACATCAATCCTCAGTTAGAAAAAAAAAACTTGAAATATTTGACATTAAATTTAAAAACTAGGATGATGAGGCACTGTGATCTACTTTGGGAAGTTGAAGGCATGTCAGTTGGTGGTACCAAAGTCATATACTTTTGAAATCAGGTTGCTTTAATTAAGATTATGATTGAATACATTTTCCTTAATGATATGTGAAATTTGCTTTTTACTGATTTTTAATTTTACTGCTCTGTTCTATTGTTCTATTGTGTAATTCACTACCTTTGTGTTAATATTAATTCAACTGTTGCCTGCTGGTGTAATTGCTTGTAAAATGCTTTGTTACTTTTTTTCCAAAAGTAAATCTTATTAAGATAATGGAGCCTAGTTTTGACCCTTTTGCGTATAGGCACTGTTAAAAGGGCTGAGTGTGGCTGCCTGGCTCTGTGTCAGAGTGGAAGCTGTTATTCAATTCACCTTTTTTTCTGTTGTTATCAGTCTGTCAGGTTCATTTTATTCACTTACCTGCCATAGCTACTGGCAAGGCAGATTCACTAATCACCGCTCAAAAACAAGAGTAGTTTGCTGGTGGCTGATTTCCAACTCTGTTAGCAAGTAAAAGAGCTAGCTGTGCAAGGATTAGAGTTGGTGCTTTTACATAATTGTAGCATAAGGAATCCTTCTAAGTCCCTGAGTCCTTCCTCCAAAAAGCATGACCTATGAGTGGTAAAAAAAACTTTCTGTGTGAATCCATATTCTGGCTACACACTGTTCTCAGTCTTTTTATTTGTTTAGAAATAAATTTCAGATTTTGCTGAACTGGAACTTTCAGTTTTGAATCACTCCCTGTGTGTTAGATGGGGTGTAGAAATGGCACACAGGTTCCCTGCCTTTCCTTTCTCCTGTTTAATACCAGAGAGGTTATTTTTTGGCAGCACTATCAGTTAAACACCTGAGCATGAACCTTTTGCAGGAAATTACCTATCACAGCCACTTTTTTCTCCATTTTTCCCAATTCATTACAGAGCTGTAGGTCAGTGTGACACTGCAAAGAAGAAGGAGGAGGAGGCTGCACAAATTCTTCACTTCTCTCCATGTGGCATTAGTGCACATATCTACAACCTGGATCAGAGAATCTGGCAGTTTCCCCCTTTGGAGATTTAAGATGGCTAACAAAATGTCAGGTTGAATATCAGAGCAAAATAATGGCAGGAGAGTGTGTCATTTCTGCCATTTCTCATAGACCATAAATTGGTGATGTGTGCCATAAAGCTGTTGGAAAATGTCAATGGGGGTGTCTTACAAGTCTACATATTTGGTCAAACAAGTATGAAATGCAACAAGAATGTAAGTTTTAAACCATTTATCTTCAAAATGGAAATCATTACAAGATTTAGTCAGAAAAAATAGTTTAATTTGCCTTTAAAAACTTTGACAGATACATGTCAGCATCCATTTATGTTGCTAAATGTTTTGTCTAGAAATCCTGTCTCTAACTCTCAAGATCAGCAGATTCAAAAGCACCCCAAAGGATTTTGTAAACTATGTGATTTGAAAAAAAACAAAAAAAACAATTTTTAAGGCATTTGCCAGAAAGTAGCCCATAGTCAGACTGCCTCTCTGTCTGTGTTGGTCAGTCCTGTGAATGACTTATCGCTGAAACAATTTGCCTGGTTTATTTTGAACTTTGCAGAAATATTCACTTGAAGTTGAAGATATCCTGATTTATTTAAGAGGTCAGAGGTCAAAGGCCAGGGTCTGTGGTCCTTTTGTTTTCCTTTTGCTTTGGACCTCTGTTTCCAAGAATGTTTGAGAGATTTTCTTCAAACTATGCACAGATTTAGTCTCTGACTCAAGAATAAACTTAAATGATTTTTGTGGCCAGAAGTCAAAGGTCACTGTTCCTCATGTTCAGCCTTTGCTTGTGACCTCTCTCTCTATATATCAAACATTATTGGTGGGATTTTTCTTCAAACTGAATGCGAACATTCAATTTTAAAGGATCATTTGAAATTTAAGGTTAGAGGAAATGGGTTAATCTCACTGGGCCTCATGTTGAAACGATCATTTTAAAATAAGCAGAAATGTTCACTTGAGGTTAAAGGGACAATGTGCAGCGTTTGAAGTAATTTATGAGCTAAAAACAATGTCTGCATTATGCATATGTCCTCATTTGTGTCCAATTGCCTCTGCCAACAATCTGACATGTCCTCCTGAGCGAAGAATTTCTTATGTCTATTTACATAAAAAAGGTAAGTCCTATAGAGGCTTCCATGTCCTTCCGGTCTATAAAAACTATGAACAGCAGAGAGAGACAGAAAGCACTACGTGGTACTACTGGCTAAGGCTAAACGTGTTTGCGCTCAGAGCCAGTGTGACTGAAATGGAGAAGGAGTACAGAGATGCGCTTGTCACTGCCCCGGCAAATTTGAAAGTCTGCAGTGCACTTTCACTCATAATGCAAGATCATACTTATGCCACGCCACAGGAGAAGGAATCCTTGTCAGCAAAAAAGAGAAGACATAGCTTCTCGGCACATACCAGCTACCGTCGAGTTCAGCGGTTGCAAGGTGCTAGAGAGCACTAATCAATTAAATGCAAAATACAGTTTCACCCCTAGATGGGAGAACAAACTACACAGTGTGGCTTTAAGGATGTACCACTTTATATATTTACTGATCAAATCTTGAAGACAACAGTTTGTAGGTTAAGGTCCTTGTGCTGCATGTTCATCCCTTATATGATTTTAACAAACAAACCACGCTAGCACATCACCAAACCAGTCCTTTTTCATGCGGTCTGGCAAATAACTCAAGATGACATACAAAGGCCAGAGCATCTTCCTGTCTAATTTTAGTGCTTTTTGAAGATTTTTCCATGCCTGGGGTGCAAACCTGTTCTCCCTGTGATGTGTTAAATATCCAACTTTAACGTAAATGAGCACTTTCTGCATTTAAATCAGGATTTAGACAGTTTAAGGTGTTACTCAGATGCCCAGATTGTGTTGAATTCTTGTCTGGTGATAGCTAAAAAGACTTGGTAGCCCCAGTAATGATGTGTGTTAGCGCTTTGTCATGCATCCATTAGGGCCATTAATACCAAAGGCCTGAATCTACCTGCTCACAAATTGTCTATTATAATGTCTTTGTGTTAAATTGAATGATTGGGTTGATTAACTGGAGCAGCAGTGGGGTAATAAGTGAATAAAAATCTCATTGGATTCCTCTGCAGCTGCACCACCGATGCTTCGTGACCCCTGTTTGACTCCTTGTAATAACGGCCACACCGGCTGCAGCACACGGACATAAAATATCAGTCCGGATGTGTATTGATCCCACTATTTAAACAGTGGCACAACTTGAAGGGCTCTAAAATGAGTCCAGAAAAGCAAAACGTGCCTGAAGTGTTTGGTCAGCAGTTTAGAGCCACGACTGGCCAACGAATAAATGTGACAAAGTGGAATGATTTTCTCTCCTTTTTCTGAGTGGGCTGTAGTGGACGCCTGCTGGTGTTTGACTTTCGATCATTTTAACGTAATATTTATGATCCTGGGCTGACTCTGTATTTCAATTTAAACATGAAGTGAATCACATGGGAGAAGTTACAGTGCTGCATGCTGATACTGTCAGGGAGCTATCAGACCATTCCTGAGCACGGCAGCTATGTGTTAATCTTTTAAAATATTATCTAGCTTCCAGGTATAGATTACATTTTATATAAATATATCTCCCACATACAGTACCGGGATGTGTCATACTTTGTTTTTGTATTCAGAGAGGCTGAAAGATTCTTACTCCCAAAAGACAAAAACAGAGAAAAAGAGGAGATGAAAAAAATATATTAGCTTTGTATGAGTTTCAGCTCCCTATCTTTATTTCTTTTTCCAAAAAAAACTTCCCACATATGTCTGAATGTATGCTGGCTGCTGCAGAAGCGCCTTAAATACTAATATAACACTGCAGCTTGAGTTAAATTCTTTTAAGATGCTGTGGCAGGTCATCTGGGCACTACTTACTGTAAAATATTGATGTCGGCTGTAGCTATAGAAGAGAGGGGGAGGCAGGGAATAGTAACTGAGGAAATGGGAAGAGGAAACTGTGGCAGATATCAGGAGGAGTCGAGTCATTAGCACAGAATGCTGAATCCCCAGGTACATCTTGGATTCAGTATCAGATAATATTTCTAGGCACTGGCTGGGAAATTTTTATTTCTGTCACTGTATCCTAATATCTCAGAGTATAGTAAATTTGTTGCTGCAAAGCCCATGAGCCAAAAATAGACAAAGAAATAAGTCAAAATAAATTCAAATCATTTCTAAGTTTATGGTAACATTTCCATACACCACCTTGTTGGCATGCTGCTGCTTGTCAGGTACGATGCATGCATAAAAATTTCTGATGTTTGATCCAACTCACTTGTAAATGCAAGTGAGAGTGGACCTCTGCTTGTCAGCTTCGGCTGCTTCCTCCTTAGGTCTCGACTCTTGTTGTATGACTTATGGCTGTCCCCAAAAGGGCGCCTCCTCTTGTCCACTAGGCGTGGTCTCAGAATATTAAGACCAGCCTCAGTGGCACATGGTGAACGAGCATATAAGTCCATGTTATGTTCCCCAGTGCCAAGCTCTGAGCATGCGTCCCATGCATTATATCTGCGTTGGCCATATTTATAATCTGTTTAACTGGTCAAGAAACGTCATACTCCACCAGCATGTTTCTCACTGCTTTAGACAGCAAATAAAAAATGATGAATGTACGACCAAAATTTAGATGATTTCTCACCTTTGATCAAGGTCAGCTTATAAACATTGTACTATACATGTGTGAATAGGCCTCAAGCCTTTTTTGAAATACAGTGTTACTATGTTACTTTTAAGAGCAATCCACTGTAACACTTAAACAGCATTACAAGCTAATGGGGCTTAGTCACCACCAGGCATCTGCTAGCTTGCTTGAATTTACCCAGTTGTTTTGGCTTTCCATTAGGGATAATGCCCAGTACTTGGCACAGATTTTCCTATCACCTCCAATGGGGTTCCAAGTAGGGATGGGAACTGATACAATTTTATTGATACCAATGCCATTAACTATTTATGATCAAATCCTCCAATGATTCCCTTATTGATTCCAGCTGATTTTCTGTGTGGAAAAGGCTCAACCTCATCAGGTTTTCTTGGGGAGCAATGTCAAACACAACACTCTTGTCCAGTAAGGATCTTTTTGTTGAATATTAGGACACACTTATAATCACTTCTGCCCCCTGTCTGCTGATTATGGATTCTTTGGTATCATTTTTGCCAACTACTTCTAAAGAGAGTTTGATGTTCTCCATTTGCAAAGCATGCAGAACAAAGTGTAAAGAACTGACGAGGGAATTGATAAGCAAAAAGACTAATGAAATCACTTCCTTGAGGGATTTGTTATTACCTCCACCAAGGAGGTTATGCTTTCGCCAGGGTCTGTCTGTTTGTTTGTCTGTTTATTTGTCTGTTTGTCTGTTAGCAAGATTACGCACAAAACTACTGGATGGATTTACATGAACATTTTTACCAGAGGTGTTGTTTGGTCCAAGGAAAAAAGCCATTACCTTTTGATGCTGATCCGATCCAGATTGACGTCACAAAAAAAACCAAAAAAGAAAAAAACAAAACTATGAAGTTCATAATGACAAATCCCATTCATTTACGTCATAACGGGGATTGTAGTTTATTTGCAATTTGACGTCAACGTTTTTCAAGCCTTTGTCACTACATTTCCCAGCTTCCCTTGCAATGCAAGCGAAGGAGTTCTGCTAACACAACAGCTAACAACAGCTTGGTAGATCGGCGCACTTTTCCGACTTTTTAACTGGAATGCTGATAACTCAGAGATCACGTCATTCACACTCCCCTCTTCCCAGTTCTGATGTAAATGGGACGCAGCATTCTTCACATGGACAGACATGAGCGGACACTCGGCTGCCCAATCGGAACAGAAAAGCCACTGCCGTGACTGAGCTGCTTGGTGGAGGACTGCGCTCTTGGAGTGCATTTCTAGTTGAATATCAACTTGAATTGGCTTTATATTCCCATTCCTAGTTCTAAGTGTGCTGAAAGAAGACTAAATGTAAAGTGTAGCCACTGCTAACCCCTGTATGGTCCGAGCATTGCTACACGTTGTGGATGTCTGACACTGGAATGGAAACACCTGTTGTCAGCTCTGGGATGCCACATGATTTCCAAACTTTCCTCTGCAGTATGTTGTTTTGCTGATTGCAACCATCTCTGAAACAAAATTCATCACCTCACTATGACTAATAGCAACATAGGCTCAGCAGTTTTATTGCATCTGTTGTTGTGAAGATGCCATGGTAGTTTTGCATTGCTGCACTTTGATGACCCCTCCTACCTTAAAGAGGTCCTGATCCAGTCTTTACTGTAGCAAAGAATGAAAAATGGTAGTAATCAAACCTTGAAGGAATGGGCCGAGTTTATCAGATACCTCAAATAGAAAGACACCATGACAAAAGCAACACATCTGTGTACTTTTGCATTACCCAAAACTATAAGGCTCAGCATCTCCTTCCCTCCTTTCAGTTTTCTTTTGAGACCTTCAATTTGGTGAAAATGTTTTATATATATATATATATATATATATATATATATATATATATATATATATATATATATGTTTGAGCTTTTGTTATTGCATTTGTTTTACTTAGAAAATACAACCTTGTGGGCACAGACACCTTAATCTGCAGGACAAGCCCTGGGACATAGAGTTTGATAGATTTTAATGGAACTTAAAAGACAGTGATTGTAAACATGATGATTCCTTTCAAACTTGGATGACTGGTCACCTCATGTTAAACCTTTTAGTCTGCACACAACTTTGTTTTTTCTTGTGTACAAGAGCATTTGAGTGGGCAGGTAAAATATTCCTGTAATCACAATCAATTTTCTTCTGAGCTACGGTTAGTTTCTGCTGCACACAAGAGATTTATTTTTTTATTTACTTAGTCTGCCTTGATAAATAGCAGTTTGCACCTTTTAAAAACAGCAGAAATAAATGTCATTTTAATATCAAATATGGCCACATATTTACATATTTACTTATGCAGGTGCTTCCCTTATTCAACATCCTGCATCCACAAGCATAATATTTATCTAAGTGCCTCCTGGATGTTGTGTATTCACAAAGCTTTGAGCTGCCCTGCAGCAATCTGCCGGGAAAGTGATACAGCCGGCATGCCACGCTCATAAACTCTCCCTTTAATGTTTCAATCCTGTGAGCAAGAACTTCTGTATGATGCAAGAAATTAACGTCAACCTACTGAACAGGTTGATTTTTGGCTTATCATTAATTTTAGTGTGTGATGGAGTTTTAAGTCTGTGGAGCATGATTTAAGGAAACACTGAGACTGCGCATGTATGTCACTAAACCATCTCACACATGATTACACAAACATCTGGACTGTCATATGAGGAAAAAGATTGATTTTTATGTAGTAATTCCCTCTTCAACTACTTTCCATCACCGACAACAGCACTTATGAACCATCAAAACCTTTAACCTCTTCTTGGCCTATTGCAGATGCTTATCGATTTAGCGGATATTGCTGATGAGAACCATTAAGTATTATTATCAGCAAACATGCCAGAGCACCAAAGCAGAATAGGTACATCAATTAACAAGAAATAATCTTTTTTCATGTCGGCATTTCTATCAACAGTTTTTTTGGCTTCTTGAAAGTGTGAAAAATGTTAAAGCTGATATTGCAGTACAAAAGATGAAAAGGAAAAATCAAGTCTCAGATAATAACCTCAACAACAAATCAAATGTGACAAACAAATGTGAAATGAGTATTTCTGGAGCTCTTT
This sequence comes from Cetoscarus ocellatus, assembly GCA_037902135.1. Classification (NCBI taxonomy): domain Eukaryota; kingdom Metazoa; phylum Chordata; class Actinopteri; order Labriformes; family Labridae; genus Cetoscarus; species Cetoscarus ocellatus. The sequence continues at coordinate 1,005,960 of JBAMNC010000720.1, forward strand.
TAAAGCTACAAAAGAATATTTAGCCATCAAGTTTAAATGGCAGTAATTAGGTTTGCTGTCAAATAAATCTCTAAAGCAGCGTTGTTAAAAAAAAAAAAAAAAAAGAGAGAGAGCGAGAGCACATTTTTTTTATGTTCCTGTGATCTAAAAATGTGTAGGGCTAAAAGGGAGGCAGTGATGTTTGTGCTGTAACATCTGGATGCATGGAAATAGGCTGCTAAGAATGTTATAATCACGCAGACAAGGCCTAAGCTGCTCCATTACGAGCTAAGCTGACCTATCAGTAGGGCTTTTTTTTTTTGCTTAATCCAAATTGTGCTTTAGCTGGTGGAGATTGCTCAATTCAGGCAGCTGGTGAGAGAAAAAAAGATAAATAGTTCACCTGCCATGCAAGCTGCTGTCATATAGTAGATATTTGTCTTATAAGTGCATAAAAGCTGGGCTGTTTCTTCAGATTTTTCTATAAATGCCAGATATGACCAGTTCAGAGTGCCTTGAGCGTGCTTTCATTTGACACAAGCTTAACAACCCCAGCTGTCACACTTTCATCAGACTCAAATGTGCTGAGTGACAGTTATATTTACAGCTGCAGACAGGGGGAACAAACAGAAAAGGTTTTTTTTTATACAACATTTACTGTGTTTACTTGTACATGCGCATGACTGTTGTCTCTTAATCTGACATTAAGTGTTTAGGGTGTCATTTTAGGAAATGCAAATGCCAATCTTCGCTTCCCAAGATCCTCTTTTGTCTTCAGAGAGTTTTGCTTTTAATGCGACTTCTTTTGCAAAAGGGGCCAGCAACTAAGTTAGAGCTGCTTTATTTCAAAATGCTGGTGTGACTGCAGCTAATATCAGCAGCTCACACTGTGTAAGCCGGGCCGACACCACACTGGGGAAATTAATTTGCTACAGTCATATAATGGTTGGTTATTTAATCACTGTTAGATTTAATCTAACACCTTAATCTCATTGGGTTGCCTCTCCTCCTGGAGTTGTCATACCTGACGGGATTAGAGGCAAATTTGCCAGGGAGGAGACCAAAGTCTGCAGTATGAGAGGGTTACTGAGCTGTCAGGTAAAAAAAAAAATGACGAAGATGACAAAAAAAAAAAAAAAAACCTTCTTTAAACATCTCCCCACTGTCATGTACATTTTATTACTATCAGGATCAAAGCAAAGCAAGTGCCCTCATACTTTCACCCAAAGACTTGTACAAGCCATGTGTGTCTAAAAATCTATGACTTTTTCAGTGGGGAGGAGAAATGCATTGAAATCATATCAATCGGTGCATTTACATGCAAAGTTAAGCCCCACCCCCAGAATGCACCTGGACAAACAAACAGCACCCTGCGCTAAATAACAATGGCAACTGTCAATGTCCAAGACATATCGAAGGATGCCATACAGGATTTTTGGGAACAGAAGGGCCTTGTCTCACAGGTGTTCACTTTGCTTTTAAAGGATATGTTCAGAATTTGAAGGTAGAAATGAAAAATAACAAGAACAAGTTGGAGGCAGGAGTTTACAGATTTCAGTGCAAGATGTAGAAACCCCATCATTCAAAAAACTTATTTATTAATGAACCTTTCCAAAGTATTGCAGCTCCAATCCCTGTAACCTTGAAGGGAGAAAGTGCTTCGAAAAAAAGGACTGTGAGGCAGATATGAGTCTTGCCAAAAAAAAAAAAAAAACATGAAAAAGAAAAAAAAAACCTCCTTGCTGGGCCCATCATGGAGGCAAGGTTTAAAATGAGAAAAGTGTAAAAACCACAGACGTTACTTTTGTGTCAGCCCAAATCTACAGTTGTTTGAACTCTGAAAGGCCTATTTGCTCTGAAAAAATAGCATTAGCCTTAGCATTAGTCAGTCCTGTCTCTGTAATGTATATTTCAGTAATATTCTGTTGGGTTCACTGTAAACTACAGTCTTTGTCCACAGTTAACACCAGTGTCAGATAATTAATTATTAGAGAAACTTAAATGAATTTAAAACAACCGATGACCTAACTTAGCAAGAGTGAAACTGACCATAACATGAGCAGCGATTAGCTTACGGAAGGCAAAGCAGTGAAGCAAAGTTTGCCTCATAGTGGTTCATTTAAATAAAATACATAATTTTGTTTATAATGTAACTTTACAGCTGACTTATGCTATGTTGCCTTGAAAGAGATGTAGACGTCTTTGTTGATCTCCTTGTTGAGCTGCCACATAGTTTAATCCAAAAGAGACAAACTGCTGGTTTTATGTGAGGTTTAAAGAACCGAATAAAGTACACTCCAATCTCCAGCCTTTCAGGATATATCAGTTTAAAGTGTGCCACATGCACGTCATCTCTAAGATTTAACTATATTAAGATCAATAAAACCACTGAGGGACCAGAGATTCTAATGCTTTAAAATGGGAGTCTATGAGCCGCATGTCCAAGTAACCCTAAAGCCTGCAAAATGTTGTATACTGTAGCCAACTGCCACCATTTGGGGCTGTCATCGGCCATTTGTTGCTGGCACAGACTTGTAAACATTAACCTGTGCAGAGGACCAGAGGCTGGCGGCATCAGCAGTGCCAACATTAGCCACCCTCAGCTTGATAATGTTTTTACACACTGGTAGCTTGCTTACTGTTGCGACATTCAGCCAAATTCAAGCCATAATGCATTTCAAACCCACATTGAATTGAACTGTAGTTCACTTTGAGGCAACCAGGACTTGTTTTCAGGTGAACTTGAGAGACTTTGGTTCTTTGGTGAGCATCAAAATTTAATCATCCTGAGCTGCCTTTGTGAATGTGGTCATTTTGATGAATACCTTTAACAGCTTCTGTAAAAGACACAAGTTCATATTTCATTAGCTTTGTTGAAATAAATTGATTGTAAATCGACCTTAAGTGTATAAAGATTCTTAGGTGTCACAGGGACATATTTAATCATCAAAGGGGTAAAATTCTTTGGCCACATTTAGTGGTCTTTCATTTCCTTCAAAGGATTTCCATAAGTAAATAAAAGTATATCCTTTGAATAAGACACAAGTGCATATTATGTTGCACCCTGGGGAAAAAAAAGGTTTATTCCTGATTGTGGTTAACAAATTCAGATGAATGGATAACTCAAGCTTAAGACAGAACTTCTAAACAACCTGTGCCACAGAAAATAGAACCAAATATGTCAGCAGTATTATTTCACATGCTGAAGAATTTCCTCGCAAAACTAGCAGGAGTGGTTTTCACTAAAGCTTAAGAAGTACCTGACATATTAGCAGACAGCCACTTGCAAAAATCTTGATGCATTCAATTCTTGAATATTTCTAACAGAATACACCCTCCAAAGAGGATCTTGTGATATACAAAACAATTCTAGACTTCTCATTTTAGTTTAATGCTGTAACTCAACAAAGTTATTTTGTAAAACACTACTTTATTTGAATGTGCAAAAACTTAAAGTAGGATTACCCATAGTAAATATATCATCTGTTGCAATCTGATTAGCTAAGCAAATGAGGCACACCATAAGAAAAGAGTCCCAAAAGTAAAGCACACACCAACAACAACTCTGAATGAACCCTGTATAGAACCTCAAACTTGCTTATTGTGGCTGTTCCGCATTATTTGTGCCTCTTACAGCCCCCAAAAAACACAAAGATATTCTTTATCGCCAAGAAGATGGACAGACAACACCTCAGCTGTGAAATGGCTGTTGCAAGTCACTGAACGTCTCGCTGGTTTTTAATACTCAAGATGGGAGGAGATATGAGGATGTAATACTTGAATGGATCTGGGTATAGCCCTCAGCCCTTTGAGCAGCTTGTTTGAGCACTTCCTGTAAAGACCCCATACACACCCTTAATCTCCACAGCAGAGGTAGTTTGACACAGCGAGTGAATCTGCTGTAAACACACAGATCACAAATGCGGGATAATGTCTCAGAGATAACATGCATAATCCAGGCTGCCAAAGGGAGAGATTAAAGAGAAATGTGTCAAATGTTTATAGACAGAATAAAATCAAATATGAAACTGTAATCTCGAAAGGGCTTTTTTCATTGTTGGCTTCACATATTCTGGACTATTCTAGAAGTGCGAGGGAGACCAAATACAGGTCAACTGAAAGGTAGGGATGTAAGTAACCAAATTTAACATGTTTCAATAATTATTAATTTTTGCAACTTCACTTCAGTGGTGTAGTTGATTATCCCTCAGGTTGGTAAAGCTTGGAAGTTTGATCCCAAGCTACTACAGTCTAGACGTTCGAGTGTCTTTGTTGAGAAGTCATCTTCAGTGATGCGTAAATGTGTACGGACAGGACCAGTTACATCTGACTGTGTGATACAAAGCTAGTCTCAATTACATCAACTACTGGTTCTGAAGCTGTGTTTTAAAGTGTGACATGATCTACTCATACCAAAAGTACTTTTGAAACAAGGGTTAGGGTTAGGGATAGAGTTAGGATTTCAGTATTTGGACATGTTTATTTCTGCTGTAAAAACTTTATCTCACTGTTACTTCAGGTGTGTATGTGGCTTCTTGTGCTTCTGCAAAAAGCTTCAAATGGACACTTAGGGAACTACAGCTTGATGAACATTTTTTAACACCGGAGGTTGCTCCTCGGCTATTTTTACTGAGCATAGACTGTAAATAATATATGCACAGAGTCCCTGACATGACTTAGTAAATTCTCAAGATTAGTTCTGAAGCCCAACGATGGTGGTGTCCACATTGGGAAAGCTAGTAATCTGACTTTTGATCAGTCTTGCAAAAAACAAGATACTAAAAGTTGACCTTTTAGTAGAGGGAAGCTACCTGTCAGTCAGATGGGACACAGCCCTAGATATGTGTGACTCATGGCCTGAATACAATCAGGAAGTTAAAAAAAAATCCATTGTTCAGTGTGTAACCATCTAAACTTGAAAGACGAGAGATTATTTTTAACCAGGCTGTTAACATGTTTATCTCTGCTTTAAAAATTAAAATTTAAACAGGCGTTTTAGTATGACCTTGGTGACAGGTCTCAGGTCTCAAGTGATACTTGGGGAACTTTGCTATTTAAATTCTGCTTCATTTTTTAGGAGGTTGCTCCTTGTAGCTGCCTTGCAATCAACTAACCATTACACCAGTGATCATCAGCTGACTGCCTCAGGGCCACATTAGGCCCCCAAGAATAACACTGAATTTAGAAAATGTGAGGAGGTAAAATATTTAGCAGTTGTAAATGCATCTTTTTCACTATGGTTAAATCCTGACAGCTATTAGGGCAAACCTGTGAATAATACAGATCATTTTGTCTGGACTAACGTCATATTCGATTTGATTTCACAGAAATCCACTTGTCAACCTGAATTGGTGAATTTTCAGGCAGGAGTGAAGTGTAACAGTGTTAAACCCAGTACAGGGCAACATAACATCCCAAAGAATTAGCAGACAAAATATCTAAAATCAGAAGAAAAAATAAGAGAAGTACGAAAGCAATAATAATCAAACCAAAATATCCAAATAATTTTAGTTTATTTTCAAATCTGGCTTATATGATGTCTGTACAGAAAAAACTGGTCTTGTATATAGAAGTATTTCATGATCCTTGCACAAAAGGTCATAATTTTGTCTCTATTTGTTTCACTTGGTATGATTTAAATATGTACTTAATTGTTTTATAACACATTTATCAGTAGTTTAATTCAGTTTGTATTTTGGTTTTGCTGTATTAATTGGGACCCAAGCACCAAATTTTCAGCTCTCTTATGTGTCACATGTTGCAGAATGACAATAAAGTCTCCTTGAGTCCTGTTTAAGTGCACAACTTTTTCATTATTAATATCTTCTATCGGATATTTTGGAGTTACATTTTTGCATTTTAACACATTATATCTGCAAGTTGCTGTACTGTCATTGGCTGGAGGTTGGATGGTAATTTCCTGGAACTCGCCAGGCATTTGGCTGGATGGTGAAAACTGAAGCTGCTGCATCTGTACACTGAAGAACAACCTTTGTTAATGATTCTGCTTGATTCTTTTGCCTTTAAAAAAAACATTGCACTTTGCTAATTACCTTGTAAATTATGTTCAACAGCTCTTTTTTTGGGGGGCGGGGGCCATTGTGCATTTACTGAAGAGGAGAAAAGAGCAACAACGTGTTACACAATAAAGTGCAATATGTTGTTGCAAAAGCTTTGACATTTTCAATATCATCTGATGTTGCTTTTATTTTCTGTGCTCCTTTTAAAATGGAAAACAATGCCCATTATGTAAATACTTGATGTGCGTTACACAGATTTAACATGCATAATAACATGCCTCCCTGAGTATGATTGGTGCTGTTTTGGTATTCTGCATACAAAACCATTCAGGAGAGGAGGGCAAAAAAGGAATGAAATACAAAATACAGACAATCATTAACTCCTTAGCCGCAGAAGTCACACTTGATTGCTCCCACAAACTGCTCTGAGCATTATGAGAACACATTTCTGTGACAGCAAGTCAGAGGAATAAAAGTGAAAAAAATAAAACAACCACTGTTTTTTTTCATGATTTTTTTCCATGAAAGCTGCAGTGATAGCTGACATATTTGTGGTCCAGAGGAGAGCGTGTGCTTCATGCCACACTGGATAATTTACTGGCACAGTTGGCTCAGAAATGGCATAACGGGTATGGGCCTTCGGCATGTGTGCTTCACCATACCAGCACAGTCCAAGGCAGTAAAGAGAGTCAAAGTTAAGAGCTGTAAGAACTAAAAGGAGAGAGGCAGGCACTTTATGTGTTACTAAATCACAATACAGGCATTTACCCTGGGTTATAATGTGGTGAGGCTCAGGGAGCAAGACACGCTGTATTTTAAATGATTGGTGCAGTCCAAATTCTGGTCCGTGTGAAAACGGGGTACTCTGTTCACTTCTAAGGTGACCAGAGTTTGGTTCGTGGCAGGTATGAAAGCCTACCTAACCAAAGAAAGACCGAATAGGGCAAGAAATCAAAAACGTGGGGCATTGTGGGTAGAATCTGGCCAGATATAACAACAACAAGCTAGCTGGCATAGCATTCACTGATAAATCAAGCAAAGAGGGGTGAGCCAGCCTCCAGTCCTCTAAACAGGTTAACATCTATGTATCTGTGCAGAATATGCTCACACATGTCTCCACCTGAAACAGCCTATAAACAGCACTGTCTACATTTTATATTTTAATAGAAAGCTTATGACACGTTTTGAGCTGAACGTTATTACTCAAAGCTTCTTGTGTATTTTTTGGGCAGATAGCAGGAACAAAGACCACAGCTACTGCCCTTTCTATTGTGGGGACGCAGTCTGAAATTGCGCTTGGTCAGCTCTAGCTGTCACATGGCGATTTGTCTTAAGACACTTAGCCTCAAGTTGTTCCCACTTTTGTGTTAGTGGTGTATAAACGGGCATGAAAGGACATGAATGTGTTAGTTGATACTGATGGATAACTGGCATAGATACTCAAACCATCAGTGAGTGAATGTGACAGTGAATGGGTAGATGTGATCTGTGATGTAAAGCTGCTTTGAGTAGCCAAAGACTAGAAAAGCACTAAATAAGCTCAAGCCCATTTACCGTTTAGTTGTGGGGGGCTATATTGCGCATCATTTGACATACTTTGTTACGCCTGAAGAAATGCATTGTGAAAGAAAACAAAACCAAGTAAAATAGAAAACAACCTTGCAACTTCACCCCTGACCCTTACCAAGTTTGCTGAACTTCAGGTGAGAAAGTGAAATATGTGTAGGCTCTGTGATGTAATGCCTACATTGCTCACATACTCGGTAAAATCAAATGTTATGACAAAACCTGAACTTAGAACATGCAGTTATTCCAAATGAAATATCACTTAATCAAATATCTGGCAGTTAACTAAAACACCCAGATAATAATGTTAGAGGTCAAATAATTATTTTCAATAAACCTCCACCAAACCTAAAACTAAACCGTACTGGACATTCTGTGCATTCTCCACAACCTTGAAACCATGCCATGACCAAGAGGTCACATGAGATAAGATGAGTTTAGCAGCGGCTGCTTTGTCATTTGCTTTCAGATACATAAACTAGGGAATGCTGTCTATCATAGTCCTACCAAAGTTAAGTAAATGGCATATACGAAATACAGTGTTTCAAAAATGTTCATGATAAGGTATTGAACATAAAACTGGTTAGCTGTTTGCTAGCTTGGGAAGAAGATCAACCAGAATGAGGTCCGTTCATAATTTGCTAGAACAGGGATTGTTGCCAATTAACAGTACGTTGGTTAAAATTCCCAAGAGCATCTGTGGCTCAGTCTTTATGTGTATGCACATATCTGTCTGTCTTTCTTTCCATCCATCTGATTTCCTGTCAGTTAGTTCATCCATCCATGTATTAATTCATGTATTAATCTACTGTCCATCTATCCATCCAACTATCCATCCGTCCATCCAGCTATTCTTCGAGCCATCCATCAATCCAGCAGTGTGTCCGTATGTTCATCCTTCAATGATTCATCCATCCATTCATCTATATGTCTATTCATCTGTCAGTCTACACATTTGTCCATCCGTCCACCTGTAAGTCAGTCTATCCTCTCTCCTTCCATCCACCATCCATCTACTAACCCACTTATTCTCTCATCCGTCTGTTTGCTTGTCAGTCAGTCAAACCCTACATTCTTCCACCAATCCATCATCCATCGTCCCATTAGTCGTCCATCCATCCATGCATCCATCCATCCATTTTCCAGTTAGTTTTCCATGCATCCATCCATGCATTCATCCATCCAACATCTTTGAATCTGTTCATTCATCCAGGCAATCCATTCATCTGCCTATTGGCCTGTCAGTCAGTCCACCAATCATCCTTTCATCCATATGTACATCTGTCCATTCATTTAATTGTCCATTTATTAATCCATCCATCCAATCATCTAAGCGTCCATTCATCCATCCATTCTTCTGGCTATTCATTACTTTTTCCAACTTTCTGGTTATGCATCCATACATCCATGCCCTTAGCCATCCATCCATTCATCAGTCTGTTCATTTATCCATCAATCAATTCATCCATACACACATACAACTGTCAGTCTTCCAGTCCACTTAGCCATCCATTATTGTATCTATTCATCCATCTGTCCATCCATGTGTTCATCTGTCTGTCCATCTATCCATCCATCAATCCATCCTTAGATTTGTCTAATCCATGAACATTTATTACACTTGTCCATCAGTTATCCATCTATTCATCATCCATCCATTTACATCTGTACATCCTGTTGTCCATCAATCCATCTCTATGTCCCTCCATATGGTCCCTCACTAGTCAGACCTTCAGCCAATCAATCCAACAATCCATTGAGACATCTGTCAAACTATCTACTCATTCATCAATCCATCAATCTCGTCATCAGTATTTTTATCATTATCCATTTAAAAATCTAAAGTAACTCACAAGGTGAATCGTTTATTTGTTACTGACTTTTTAATGAGAGTTGGAAAATAACTCTCCCTAAAGTTTGTCTGGTTTGACTTGGCTGCCAAATTGACATCCGTCACTACCAGGGCTGTGCCACAGCTTGGTGTTTGTTTGGCCCACATCTCTGCCAAAGAAAACTTGCTGACTGGATAATGCACTGAGAGACACACTGTGCACCACACTTCCCCAAAGCACTGACTTATAAACTGATAGACTCATGTATGCAAAGCAGTCTGTGGACTGTCCATTCCTGTTTTTCTTGTTTTTCCATAAATTTCTATTTAGAGTAAATTTTTCCATCTCTGGAGCCAGAGGTGGAGTATCTCATACCTCAGAAAGCTACATGATGAAAACCTCTTAAATTATAAAGCTGATAAAGCTGCATTACACTTGGCAGGTGTGCGCTCATTTTCTGTGATGCAAACATATTGCTGACCAAGAAATTCCCTTATCAATGAGCAACGCTTAAAGCAGGTACACATGCAGCTCAGTGGATAAACGAGTTAAAGTGAATTATCCATATGGGCCGAGCACCGTGTTTTAATTACTTGTGAAACCTGCTTGACTATCTTTCGCTGTCTGCATTTCACATCAGTATTCAATTAAGCTCTGTGATCAGATGATTTGGCAGAGCTAACTGCATTGCAGGCCTTTTTATCACTTCTGCTGTTTAACACAAGAGAATCTCACACTGAAGCTACCTTACAAAGACTTTTTTTTCTGAGGAAGAAGAAACTTGTGTCCACATTTGAATCTCAAATTCACAGGCACAGAGCAAATTTGCTCTTTTCCTGCTTTAATTTTTCAAAACTGGACATTAAACGGTTGTCTCATCTCTGTCAGTGTTAGGGTATCCTTCACTGAGTTCAGCCTGACTTTCCCATCATTAACCACCTCCAGCTCTTTCCTGATTTATCATCTAAGAGTGAAAAACAACTTTGGTGTGTACCAGAGGAGCCGACCAGCCCTTGAACTCATCATGTTCTGCTGCAGTGGGTGTGGACCCCTCCCATAATGCTCTGGTCATTTGAAAAATGTAATTTTCGCCATCCGTCCGCCCTCGTAAATCCAACTGGACACCAGGGTGTTTGAAGTTATACAACAAATGAATTGTCTAATGACTCTTGCTTACACAAGGTATACATTCTCATGGTAGCAGTGACAGACTAGAGGACTTCTGAAAGGGTTTCTCTCAGTCAAGAGATTAAAGTAGCACAGAACAAGGGCCATCAAATATGAATCTTGCAACAATGGTTCAAATTCAAATTTATACACAAAAATAGCATCGCCTTGAGGTTCTGTGTCAGTATTTGGCCTGTTGTTGTCTTGTTTTGGAGCAGAAAGTGACCAAATTGGATTAAATGTTGGTCATTGTTCTGCCAGTCCGTTATTAAAATTACCTAGTTCAAAAATAAGTTCACACATCCTTATTGAGTTAATGTCCATTCACACATCAACATGTATTGATTAACTTTGACCAACGCTGAGAAATCATAAAAGTTTTGGTGAAGGATTGGTCCAGGGGTCAATTTTGCTGTGTTCAACACAGGCCAACGTATCTAGAGTGGAGAGAAACATTGTGCTGGTGGAGTGTGACGTTTCCTGACAGCCTTCTGACTAAGTAAAGATGTTAATTAAATGTTTGCCAGGGTAGATGTGCCAAACTTAGGGGAACTTCAGCCTAACGTAGCATGGCACTGCTATATGTTGTACAAATCTATTGTGACTCAACATGGCTCAACATATAAAGCCAGCACACATGCCATTTCTCCCTCATGCAGCTGCAGCTGGTCTCAGTGCTTCAACACCATGCCAAGAGGATGACAGACAGCTGTACCCAAAAGGGCACCTAGAATCCTACAACAGATGAATGCAGCTATAACTGAGGGTACTGAAGGTAAGTGGTGGTAAATTCTTGCTGACATTTACAAGCAAGTTTGATCAAACGTTCAACATTTTTAAGCATGGGTAAAATTTTTCGAAATACCCAACAAAAGTCACTGCTGCCCAACTGATGATAAGTTAATTCTGGGTAGTTTGACTTAGCTTGACATTTCCCTCTTTGTCAGCAAAAAGCTGGCCAACACATCAGAATGTGAATATTTCTTTAACGCTCCTTTTTAGCACTATTCATTTTCAAGTCTTACCCAGACAGAGGTTATATTAGCTTAGTTAAGTAATTAATGAAAGGCTTTGATGTAAGGATTGATTTTCAACATTAAAAGAGTGATGAACTGCATGCTTATTCCTAATTAACATATACACTCAATTGTTAAGTTATTAACCTACACGGGTTACCAAAATTTAGTGCTTTCCGAACATTGAGAAACAAAAATAACTGCATTCTGAGAAAAGTTCGAGATGGAGACATAAAATCAATCTCACCTATATAATTTTAATAGTGTGTTATCACACTATTAAAATTATATAAGTTCTTACTCTAAAAAGAACACAAACAGTGCATTTGTATATACATATTGGGTGAGAACGTCTTGACAGATATTGCTAAGACACTGCAGCTTACCGAATTCTGATACATACTGACTGCACGTCACTTCAACTCAGTAAACTTAACTCTAAACTTCTAAATTCTAAACTCCCCTTGTGCCTCTGGAAATATGAACAGTTATTTAGTGAGTGAACTACTCTAATTGTTTGTGCGTGGCTTGAAAAGTTATGCTAAGTTCCCATTCTTAAAAAATATGACCTAATAACACCATCATATCAGTGAAACATGTTGATAAAGATGCGTCAGTACCATCGTGATGCTAAATTTCAATAATACAGCCCAAAGCCAGGGATTGATTTAATGATGTCAATAATAATAATAATAATTACAATACTAATAAAAGGATTCACTACTAACACAGAAAATAATCAACAGACTTAATCAACAAGTCAACAAAATGGACTCATTTGTTACCAACTAACAGACTTATTATTGTTATAATAAGTATAAATTGCAATGACAGACCATATATTAAATGTCTGATAACAAACAAAGGCAACGGTCAAAAGTCTTAAATTTAGAACATGAAATACATTAAAAAATAAAGTTTTTAGAAATGTTCAAGAGGGGGCTTTAAAAAGTTTTCTAAACAATCCAAAGTACTTTTGACTTACAGGCGGTCATACGCAACAACGTCCTGTTCCAAACTTAGTGCAACCATGCCCAAAATCAGATCCATCTGACCAGAAACCCTAAACCTCAACTCCATCCAACAACTCATGGATAACCAGGATCTGGCGCCTGTAAGCTTGACCTTATCGTCAAACATCAGTGATCAAACTCGCTTCAACTCTTGTGGCTGATTGGAAGAAAATCCCTGCAGAAGAATCCCAAAATCTTGTGAAAAGCTTTCCCAGAAACCGTTTCATCAGAAGATTAACACTTCCAGTGTTGATAAAAAAATTTTTTGGAGGGGAAAGGCTTGAGCTTCTGCAAACATGTTTGGTGGCCCTTATGCACATAACACAGTGAAAGATTGGAAGGAAAACACAACAAAACAAAACAACAAATAAAAACTGCACAAATACAAACAAAAATATGCAACAGCAGATGAAACAAACACAAATGAAAAAAATAACACAACAAATGAGAAAACACAACACTGAAGGCAATAGTAGAAAAAAAACCACAAAAGCAATAATCAAAAAACACAACAACAAATAAGGAAAAATTTCAAGAAATGGAAAAACACAACCAAAATAAACAACTAATTTAACAAAAAAAATTAAAACACAAAGTATTTTTTAACAAAATAGAATAACATAAAAAAATGAAAAAAAAAACACGAAGACAAAAAATGCAACAAAAAACAAATGTCAAAACTTTAGTAACATGTAAAAACACAACACCAAATAAAGACACATAACAAGTGAAGAAAAAAAGTGTGTTAATTATTATGTTGATGTGATGTATTTTTCTGATGAAGATTGTTTTATATATTGTTGATTTTTTGTCAGTCATTGATGGGTGTGTTGCATTAATGAAACCGATTTGTTGTTTCTTTTTGGAATTTGTTGCGTTTTTCTTTTTGTTCTTGTTTTTTTCTTCGTGTTATGTCTTTTGTTGCTGTTTTAAGCAATTTGTCCCTGTATGTTCTGTCAATTTTTTCAAAATGTTGTTTTGTTTTGCTATTTCTTGTTTTTGTCATTTTTTATGTTGTTGAAGTGTGTTAAGTTTGTAGTTGTGTTTCAAATTTAATGTTTTGTTTTAACATTTTTGTAAGCTGTTTGTTTTACTTTTGTTATGTGTTGCTTTTCGTTTCCCAAAATTTTAATTTTACCATTTGTGGATTGGTTTTACTGTATTGCTGTATTTTTGTGATTGTTGTGGTGTATTCTGATTTGTATTTGTGCTCCTTACTTCCAATTACAATTTTAGTTAGGGCAACCACAACTGTTTGAACTTAAATTTCAGAACAAAAAGAGTGAACAGGTATCATTTTAACAGTATTCCTCCAGGTTTTTCACACCTCTGTTTTTTGCAAATCATAAAATAATTGTATTAGTTCCATTTAAGAAGAATTGGATCAACCATGGGATCATTTTTTTTTCACTTCCTGTAGTTTCTCCAAGCAGATGTTGTTGTAATTAATATCATTACACACTGCAGTCATCTTTCACACAACAAGGATTAATGCTTCATGCTCCAAACAGGAAATTTTAAACAGTTGGCCTCCGCTACCACTTGTGTCTCGAAGAAAAATTCCAAAACCTAAAAGTGTTTTTCAGCAGGGATAATCTCAGATGAACTCAAACCAGGATGGGGGTGGGGAGTTACAGAGTTATTAATGCTTTTAATGGACGGTTTTTATATCGCAGCGTAGCAGTTAAAAGCCTGTCGGAAAGAATTTTCTCCTCAATTAATCCTCTGCTTAGTCGATCACGTGGTCACATTTAAAATGTACGTCGTCAAGTCAACACCACTAATCTTTACAGGGCCAAGCTGAATGTCGTGAGCACAACCTTCGGCAATTTGCATGATTCATGTCTGTATTCACACACACTGCATGCGTCTGCAGTGTGGAGGGTTTTTTGTATCCCCTGCTTGTTACGAGCTCAGGAAGAGTCCTGCTGCTTGCTTAGGGTGGTGGGAGGAGGGGTGAGGGTGTGCGAGTCATGGGGGGAATTTTTCAGGGCACATTATGAGAAACAATATTATCACAAGGTCCACCTGATGATTGCCTCATTATTAATAGCCTCCACGTTGACTTTTACCTCAGCAAGATAGAAGACTATTTAGTGATGCTTTATTCTGCTCCTGGATGCTCATTATTTCTCACAGCTGAGTATGTTGACGTCTCCAACAAAACGCCTTGAAGTGACCGACCCCAGGCCAGTCACAGAGAGTTTAGATAAGCCTCATATGTATGCAGCATTTTCTCTGTTTATATCTGGTTTGAGCAGGAATCAAGAGGAAACTATGTCTACTAATAATAGTATTTGTTTTACACAAGACATTTCTCTCTACCCAGTCTATAACCGGTTGAGGACAGATGGTCACTTATTGAAAGTCAAAGTCAAGTCTCAAGTCTTTGGGGGCAAGTCCAAGTAAAGTCTCAGGTCTCTGTGGGCAGCTTCAAGCCTCGAACGTCTCTTGATAAGTTACAGAAAATAATACAGAAAATCTCTGACAGAGATGAAAAACTAGAAGTGCTCTGAGAGCAAAAAACCTTCGACAACGCATTCCCAACATTGTTGAGCAAATTATTGTGGAAAATGTGGAACACTGCCCTATCTCACACTGCAAAAAACTTTGAAAAAGTTCCTGGATCCACACCTACATTTGTAATGAAAATATCATCCAAATCTGTTGAGAACTAACTGCAATATTAGAGAAAATGTGGAAAACTTTCTTAGTTCACAATGCTTGCAAATACTCAAATAAATCCTGGATCTGCACCATGATTCATATCACTACCAAGACCTAATCAGTTCTCCATTGTGAAATGACCAAAAACTGTTGGGAAGTTATTGAGCTATAAGGAAAAATGTGGAAAACTGCCATATTTGGCAATGTTAACAAATCTTGAGAAAAAAATACTGGATCCGCATCTGGACTTGGAACTTCACCAAGCCTGACTTCTGTTTATAACTTTTTGTGTTATAATGTTGATTAACTACGTAACAAACTAACCAATGCCAGCAAATTATAGTGGGAAGTTACTGAGTTATTGGCAAAATCTGGAAAACTTCCC
Organism: Cetoscarus ocellatus; assembly: GCA_037902135.1. NCBI lineage: Eukaryota > Metazoa > Chordata > Actinopteri > Labriformes > Labridae > Cetoscarus > Cetoscarus ocellatus. The sequence continues at coordinate 1,021,605 of JBAMNC010000720.1, forward strand.
TATCTAGCAATGTTAACAAATCCTTAGAAAAAGTCCTGGATCCAAATCTGGATTTGATACACCACAAAAATCAAATCACCTTTTTCTTGTGCCAAAACAAGTATTCCTTTAAAATATCACCCAACTCTTTTAGGAACATCTTGAGCTATTAGTGAAAATGTGGAAAACTGGTCTATCTCGCACTGCTAACAAATCCCTTAAAAAATTCCTGAAACCTTATTAGGATTTTTATCACCTACAAAGTCTAATCAGTTCTCCATTGTGTCATGACCAAAATTCCCATATTAGCAAAAATCTGGAAAACTGCTTAATCTAGCAATATTTAAAAAATCCTGGATCTGTATTTGAATTCAGATCACCAACATAATTTGTTAAGTTCTCCCTTGTGCCATGACCAACAATTCCTGATAATGTCATCAAAATCTGCTGAAACGTTATTGATTTATTAGCAAAAATGTGGAAAACTTCCCTATATAGCAATGTGGACAAATCCTTAAAATAATCCTGATGAGGTAATTATTATTCCGTCCTTGAGTCAAGTTTGACAAAGATCTCTCATAGCCTTCCTAAAGAATTATTTTGACGAGAACAGAATAAGCATGGGGCTCCATGATCTCCACCTATGACCTCCCAAAAGTTCCATTTAGGCCAGAATGGATATTTGAGCACATGTTGAAGAAAAAAAAAAAGAAAGAAAGAAATACAGAATGAAAGAGAGAAAGAAAGAAATATAGACAGATGTATATTATCTTCACAAACAAGGGATAAACATGAGGCACCTTGATCTTGACCTTTGACCTGAGATTAGAGCAAGATTTTAAGAAAATCCTCCATGGTGCACTTCATAGAGTATGCTCACAATAAGATTCTTAGAACTTGATATTGACTAACAATTTTTTTTCTGGCCATTTTTGCTGGTGTGAAAGCTTACACAAACTCTGATGCAACACCAAAGAACCGAACTCTGGTCCGACAAAAGACGAGGGTCTCAGTTCACTTCCAGGCGGACCAGACTTCGGTTCAGGGTAGGTGTGAAAGCCAATCGTACCAAACAAGGACTAACATCACAAGTGAACCCAAAGGGAGAGAATTGTGGCTTGGATTTTCCTGAAAATCACTATAGAAAAGCTAACAGAAAAGCTCAGGTAATGTTAGTGTTGCTAGCACCGCCTGCCTCCAGACCTCTAACAGGTCAAGGTCTATAAATCAGCACACAATATTTTGACATATTGCTCCAGTCAATTAAGTGCCATCGAAAGTGTCCAAATGCAGATTTATATTTATTTTATGACAAAGAATACTTCCAGTGCAGTTTGAAAGTAAACCATACCAAGAGAAAAACGGAACAATGTCGCAACTTTACTCCTGAACTGAACTGAGTTCGCTGAATTTTAGGTATGAAAGAGACCTGAGGTCTGCAGAGCAGCTTCTTCTTTCGCCCGAAATAGCCACGCTGAAATCCCATGGTGATCAGGCCTTCTACCTAAATGACTGAACGAAATCTCAAATCTGAAAATCAGAATGTCCCCCACCCTGCCTAATTTTAGGTCTTGTCTTAAAACTAAATTTATTTGTTGACTTTTAATTCAACATGATGGTAGTGTGGTTTGTACAGTCACTGTTCTCGTCTTCAACTTTTACTCGCTGTTTTCTACGTTTTTATGTGTTTTATATGTCTTTGTAATTAGTGTGCTTTAATTCTTTTTTTTTTAGTAGTTATTATTGTTATGTTTTATCCAATCATCCATCCGTCCATTATCTATACTGCTCATCCTTTTTGGGTGGTGCGGGGGCTGGAGTCTATCCCAGCTGACATGCAGCGGGAGGCAGGGTACCTTGGACTGGACGCTAGCCAATTGCAGGGCCACATAGAGAGACAGACAATCATTCACACTCACACCCAAACTTAAGTGCAAATTAGAGTCACATATTAACCTGATAAAGCATGGTTTTGGTCAGTGGGAGGAAGCTGGAGTGCCTGGAGAGAACCCATGCAAGAGTAGACATGCAAACTCCACACCAAAAAGCCCTGACTGACACGGGGTTCAAACCATCTACCCTCTTGCAATGAGGCATACACACAAGTTTGGTTTTAATATCTTTTTCATTTTATTTTATTCAGTTTTATGTTGTGATAGTACCAATTGTGTAGCACTTTGGTTAACACTATTTATTTTAAAATTGTGCTATAAAAATAAAATGAATTGGATTGGATTATTAAGAATTATTCACTTTATTTTTATTATTTACACCCATACATTTTTATGTATTGTATTGTGAAAAAGGTTTGGAGAACATTTTAAAGAAGTACTTACAAAGCTTAGATTCTTTCAAAGCAAGTACTTTGACTCAGTAGTATTTGACTGAACTGTCACTTGTGATAGAATCTTAACTGATTAGGAGTATCTTACTTTGAATCACTACTAAAGTTGATTGCTTTGTCCACTTCTGCCTATAGCCTTTAAAAAGAAAAACAAATAAAGGTCCACAAGCAGATGCTTGAGTCATCTACTGAATTCCCTCAACCAGCCTAAAATGAAATACTTGTACAATGGATAAAGATATGCTTCCTCTCCACCACCTTGTATCCATGATGAAATAATATGTGGCTTGTGACAAGCAAACCCAATTTCATGACATTCTCAATAAAGCCTGTAATTATTTACGTTCTTTAAGTGCTCTGATGTTTGGAAAAAGTGCAGCTTGACTTAAAGAGAATGCATGCTTAGATCAAATTGGTTTGTTTGCTTTTGAAAGGAGTAGGGACCCTTAAAAATACCAAAAGTGCTTCCCGGGTCCAAAGACAATTTAAGTCTTTCGCAGTTTGAGATAGTTCGCTCTTACTCAGCAGGTGTTTCAACATCTGACCAGTACATTGAGACATCTCTAAATAACTGTTGTATATCCAGCTTGTGTTTTTCATTTTCCTAATGTGCCAGTTAACAAATCAGTCATTCATTATGCTGAATTGATTAGTATTTAGCAACAAAGACTAGATTACCCATGATATTCCCCTGCTATTCTAAAGGCAGATGTTCAGTGCAGTGAGGGAGCAGCACATGTGGAGGCTGTTGGAACAAATGAGAAAGAGCTATCATATGGCTCATATATAAGGAATAAATAATCAGATTTAGAGCTGGTGAATTACAATTTAGTATATCCCTATAGAAATACAGCACTCACAATGATACCCAATGGTAATCTAGATGTGTTGTCTTACATGGCATGTGGACTGCAAAACTGGCAGATCTGGGCCTGTGTTGATAATATATATATATATATATATTTATTTGCATATTCATCTTAAATTGAGAGTATAAGCTCCCAAAATACCACAGGTCTTCTGTCAGCAGGTAAATAAATTAGTGTTTTAGCTTTGAAAAAAGCACATGAAGCTAGATTTCACTGTTACTGCCATAAAACCCATTTTATATATTCATAGGTGTAATCTAAAGAAAAGATTAACTACTTAGTAATTTCTTTACACTGGTATCGATATCAGCCAGAATAAGTTTTGAAATATCGGCATATCGGATTTCTGCAGAAATCCAATCGTCCATCTCTAGATACAGCTCTTATTCCAATACTGTTCTGGTTTATGTTTTTCCTTTTGTGTTGTTTGTGTTTGTTGTGTTTTAATTTGTTTTTTAAACTTTTTTTCAATTTTGGTTTTGTTTTCTCCTTTCTTGATATGTTTTCTTATTTGTTGTTGTGTTCTCTTATTTATTGATTTTTTTCTATTGTTCACTTTGATGATTCATTTTTTATTTGTTGTTGTGTTTTCTTATATACTCCAAACATTTTTTTTTCTTGCAAAACAAGTATATTTAAATAAAAAAATAGAAAAACCACGATTATTGTTGAACAAAATCTTTGTGGTTTTGGCCCACTGTGCAGGCTGCTTCAACCAACATGGCTTCTGTTTATGACTTAAAAAAAGGTTGAGCATTCAGAAAGCTAATTATGATGCAAATTTAAATAATTTCTCATTTCAATTCCTGCAAGTAAAATATACACTACTTCTAAATCTCTAGTTTAAAAAGCCAGTTGTGTGTATTTTTGCTGAGCCACAGTCAGATGATGACTGTGTGTGAGCTAAGTTTGAAATAAGATTAGTAAAAAAAAAACATATATATATACTTTCTTTCCCCAATTATCCCAAACAAACTTCTCTTTTCAACATAATAAGATGTCTCAAGCGCTCCTCAAGGTAACTTTCATTCAAAAGTGTTTTGTTGTGTCTTGATGAAATGACACCCCTTATTGCCGTATTTCAAGAGCGTGTTTCTTGGCCCCAGACAATCCTCCACCTCCGCTGTGAGCTGAATGACAGAGTGTCCCGTCTGGCTGTCATCTGGCCTGACCGTGACAGAGAAGCACATGGCTGCAGGCTGCATACATATTCCTCTGCGCCCAATCTTCCTGTGACACTGGCACTCTGTCTCAGCTGGAATGAGCTGTGTTCAGACCCCAGAAGCCTACACTGTTGTTTGTAATAGAAGTAGTTTTGATTTTGGTCTGAATACCTGTCAGGACACATCATTGTTGGTTCTTTTGGCAATTTCAACTAAAAAAGCAACATAATGTAAGCTCTTGCAGCATGGCCCCCTGACGCCAACAAGAGATTTTCCCTGTTAAACTTTTGCTGATGTATGTATCATATTTTATTAGACTCAACTTTAAATGCATAAAAAGGCTTTAATGTAACTGCATCAGACATTGTCAAGTTTCTTTTTTTTCAGAATAACATGAACTAAGTTCTTCTCCTGACCTCCAAGTTTGATTCAAATTTTGAAGCATCATCTGCCAAGACAATCACCATTCTTGGCAAGGGAGTACTGCTAAGCTAGCTGTCACTGTTTTGTTTCAATTAACATAAGCTGTCCTAAATATGCTGAACACTAGTCTTCTTCAATATTCCCCCGGGGACAATGCTTTCAATAATTAACAGCTGTGCTGACACTTAAATCTGTGCCGTTGCTCTGCTTTCATTATCTGTGTCAAAATCATTTAGCTGTGTCAGCTCCTCTGAGAACAAACAGGATATTGTAAATGTTTAGCCACTCTGACACGGCCCATGTCACTGGAAAATAAATAATATGATTCATAGTTCCCCCCAATTCAGCGAGCAAAACAGAGACATCACACTCTAAATATCATTGGACTTCATGTTGGCAGAAAAAAAGTTAGTCCATGAACTGAAAAGCACATATTACATCTAAAACAAGAGAAACAGATGTCAAAAATTATATAATGCTGGGCTAAATAATCTCAACTACACAGCAAAAACTCAGATCTTAGCAAGTGTGTTTGTCTAATTTCGAGTAAAATATATCCAGAACACTCCCTCAAAGTTCATATTCATTAAACAAGTCCATATGGATATATTATTACAAGGAATAAAAGCAATGATAAGGCATTCAATTGCTTGTATTTATGAGAAAATATCTGCCAATGAGTCAAGTAAAATAGTACTTCTTAAGGGTCTTAAATTCAGATATGTTAACAACATAAGATAGCAGATCTTATTTGATACAGCATAACAGTAAAATTTTGTTTGTCTTATTGGCAGATATTTTTTTTTACTTATAACAAGCAACTCATGATTTGTTTTTTGGTTTTATATAATCAAATATGTCAGGCAATTTCTGCTCACAATAAGTCTAGTGAGATTTCCAGACTTAAATTTGCACCAATTAAGTTTCTTATATTTTAATTTGTGGAGTGTAATGCTTCTGTTTCATTAAACTACCTTGATTTGTTTACTTTGAGGCTCATTTGTGGCTATTTGTATCTATAGACATATGCAGGCAAGCTTCTTTATGACGATTACAAATCTCATGCTAGATCTGAAACATAATACAAACAATACAGATAAAAAAGTTAACTTCTTGATTTTGGTCAAGTCAGAGGCAAAAATTAAAATTTCCAACATTTTATCCAAAAGGAAATTATATTCATAAAGTCCAACTCGGCAAAATAATGGCTTACAAAAACAAGAACTAGGAGAGCTTCTGGAAACAACAAGTGGCAGTATTTTACACTCAGAGCTAATAGCTGTGGCCTTTATGCAGTGTTGTACATGCATCTTTTGCCCACTTAAAGCACCTTCCACACCAAGGTCACTGCTGTTGTACTAATAAACCGGCTGCCTCTCACACAGTCTAAGGCTTATATATCTTCTCTCATTAACGCCACAGCTGAAGCTCGCTCTGCAAAAGCTAAGAGTTGTGCGTGCTACTATCTTACCTTGTTATTTTAGCGGATTGACTGAACATGTCAGAGCCTCACAGTCATTAGAAAGAGAGAGTCAGCGGAGACTGATCAACAGACTGAGGATTTCTATAGGGAATAGCTCTCCTCACATAAAGAGATGAAATAGCCTTCCTGTTCTGCATAACAATTACAAATCTAAGGGTATTTTTAAATCTGTCAAAGCACAAGAAGAAGATGATGGTTAGAAAAGAGGACAAATGCTGTCTTGCAGCTATGTTTTTAGCAGATTGTCGTTCAGCCTATCCACAGAGGAAATAAATCTGTCTTTCATTTGTTAAAGGTTATCCTGCTTTTCCATTCTGCTATGCACTTGCATGAACTACTTGTTGTACTTTAACACTGGTATAAATCACGTCTAAATGGATGTCATTTTTTCATATTGGGGCTATTTTATAGGTTGCACAAAGGAGATGGCGAAGCTATTACCTGCATAGGCAGAAGTATTATGATAGATGTGCAGATGTCTTTAGAGCAAAACCTGAAGAAAATCTCAGTCAAAGGAGTTAAATGTCATCTCAAATTCAATGTGCATCACTGCCAAAAACTTAATATGTGCCAATTATAGATAAATATGCCAAGAAAGTAATACAAGAAGTGTTGGGTTATCAGGTCACTTCCATTTCATAGCAATTAGTCAGCTGATCAGTCTGTGAGTACGAGGGGCTCTGCAGACCTGGCACATGACATCAGTTAGCTCAAATCAAAGCTCCTGACCTTTGCAGCCTCAAAGATTGTCAAGCCTCTTTCAGAACCATGCTTCCTGTAATCATAGCATGTACATATCACAGAGGGCACACTCTGTGACCTCTGAGCCACTTTTTTTATCCCCCCTTGCCAGTTGGTGCCCTTCATTTTGTGCACCATGTGGCCTTTAAACGGGAGACAAACAAAGAAGTACCTTGTGTGACCTTTCCAGTGTTCTCCCATTAAAATAGACCACTGGTGCCAATTACTTTCCCTCTCTTGCAGCCGAGAAAAATAAAAAGTAAATGGTATAAATAGTGAAACATGAATTAATGACATTTCAAACATATTGAAAGGAAAAGAACGACATGTGTTGAAACTTTTCTGGGAACATTGTGCGAGCTGAGCAGCCCTGTACTTCATTAACCTTTGCACAAGTTTAAACACCCCGCTAACCCTGCTAATATAGACACAGGCAGATTGAATTAGATTTGTACAATTTGTACCAAGTAGCAAGACCAATTTTACACATGCCCCCTGTTCCTGTTCCCTGCACGGTCCTGGAAAAAGAAATGGCATAGAAATGATCACGTACTGTATTTACACTTCCCATTACATTTTTATTCTAGCCGCAGAGAATCTTTGCTAATTTTATCAGGAGGGAATAATTGAAAATGCTTGATTGAATTTTAGCTTTAGTGGCATATGCAGCAATTGAAAAATACTTCTTATTGGGGCATTATGGGTATCCCTTGGTGCAGAAATGGGCAACTGGAGGCATCAGGAAAGAAGGAGAGTCACATGCAGCCCTCCTACACCCTTGATGTGGCCCAACAGTTATTTTAAAGCATTTAAACAAAATACACAACAGAATCGACCACCAAACAGCAGTATTTTCCTGAAAATATAGCTATAATTGGCCGAAATAGTTTCTGTTAAATGTTCTCTTGAGTATTACCAAATGTGTTTTTACAATGAAACTAAAACTGATGTTTTTTTCCCAAAGGTTGTGTGTGTGTCTATATATATATATATATCATTGAAATGCCAACATTGTTTTCCTCCTGCACAAAAGGATAAATTTATTGTGGCCCTAATGGCTACCAAAGTTGCCCATCTCTGCTCTAGAGTCATGATTTCTGAAAATGAAAATTAAACTGCTTCTAGGTTTATTGCTCTCAACTTAGTATTTACACTGATTGATGGCACCACCTTCTGTTTTTTTATTTTTATTTTTTATTTTTTAATGTCAACTTCTCCATTTTTTATCATTGCTAGAGAGAACTAACTCGGCTATTCTCACATAGTGACTCTAAATTAAGAGGCATCATGGTAGACTATAGTTGCAAGACTTTATTTTAAGGGGTACCAGCAGACTTCCCAAACAAAAGAAAACACACTGTTTAATCTCCAGTACTTAAAGAAGGGAGCTTAAGTAGCTTTGGCCTACATATCTGATGCACTTGCTAGGAGACGGAAGAAAGTGCGTCTTAATTTATTTTGGACCTGAACAAATTTTCTCAAAAATATTACTTATTACCTGATTTCCTGTTGCCGCGTTTGGAAGTATGAGTACTGATGTAAATTTATGTTTAAATACATTTAAATTTACTGTATACAATTTTGCTTCCCAAACGTGATTAATTTGGACACAATCTTTTTTTCCCATTTACATGAAGGGAATATGTAGTTTTTGCATGTCAAGAAAAAAGAAAAAGCCATACATGTAGATGATTTATACATGGATGATACTGTCTTTTTAAAGCAGCACTAAGTAAGATTCCAGCTTTCAGCTCTCTAGGGGCCTCTATGGCCATTGAGTGTAACTGCACCTTCGTACACCAACATGCGTTTGTTGACATACAGAGGGAGGAGAGGCGAGCCGACAGGACTTTCCAAGAGACACATAAACCATGTGGACTGATAAGTTACAGTCTTATCATGTTTCTTTTCAAATAAATCATGATGTACTTACAAGTCCAAGCAGTACCAGGGCTAAATCAGCATCGGTCGGACATTCCTCCTCGTCTTTCAGCTCACGCCAGCAAGTGAACGCTGGTCTAATGTTTATCCCTGTCCGGGCATTTAGCTTGTTACTCTCCCGCTTTCTTTTTTCATCTCCTCCGAAAAAACATTTATTTTCTTTGGGTTATTCGCTGCTTCCGCCATGATAACAACACTACATGTAGCTTTCTTCTTCTTCTTCTTGTTTGACGGCGGGTGGCATCCAACGTCAGAGGAGCATTACTGCCACCCACTATGCAGGAGTGTGAGCCAGAGGTCCCTATTTCCATTAGGAAAATAAGTGCATATTTACTTTAAAGTAAATTCTGTTCATCAAATCTGTTTTAACAATTCAAAAACTGCTTTATATTCTGTTTTCCCCAATGCTTAGCTTTTGCCTTGAGGGGGAAGTGACGTATGCAGTAAAACAGTCAAAGCAGTAAAAATTTGTAGTTTTTAATGTGGAAGTGTTCCTACCACCCAAGTCTAAATTACTTAGTGCCAGTGAAGGCGATACAGACCCCCTCAGACCATGACAGAGGTGTCGTTCAACCTCTTGTAAGGCGATGTACCATCACAATGATTCTAGAAATATTATATTAGGGTGGGAAAAACTACAACGTGTTGGTTTAAAACTGCATATTGATTAATTTTTTTATTTGTGTCAACAAAAAAAAACAAAAAAAAAACAACAAAAAAACTGCTTCTTCTTTACTAACAAACGCAGCAGCCAACAAGAGGCTTTGTCACGAGAAATGACCCAACTGCATAATCATCCAGCCTTACGGATAAAAAAAACAATGTAACTTTTTTATCAAGTTCGTCACAAACTAGTTTTCAGTTTGCTGAATTTTCATTTGTCTTCCAAAATAAAAAAAGTTTAATGTAGAGGATTTACACATTTTGAACCCTAAGTCAAAGCTACTATGAGGAACTGTTGTTGTTCATTCTACACCCCTGAAAAAACTTACTGTGCATCCCTTAACAGTAGTGCATAATATAAAACTTAAAAAAAAAAGCTAATTTTTTTTATGGGCGATTTGCTTGTGTCAAACCTTCTTCATAACAGAGGTCTCAGTCATTATCATTAGGTAGAAATAATCACCCATATTAATGATGTTCTAGTTTGCTTTTGCTTCTGTAGAGCTGACAATACTAATTCTAGTCAGTTTCATATAACAACATAAAACACCCTCATGGGAGCTTTAAGAATATGCATGACCCAAATGCACAACCATTGTCTACCAAATGAGGAGCTGTATAACTATCTAGATATTTAAGTATAGGCTTAGTCTCCTTTCCTAAATTAAAGCTCCTATGCAAGACATTTTGAATCTTTTTGATTTTGATTCAGCAGTAAACAAAACAAAAACCTCATCCTGCAACAGTCAAATGCACCAATCAATGAGAGGTTCTGCTAGGATATAATTAAAAAATGTAATGTGCCCTTGGTTATTTTATCTGACTTCTACCCCCTGGCAGTCGTTTCAGACATCACATAATAAGAAAAATAAGTAATTGAGTAATTAAATAGGTATGTAGAAAATCAGTCTTGTTCTTGGTGGTCTGGTTTACTTTCTGAGCTTATATAAAGGTGTCAAAATATATTTGAGTCTGATTCACAACCACTTAAAAACTTCTCATGGGAGCTTTAAGTAAATGCTAGATTTATAGACCGTTTACACAGCGAGTGATCAATGTGCCGTTATTGATTTGAGACATGCTTAGACTCATTTGACAGTTCTGCTGAAGTGCACTAACGTACACGTTGAAGACTTCCCTCTGTGCTTTATTGCTTTATTCCTCACCTTCCTCCATCTGTGGGTACGTAAAATCACATCATTATGATGTGGCTTTGCAGATCTGAATATTTAATACAGGTTTGTCTTGCACCGGCTCTCCAAAAAATTATACTTGTGGGATGCTCCAGAGCCATCTTCTTTGGTTTCAACATCAGACATTCACTGTGCAGTACTGAGTTTGTTTACTGGAGAAGATACAACCAAACAAAGAATGCAACAGTGATCTCCAGCCTGTAGCAGTCAACACAGCAAACACTGAATTATTGATGCCTTTTGTCAGTTCTGTAAGACAGTATTCTCCCTTTTGCCTGGAGCTTTACAGGTTAATCATGAAGCCGCATTAAAGGCATTAAAAAATGCCTGAATTTGGATGATGTGATGCTTCACATACGATGAAACCAGCAGGAATATAACTCCAGAGGAAGCTGGAAACAAACAATATCATTAAAAATAGATGGTCGCCTTCTCTTCCAAAACAACGCATTTGACCAAGTAATGGATTGTTCACAAAAGACGCGGGCCATTCAAGCAAAACAATGCAGCCCGTTGAGAGAGTATGATCGCAGGGGAAACAGTGCATACCTTAAGCGTTACTCAGTAGGGGGGCGGAACGGGAACCACAGGCACACTTGTGATATTTGTCTGCAGCAGTGGTTTTTCTCTCCTCATGACGTACTGAGCTCCTTGATGTTTTATTCTGACATCTGAGCCTGCAACTTAAAAATCATCTTTCACAGCCGCCGAGCTGTTAGACATGTGCTTTTGTTTGATGGGTCTCCTCCATTTCCCCTCTCAGTCCACTAATTGGTGTAAGTGAATAATCCACAGCGGCAGTGACACTAATAGACGTGCATGTATTGATTTTTCCGTTACTGCGATGACAGTAAAAGGCGTGAATATTTGTGGGAGATCTGCTCACTTGAATGAACACAGAAGAAGCTGTAATCCACATGAAATGTCTTCCTTTAACTGGCTAAACTTAAGTAAACTGCAGAGGGTCTGAATATAAAGTAAAGTGCAAGACTCCTAGGGGTAAAAGTTTATGATAATACCATCACATGGTGGTGTTTTCGACATTTTTCTGAGTAAATATATATCACATTTCAATATGTGAAGTGCGCCAGAGGGCTTATTTACTCTTCTCATCCATCATGGTATTGTCAAAAGCTCTTTTAAACTCTTATCACATCATCTGGCAGGAATTAAATGGCACAGTGAAATGAAAAAATGTGCCTGGCAGCCATGATAAAAGGGGTATGAATACGTAGCCCTGACATGTCTGCTGACAAGAGTGGCCATGTTTAAAAATAATTTAAAAAAAAAAAAAGGAGAAGGAAAAAAATGCAATATATGTCCTTCATCTGAAAACCTGCTCCAACCTCATATCCACAAAGACCTGGTTGAGGGATAAGTTTGCACCTCTTCGTGGCTGTGTGGTTACCATGGTAACAATAAGAAAGAGGATCATACCAGGGCCATCTGTTTACACGAAGAGGGAAAAAAAAGATATGATGTGAGAGCAGGGAAACAAAAACAGTTTCATATATACAGTACATGTGTTTCAGGGCCATGGGAGACAATCAGCAGATGTGAGGTACAAAGGTTAGATGCTGTTTCTTTTAAACAAAATACTCTAGCAACAAAGTATGCATTTTAAAAGATGATGAATAATGGATTTCAATTATTAATCATACTTAAAATGTGCATTTTTATAATCCACCAAATATTTCTTAATGCAACTATTATCAAGAATGAATAACAAATATAAAGCATAAAATGTCTTGTGTATCTGATGAACTTTTTGAGTTTTATTCTCTAGTATTCTGTCTCTTAAAATATGTAAACACAGAACAAAAAATAAAACAAGCAAAGAAATAAATATATATATATATATATATATATACTTCCCCCACTGAGAAAAGCTGCCATCATAAATATGTAAAAAAATATCCTGATGAAGATGGACAAAAGTGTACATTTGTATGCATTTTTATGTTTAAGTTCAAGCTCTTCCCTTCTGGATTTGTTCTTCTTTCAGCAAATGCATCCATCCATCAGTTATCTAGGCCATGAAAAGTCCTAAATGAGTCTTATATTTATCTATGAATTAGTTCTAGACAGAAGAACAGTGAATAAGGCTGAGGAAGACTACCCCATTTTTTATTCTGTTTGCTACATTGGTCACTTTACCGAGTTGACCACAGAAACAGAAAATCGCGCCTTGAATTGGCCAACCACCAGTATGCATAGCTGCCTCTGCTGCCTCTATCATTTCTAATTTTAATCTGTTGTAACTCTGCATCACTTCATAGAGATAGAGATGTTATTTTCAGAGCTTGATCATTTTTTTCAGTGTCTTATAGATTGAACTCAAGGCAAAAACTTGGGTTTGTTTGCATCTGTAATTGTCAAAGCACTCTGTGCTCTCATTGGGAAATGCCTATGATGTGACTGACCACTACCATTGTTTTGTCATCAGTTTAAGTTTAAGCTTTTGTCAGGCTGGAGAGCCCAGTATAGCGCAAAGACAGTAGGATGTACGCAGAGTCTTTGACAACATGGCATAGAGCAGCCCTGTATTGACCTATTACTATAGAGATGGCCTGTCAAGAGTGGACTGAGCCCACATAGGGAAAGTAGCCTTAAGTTGGCAGGAGCTCCAATAGGGCACCTCAGAGTGACTTAGAATACAGCTGGATTACAGGTATTCTCAAAGTGTTTTTAACATTTGTGATAGTGAACATGCTCCAGAAGTCATCAAAATCTTGTATATGAACTTGAGTTAAAACAAAATATGGTCTCTTTAACGAGCAAAAGGCCAGTCATAGTTCAACACTTTTTGTATGACAAGAGGTGGGATTATGAGATGTATAGGGTGGCCCAAGCTACACCTCTGCTGTAAACTAAGATTTACAGGTGCCAGTTTAGTGATGAAATAGAAAATATGATTGAATTAATTTTTGGATTCAAGAAGGCACCTTGCATATTTACTGTGTCAAAGCTAAAATGATGCTTTAGTGTTAGTCTTTCACACGTTTCTCTTTCACAGTATTGAAAAAATTATCACAGTCATCTCATTAAGACCAAAGAAGATAATGTCCACTGAATAACATTAATGCATATCTTTGACATAATGTCCAATGTATTACAATGCCTTTTTGGCCCAACATTGCTGAGCCCTTATTATTTAGAAAGTTAGCTTCCACATCATGGTGATAAAGGCAGCAAAAATTACAAAATGGACTTGAGCAACAGTTGACTGCAATAACTGCTTTAAAATATAATCTGTTACTGAGCTGTGTAAATCTGCTAATGAGGACCAGATCAATATGATGAATTGTTTGTTTATTTTCTGGAACATTGATGTAAAATATTCATTGATTGCTCTGAAGCAACATATCACACCTCTTGTAGCCTGGAGCTAATTTGCTCAGTCTGTCCTTGCATTGCCCTTAATTGCTAGCTGTTGTATAAATGCTAACGCTATGAAAAATTTCAGCGAGCATTAATGAGCAATAGCTTGGAGAGAGAGAGAGTGGGACAGCTTTTAATGCATCGTTGTGGGGCTGTAAACCTTCATGGGTTTATTTATGAGCAGGGCTGTGAGAGACAATGTACATAAAGTGATGTATTTACATTTTCACAGAGAAAGGTTTGATTTCAAAGGCCCGAAGGGAAACGCTATCATTTCCTCCAAAGTTGTGCCATTATGGAAATAATCTTTTTCTTCACTATAAAAGAGATGAGAGTGTCATGCAGATGAGTCATGAATTGATGGCATACCCTTTTAGGCCAAAATCACCGCTTACACTGAGAGTTTTATAAATCTTTCATATAATATTGTCTAGACAGATAGCAGGAAACTAATTACAAACACTGGCTTTGCTTTCTCATTTACAACAGTGATTGTCTGACATGTTTTATTTTCAGTGCACGGTTGAACAGAATGTTGAGAGTCACGGTCTTGCCAGTGATACATAGTCCTTAAAAGATTAGCAGAAACAGATTAAAAAAGGGGCTGTATCATTACCAATTCAAAATCTGGATTTTTTTAGAGCAGCACTGAGCCGTGCACTCCCTTGTAATCCTTTAAAACCCACAAATTCGGGGGGTATTTGGGAAAGTAATGCCACGCTTGACCGCTTTGATATGCCAGTGCTGCTTTGGCACGGCTGTGTAGAGCAAACACAGCCGGTTATGACATCTAAATCACCTTTTTTTGTCAGCGCACATGTGCAGAGACGGTTGGCTGTAATATTCAGCGACAACTGGAATATGTTCTCCAGGGTGGCGGCATCAGGAGTGATTTTTTTTTTTTTGCACGAAGTTGGTGCTTTTTACACTGGTGAAAGAGACAATAACCATAATTAAAATGAATGACAGCCAAAGCAGACAAAGTAATTGGGCGTGTTAAGTGTCCTCAGAGCAAATGAGGTATGACCAAATGCATCCTGGGAAATGTAAAGATGATATGATTTCAAGCCAGATATGTAAAATTAGCAATTAGCAGAATACAGCGTGCCAAGAGACAGCCTGATGATTTCTAAATGTGTTATGATGAAAAAAATAAATAAGCCATGTACTATGTACTGTAATGATGTATCTCTCACTCTGTCTCTCTTTGAACTGGATTACCTCATAAAGAATATGATGATATGAAGTACCTTTGGGGCCTTCAATGGTGCATCTCCACTATGTGGTACTGACCTGACCTATCTCAGCCACAAGTCCATAAGGCAGCATCTCAGCTGAAATGACTGTAAATCAAACCAGAGCCTTTAGACATTTACAATCATGTCACGTTACATTGCTTTATGTCTATTCAGCAGCTAATGGAGCTATGCAGGGCTCTGTTGATGGAACACAGAGGGACAAGGAAATGGAATGAACTTTCACCCAGGTCCAAGTCATATGATATCTCAAAGATGTCTTAAATGCTTGTGTCATCCAGGGAACTGTGTCTCGACATACTGTAGCTTGACCAAGTGGCGACCCAATGTGCGGAGAAATGTAGAAATGCACAATAAGGCTGTCACTTTTACTAAAAATTGAAACTCAAATGATTTTTGAATATACACCCAAATAACCGAAGATATAATCCTACCTTAACTCACACTCTTTGTCGATTAGTTGGTTGATCCTAAGTTGGGTTGAAACAGCATTATTAACATGGTTGCCGCTTATTTGACTCAGATGCCACCCCACCCCCTCAGTTATGAAAAGGCTGCTTTTTTTCCAATTCTTTTAACAATCTATGAGGTCATCGAGCAGCTTTCATTTCTGCTTCACCATCTATCATCTCATGATAATCCACAGACCTTCAAAAAGAGGGTAATTCCTCCTACAAAATGACAGTCTTCTGTCAAATTGACACATCTGTATTTACCATCTGTTGCAAAACTAAGTAGGATATCCTTTTTCTATCATTAACACAACGCTATTTGCATGTGTGAGCTATAATAACCTATTTATAGTTTATGGATGAATAAAAAGCTGTTAGACCTAGTAATGTGTCTGGGGTAGATCACTTCTTAAAAGCTCTCTAAAAAGTAAAGTCTAACAAAGGAAAAGGTTTGCTTTGTATGCAATAAGCAAGTCAATCTAAAATCTAAATCTATAGCCTAAGACAATAATAGATGTAACAATGTGAATATACTGCTATCAAAGACTTAAAGTAAATGCATTTTATTTATAAAGTTTGGTGTGAGCTTAGGCATGGAGAATATTGTGTATTTATTAACTCACTGATGCAAGTCACAACTCATTTACATCTTTTCTCCTCACCCTCCCTGTCTTGATGCATTGCTAACCAGCTAATTAGGAGCATTAACTCACTCAAGCACAAAACTAACTAGATTCTGCCACAGCCTTGTTTCACCAATCAACCAGCTGCCATCATATTCTCATGATTTTCTCTCTCCCACAGTCAATCTGTAGTTTCAGTGTGATCATGGCAACCCTCTTCCATCCCCTCTATCTCATCAGTGTACAGGTCAAGACATCAGCAATCTCTTCCAACTTTAATTTTGTGTCCTGCTATCTTCCACCACCATTGAGTCTAGTCTCCATAAGGTGGGTATCCTATTCTGCTGTGGGCCTCACTACCCCTTTAAATAGATGACGACATCACAATGGAGTGTAATCGCCCAAAGACATATTAACCACTGATGATAATTTACAGTAAAGGGATCGTTTTGGTTTTGGTTAGTTAGGGTTGCTGCAGGCCTATTGCACTAGTAAATATGATTGCTATAAAAGCACCTGGCTAGCTTTGTCCTTGAGGAAAGATAACCAGGTATTGATGCTAGATGAGATATAACAGTCAACAGTTCCACAAGCCTCTTAATTAACCCACTTCGGGTTAAAACTACACACAAAACAACATTGGCTCGATTGGACATCACAGTAAGATTCTTTACAGTGTTCAGCTTTTCCTTGACAAAGCCCCTGTGTAAAGAACTTTAGTGTGTTGCTACATAGGGGTTATTTATCCCTCTGCCTTCAGCTGGTCAGATCATCAAAAGAAACAGCAAACACAACCTTCACAAAAACAACACTAAAAATGAGAAATTTTGACTTAAGTAAAGACAGCATGCTGTTAGTTGTGGGAATGTACACAGAAGGAAACTAGGTCAAAGACCCCTAAAGCCACACTCACACCTAATGTGACTTGGCGACCGAGATCGAGTCGCCCACCCAAGTTGCGTAGCCTGTCCATAAATAGCCCATTTGGTCACTGTGGTCATCATGTCGCTAAGTGACGTCACGCCTGCTTGAGTTTCACCGTGATCATATCATATCATAGTAGAATGTATTAACTGACAATATTCCAACTGTATCCTTTTCACTCACCTACCAACCACAAGACACTGCAGCTGATGGCCCTGCAGCAGCATCGTCTGTCAGCTGCACCTCGAGTAAGGAGTTAAAACAGTCTGTCACGGTGTGGTCACACACCCACACAATACTGATTGGCTACACGCGACGGTGCCTGAAAAATTAAAACTTTTCAACTTTGGCGACAGAGCGACGCAACCTGGTCGTGCATCCAAAGCGACCCGGTAACGTGACCAAGTTGCCCAGATCGCATCCAAGTCACTTTTGGTGTGAATGCAACTTAAGACTTTCAGGTGACCTCCCACATTATTTAAATATTATTGGTTGACAGAGGCTTATATTTCTAGCTCTTCGTCCATTCACTTTAAGAACTGTCTTCAAGAATCTGAACCACTCCAGCTGTCTCTTGGATCAGCGTTGGATAATCACCTGGATGTCCCCCATGTTGTTCTTGTTGAGGTCACAGCAGTTTTGCACATCTGCACCTTGACAACTCAGCTATTGCTTAAGTGGTTTGATCGAAGTCTATAAAAGGAAATGAATTGCAAGGTACCAAAACAGAGCAGAGCACATCCTAGTTGAGATGGCACGGCATATGAAAATGCCCCTCAACATGCCTGGAAAGCAGTCTGAGTTAAGAAATATAGATGAATATACCATCACCAATCCATCAAACATTTCAGATAAGCTTGAGATATTCCATACTGCAATTTAAAGAAAAATGTGTCTTTATGCGTCTCTATTAGTTTTACTTCTTGGTGACAATGAAAGGCCGTAAAAATAGACACAGTGATCAAAGGCTCATGTGGGACTGGTTGGAGAAGAAAAAGAATTCATCAGTAACAGTCGGAGAAAAGTGGGTCTGCAGCTCACTCACGTCTCTCTAAAAGCAAAGCCAGGAAAAAAAAAAAAAAAAAAAAAAAGGCAGAGCTGAGCCCCACTCCTTGCACGTCCCCTCTGAGAGCCAGGTGCTCCAAACCACCTGAGGTCACCAAACCCTACTCCCACGTGGGGCTGTCCATGCCCTGGGCGGGTGCTATCCTCGTTTAAAAGCTTTATAAGCTGTGGTAGGCAGGAGAGGGGGTTTGTCATATAAAAACTAAAAGCTCGAGAGGAAAAAAGGTAGTCGAAAAGAGAATCGAGAGAAGAGGAAGAAGCAGGGTTTGGGAGTAAAGAGGAAGTCTTTTTTGTTCACTTCCCACCACATCTCTCTAAAACCTCTTTTTCTCTCAGTGGTACATTCATTTAGGATGGTTTGTGTCACTCTGATCTGAAAAATATGAGAGTGAAGCAGACATTAAAGAAGCAGGCTTGGACATAGGCATGAAAAATTGATGAGAAACAAAGGGTTGAGAAATAACACAAAGTGTCTGCTAAATACCAGACCACAAATTTATTTAAACATCAATTTAGCCAGAAGGAGCAGTGCCTTGCAGTGTACATCCGACATAATTAAACACTTAGTCGCTTCATACACGGCCCGTTTAATTACTCCCCAAAGGTACAGTGATCAGAGCTCTGCTTCTTCTTTTTTGTTCTTGGTGATGTAGCACTTTTTGCAGATGACACCCGCTTTTTAATTGAGCCTGTGCAAACACAATGTTAACTCAGTGTGGTGTGCCATGTAAAAAGAATCCTGAGAGTCTGCAGTGTGGATTACAACTTAAGCTGTTACCCAAGAGCTGATGAGGTGAGAAAACCCTCACTTATGCCATTTCAGGGTGCAAGCATGGAAATTATTAGAGCATCTTTTTGAGCTTCAGACTTGAAAAGAATGGATACAACTTCAGTTTGATACACCATGAGACCTTTTACCTCACATATCTGTCCCACATAAGACTGTCAGAGAAATAATCTGCTATATTTATTTGATTTATTTTGTAGTTGGATTATCAAACAGTCCCTGAGATGCAGAGCGGATGAACTTTAGTCCCCGCGGTGCGACAGTGTGTGTACTCCCCCGCATACTTGACACAGCACCCACATCACTGACGACAGAGTCAAGTGTGTCTTTGAAAATCTTCAAGGATGTTGTGCCCTCCTCAAACTTGTTTGGCTTAAAGGGCTCTTTCACACAAAACTACAATGACTCACTTTTGCAGGATCTATTCCATCAGTGTGGCGAATGCTCTGTTCTGATCAAGCAGCTCCCACACTGATATTTGAAATTATGGCAAAGCTGTGCAACATGCTGGAATATGATTACAAGTCAGGCTCAATGTTATGAGCAAAAGACTCTGTTTTACTGAGTTGACATCTAATCTTTTGCTTCTGTATTTTTTGATTTAGTGTTCCGTTTAATTAAGACTTTTACCGGCCTGATTCTTAACTGGTTTTGAAATTTGACTTATTTTCTCTTATATTCTCTTAATCCATGTCTTGAGCCTAACATAGATTAACATCAAATATTTTAGCAAACCATATTCTATTTTGTGAGATCAAAAAAAAGAAAGAAAGAAAGAAAGAAAAAAGAAATGTCTTAGTGTGATGATAAAGTGCTGTCACAAACTGACCTGTCTCAGCCACTCCGACCTTTGACAGCAACGACTCATATGTCTGATTTTGCTGGTTTAAAACCTAATTTCAGATTGATATCAGTAATATTTCAATATATATTGGCACAAACCGGCAACTGACTATATGGAGGCATAATGCCAACTATAGAAAATATATTTTCTTTTCTTTTCTCCTGAAAAATAATGATTGGAGATGGAGGGTGTGGGCCGACAATGACCGTTGCACTAATACAGCTGTCAAGGCAGCTGAACTTTTTGCCTTAGCATGTGTAACATATTTACCTTTAGAGACAGTTAAATACGTTTTATGTTGTAGAATTGCATGTTATTGCATTGTGTCTTATCATATTGCTTTGAATGGTATAGCATGGTAATCTAATCTTTGGTCCTGAATCATAATATATTGTGTTGATTAACACCAAACGCATCATATTGTTTTGCATTGAATGGCATCATTTTAAATGGAATCTTATTGCATCAAATCATATTGGACCATACTGGTCTCTATTAGACTCTTCTGTGCCATCATATTGTATTACACTGTATCAGACTGTATCATTTTATATTGTAATGTACAGAGCTGTTACATATTGTATCATATTTTTCCTTGAAGCATTGTATTACTGTGGCATATAGTATTATACTATTTTGTATCATATTTGATCGTATTGCATTACAATAAAACATTTCTAACAATTATGTACACCATGAAAAAACCCACTCTGCTACTCCAAATGTGTTAACTGTTTTGTTTTGGTTTATAACATAAAGCCCTGGAAAATTACCTTTGAATTTGTGGTTGTTACTGTGGAGTAATCTCTAAAACATTAAATACAACAGACCATTCATGAAAAGCATTTCTTTTTAATTTCATCTTTTTTTGAGCAAAATCTCTTCTTGATTTTTTGACAACTTGAAGTAGAGCACACACTCCCCTGTAGATTTACTTATGTAAGAAATGTTTTCATTTCCGTACCACCTCTTTGTATATAATGTGGACTGTAGGGTGCTCACATTCAGTGAACACCAACTAGCATGTCATCAAACTCTGCCTCATCAGCGGCAGCATCATTAGGCTGAAAGCTCTAGGAGCAGAACTCAGCCGTGTGACAACGCTGTCAGGAAAGTGAGGTGGTGGAAAAATTTGCATCTCAAAACGGATCTTTTTCCACCGGGCAGGACGAAACTTCGGGCTTCTCGCTGCGTTTTATGTACATTTCCAGTTGTCAGTGTTAGCCATGTCACATTCCCAGGCTTAGCACTGTGAAAGCAACCCACTGTGCTGTAAACGAGATGAGATGAGCCCTGTTGAGAGGTGGCTGCACAATCTGTCTCGTCTTGTGTGCGTCTGACCTTCTAATGATCGAGTCATGGGCACCGGGATGGCAACCTTGTCGAGAAAACTGCAACTCAAGCCGAGTGTGAGGAGGGAGATATGAACAGTTAAGACAATGGCGCCCAGAGACTCTTTTCATAGCACCTCACTGAGCTGATAACCAAATCCCTCTGACATTAGGGAGCTAGCTGCCCTCCCATTTTAATTACCTGAGAAACTGCACGTCAGACAGTCAGACTATAGGGCCAGGGTACCAAAGTAAAATTCACTTTAGGACCACCGTTGATTAAAGAATAAGAAAAACATTCACATACATATTAACTCTGGGAACAGAATCAGGTCACTGACAGACGGACGGACGGATGGACAGATAGATACTATCACAGTAATTATACAAACTTACTTACAGGATCAATATATTGAATAATTATTTAAAAATCCTGCAAACATTGAAACACAAATAGACAAATAGATCAGTAAATGGATAAACAAACAAAAAAATTCAAAAGGATTGATGAAAAAGTATAATTTTATCAGGAAATTCATAAACATTTTAGCTGTGTCATAACTTTGCACACACAAAAATAGAAAACAATTGAATACCAAATAGATGTGGGTTTTTAATGACCCATGCCAGACAAGGAAAAAAACATATCACTTGTTAATATGCTGAAAATGTGTCAGTATTTGATTTGTCTGTGGATTCAAAACAATTTTTCATGATACAAACTGGATAATAAAGGGTTAGTATTTGATTCTTTTTTAACAATCAAAAACAATATGGTAGGAAAAAAAACCCTGAGGCACTGGTGTGACATAAAAAGTTTTACCTGGGAAAGGTGACATTTAACAATATTTTGGTCTGAGGAAGAAGTAAGGTGGCTTTTTGCCCTCTTTCATACTCATTTTAATGGGTCATCACTGACCTATGTAAAACTTTATTACTAATAGTAAAATTGCCTCAAAATTTGTCAGAATGTTGAAAATGCGACAATTTATTTTTGTATGTTTACATATTTTTATGGTTGTTAACTATGAAACTAAGTGATATAAAACAAAAATAAGTATACAGGAGGTTAATATTCAAAATCATAATGATAAAAATCATTTCAATACATTTAAATGAAGACAAAAATGCATAAAGTCTTAGATAAATTGTCCAACAACCAAAGAAATGGGGCACTTACGGTTCTTTGACCTTTAAGTTGTCAAAAGGAGAAAATGAGAAGTACTTCATTTAGATGGCACAAGGGTTGATATAGATATTAAACTTACAATGTATTGATATCTCAAGTCTTTTAAAGCCCTACCATGTAAGATCCCGGCTTTCAGCTCTCTGGTGGCCTCTATGGACGTTGAGTGTAACTGCACTGTCCTAAAACAGAGCACCAACATGCATTTGTTGACAAACAGAGGGAGGAGAAGTGAGTCGACAGGACGTCCCGAGAGACAAATAAACCATGTGGACTGATAAGGTACATTCTGATCATGTTTCTTTTCGAATAAGTCGATTGGACATTCCTCCTCGTCTTTCAGCTCGTCTTTCAGCTTTGTTCATCCTTGTCCGGGCATTTAGCTTGTTATTCTCCTGCTTTCTTTTTTTCGTCTCCTCTGATGAAGCTTTTCTTTTCTTCGGGTTTTTCCCTGCTTCCGTCATGATAACAACTCTACGTTTAGTTTTCGCCTCAACTTCCGTCTTTTAAACGAATCAGGGAGGAGGGGGAAGTCATGTATGCCGTACAGCCGTAAAAAAATTGTAGTTTTTCATCGTGGAAGGGTTCCTACCATCCACTTCAATGTTACATAGTGCCAGTGAAGGCGATACAGGCCTCCCCAGACCATGACAGAGGTGTCATTGAACCTGTTGTAAGGTGATGTACCATCACAATGACTCTAGAAATATTATGTTAAGGTGGAAAAACTACATAGTGTTGGTTTAAGGAGGTTCTTCATTTTGCCTTGGCACTATCTATATATCTACTCTAGACTTAAATAAGTGAAAGAAAAAATGTCCCTGGAGCTATGCTTTCAACATATTTGGGATGAGAAACAAACGAAAAACTAAAACGAACACAGTCTGTATCTGTTTTTTTTTTCCTTTTATCAGATGTTGTCAAATTATACACTGGCACCCTGACCCTGAGTGCTTGAGTCTTTGTAGTATCTGCCATTTTAATAAGCTATATGAAAACTGTCAAGCAGGGCTAACCCCTTCTCAACCTGGCACATAGTTTTCCAGATAATCCTGGTGGGATGGTGAGACTGAATGGATAAACAGAGTAGAAGTGAGCAAGTAAACAATCTTCACTGCTGCTCAGAGCATAAACACCTCACTCCAGCGGCAGAGATGTGTACCCACAAAGTCAAACTGGCAATCAGAGCATGTAGGACAGTGGTTTTACTTTGGACTGGGGCGGGCGCTTAAGCTGCACACCAGTATGTTCCTTTATTTATTTATGTCGGGGCTTAGCTTTTACAGAACAGGGAGCTTTTTTTACGGAAGATTCTTCATCTCAGGATGGCTGAAAATATCTTTTAAATAAGACAGGGACTAAAAAAAAAAAAAAAAAAACTGTTCTGCCATTGTAAGCAATATGCCCGGGGTGAAAAGGCGCTAAAAGCAAAGGGCTGCTCGACGCTCCTCTCTGATCCCTAGTATGCTTAATGGCATGGAAACACTCAGGTCAGGACTGGTGTGTCTTTATGTTTGTGTTGGTAATGGTCAGGCCTGTCTGCTGACATGTGCTCGAGTAATTAATGAGGTCACAGAACCAAAAACGCAGGTCCAACATGTCCTTTATTTTTCTAAGGAAAAATAAAGGACATGTTGTCTTTTCATATCATACTTCCAAGGGCTTTTAGGCTCTTACATTTTCTATAACTGTCAGAATTTTGCTCCTGTATGAAATATTTATCTTTTTTCGTATAACATTTTTACGAACATGACTGCACAAAACGTCTCTGTGGGATGACAGCGGTTTTGCATTCCCTTTAAGCTTAACAACATTGCCTAAAATTCATGAGGAGGGGATTCAACATTAAAGTTTTGATGTCGTTCTCTGTTTTTCTCATTCATTATTTGGGTTATGGTTAACTTTCACATTGTAACGATCAGCCTGTTCCTGGGGGGATTTAATTCACACATTTTTAGCTGTCAAGTTGAATTCAGGCTGCAAAAACTCCTAACCTGACTTGACTCCAACACTCCTGCAGTCACCACCATAAGGTTTTGCAGTGACTTAAATAAAGCAAAACATATCATGAAACAAGCATTCCAAGTTTGAACCCCTCTTTGGCCTCTCCATTTTCATACCTCTTAGCATTTGTGTTAGCCTGTGCTATCCACTCTGAGTGTTTAGATGGTAAGTTTTATTTTCTACTTCACCTGAAAAATAACAAAGGGGACAACACATAAAGAATTTTTTTTTATAGGTAAACTTGCATTAATGTCAAACACTAAACTAAAAAGGGACAAAAACTAGCCTTAGATTTTTTTTTTTAGATTTTTAAGATACCTGTGTTTTAATGAATTAGGGCTGATAATACGCATGATTAGGGTGTGGCTGAGTTAACTCTGAAGAAGACGCAACAGAGTCATTATCCAGGAGACCAAAAGCCATCCTGAAAGTTAGCATGAGACAGCACTTAAAGGATTGCAAGCACCATTGTATGGCTCCAAAACTCTTTTTTTTGTAAATGAGTGATGTCACTGAGATTATGTCCATATTTTATGCAAACATTTGGTTTCAAGTTCATTATTATATGAGTTTCCTCTCTGACAGAGAATTCTTAATTTTTTGGTTTCTGTGTTGTTGACACATTGAAGATACAGAGAAAAGATGTGAGGGGCTTAAATGACAATGAGACACAGTGTGTTAATATTATCTGCAGCTCAAGTTTACCAGGAGGTCCTGCTGCCTTAGCGGAGGACCAGACTCCACGGGAGTCTTTCAACATGACTCTGATTACTTCAGTGACTCTGCTGTAATAGAGAAACTGAGGAGATTCTCGGATAGAGAGATAGTATCATTTAATTATTCTGGTTTCAGGTTTCAAACACTCGTACTAAACAGTAATCAGAGTCGTCTGGACTCTAAGTAGCA
This sequence comes from Cetoscarus ocellatus, assembly GCA_037902135.1. Lineage (NCBI taxonomy): Eukaryota > Metazoa > Chordata > Actinopteri > Labriformes > Labridae > Cetoscarus > Cetoscarus ocellatus. The sequence goes on from JBAMNC010000720.1 coordinate 1,047,163, forward strand.
TGGCAAGATAATGATGAACGACTCTGAAGGAGGCTCCTATTTTTCTCCTTGATGAATGTTATCTACCCGTTTTCTGCCGTGTTTTCTGCACCCTGCTCTTGTCCACTTGCAGTAAGTCTCACTTGAGATAGTGTCAGAAGAAGGGTATGCTGAGCACTTTAACATCGCCTTCCTGTTCTTGAGACACTCTTTGTCTCTCATCAAGTGTCCAACCAGACAGAGACAGCTCAAAGGTTATCTGCAGTCATTCTGACCCGTCATTAATGATAACACTCAAAGCGCTGACTTCAGGGGCTTTTTTAACAAACAAATCTCTGGAATAAAAGCCAGTTTGGTTACTAAATTCTCCCTGAAACTTGCACATTTGTTTCCTACCAGACTTCCTCCCGAGTAGTGTTTCTGCTGCAGCAAACAACGTCTCAAACCCCGATTAAACTGAGTGATTTTCAAAAACGTGAAACAAAATATGTCTCAGGAGAGGAGAAAAAGAGAAGTGGGCTCATTTGATTTACTGCAGAGACTGCAAAGAGGAAAACTTGAAAGACACAGGTTTACTAGAGTGAGGCGAGGCTTCCCCTGGCACTCAGTAAATTATCTTTTTCACTTTGAAAGTTAGAAGCAGACTTAGAACTAGAAAAACAGCCTTTGGGGGGGAAGATGGACATCTGTTTAGAGTGATATATTTCCACCAGGAAAGTGCTGTGCTGTAGTTGTTTATACAGAAATTGTCTTCAATCAGTGTTTATGCTTTTAAATTATAATGAAAACACGTTAAAAAGGTTTAACTAAGGACATATTTTTATACTTATAGACAAAAACTCATTAGCACATCATCTTAATTGATTAATTTTCTCAAGGTTGTCATTGATGACATTACTATGACAACTCTTTCCTAAAAGTTAGGGCACTGAGTAAAATGTAAATAAAAACAAGCTGATGATTCTCAGAATATTTTACCTTACTGTGCTGCACAGCATTGCTGTGGTTAGCACTATTGCAGCAAAGGAAGATGTTTCTGATTGAAATCTTAGTCAGACCCTTCTGTTCGGGGTTTACATGTTCTCCTTGTGCATGTGTGGGTTCTTTCAAGATAATCCAACTTCCTCTCACAGACCAAAATCATGCTTGCTAGTTGATTGTTACTGAATTGCCTGTGAGTATGTGCGTGCCTGGGTTAGTTTGTTTCTAAATGTCGGCCCTGTGATTGTGTGATGGGACAGTCTTGTCTCTTGCGCAGAGACAGCTGGAATAGGCTCTAGCCCCACACAACTTCAAATAGGAAAAGGGGGTCTAGATAATAGATCAATGGATGTATACAACATATTCTGCTGAAAATTGCAAAAGACAATTTATAAACTGATGACTTTCAGAAATGCCATTGTTTTTGAAAATCTACATTAATTTGTGAATTTGAATGTACTGTGAGCATCAGTCTTAAATAAAGCTGTGAAAGGCTTGTGTTTACCACAATGATGGATCCCCTTTATTCTGTGGGACCTTTGACATCAACTTTGTTAATAATGATGGTGGCAGGAAAACTGATCTTGTCTTTACACTGGAACACTTTTTAGCTCTTCAGTTGCTACTAATGCCAGAACATGATTCTTTTTCTTCGTTTTTGATTTTATTTCCTGAAAAAGACAAATATTAACTGCATAAAAACACTTTGTGGACAATCCTGTAGATAATGGAGGCCAATTGTTATTTTCAAGGAACAGTAAGTGCTTTAGAGAAATGCTCTGAAACGTAGGCATAGTAGGCACTAGCAGCACAAACATAGCAGCCATGGACACAGATGTTTATCCTTTGTCATATGTTGTGGTTTGTTACTCTGCAGATATTTTTAGTGGGTTTAGAGAACCTTGATAGTGCTGCAAAAAGGCCAATTTCACTCCTCTTACCATGTTGTTGTAACACTTGTAGAATGTGGTTTCTGGAATAATAGTGAACCTCACTGAATAAGTGGTAATATATTCAGTTTATTTTTCTCCAAAACCTGTATATATTTTATTTCACAAAAGTCCTTTCACAAATGTGCAAGGTATTCTTGCAGCATGCACTAATGCACCTCCATACCACCATGAAACCTGGCTTTTCAGCTGAGTGCTGATAACAGGCTGGACAGTCCCCCTTCTCTTAAGCACTAAGAACAAGGTGTCCATGATTTTCAGACAGATATTATGACTCTCAGTCCTTGGATAGTTTTTTTTTTTTTTTTCACTTCACTTCAGTCTATTTTAAACTTGCACAGTCACAGAGAAGACAGCAGCGTTTCTGGGTCTGATTTACCACGGTCTGGTTTGTAAGATGTACTTTTCATATCTGTCCATTTATCTAAAAAATGAGCTGCCAGTGCACCCAAATTTAATGTTGAGGCATATGCTGCAATTACCATGATTACAGCCAACACAATCACACTGCATGCAAACTGACGCTTAATTGAAAACAATTTCAAAAAGAAAAGGATCGCTAAAATTTATCAACCTATTTCAAGCAGGTGCTTTCCTCCTGGTTAATACCAGAAACTACACATCATCTGTTTCATCGAAGGTGTTCCACAAGAGTCAGTTCTAGGCCCTTAACAGACTTCTTTTTTTATGCTTCCTTTGAGTCAAATTATCACTGTTCTAACTGCCTGAGGGACAGTTTTCTGAAACTTTAGAGAAAAAATAACAAGATGAATAAATTGTAGGGACGCATGATATTATTAGAATGATATCAGTATCAGCATATATTGCCCTAAAAAGTTGAGTATTGGTATCAACTGATACTGATTATTTTCTGATATGACTGATATTAGCCATATATATTGGCCATATATGCGCCTTATAACAGCTGTAATATCAGCAAAATACAAAAATGTATCACATTGCTTCACCTCATCATCACTACATGGATACAGTGAAATCAAGAGTTTCATTTTTTGAAGAATATATATATATATATATATATATATATATATATATTTTTTTTTTTTTTTTTCTTTTTCCTGTTTTACATCTGTACCTTACACAAATAGACTGTCACAGTGACAGCAACAATTAAATTTTAGTAATGTAAAGCTTTTTTCTTGCTCATGATGAATTATTTCAGCATTGATGACAAAGAATTTGGAAATAGTGGCATATCAGATATTGGCAAAAATCCAGTATCATGTATCACTAATAAGTTGTTCCCTATTTAACAAAAAGAGAGAAAATAAACTCTCTTTGGTACATGCTATATCAATACTCATAGTTTTGGACATAAACACAGTTAATTATGCAATTGCTAAACACATAAATTAAGTTTCTTTTTCAGTACAATGTACTTTTCTTACCAGTAGCACTTTCAGTTTTTGCATGTATATATGAAGTGTTCATAAAAGACATTTACTTGAAAATTACAGACAGTTGCAAAAATAATTTTTAACATTATTATCTAATGAGTAATAATAAAAAAACAGGAATGGAGGACATTTTTTATTTATCATTTACCCATAGTACATCTGAACTTTATAGATGATTTGCCTTAGAGACTCCATTGTGTCTCCCTAACAGCAGATTTTTAAGTTTCATTATTCTTATTTACTTTCTTTGTTTATAATGGAAACAGACTCTGGAGCCAGATTGAAAGAGGTGGAGGGCCATATGTGGCCCCCCGGCCACCAGTTGCCCATTTCTGGTCTAGATTAACATACCATCAGGTACAATAATAATAAGAATAATAATAATAATAATAATAATAATAACGTGTGTAATTAGTTTTGGAAACCTTGTTGTCTGCACCCCTTTGAAACAGCTTTCCTTTACCATTTGGTCATTTTTCTGCATTTGTTAAAGAAATAGATATAATACTGACCCACTCAACCTTGTGCTCTTATGACTGAAAAGATTCCATGAAAGACAACAAGTGAGCAGTGGAGATGAACAGCATAATTCATGGGATGTAAGTCTGTATCAGGAATACTGGCACAGGCTGAGAACTCATCTATGAGACTGATATCTGGCTAAAATTCAAAAACAATATAGCAAAGACAAATGCTATGAGCCACACAGCTGAGCCGCATAGCATGTTATAGACTTTGCAGGACACAGCTGAAATCTTCATGCAGGAAGATGGTTTGTACATTATAGATGGGAGATAGAAAAATCAGAGTGAGGCCTGGCACACACATTAAGTTTTTAAAATCATAACCAATTTTGAAGCACACACATAAGAGTGCCAACATAAAGACATTGCGGTTGTGATTTCTGTCCAGCTCCTCTCCCGATCAGTTTGTTATAATTTACAGGTTACGCCGTTAAGACGCTTGAGTCTTTTAAACAAATCAACAAGTTGGACCGTCATTTTGACGTCCTTCCAACTTTATGCTTCGCCTTTACTCTTGCTGGCATGGCTACATTTGCTTCCTGCTTCACCCACTTGATCCCTGGATAATAAGGTTTAGAACCTCCAGATAATCGGGCCTTTGCCAGTCTTGATTGGAAGTGGGGCTTGGAGTCAAAAGTCAGCTTCATTGTCAGGTTGTGTGTACATTGAGTTTAAGTCTCATTAGCCATTGCATTGTTAATCCAGGTTTTGTAGAATATCCTTTTTACATGGTACAGTTTTCTGCTGTCATTAGACACTGACATAATTTTGTAAAAGTCAGTGTAACTCATGCTAACTCTTAGAATGTAATTCATTCACGCGACCTTGTCAAAGACCTGGTCTGTGGAATGTAAAGTGACATGATTGATACTGAAGACTTTATCTTGCAAAGAAATACCTGAAAATGAAAGTATCCTTTACCATGTCTGGAAAGAGATTTATATCCCCCTTAAGTCTTGGTCATAAAATACCAGTTCTTTAATATCCCTTCAGTGGCTGATAAAGGGGTGAAAAGGCCTTCCCCTGTGATAAATTAAGATTCCTCTCAGTTCTCCTGACATGTGGTTCTCCCGGAAACATCCTCCACATTTAACACTTTACACAGACGATGCTCTCCAATGGGTTTTGCCAGGAGTTAGAGGCATATGAAGGAAAAAAGGAAAGAAAAAAGGAAAACCAGTGGAGCATTAACATCATACAGAAAATGTCTTTATCCTTTCAGACAGCAGAGGATGTATGTGGAGAAGAACAAGATAAGTATGCTGCAATTTGAGAAACTTTATTTTGCACTGTACATAGTTTAAACCTAAATTATCTGATATAAGTTCAACACTTCTAATTCAAGTTAGATCTTTTAATTTTTTAATTATTCATGATCTGTTTCAGAAAGACAGCTCCATACGTGGACTTTTTTTGTCGATTAAGGCTGATATTTATTTTATTTTATTTCTTTCTTTAACTGTATGTTATGCAAGCTGCTATTGTGTCATACCTATTGACTCACTAGAACACAAAATTTTCAATTAGAGTCCTTTTTTTCTATAACAATAAGCCTGAATCTACTGAAAAACATCCATTATGCTGGCAAAACTTTAACACACACTTGACTTCTATTGTCTGGAATCAAAATGTAAATGTAGCTGACTGAGTGATAACACGTGTATTTTTTGAAGAATTATCCAGAGGCCTTAAAGAAACAATCCATTATCAAGTAATTTTATTCCAGATGTGTAAATCTAATTTTGACAACCTCAGATCAGAAAGACCCGTAAACCCTGACCGCAGGTTGGGAATCAATACTTTAAACTGCAGAAGTTAATCTTAGAGTCTATCTTAAATTATAAATTAGCCTTTTGGTGGACAGACATCTTAAAAAGTGACTCTTAGAATTTTAAACCATAAATAAATAGACTATGAAATAATACTGAGTTGTGATAAAATCGTGTAATACTTGAACATTTTTTTTTCTTTCTTTCTTTCTTTCTTTCTATCTTATGTTTTTTTTCAGAAGCAGAATCAGAAACAGAACAAGCTTTAGTATTTATGAGTTAAAAACCTCGTCTAACACATGCAGTGTTTCCCCTCCCATTCATTTGGAGTGCTGACCCACTAATTCAATACAACATCCTACTACTCAAAAATACAGGCACAAAATCTTTTCCATCCATCCATTATCTATACTGCTTGTCCATTTTAGGGTTGCAGGGGGCTTGAACCTATCCGAGCTGACACCGGGCAAGAGGCGAGTACACCCTGGACTGGTCACCAGACAGACAGCCATCCAACTCACCCACACCTTACAGCAATTTAGAGTCACCATTTAACAAGCCTGTTTTATGGTCTGTGCGAGGGGACCAGAGTGCCAGGAGGGAACCCACGCATGCACAGGGAGAACATGCAACCTCAACATGGAAAGGCCAACCGTCTTCCAGTCAGCTGCACCACCATGCCATCACAAAATAACAGATTTGTGAAATTTATGTGACTGCATTAGTTATGCAGGACTTTAATTTTATTATATTGTAACTTATTTAGGGGGAAATTTGGGCCCAGGAATTGTCTATGCATGTGTTTGTGTGCTTTTTTGTTTTCTTTTTTCAAATGCAAAAAAAGAGTTTGTGGGCCAGAGTTTTGGTTACATTAAGGGCCACATTAATGCTATTCTCACTTTTTAAGGGCCAAAGTCGTATAAAAGTGTTCCTGCAAGTGAGTTAATTACAAATTAATAGAAAGATTTCATCAAAATTATAGTACAAATGTCTGTATTTAAGGCTGAAAAGCAAACTTTATTTTAAGGTAACTGAATTTTAAGACAGTTGAAGGTACTTTCATCATGCAAAAATCTGGTACATAGTAGTTTATTTTTATGACTAACTTTACTTCCAAACGCATTTAATAATGCTCATTAAAGACCTTTATAGGAACCACTACCATTATTATCACGCACAAATATCATCTGGAAATTCCTTGTAAAGAAAAAAAAACATGAACCAGTTATTAAAGATAATAAAAATCATATTTTAGTTTTCCATGTTGTAATGCATTTTGCCTTTGTATGTGATGATTTAGTGGCAAATATCTGATATTCCTGAATATTTATATTTACAGTTTTGGAAATATGATGTTGACTGGCAGACTGCATTGAGTGGGACAGGGGGCTACATGTGGCCCCCGGGCTTCTATCTTTCAACGCCTGTTGCAGGCTGTTGGATCATATACTAGGTAAAAACAAATGAAACACTGCGGTAAAACTATCATTATCTGAACCACGTGCATGTGGTAATACACCAATTCATTGACAATGATGGTGTTCTGAGAAAGCTTTTCCACAGGTTTGGTATCTTACATCTGATACCTGCTCCAGATAAGCTGAAACATGCATTTATGTAACTATGTCAGGATTTTAGAAGCATGGATATGCTTTTAAGGTATTTTTTTCCTTAAGTATTGCAGAACTTGCTTGTTTAATCCTCATTTTCAGAGGATTCAGACGAACGCGTTCAGTGTTTCTGTTATGAGTTGAACCAGTTTACTTGATTTAATGAGCAGTGTGTGCATATAATTACTCTAATTAATCAGATATTTTGACAAGGATGCAGTTCAATATAAATATTCAGTCAATGTAAATGCACCAACACAAGCTAATTAAAGTAGTGCAGTGGGTTCACATTCAGAGTGTGAAAAAAACAACACAGCACGCACACATAATAAACAAGAGCTCTGAATAGATAATGAATGCTTGGGTGTATTTTGTTTACAGAGAACAAAGCAGTTTACCTTGGTAGAAAAAGTGTCACGCAGTTGATATGCCATATTCACCTTTGCTGTTTGCTGTCATTCCACTCAGCTAAGAACAAGCAAGGCTCAAGTGATCCCGTGCAGCGACCTACTTCACCGCCTATAGTGCTTGTATAAGGCCCCTTGGTCATTTGGGGGGTAGAGGGGAAAAAAATCAGAGATAGTAAATTTTTAACATATCTCTTCATTTATTTATTTTCTGCATGCTCGGTCCCTTTGTGTCGTCCATCCCGGCATGAAAGCAGCTCTCTGGTGGGCTGCCATAGGGAGCCAGCCATGCAGTGTAATGTTCGAGCAGGCAGGCAGCTGGAGCGGGCTGGTGTGACACACAATAACATGTTCAGGCAGAAGGAAGTACACAGTATCTAAGGTAAGACACAACATCTCTGGTTTAACAAATAAAAAAACTGTTTCATTGCTTTCCTGCAGAACAGATGCTTGGAATGAAGAAACCATTAGCTTAACCCTCATACATGATACCAGAAACTCTGTATTGTAGGCTTCTAAAAAGCCCTAAAAGTATCATTTTTATTTTAGTTTCATATTTTTTCCATTTTTTTCTTCTTGATCCACTTCAGTCCTGATCACAGCCATCAAGATTTCAATCTTTTTTTTTTTTTTTTTTACAATTCTTACCCTTTAAATGCATGTGTATGTGATGACAAAAAAAGAAAATACAATGAAATTAAATTGAATGCAAAGTGGAATTTTCTGGGGGGGATTTTTGGGGGGTTATGGACATGTCATTGATTAATAACTACATAAATAATGTATGTTACTGCCATTTTTCATTCCTAAGGCAAATTTTCTCTGTTTTAATAAAGTACAAACAATTTTTTTATATTCAGAATTGACTTGCAGGCTTGCATTGAAGGATTAGACAGGCCAAATTTCAGCTTGGGCCACCAGTTGCCCACCCCCTGCCACACCCTCTAGACCTGTTTAGATATCTATATTGGTACTTATGCAACTTTAATAGTAGATGTCCCGCAGAGGTTACACTTCTGCACCAGTCTCTCAGACCGAAACAAAGTTGTTCATTATTACACAGCTTCCCCCAACCCTATCACTCCTGTAGTTCTGCATCTTTGTGCAACTGTTTGCTGGACTACACTATTCAGGAATACCTTTAAAAGTTGATTTTGTCACATGCACATGAGATTTTTAATGTTTAATGGTGTTTAAAACGACTAACTGCTAACAAGGACTACAAAATGGACAGTATTTCTGATTGTTTTTTAATTATCAATTACTCATATACTCCTGCCACAGCCATGAGAGCCAACTTGATAAGGTCACTGGATTATGAGGAAAGATTCAAACAAGAGGTCACAATAAGATGTTATACATTGGAAATACTGTAGTTGCTTCTAAGTCGAACCGCCATAATGTAATTTCATTGTAGCTTACTAATAGCTTTTTACTCTCAACAATATTGTTTAAGGTTAAAGCATCATGAAAAGTAGGTTTGTTTAAGATCACAAAGAGCAGAATGTCTGTGTTTCACAATTTTCCGTTCACCACAGAGCTTATTATCTGCAGTGATCCAAAACACAATAAAAAAAATCACTGGCTTTTAGTGGGCTTGGAGTCAAGGAAACCAATGTGATGCTAACTTCTGGGTTAGCCTACAAAATAAATCATCCCTGCACCACTGTATTGAAATGGGTGTAATGTGAAAATGGGGATATCAGTGCAGTCTGTCACGTCAATCATTCAATTTACTGCATGATATTTTGGCTCAATGATTGCCTTAACTGACACATTGACCATTGTGAAGGTTAAATTTAACCCTGGTAAACCTAAAGACAAAGAGGTGGATCTGAGGCATGTTTTAATCCTCCTGATAAACAGCTATAACTTGCTGACTTGTTTTGATTTATGCTTTGCCCTTAGGTATGCATAAGTCACAGTGTTTATACATTAAAACAGACTGATAATTGAAATTATAAATCTCAGCATGTTCAGTATGTGACCATGAAGACATGACTTACCTGTCTAAGATTATTTTTATAACTGGTCTGTAAACAAATCAGCTTCTATTGCAAATTAGCATTTCATAGTGTGTATGTGACTTTAGTGCTTACAACAAGCCTTAAGTGGACAGTGGAGGAACTGCAGCTTATCGTGCTTTGGCATTTACTGAATTTCTTAGCTCAGAGGTGTTACTTGAGTTGTAAGAGAGAGGCTCATTGAAAAAAAATAATCACATAATCCTGTGAGAAAAACATATTCATAAGCTGGAAAGAGTGCTGTTCTACCATTGTAAACACTGAGCTGAGAACAACAAATCTAAAATGGGTTTCTTTTTGTACCTTTTTTGGGATGGAGATGTCAAAACTCAAGGACACTTTATTCTGTATCTACTCTATAAATGGTCAAAATATCACATATTATACTTAATCTGCTCTCCAGGCAGTACACAGAGAAGAAAATGCTTTAATGAAAGGATAGTAGTGATCCATTGGAACTGACATAATGATGGAGAGGTATCAAAAATAACCAGCCTTATTTTACGCTGTAATCACAACCGCCATCCTAACCTTTATCATTTTACATCTCAGTTTTGATTTATGTGACATCTGTAGAATTCATGTCATCCCAGGTGACAGAAATTTCTGCATCTGACTACCGCTAGAAATTTAGGTATAAGAAAGAAAAGCATAAAAAAATGTATCAGAAACAGCTCATCTTGCTGTTTGGAGGTAATATATTAGCCTGCATGTTGTGCGGCACTGCAATGAATTGTCACTGAATGCCATCTCATGTGCCTTGAATGCTGCCTGAGAACAAAAGACAAAGGGATAACAGAGCTAGTTGTCTCCGATATTGGATATTGCACAGTACGCCTGCAGAATGGCTAATGAACTTCATCCAGTTTCATGCTAATGGTTATCAGGGTGATTTCATTCCCCTGGCCTTTGTGTGTAATTATTGATTGTCCCAAGAAAGGTGGGGTGTACAAAGCCTGGTAAACAGCAGGTAATTAGTATTTTGGACCTTTGGTGGGATAATGTCCTGCGTTGCTTTTATCTGTATGCATGGAGGCAGAGAATGTGAGGAGTCTTTTCACACAGCACGATAAAAAAGGAGGAGACTCACAAGCTGCAGTCTTTCAATTAGAAATTAGAGCCGGAAAAAACACCTATATTTTCAATTAAATCCATGTATAATCTGCTTAGAATAACAGTTTTGCATGAAAGGAACCTAAGCCTTATTTAGCCTGGAAGCCTCAGAAGGAATACTTGTACATGCTATTCCAATATGCCACCATCATGCTCATTACCCCAGCTTTATCTAAGGCTCTTCAACAAAATACAGAGAGAATCCATATTTTTCCCAGAGGATAAACGGAACAAATGAAATATAATCTAGAAGGTAGGCTTACATATTCATAACGTTACGTGGTAGTTGTGACGCAAGATACTGCCCAAGGCACCTGAGTGTGGGGGTGGAGAGGGTGAAGAAAATTGCAAGGTGTCTCCCTTTGCACTGATTTTTCTACAGAATGAGTCAGAGTTAAGTTGAGTCTGAATGCACAGATATGATGTAACCCAGTGGTGTATCACTGTCTCTTAAAGGTAGTTGTAATATCTCTAAGAGCTCTGTGTCGAAACATGCAATCATTATAAGCTAAAAAAAAAATCCTCTCATCACTAAAGAACTTGAATCATCATTCAGTTCAAGCTCAGGTTATTTTATTTCACCCACTGACAAGTATGCAGCAAGTTAGATGGCAACATCCATTATGACACACAAATAACAGAAAAGATGTAACAAAAACAATACACCAAAGACAAAAACAACTATGAAAAACCTAATTTACAGTAAATCCATAAATCAGTAAAATACAGACTGGGCCTTTATTTTCAAAAATGCAAAGATCAGGTCTATATGTGAAGGAGGCTTTCAATTTAAAGCAGGTTCAACATGATAAAATAGAAGAATAGCAACATTTTATGAACTAGGGTTAATAAATAATCCTGACTAAATAATATAACAACATTATACTAAAGAAATATTCTTGTCTTGTTCCATGATAAAGAGAGTTGTATTTAAAAAGAAAAAAGAAAAAACAATCAGTATTTCTTTAAAATAAATAACATTTAAAGCAATTTTCTTTTATAAATAATACATAAAAAAATGCTTTTGTGTTCAACCTTGAGGGAAAAAAAGCTATCAAGAAAGGGATGGGGCTTGGGTGGACAACTAGCCTAAACCACCACCTAAACATAGAGAAAGGCAAAACATCTAAAGGCCCTGACATTTTGTGTAGCAACAAATGTTCTGCAAATATTGCCAGTAGGACCTTCAAATCATGTTTTAAGACTATTTACACATCAATCTTTAATAATGATTGTTTTTTATGAAAAACAATATCAATAAAACATAATAAAAGTAATATTGTGTGATCATGGAGACGTTATGATATTGCCAGAAGGGTCATATTCATATGAAGTGTTCTTTTAACGAGGGATGAAGGGAGCAGAAGAGCTTCTTGTTTCATATCTATTAAACCTCATTTAATAGCTCCCATTTCTCCCATCCTAAACACTGATTACCAAACACTCTGCAGGTGGGATGCATGCTGTAGAATTTGCACCAGCAGAGCATTAATTCACAATGATGGTAATGTGAGACAATATCTGTGTGACTGCTGCTCATGGAAGTGAAAGTTATGGCTTCTATTTCCATCATGGGAAGCTGCCACTTATCAACCAGAAACCATATTTAAAGCAACATTTTTCATGCAGACTGAAATGGAAAGCTGATTTGTGCAACTCAGTGAAGCATCACCTCTGTGAGCGCGGCTCAGCTGACCTGAGCTGGGATGGAAGGAAACAACTGACTTTTCATGAAACACAACACACCATTAACAGACATCTGTTGTGGATCACTCACTCCAAAATGTCAACACTGTTACAGGCTGCCACTTTCTTTTCCTCCCCTGCATCCTGTGCTGAGAGCCAGGCGATGCAAGGTCACTATTAAGAAACCCCTGCAGCTCTGTATGTGTATATATCACTTATGTGCTCACCGCAACGTACATATTATGGAAAAATTATCCCATAAAAACAGAAGGGGGCTGCAAGGAAGATCACTGTAGGAGTAAAATGGAGGAATTCATGTAGACTGTATGTCTTATTCTGTGTTATTCTTATATTCCAGCCTTTCATTATTGCCTCTC